>CM057231.1:81246994-81965075 GCA_029891385.1 Erythroxylum novogranatense | reverse complement strand
ACGACGTAGAAAATCGAGTCGCCAAAAACACATCTTCCACTTCATCTACACTTCACAAAGAATTACCCTCAACGTATGAATCTTTCATTAATATCGAACCTTCCACCACCAACTTCCAAGTTATGAACCCTCTTACATAAATGAAGGTAACTGCTTTACAATATATCGAAACTATTTCCAACCTAATTACTCCACATCATTATAATGTCCTTTATATCGCTTCAAGGATAAATCATCGCACATCTCCTACAACATTAACATTGTTACAGAATTTACGGCAGTTGGTAGAGCCGTTCCCTTTTGTTGAAGATTGTCAATATTGTAACGCAAAACGCATTTTACCTTGAACCTCCATCGCTTTGTTGTTCGTCAGACAAATTTCTATTGTTGCTCCTCGATGCCTTATGCTTTAAAGTCTTTGTTTCTAAATAGCGACGAAGAATCCAACATTTCGTAAAGAATGTTCGACATATAATAACAATGTAGCTTTCACTTCCTATGGAGCCGATATGATCGTGAGTCGACAAAAACACAATGGAGTTTATACATTCCGTGTTCAAGGACAAGTTTACCATTTCCTTGACAGCTTAGTGTCGATAAGCAATAAAGTATCCGAATCCAACTTTATTTTCGATACCGATGAAGAACTACAACAAAGGCTCTAGTAGCATGATAAACTTCGTGAAAGTACCTTGAAAGTCGATTATGACAATTCTTCAAGATAACCCTTATGCTAGGTTCTTTCGCCGCCTTAAAGATATTCCTTCCTTGAAAATCACCAGATTGTTCGAGATGTTATCCGGTCTTGATCGCTGCTTTATAATCTTCCAACCGCATCCAAGTAGTGCTTATATGGACTAAAACCGATGATGAACAACATGATAAATCTCCTCATATCCAAGTCTACAAATACTCGTGCCTGAGCTATAGAATTCAATCTTATTATGCATGCTACGACCCGCCTAATACCCACTTCATTTCCACGGGTGAATCAGATGGCATCCTCGCATTAAGCATGTTAAATTCTCAAACAAACAAAGACCAATGGTTCGATCAAACAAGCGTGCTCCTTTAAACACTTTTACTCAAGCAAATTGAATTATTTGCTCTCGAAACATAGGTTAGTTGTTCGCTTATTACCTTGGTTCCGACATATTGTCTAATTGGGCAAAACTAATTTATCATTTTTTCTTACTATTACTAATTACTCAAGGACCGGATGCGCAAACATGGCGTAGTATCTCGAGAGAGTATTCGCCATCGACTTCAAATGAGAAGTTATGATGAATCCATGCTTATCCACAATTTTAAGACTACTACAACAATTCATCGTTGGTTCTTATATAAAGATTGAAACATCACGGCTTGAATTCCATAGGAAAAATGAATCTAAATACGATCGAAATTTTGCGTGGTGTTTTAGATAGCGTTAATATTGGTCAAACTGAAGCTTCTACAATTGGTCACGAAGTTGTCCTCCCACTTCATTTATCTACGCCCAAGGGACATGAAACGCGCTTATCTAGATGCAATGGCTCGTGCAAAATATGGCAAACCAGATTTTTTTCTCACTACGACTTGCAACCCTATGTGGAAGGAAATACAGAGAATCTTAAATTCCATGAAAAAGCACAAGAGAGACCAGATTTATCAGGCAGAGTGTTCAGGCTAAATTTGAAATTCTGAAAATCACTTGATCAAAAAGGAATATTTGGAGATGTTGCCGATTTGTTTACGTAATTGAATTTCAAAAGCGTGATTCCCTCATGCTCACTTGCTTCTAATACTTCAACCACAATTTAAGTCGTTGAATCCAGATTCTATGATCAAATCATATCACCAAATACCTAATCCCGATGATAATTCCAGATTATATTCTCTCATCATTACACACGATCCACGGTCCTTGTGGTTTTATGAACAAGCAAATGCCTCGCATGAGAAATGGTGTATGCAAAAGTCATTACCCCAAGGATTTTACTCCTTTCACCGTCCATGGCGAAGACAGCTTATCCGTGCTATAGACGAGAGATAATGGAAGAAAAGTTAAAATATCCGCATATGAGGTTGATAATGATGGGTGGTTCCTCATAACCTGCATCTTCGATGTTGCTGACCGCCACATTAATGTTGAAATATGTTCCATCGTGAAGCTTGTTAAATATTTATACAAATATGTATTTAAGGGCCACGACCTTGTCAACTTTAGCGCCAACGACCAAGAAATCCAGTCTCGATATCGACGAAATCACAAATTTCCAAGAAGGCCGTTGATTTCACCCCAAGCTTTATGGCGATATATGAATTCCGCCGCGTAGATTAATCCATCCATCTATATATCCAAGTTCACCTTCCGATCAACAATCTGCTTCTTCGCTAAAGATGCTAATTTGTCTTATTTATCGAGGAATTTTGACTTCTCCAAAACAATGCTTACGGAATTTTTTCGACCAATTCAACAAATCAAAAGGCTGCAGAAATGAAATGTCAGATATGGATTTCCTCAACATTTTGTTTGGAATCAAAAACAAGGACGTGGTCGGAAAGAAAGCGGAGAAAAGTGATAGACGATTAGTCACCATGGACCTCGAGAAGGAGAAAGGTATTACTCAGATTATTGCTCGCAAATGTTAGAGGACCAACGCCGTTTGACAACTTGTTAATCGCTGATGGTGAAAAGGTGAATCGCTTTCAGGATGCTTTGACCGCAATTAGGATTGCTAGCATCCGACTCTTACATACAACAAACACTTGACGAAGTTCGCCATATTTCAAATGCCAACATCCTCGATTGTTATTTGCTACACTCTGTTCTATTGTTCACCGCAAACTTAGGGAACTCGGGAAACTTTCGAGACCACCGCTTCCGACTACCTATATGCTTATTCATCCTCTAATACGATACATATGATGATATTACAAAATGGCTCTTCAAGATATCAATAAATCTCCGAACAAATGGGAAAAAGCTTAATCGATTATCATTTCAATCGAACATGAATTTCTTCTTGAGATCATGCACGACGGCAAAATAAGGAGGTAGAAAGTGAGATGAATATAGAGATTGATGAATGTGACTTATTACAATCAAAACTAAACACCAAAGAAAAGCACGATTTGATTTAATAATGAAATCGGCCTCACTTCAACGAGTGCAAGTTATTTTATCGATGGTCCCGGGGAACAGTAAAACTTTCTTATATCGAGCTCTTCTTGCAAATTTACGATCACAGAGACACATTGCAATAGGTGGCAACATCAGCGTTCTTGGTCAATTCTTCCCAAGTAGAGATACCTCACTCAAGATTTAAAATCCCTTGATTTATCAAAGCAAAAGTTTGTCATTGAGCAAACAAAGCAAAATAAGCAAAATTGATATTTGAATCCAAATTTATTTTATGGGGACGAGGCTTCCATGGCAAAACGAGAAGCCATCAAGCATTTAATGGTTTACTACAAGATATAATGAACTCGATCAGCCTTTTGAGGTAAAATTGTTGTATTTGGTGGTGACTTTCGCCAAACATTGCCGCTATTCACCAAGCAACTAAACAACAACTCATTGATTCAAGTCTTCTAAATTCACATCTCGCAAGATATCTCTAAACTCGCTTAACGACAAATATGAGAGCTATCTCAAATCCACATTTTGTGATTTCTTATCATGGGTCGAGAAGGCTCAACCAATGGATGAACAAGATCAAATATGTTTACCAGATGAACTCATTATTCCTTACGACAACAAGGATGAATCTGCTCATAGGTTGCTTTTTTCATTAAATTACATACTAATCTTTTTTGCATTACGATTATACTTTCCTAATATACAACAGGCTTACTAGGTTATCGGAAAATGTTTTCCTGACCTAAGCTTATATTCATCCGACCAGATCGATGATAAACAGATGCGCTATGTCCAATTAATAATTGTGTTGATGAAATTAATGACATCATGATTCAAAATTAACAGAGATTTGCATTCATATGTGAGTTTTGACAAGACGGCTGATCGCAGTACATCAAGTCGATTATCAAGATTTTCTCAATTCTTGAACCCTAAAGGACTACCTCCTCATAAACTTTTGCCGAAAGAAGGCTCTCCAATTATGCTTCGAGAAATTTAAATCCAACTAAGGATTATGCAATGGAACAAGGTTGATATGCGATACTAAAAGATCATACAATTTCAAATTGAAATTGTTTTTGGACCTCACAAAGGAAAAATCATTTTATACCTAAGATTCCTCAATCTCCGGAGAACTAAAAAATGGAATTCCTTTATCGTAACACAATTTCCAATTGCTCTGTTTTGCAATGACTATAAACAAATCCCAAGGTCAAACACTTGATCATGTTGAATTTATCTCCACAACCGTATTCTCACACTGACAATTATATGTAGCTCACTGGGCGCCAACTCCTAATCGCTTAAAGTTCTTATTATTCCCGAACTTTTCAATCTTTAGACTTCAAAAAGACAAGGAATATTGTTTTCCGTGAAATTTTGAATTAGTCAAATAATAAAACATCAAATTTCCTCACAAGACAAGGTATATTATTTGTTTGTTGTCTCGCCACATGATTTGATTTTATAGGCATAATTATTTGTCTTCGCGACCATCCAACATTTTCTTTCAGATGGATAATCGCTTATCGATGAAGAATATTTTGCCTCGAGCGCAATCATGATCTTGTCAGTGATGGTCCAACAAAACAATGTCGTTGTTTCGGTTAATTCACCGACTAAAAGACAAAAGTTTGTCTTCTGCGATTCTCGTATATCAATTACACTTTTTCCTTTCACATTTTATCAACTTACCTATCAATAATTTCTTTATAATTAACAGGATCGTAAGTCGAGGGTATCATATTCAACAATGATATACAAAGAATTGGAGACATCTTACACCGTGTCAAGAATATATCATTTCTAATGCAATTGTCAAATCAATTCCCTTCAAGATCAAACTGAAAATTTGAACATACAAGGATTCTCACAAGTCGCATCGGCCATCGAACTCCTGTCACACAAGACGATGCAATCATCCTCCGATTTTCAACTTCACGCCTTTCCAAAGTCTTATGGATTATGTGGACGACAAGCAAAATCTGTTGGTTAGATGCTTAATATATTTTTTCATACAATCTTACAAAAACTTTCCACTTTGTGATTACATTAATGTTTAACACATGATAGATATTATAGCCGCCGTCGTTGAAGTGTTGGAAAAAGATGTCGCCGAGACTAAAAGCTTCAACTCGTCCAAAAATTTGTTATCATAAATAAAGAGTAATTTCACTCTGTATCTTTGTTACTATTTTGTGTCGAGATGAACAAATTTTACATCTTCTCGTTATCTCTTGTTTTTTAGGAACAAGCGGTTATACTATCGCTTTGGAATTGTTTTGTTGAGAACGAGGCCGTAAGATTATGGAATTACTTCACTCTCATCCAGCTATTGTTTGCACGAATCTCAAAGTTAATTTCTTTAACGTATTTGTTCCTTGCTCATAATAACACATCTTAATCATCCTTTTCATTCTATCTAAAAAATCATTTTGAAATGTTAGTTGCATATTGTCAACGTGGTTCGACTCACCATCCTCGTTGAGCCACCCATACAAGAAGTTGCCGATCTCAAAATTGGTAATCCATTATATTACGTATAACCTTTCTAACATTTTGTTACAAATTATATAGGAATTTTAAAATGTCTTTCTTTTATCGCCTATATAAATATTATGTTACAGGCACAACGAAATAACAACCACATCAAAACCTCAATGGGTGGAAAATCTTACTTTACATATAATCCCGTATATCTTCTGGATCTCACCAAAGATATCACCAAGATCATGTCTTTAGATTCTACCCTAAGGTAATCACATCTCGCATATTCCAAAGGACATATTGAATTTGAAACTTTCTTCCTCGAACATTGTTATCAACTTTTCCTTAGATATCATGGATTGAAGCCAAAATTTCCTTTCAAAGACATTTTACAAAATTTTGGTATATGGCATGCAACAAATGCTTCCTCTACAAATTTGATCTGGAGTTCTCTTTACTTGTAATTATGTAGAGAAAACGCAATGAGAGCCAAGGTTTCGCTTCTTATTTGCAATCTTCGATTTGTTGCTTATTCCTTTCGTGTTCATTCCATATTTTCAGATGACTTTTTACTTCCATGTCGCTTCGCACTACTTTTTTGCCTACCCTACTATTCTTACTTTATTGAGCAGATGCCGATACGACATGGATTTGACCGATGACACCGGAACTATAACGGCTTCTATTTTCGGCGACCTCGCTGAGAAACTATTAAACTTAACCGCCGTTGAAGCAATGAAATATTACAATGAGGTTATATTTTCCCTTCCTTCTTTCATGTACATTTCAGTTTAATCGGCCGAAATATTTTCAACTAGTTATTTCAACGACAATGGACATTTTTCTTCTCCGTTATAAGAACATGGATCTTCCTTGAGAAAGTCTACGCAATTGAAAAGCGATACCTTTCTTCTCACGTGAAGCCGGTGAACACTTTCGTCTGCAGTCGGAGTGCAACGATTCTTCGTTGTTTATCACCGAAAATTGATCTTTGATGAACTACAAGAGCTCGGTTTCACCACTCGAGTGCTTTTTATTCTTACTTTATCTTGATTTTATCTATAACATCATCTTTAATTATTTCAGTATGTGCCATTTAGTTTCAATTCATCTCCTTATATCGCTTGCTTAATATATATTGATTTTGATATTTTCAGAAAAATCCACGAATCTTCTTCATCGCCTAAACTATGTCTCAAAAAGGTTTCCGATGTCAATACCACTTTCCGTCACAAATGGATAAGCTCAGTCAAGAGGCGAATGTACGCCGCAATCGACGCCTAACTGCTTCAGATACTCGTTGTAATAGGAAAAACCCGATTCTCATAACTTTCGACTTGTATTTAAAACTTTTATCTCTAATCGCTTCTTCATTCTTTCTTCTTTAATGTTGAAAGAAATGCTTATTCAAGAGAGGTCCGTAGCTAACTCAAACTCATTCTTGCATATGCTTAGTGTGCTTTGTCAGTTCATTCAGTGTTGTTAACTTCATCGTGTTGTAAACTTAGTCGGTGTTGTGAACTTCGCTCGTGTTGTTAACTTCGTCTCGTTCTCGCCTTCTGTGTGTGCCGTCAACTTCGCCTATGTTTGTATTTCTTGCATACTTAAATGCCTTTTACGACTTCGCTATTTTTCAACTTCGCCTGCTTTTCCGAGTTCGCCTATTTTTCAACTTCATGTATTTTCAACTCCTCTCGCTTTTCTCTTGCATCGATAAAATCCAAGCTTCGCCTTCTTTGACAGTCTCCAATAATTAGATCTTCCGGATCGTAACTCCTATACTTCCAATCTTTTTCAATACACCGTATCCGGAAAATCCTCAACGCCATCTTACTCAGCCTCGATGATGGAGTTTCTATTATATCATCTAATTTCTTTGAGCCGCCACTCACCATGTCATCTTCCTTATGGGGTTGGCAACTATCATCATGAAGATGAGTGTCCGCAAACATTTCGACAGATGATCTACTGAAAAGTCTTCAACACCTTCGCCAAATAATGACAATCAACCAAGTGTTGAAGATTTTGCACAAAATTATCTCGTCCAAGATAACAAAGATTCTTCTTCGTAATATGGATCGATGATTCAAATGACCTCCCGCTTGCTTTTCGCTTTCTTCTCGGTTTCTCTTCGCACAAATTATGTTTGCTTCTTTTAACTTCCTCTTGTTCTTCTTTATTTAAAGCAGCTTCACTTGATGTCATTTCCAACTCGCTTTTAAATTTCGAGCCACCGATTCCTTGGAGTATACGAATTGACTAATCCTTCTTTGAAACTATTCTTTACACATGTAAACTATTTTAAACCTATCTCAACGCAAATCCTTCCTGTTTCACTTTATCATCTTGCAAAGATCGCCCACGCCTCCTCGATACCTCTATATCTAAACTTTCAAACCTTTCTCCTCTTAACTTCGATCAAACAATTCCTACCCTGTTCTTCGGTCTTCTTCTTCTTTAACGTATATACATCATATCCTTCATTGCAAGAACATAACAACAATTAAACTTACGTCATCTATTTCAACCAGCAAAGAACATATAACTTTCTTAAAAGAATGTTTGGAACATTTTTACAATAAAATAGCAGCAGCTTGTCGACTAATTCAGACAAATGCCTTTCGGACAAACTTTTTGTTCCTTTAATTGTAATTTAGCTTATTCTCTGTAACTCACAAAAAAATTAATCTTCAATTTCGACTTGTATGTATAACTTTCGTTCAGAATCGCTTATTTATTCTTTCTTCTTGAATCTTGAAAAAACAAGCTTATTCATTGACTCTTACCTTGTTCTTCGAGAGCTTGGCGAAGATGATGGATCTAATCTTCGAGAAGAAGAAGCTTCAAGATGATCAATAGAAGACATCCGATAAGTCGCACTCATATATATATATATATATATGATAACAAATTAGACAACAAAAACAAAACATAGAGAATACAATAACAACTTCTTCTTCTCCCTATTTGTTATAATAAGAAACGATTAACGGTGATGACTCGCATAAATTACACAAGATCTTCGTGCATATCTATCATCCCGCCTGCATGTCATCATCATCTTCTCCATTCGATTCATTATTTCCTACATTCGTTTGACTTCGACGAACTTTGTACTTCATTATGCGCTGCCGGAAGGCAAAGAAGCTTGATCATCATCTCGCCACGAAGTTCTAGAGACGTAAGTGTAGTATCATATGCGCAGCAGATTGGATGTAGTCCTCTGCTTTCCTTTTTGACCCACCTTCTGTTATCTTCGGAACAAGCCTAACTTCTTCTTGACGCATAAACTCTTTCAACGAAGGTCCTCCACATGATTTTCTCCTTCCATTGATCCGCATGTGTGAGCTCACTTGAGATCTGCAACTTGTTGCAGGAGACTTCTTCTGTAACTCCTCCCCGTCATTCCTAACTTTGTTCTCGTAATCTTCATTTCTCTTGTTGAGAATCTTCAAGTCAATTACATTTATAGTACCTAAATTGATAGTGCTTTTACAGCACTCGAGGTTTTTCCCACTTCCAAGACTAATTCCGATTCTCTTAAAATTCTTGTCAATAGCATGCCGCACGGATAAATAGTTGTATGTTTCATTTGTTTCACCATATAATGAAATATCGAAATGGTAAATTTAATGGTGTGTGGTTCAAGATAGAATAAGCACCGCCATCAAGGTAGTTACCAAGTGTCTTGAACTCGTTCTTGTACGATGCAAAGGCAATGTAATCGCATGAAGAACCCTAGCTTTCGGCACGCACTTGATGTCTTCCTTTCCGATGGGTCATTCACCCATAAAGTCGCTTACTAACATCTCGCTTCCTTTAAACCGCCCATTGTTATCCATTTTGGATTGGTAGAAAGCTTTTCTCCAACTAATGAACATCCATCGACTTCTCAATTAAGTCCATTGTAACAATAATGGTAACTCCGCTCACCGCTTGACACAATAGTCTTTTCCACCATCTCGCATACTTCCAAAATCAAATACCTGATTTGATACACATCCTCTCGAATTGCGAAGAAATTTCTCCAACCGACTCCAATAATCTCGGTTCGATATCCATTGTATCTCTTCGTGAGAGATTGAAGTCCACATGCCTTCCATACATCATAGCTCCTTCCATTGCTTCGATTTGAAAATGATTCGATACTACGTTCTTCAATGGTTATCTCGTTCGATAGGATTTTGAGAGACAGAGATCAAACGCCTCAAGGCTAATGGTACTCGAACCGCTTTCGATTTGAGGTTATATAAAGGTCTTGTCGGCGTGCTCTGCACTCGTTGGGATTACGAACACTTAAATTTTCCTTCGAACTTTCCTTGTTCCACAAGTTACCAGTGTAACTTATCGCTCAACGCCACATACTCGACGCTCTTTTAACTTTGATTACGGCTTCGCTAAACCATTCAATGAAGAACGGTTGAAATAAATCGCATTTAAATCTCAACATAGTTAAATATATTATAAAATCAAACCAAAGGGCAATATTTCTAGGCCAATAAATTCATATTTACGTAAACTTGAAATGCGCATTTAAAAGTGACAAGTGGACCAGAGAAGGAAAATAGACGGAAGTTGAAAAGCAGACGAAAGCAAAAGTAGACGGAAGCAAAAGCAAAAACCACAACTTGATCACTTTCACATCTGTTTTTTCTGTATCCAATAATCTTCTAACTATTATGATAATCGCAATTCCTGCCAAATGCCAGTGACGTTTCAATTCATAGCTAATAGGTTTCTCACGTACTACTCCTGACATATTGACCTTCTACAATTATTTTCATTTCCAAGAAGAAGACGACGAGAAGCAGATTGCTTGAATCTTGAAAGAACCTATATTCAATTGACTTTTGTAACTAACTCAAACTGATTCTTAATTCACACGTGCTTTGCTTTCCTCTGCTTTCCATCGTCTGCTTTTACTCCCGTCTACTTTTGCACAACTTTCGTCTGCTTTCGCTTCCGTCTGGTTTTGCTTCCATCTGCTTTTCAACTTGAGTTTGCTTTTAAAATTCCGTCTTGTTTTCATCATTATTTGTACTTTATCAACATCATTTATGTCAAGTCGCTTAGACTTAAAAATCTCTTCTTTTAATCGCATGATTTCTTACATCGTAGATTGACGCTTCAATTAATAGGCATAATGTCAAACATCACAATACTGGACATGTAAATAAACACGAGAAAAGAGATTAACGCTTTAATTCATAGGTGAGACCGTCATAATTTTTAATTGTGGCAAGGAAAGACACGCTAACCCCAAAATGTATGAACCGGAAGACCTGTTTTTCTTGTATCGAATAATGTTCTAACCGGTATAATAATGTCGATTCTTGCCAAAACGTATTCAAGAAGTAAGCAAACATGAATGTAATTAGAAGAAGAGCACCACAAGAGACACCGACATTTCAAAGAAAATTTGGTAACCACAGGGAAAGGAGAAATACATGATCGAAATGCACCCAAACCTTTGTCATTAGTAAGACTTACAATGGATAGAACTTTAGCTTTCATCTAGATAATGCAAAGAATCTACCGTAGAAGATTCTAAAATGGCCCATCCTAGAACTTGGAAACACAAACCGACTCGCTTTTATTTTTGTTTACACAAAACATCAACATCACTTAATTCAATAAATACATTCATGATTCTACATCAACAATATTATTACAACTTAACATAGTTGGAAACCCGAGTCGAACCTTCATGTCTCCAAGGTCTTTGTCTTTAATGCTTCCACCGCGCTTTCTTCGCTATTCCCACCCATGGCTTTTACCATTTCGTTATAAGCAGATCCATGCTTCTCTCTCGACTCCAATGCATCTTCACCAAACTCTTCCGCACAAGCCTGCAGGCTTCAATGTCTTAGCCTCACAACAATTAACCCGCTTCTAAACAAGAAGCATCTCTTTCGCTCATCATACTTCTTCTTTTCTCGACTTAAGCGGTTCTCGAAACCTCAAAGTAGCTACTTCTTTGCTTTGTGTTGGCGTAATCATTGTCAAATAGCATCTTCTTCTGTCATAGATGTCAATGAGCTTTTCAAAACACAGGTCTTCGCCATAGACCTCTATTTGAGCAAGTTTAGATGAGAGGTGTATGAATTCCTTTACACCTTCAAAGAAAATGCTCATAGTCTAATGATAGACGCCTAAACGTTTCAAAAGTCGCTTCGCAATATTTTGCATCTTCTCATGATCAACCATATTCATGGATTCAAGAATGCAAAGCACCCTCACCATATATTTTCAGATAGAATCATACACTAGTTCCTCAGATGGAGTTAGAAGAACTGCTGACCTGGAAGATTTCCAAAGAACTTCGTGAAACCCGATCAACCTTTGCACTCCTTTAAAAGGAACAAGTACCTCAAAGAGTTCGTTGATACCAAGCTGTCATCCTCACCACTTGAATTATCCATTTCAAGTGAATTAGTCGTAAAATAACAAAGTAAAATGTGAAATTTGATTACGAAATAGAATAAACAAAAGAAAACCAAATGTTACCAGCATAGAAGAAACCATGATCTTCCTCACAAACACCACCGAGGTAAATCTATGGGATTTCGATTCACTAGAAAGAACGTACATTAGTAAGATTGATAAGAATTCCATGCATGCATTAACAACGCATTATTAGTTGATGGTCTAAAGCATAACTTGATAAGTATTAGTCAATTATGTGATTCTAGTTCGTTACATTCAACCAAAACTTTTGTGAAGTCGTAAACAAAGATGGTACAGTGGTGGTCGTCACTTTCGACCAAACCTAGTGTCATGGTCACAAGAGACAAAGCTCGATTGCATTATCAACTCGCCGAAGTCAATATATGTCTGCATGAAGTTGTTGTTCACAAATATTGTGGATCAAGTATCAATTGAGGACTACTCAATACAAGAGGAAGAGATTCCAATATACTGCGACAACACCACCGCCATCAGCTTCTGAAAGAATCCAATACAACATTCAAGGGTCAAGCACATAGAAGTCAGACATCATTTCTTGAGAGATTACGTTCAGAGGAAAGTCGCCGGGTCTCTTCGTGGAAACAAAATATCACATCGGTATTTCTTCACAAAACCACTAAGTGAAGATCCTTTAAAGAAATCGACGCAACCTCAATATGGTGATGCTAACGGACCATTCATCTGGTTTTTCATGAAGACCGGACAGATAGACGGAGGAGTTAACGGGGCATTCATCTGGTTTTTCATGAAGACAACAAAGACAGACGGTGGAGTTAAGGGCGTTACACGGTTTCAGATATAAAACTTCTTTGACAAAAAAGAGTTTTAGCGGGAAAAACTCACAAATCATCGAAGTAGAATCGTTCTAGAATTCACTATAAAATCCCTAAATCGACCTTTGGGATTTCGCGAATTCACAAATTGTTAGTTCTCTTAAATCTCGTGATATTTCTTCAAGCAAAGTTCCTACCAATCGTAATCAGCAAGATGAATGTCAAGCCTATTTTGCGACTTGATCCAGATCGGGATCGGAAGATTGGTAAACTTCAACAACTCGTAAACGAAGAGATGGATATAGAGCCGCAGATAATCGCTGGCGGAGTTGGAGAAACTTCTTTGAAGTACGAGATGAAGTCTATCTCGTAGAAGTTTATGAGTTCGGAAGAATACTAAATCAATAGATGATACAATCGTGTCGTATGTAGACACACACTCGGTTATAATGTGAAGGAGTTATCGGAGAAAGTCGATGAATGTCCGATGGATGGAGTTCGACTCACTAACATGACGAAATGGATGACTAAGCTTAAGATGAACGAAGATGAAGTTAGTCGTCAACTTTATGGACAAAATAACCTGTTGAAAGGAGAGCCTCTTGGCTGGTACCAAAGGCAAGGGTATTGTTCGGTTATCTATGTGATCGTGTTACCTAGATTAGGTTCACGACATCAAGTCACTACCTCGATGAACAATGTATTTTCATCTTCTCAATCATCACCCAATAGATTTACCATTTTGATTTTTCAAGACATGGTAAAATCAATAAAGGATACAAACACTAGTCCGTATGGGATGTCATTGACAAGAGTGTTCGAGAATCGCATCGATTGATTAGGCGCTAGACGTAAGATATCTATTAGAAGCTACATCGATTCAACATCAATTGCGAAAATGGGTCTGAGACTTTCAGACAGAAAAGGAGCAGAATCGCCAAGGAAAGCAACGATTGAGGCCGAAGCGTATATGTATAGATCTCTATGAAGGAAACAAGAAGTTCACATTCCGAGGAATCAAAGTCCAGAGGTGTTCGATTTTTTGAATCAGGTGACTTGAAGCGTAAAGGGGAACCTCTACCGAGTGACATTCCAAAGAAAGCAAGAAGGTTACCCAGAGCGAAAACTCTGAAACAGAAAGAAGCCAGTAAATCCAAAGACTCAAGCCAATCAGAGCATTCTCAACTACAAGGATCAAGAGCTACAAAGTCCCTGTCATCAATCCTTGAAAATGATTCGTAAACTTCGATCTCGAGGAGCTGGAGGAAAAAGGAAAGAAGAACCTGGAAAGATGAAAACGCAACCTAAAAGGTCACCAAGGCGAAAGAAAATGAGTCCGAGAAAGGAAGGAAGTCCAACAACAAAACCAAAGTCTAAGAAGGCAAGACAAGAAAAGACTGTTGTTGATACTAAACAAATGTCTGTTGATGATACGGCTGATATTGCCAAGTTAATGTCGGTTATTACTGGTAATCTCAAGGATACTCACACTGTCCTTGACAATCCAATTTTTGAAGAAGTAGTTTCTACTACTTTTCAGTCTTCATTTGTCCACAAACAAATTGCTACACATGTTATGAGACAAAAGGTTACTCAGAAAGTAGTAAGTGTGATGACTAGTGTTCCATCCGAATCTTTAACTTTTCAAAGAGAAAGTTGGGAACACGATTGGTTATTACAGAGAAGAAGACCAAATCTCTCATCATCCGAGACAAACCAAAGAGATTTGTGAAAGCCTTCTTCAAATCACTTGAATTTGATTACAACATTCTACATCATTGGATAGGGTTACAAGAATTTCTATGATCAACTCGAAAAGAGTTGAAAGAGAACCATATCCACCGTAACCATTTGGAGAGCGTCGACTTCTTATCCAATATCGACAAGACAAAGAATCAAGGTGGTACCGATTTACAACCACCAAATTTTGTGGAACGCAGCGTGAAGAGAAGTCAAGTCGAAAGTTCAACCGTAATCAGCTTTGGATGACATGACTTGGATCGATTGCGAAGCGGGCAATTGATTGATGAAGCATGTGAAGAGAAAAGAAGTCGAGTTCTATCTCGCATTTATCAAGATCCAGAACAAGCCAAACTAAGGCTACAGCAGATGATCCACAGGGAGGTACTATCAGAAAGGGTCAGTATTGTTCTTTTCTGATTGGCAAGTTAAAATGTTCTTCTATTGTTTTACGCAACATTTTGCAAAATCGACCTCTGTGGGAGATCAACTCAATTGCAGAAGCTATGCCTTGGCTTGGAAGTACATATCTACGATACTTGACTCCTATGATCTTGATATTCCGATCGAAATGTATATGTTCCTCCGCCTCCTACAAATTATTGAAACACATGTCTCAAACGTGGAAGCTTATACAACAACGCTTCTTTGTTGTTGAAAAACAAATTGTTGAGACAGAATCCTCGATTGCAGCTGAATCGTCGACTCTAAACAAACAAGTTCAGAAACTTGATAAGGATATGAAGAAGGTTAAGAAGATGCTGAAAAAGTTGGTGAAGCAGTTAGGGAAATAATTTTTGATTAATAACAAATAGCGGGAGAAGGAAGAATGAGGAAGAATCAGCTGGAAGGAAAAGCATTTAAAAGATGAAAGCGAAGTTATTTTTTATTTACTCATATCAGATATTTGAAACTTTTCATATTCCTCTATTATATCAAAATATTTGTTATCATCAAAAAGGGGGAGATTGTTAAGTCAAACCACACTTCACGTATTTAATAATTTTGATGACAAACAAAGAGAAATATACAATGAAAAGTAGATAGACGCATGAACAAATGAAAAGTAGATGGACGCAAGAGAAGTAACAAACAGCTGAAGGAGAAAAATCAGCAGAAGCAAAAAACAGCTGAACGAGAAAAATCAGCAGAAGCAAAAACAAATTAACGAGAAAAATCAGCGAAGCAAAAAACACCAAAGTTAAAAATCAATCAAGCAAACACACGATGTAAGCTTTACAACAAAAGCGGATTTAAGCTTTATAAGAAAAAGCGATTAAAGCTTCATAAAAGAAAAGGGATTTAAGCTTTACAAGTGAAAAGCAGACGGAAGAGAAAAGCAGCCGATACAAAAATCAGACGGAACAAAGAAACATAAGTTTTAGTTAGTTACGGACTCAAACTGAATAACCGTTTCTTTCAAGATTCAAGAAGCACATATTCAAGAAACAGTTGAAGACCCGACTAAGTGAAGATCGCTTTAAAGAAATCAGACGCAACCTCAATATGATGATGTTAACGGACCATCCATCTGGTTTTTCATAAAGACAAGACAGACAGACGGAGGAGTTAACGGACCATCCATCTGTTTTTTTTATAAAGACAAGATGATGACGGAGGAGTTAACGGACCATTCATCCGGTTTTTCTTTTAAAGACAAGACAAGGAACGGTGGAATTAATAGCGTTAGACGGTTTCGACTTAAAACTTCTTTCACAAGGAAAATTTAAGAGGGAAAAGGTCACGATCATCGAGAAGTACAATCGTTCTAGAATTTGCCATAAAATCCTCAAACCGACTTTGGGATTTCTACCGAATCGAGAAATTGTTGCTTCTCTGAAATCTCTCTCGAAATCTTTTCAACCAAGTTCCTACTCAATCGTAATCAGCAAGATGAATGTCGCCTATTTTATGAGTTGATCCAGAGCAAAGCTGGGAAGATTGGTAAACTTCAAGAACTAAGAAAGGAACAAATGGATATAGAGCCGTAGATAATAGCGGCGGTTGGAGAAACTTCTTTCAAATACGAGATCAAGTCTATCTCAAAGAAGTTTATGAGTTCGAAGAATACTAAAACGAAGGACGATACAATCGTGTCATATGTAGAAACACACCTGTTATAGTAACGAAGGAGTTAGTGGAGAAAGTCACCGAATGTCCGAGGAGTGGAGTTCAACCTTTAACATGGTGAAATGGATGACTAAGTTGAAGATGAACGAAGATGAAGTTACTCGTCAACTTTATGGACGTAACAACCCAATCGAAAGGAGAGCCTCTTGGGGGTACCAAAGCAAGGGTATCGTTCGCGGTTCTTTGTGGATCGTGTGTTACCTAGAATAGGTTCACGACATCAGTCACTACCTGGATGAACAATGTATCCTTCATCTTCTCAATCATCAACCAATAGATTTACCATTTCGATTTTAACTATATGGTAAAATCAATAAAGGATACGAACACCCTTCCGTATGGGATGTTGTTGACAAGAATATTTAGAGAAGTCGGCATCGATTGATTGGGGAGTTCGACGGAAGGTATCATTAGAAGCTACATAGATTCAACATCGATTGCCAAAATGGGTCCGAGATTTTCAGATAGAAAAGGAGCGAAGCACCAAGAAAACCAACAACCGAGGGGAGCCAATACCAAGAAATCCTCTATGAAGGAACAACATCACATTCTCGGAACCAAAGTCGAGAAGTGTTCGATTCTTTGAATCGGTAACTTAAAACGTAAAGGGAACCTCTGCTGAGTGACATTCCAAAGCAAGCAAAAGGTCACCCAGAGCTGAAACGTATGACAAAAAGAAGCCACTCAATCCACACAATCAAGCCATTCAAAGCATTATGAAGGCGAGATCAAAAGCTACAAAGTCGTTGTCATCAATCCTTCGAAGATTCGAAACTCAATCTCAAGGAAGTGGAAGAAAAGAAAAGAAGAACCCGAGAAGAGAAAATGCAATCTAAAAGGTCACCGAGGTTAAAGAAGATGAGTGCAAGAAAAGAAGAAACTTCAACAACAGAGACAGAGTCTAAGAATGCAAGGCTAGAAATACTATTGTTGATACTTGTTGATTTTATCAAGCTAATGTGAAACTGCCATCAAGATAGTTTGGAAGTTGTTACGGGTAATATTAAGGATTCTCACAATGTCCTTCATAATACATTTTTGAAGAAGTAGTTTCTACTACTTTTCGTCTTCAATTGTCCATAAACAAGTTGCTACACATGTTATGGGACGAAGGCTACTAAAAAGTTGTGAATGTAATGACCAATGTTCCATCCAAGTATTTAATCTTTCAAGAGAAAGTTGGGAACATAGATTGGTTGTTACAGAGGAGAAAGAAGACCAAATCATTATCATCCGAGACAAACCAAAAGATTTGTCAAAGCCTTCTTCAAATCAGTTGAATATGATAATGGCATTTTACATCATTAGATAGGGGCTACAAAACTTTTATGATCAACTCAAGAGAGTTGCAAAAGAACCATATCCACCAGAGCCATTTGAGAGCGTCTCACTTCTTATCCAATATCGACAAGATAAAGGATCAAGGTGGTACCGATTTACAACCACCAAATTTTTTGAACTCAAGTATGAGAAAATGAAGTGAAAGTTCAACCACAAATGGCTTGGATGACATGACTTCGATCGATTGCGTATGGTGAAACTGATTGATGAAGCATGTGAAAAGAAAAGAAGTGGTACCTCTATCTGCGTTTATCAAGATCCGTGATCAAGCCAAACCGAGGCTACAAAGAGATGATCCACGGGAGGCACTATCGTAGTGGTCAATATTGCTCACCGATTGGCAACTCGAATGTTGTTATACTATTTTACGTAACATTCTGCTAAATCGACCTCTGGGAGATCAACTCAATTGAAGCTATGCCATGGTTTGGAAGCACCGTTTCACGATATCGTGATCCCTTTGATCTTGATATTCTGAACAAATCGTATATGTTCCTCCACCTCTCCTACAAATCATTGAATCAAATGTCTCAAAAGAGGAAGCTTATACAACAACAGTTGCTATTGTTGAAAAGCAAGTTGTTGAGACAGTAATCCTCGATCGCAAATGAATCATCAACTTTAAAGAAGCAAGTTCGTAAACTTGATAAGGATATGAAGAAAATTAAGAAGATGCTAAAAAGTTGATGAAGCAGATTGGGAAATATATTTTTGATTAATAACAAATAGGGGAGAAGGAAGAATCGAAAGAAGAATCAATTGAAAGGAAAAGGCGTATAAAATATTTTGTAAAAGCGAAGTTATTTCGATCTCTTAATACTTACAGATATTTTGATACTTTTCATATTTCTCAATTCACAAGTATTTGTTATCATCAAAGGGGAGAATGTTCACCAAACCAGACTTCACGATTAAATAATTTTGATGACAAACAAAGAGAACTATACAACAAAGAGAAATATACAAATGAAAAGTAGTACGATGAGAAAAATCAGTGAAAGGAAGAAAAGCGACGAAGCTAAAAGAAAAGCGACGGAAGCATTTTACTAAAAATGCATTTAAAGCTAAAAGAAAAGGCGGATAAGCACTTTACGAAAGATGACGAAGCTAAAAGAAAAGGAGCGGAAGCACTTTACGAAAGATGAGAGGAAGCTAAAAGAAAAGCGAGGCGGAACCATTTTACGAAAGATGATGGAAGTTAAAAGAAAACCAGACTGAAGCTAAGCAAAAACAAACGAAGCTTTTTACTTAAAAGCGCATAAAAGCTAAGCAAAAAAGCAGACGAAGCTTTTTTCAAAAGCGACTAAGCATTTTACAAAAGCGACTAAGCCTTAGGAATGTAAAAGCAAATGATACAAAAATCGATTTTAATCAATTCTTGTGTTTCTCTCTAACCCTTACTTTATCTAAATCGTACTTTTCATATTAACAAGTTTTAAACTAGTTACACATTGACTTACGATAAGTGTTTGAGAGAACAAGTCATATCTCTAAAGGGTTAACGATAAGTTTATCACAATTCAACCCGCCTTCTTGTGCATCTTGATCATATTATTGCTCAATATATTAACGTGTAATTTACTTTGAAGAATTGTAATAATAGATAGCATAATATCGTGAATCGCTTCGCCTCCGCTTCCAGCCTCCTCGACATCATGTTCAAGTTCAATTTACATTAACATCCAAGTACGAAAATCTGAAGTCGCCGTCCTCCATTGTTTTCCTAATATCGTGGTCAATTCTATTACGAATTCGAAGTTTCCTACTCAAAGGCCCATAATGTTTTATAGCAAATCGATGTAGTTCGTCAAAGCTCGTTACTTCTCGACAAGAAAATTGAGCTTCAATGCGCTTTTCTCATTCGCTCGCTTTTGTGCTTCGTCTGCATTTGTGTTCAGATTGCCCGCTTCTCGCCTGCCTTTATGTCTTCATCGGACGCTTGTATTCTCCATGCTAATTAGTTACGGGATGTTGCCTTGTTCAAGTTCAATTTAGATGAATGCTTCCTACCCAAAGATCCATTATGTTTTATAGCAAATTTGATGTATTTCGTCAAAGCTCATTACTTCTCTCGAAGAAAATTGAACTTCCGCTCGCTTTTCGATTCTCTGCCAGGCTGTGCCTACTACTTTTAAATGCGTCTTTATATCTTCGCCTAATTTTCTTATTGTCCGTCTGTATTGTTAACTTCGCCTACTTTTTCAACTCCGTATATTTTTAACTTCGTCTACTTTTTCATCTCCGCTTATATTTATAACTTCGCCTACTTTTTCAATTCCATCTATTTTTAAGTTCGCTCACTTTCTCAACTCCATCTGCTTTTCTCTTCCTCCTGTCTTGTCAAGTTCGTGTGTTAGAGATGAGGAAAAGCGATCGATGGAAAACCAACCAGAGCAAATCACGTCCAATTAACAAGCGGGACGATAGAATAAGCAAATCACCTCCCAATTAAGAAGCGAGATGATAGAAGTGAAACGACCAAATTCAGATATTGAAAATTAAAATGCAGACTCAAGTAAGACATAAAGCACAAAAGTTAGAGCATAAAACTTTACAAAGCGATATGTCTTAAACTAGATGATTCCTCCGATAATCCTCAAACCTCCGCTTTGACAGAGGAGTTCCTTTCGACATGAAAAATATATGTACAAGGAAAGAGAATGCCAACTCCTCTCCCGCTCAACTCCGTCTTACGTTGAAGTTCCTCCGCTTTTAATAGCTCTTACCCAAAACTGATTCACACATTATGAATGACTACAAGAAAGATCAACATTGTTACAATCTTTCCATTAGATTATCTGTCGATAGATAACAACATTCTTCATTCAAGGTTTGCTATTTTCTTAGAATCGCTTCTTTTTGTACACAATCTTCATACTCAAACAGCTTTGAATCTTATTTTGCGTCTCTCGCTTCGTCGATTCTTTCCACCATTTTCCACACTCAATGCTTTCAACCGCTTCTTGATTCTTCTTTCTTGAATCTTTACTAAACGGTTAATCATTGACTTCCTAACTAACTCGAATCGACTCTTGCATCGCTTCGATTCTTCTCCTGCGTCATTATTCACGTCTTCGTCTGCTTTTACTATTTGCATCAAGCTCGCTTTTAGTATTCGCGTCTGCGCTCATTTTATGCTGCGTGCGCTTTGTTGAAGATTTTCCACTAGATTATCTATCCATTATAACAACCGCTTTTGCTTTCATCTACTTTTGAACTTTCGTCTGTTCTTCTTCTTTCGCTCGCTTTCAACGCCTTACTACTTGAACGTATTTTTGCTTCTTTGAGCATGTTCTTGTTCTTCTTTATTTAAAGCGATTCGGTTGATGTCATTTCCAACTCCGATTAAATTTCACTTACCAATTCCATAATTCTTCTTGGGTATACTGAATTGACTAATCCTTCTTCGAAAACATTGTAAATTATTTTTATCTTATCTCGAAAGAAAGTTATTTCATCTTAGCTCTTCTCCCAACCGATGATTATCTGATTACATTTTCAAATTATTTTTTATTTAACTGTCATCTTAAATTTTGCCCTGCGTATAAATTCACTGGGCACTTTCACTGCGCATTTGCGCAGTGTTAACCTGCTAGTTACTATTAACTCTTCATAGCCGCTAATAGAGAAGAATCATAAGGCTACAAATATAGCTAACTCAGCAAGAAGAAAGTAAAATCATTCAAACATTAATAAGAATTGAAGATAAATTATAACTACAATTTATAATTAGAATTTGATAAATAAAACTCTGTTAAATTTATCCTTAATTATCTAATTAAACAATTTATAGTTACATATCAAGATTGACATCTAGCAACACATCATGATCACCCAAATATTTTAGTATGTTAAAGTGGTTTTGTCTAACCTTTTCGTGTATGATTTTTTTCGTATAATTCAATTATTTTATCATATAATATTCTGATTAGATATAGAGTATGAAATTAATGTCTCCGCTATTTTGAGTCCAATTATATTAACCCTCTACCATTAGCTATTAATTTAATTAATGACTTTTGTAAACTATTTACAAAACATCAGTCTACCTTAATCAAGGATTTCCCGAATCAATACTAATCAATAACAACATAACATGCTCCCTAATTATTTTAAGGTCATAAATCCTATCTGGATCACTCAGCTACTTGTATAAAGTTTATGCTACATATAATGACTACTAACTAAACTATTAATGATTAGAATAGGTTATAAGTAGTGTCAAAACATAGAACCCTATACAAGATAACTTTGGAGACCTCAAGTCAAAGGATTGCTTATACAATCATCACAACGAGAATTTTCATAGACATATAAGTAATGTTTCCAATGGATTTCTTATATCAGGTTAGTTTAGTGAACTTATTCTTTAACAAGCACACCTATACGTTTGTTTAAGTATCTCTATACTTTAATATGTGAGATCATTACTTCCTTCATAAGAAAAAAATATAACATATGCTAGTATTTTTATGTTTTATTAATGTTCAGTATTAATTAAACACCAAAAATTTAACATACGCAGTGCACAAGACTCCCCGCTTTGCGGACGTCTAGGAAGGGTCATAATGTACGTAACTTTTCCTTTATATTTTTACAAAGAGACTATTCTTATGACTTGAAACTGTGTCCTTATGATCGGAAAGGAGCGCCTTTACCAATTGCTTCAAGGCTTACCCTCTCTTAATAAAACAATGACTAAGAATAATCTAGGGATAATATATAAATGCAAAATGAATCTCATAATTATAATTTCATTTACAATGTATAATTATCTTATGAACTTTATCATATACATCTAAATATGTACAAGATAAATAATGTCTTTAAATATTTTATCACTAAACTACAACCAAACCAAATGGTTGTAAGGTATAAACTAATAATCTTTTAGTTATACTAAGCCAATTGTTTTAAGTATCTTATACCATATCATCATATGATGATTATACTACTATTGAGTTAATAGTGTGATGAAAGAATTGACAAGTTATTCTATAATGAGCACTTACTTAAATCTTACAACTTTCTTCTTAATTATAATCATAAATTAAGAAAAATTGCCTAAATATATCATTGGATATTTAATGAGACCTTAGCTCCTTTTACATACCTAATGGCTCTAATGTTTTACACTATAATATTGTCTTGAACATTGCAAGGAACTATATCATGTTCATTAAAGAACTTATTGAACCATTTAATCATTTATACCAAATGAAAATGTATTATAGCTATTTATTAACCATTGGTACATTGGAAACTTTCCAATCTTGAATGATATTATTCTTAAATAAAATAGACCTTAATTAGGATTTACTTCTAAATAAATATCCTTATTATCTAATAATCTATTTGAAATATTTGATGAAATTGTGAATGAAGTTGGGTCGTAAAATATTGTTCATTTCATTAATGGCAATCATTCCACTTATAAAGCGGGTGAAAGAAGATTGCCAAGTAAGTATAATTATTTTTATTAGACTCCTTATGTTACATATT
This sequence comes from Erythroxylum novogranatense, assembly GCA_029891385.1. NCBI lineage: Eukaryota > Viridiplantae > Streptophyta > Magnoliopsida > Malpighiales > Erythroxylaceae > Erythroxylum > Erythroxylum novogranatense. The sequence goes on along the minus strand of CM057231.1, from coordinate 81,941,510 downwards.
GCATTGAATTGATGTTGAAAAATATAGAAGATGTTATGTATTTTCCTATTATTGAAGAGACTCTGCAAAAACAAAAAAAAGTGACCAAGTTCATCTACAATTGTGCATGAGTTTTGAATTTAATAAGAAAAGATTTTACCAATTGTAGTAATTTGTGTCATCCTTCTATTATAAAATTTGCAACAAATTTTTATCACTTTAGTGTTTTATTACGATGAAGACAAAGTTGAAAGAAATGTTTACAAGTGATAAGTGAATTGCATCTCAAAATGCTAGGTATAATGCTGAACTGGAGGTTTATAGAATTATACTTGAAGGCACTGGATTTTGGTCTCAATGTCAATTTGTCATCCGAGTTTATGAGCCTTTGGTTATGTTATTTCATTTGATTGATAATGAAGAGAAAGCAATAATGAGTTATTTTTACGATGTCATAGAGAGAGCGAAGGAAGTAATCAAGATCATATGAAAAATAGGTCTTCTTGTACACACCTTATCTTACTGTCATCATTGAGAGATGAGAAAGACAACTTTACTCTAAGGCCCTGTTTGGTTGCCATGGAATCTTGACTAGGAAAGTAATCTTTTTCCTGAAATTTAAATTTTTGTGTTTGGTTCGTTTTTTTGAACAGTTAGGAAAGTAAAAACTTTTCTAATTTAAGGAAAATAGCAGCACTTTCCTAGGATTCTAAATACCAACACCCCCCTTGGTATTTAGATTACTTTCCTCAGAAATTTAATCTAAAAATTTTACTGGTCAATTTAACCCTTCTTTCTCTTCAAACTATTAAACAACTATTTTACTAAAACACTGTCACTTCATTACAACACTTCTATTAAAACACTACCTCTTCGTCAACTACCTTTTCATCAACTATTTTTATTCTACAGCTCATTCTTAAAATCACAGCCACATCTTCGAACATTCTTCTTCTTTTGCCGTTGGTACGAAAAAGCATAATACAGATCTCTAAACCTCCCTAGGCTGCAGATCTAGATCTCTTCCCGTTGCCCTCCGGTAAGTGCCTTATGTTTATTTTCCATTGTTGTATATGTGTAATATCGAAGATTTCAACCTTTTCTGCGCAGAAAATATGTTGTTGCAGAGTGTTGGTTGTTTTATATGTTGTTCTTGTTCCTCCTCACAGCTATAATGTACAAATTTGTGTGTCCACTGTATTATTGAAGGGGGCCTATCCTCTTTTTGGAAGTATACAATGAGATGAATCCTGTGTTTACTAGGTAATTAAAAGAATTGATAAGTGGGTAATTAAAAGAGGTGATAACTGGGTAATTGAAAGAGGTAAGAAAGGCATAATTATTTGAGAAATAAAAGTGATTATCTGTTCGATGATCACATCGTATACCAGCAAGATCACCTTATTTGGGTCCTTCAAACTATCATGAAGGTACAAAATTAATACTTCTCAAGTTTTAATTTATGGGTTCAATGATGTGAAAGAGTGTTGAAATTTGATCTTTCGATATGTATCTTTAGGTTGTATCGTCAATGAAGGAAAAAGCATGAAGCATAAAACCCTTTTTCTGTTTTATCGTATTCTCATTTTATTGCTTGTTTTTGTAAACTTGTGTCCTCATTATACATAACATAACTTTTCTTTGGGTTGTAGTATATTATTTGTACTGATGTCTTCTTATTCTTTGGGCTGTAGTATCTTATTTGTACTGTCTTCTTATTATATTCAATAAAGTTTAAATTTTTTATTTTAAATTTCTTTGATTAATCGATAGGTGATAGAGAATGGCTGGAATGGATTTAGCTGCAAAGAAGAAATTATTTTATTTATTAATGGATATGCAAATGAAAAGATTAAAACTGTTAAGAGTTATATTTCATATCCTTTCGGTCATAGTATTGCATCATGGAAAATATTGTTTGAAAGCTCCATACTCTGTTGATGAATGCGATCGATCCCGATACCTTCATAGGTTGATATATTCTAGTGATTCAACATGTCATTCGAAGTTGCGTATGGATAGATTCACATTTAGAAGATTAGTAAATATGCTTAGAACTATTGGTCGATTAACAGATACCAGGAACACAACTATAGATGAACAAGTAGCAATGTTTCTGTACATTCTTGGACATCACGAGAAAAATTGTACGATAAAAACTGACTTCTTACGCTCAGGAGAAACAGTTAGTAGGCATTTTAATCGAGTATTAAATTCAATTCTTAGACTTCAAGGAGAATTGCTTAAAGTGCCCGAACCTGTACCTCATAATTCCACAGATGAGAAATGGAAATGGTTTAAGGTAAATATTTAATATTTAATATATCAATCGACATATTTATTTCTTAATTATATGATATAAGTATTAATGGATTTTGATTTTGTAGAATTGTTTAGGAGCTCTAGACGGTACTTATATAGAAGTGAGGGTACCTGAAGCTGATAAGCCTAGGTATCGAAATAGAAAAGGTGACCTAGCTACAAATGTTCTAGGAGTATGCTCACAAGACATGCAATTTATTTATGTTCTACCTGGGTGGGAAGGTTCAGTTGCAGATGCGAGAGTGCTTCGAGATGCATTAAGTAGAAGAAATGGACTACCAATCAGGGATGGTAAGTTTAAAATAAAAAGTGAAATATTAAAATGTAATATATATATAAAATAAAACTTTCTTATTTATTTTAATATATTCTCAATATTTTAGGTTATTACTATCTAGTGGATGCGGGATATACAAACGGCAAAGGATTTCTTGCACCATTTCGAGGTCAAAGATATCACCTCAATGATTGGAATCCAGGATATCAACCAAATACCCCCGAAGAATTGTTTAATATGAAACATTCTTCAGCTAGAAATGTCATTGAAAGATGTTTTGGGTTGTTGAAAGTTCGTTGGCATATCATTAGGAACTCAAATTGGTATCCTATCAAATTGCAAAGTAAGATTATAACGGCTTGTTGTCTTCTTCACAATCATATAAGAAGAAATATGCCTATTGATCCAGCAGAAGCCGATTTAGATGCAGAAGAGGAGGAAGAAGAAAATGAAGGTGGAGTTGAGTTAGACGGAGAGCCAATCACTTCAATTGAACCATCTGAGCAATGGACAAATTGGAGACAAACTTTAGCTAATCAAATGTTTGATGAATGGAGGCAAAATAGAAATAATGGATAAAAATATAGGCTTTCTTTTTTTATGGTCTTTATTCTTAGTAGCTTTAGGTAGTTTAATATTTTGTTAAAGACATGCATTATTTAAATAAATTGGATTATTTTACATTTTCTTTATGTTAATTAATGTTTTTAAGGTTACTTAATATTTATATAAGTTATTGTCTTATATATAATTATTTTATGAATTAAATGCATATATTTATTGCATTTAACATTGATTATATAAAAATTAGTTTACTTTTTTTCAGATATGGAACGTAATATTGGATCTCGCAGAGGCAAAGGTAGTAACCATGTTTGGACTCTCGTTGAGGATGAAAAGCTAGTGGAGACCATGCTTGAACTGAAAGAAAGTGGGAAATTTGATGGTGAAAATGGCGAAGGACTAAGGAAAGGATATCAAAAGAACCGGAAAGAATATTAGATCTAAAGTTACCGCCATGGTTTAAAAGAAAAACCACATATTGAATCTCGTTGTAAATTATTGAAAAAACAATATCGTGCTATTTATGATGCGAGAAATAGTGGAGAAACAAGTGGTTTTGGTTGGGATGATGAAAAGAAATGTGTTACTGCAGACGTTGACGTGTGGAGTGCATATCTAAAGGTTAGTACAAATTAGATTACTTAGTTTTTTTAAAATTTGTTTTAGATGATATATATAATGATTGATATTGTGATTGTTGTAGACTCATCCGGATAATTCATTTATGAGGAATAGATCATTTCCTTACTATGATAAACTAGCTATTATCTGGGGACAAGATCGAGCTACAGGAGAAAATGCTGAAGCACCCGCAGATATGCTAGAAAATATAATCAGAGAAGAGAACTTGGATGAAGAGAATGAAGCATCTAATGGGGAGGAGGATGTTGAGCCTTGAAGAGATCAACCAATCAGGGATAATTCTCAAGGTGAAGGAAGTTCAAAGAAAACACATCGCAAAAGAAGGAGGAGTACTGATAGTTTAGTTTCATGTTTGGAACGATCACCGAAAAACTTCTCAAGGTTTCAGAAATCTAACGAGCAAATGGCTAAAGTTGCAGAATCTATTATAGCGCGAATCGTAAAGAATATGAGAATAGGCGAAATTAGATGAATTACTTTGCAAACTAACATTTTAACACAAGTGAACGATTAGAGCTGGAATAAAACTTGTAAATAATCCAAATTATTTGGAATATTTTTCACTCTTAAAGATGTCTTGACAAGAAGAATACCTCAAGCAGATTTGAAGATTAATTAGTTTTTATCTTTGTACTTAGTTGAGGTTTTTTTAGAATTTTTGAAATATTCTTTTCCATGATTAGTGCATGCGTAAAACGCTAAATATTTAAGTCTAATTGTTTGATTTATAGCATTGGATTGCTTCAAGGGGATCTTAAGAGTGATTTGAAATCTAACTTGTTTTGTTTCTTCGTAATATTTCCATTTTAGTTGTTTTTAAGTATGATGGGTTGCTAATTGTGTACTTTTACTGGTCTTATATTGACTATTTGAACTAGGATCAATGTTCCTTATATTGAAGCAGGGAGAAAGTTCTTTTTATCGATTGACATATGAGCTTAATTGCAAGGGAAATCATCACGGTGGATAGACTAGACATTTGTAAAGATTTCATCATTCCAACTGTTGTAAAATGATCTAGTAAGCCATGGTAGGTTTGCAAAGATGTAATCTTCATTGTCTCGGCATATGGTAAAGACATCCATGTATTTGTTAGTTAAAGAAGCTTTCAATACTATATATGTTACTTATTGTAAAGCTTCTTATGTCGGTGTTAATTTAAAATGTCAACTGCAACTCCTATTCCATCCTGCAGATCATAATACATATGGAAAAATTCAAACAAGGTCTTCAACAGCTATTATATGAGGCGCAATATCATCTGATGTAAGTGTATAAAGCTTATACTATGTACACAAATTTCTTGCCAAGATTGTTGATGCTCTATAGTTAAGTATGACATTATGTCTGGCTTTAGTGTTCATTTATAGAGAACTAACAAGTCTTCATACATCTGCAGATATATGCTGTTTCCATAACCATTAGGATTGTGATAATCTGGTTTTCTTCTACTTTATTAAACTCTTTCTGCAGCACTAGTTTAATAATATTTGAGCATCTGTTAAGTGTATAAAGCTTATACTATGTACACAAATTTCTTGCCAATATTGTTGATGCTCTGTAGCTTTAATGTTCATTTATGGAGAACTAACAAGTCTTCATACATCTGCAGATATATGTTGTGTCCATAACCATTAGGATTGTGGTATTCTGGTTTTCTTCTACTTTATTAAACTCTTTCGCAGCACTAGTTTAATAATATTTGAGCATCGATTAAGTGTATAAAGCTTATACTAAGTACACAAATTTATTGCCAAGATTGTTGATACTCTGCGATTAAGTATGACATGTCTAGCTTTAGTGTTTATTCATCGATTCGCTTAAATTCTTGATTGTATACTTTAGTATAGTCTCATATTGACTATTTGGACTAATGTCTTGACAATTATGTTCCTAACTATTGGTTCAATACAAGAGCCTCGCAATAATGACTTGATAGTGTATACAATGGATTATAAACATAAACATTGGAATAGCGATTCTGATTCTCACGACATCGCAAGAGGTGTAATGATATAGCTTAATCGAGCTCGGATTAAGTGTGATTGTTAGTGTTGTTTTAACTGCAGAGCCATATTCCAAATAATGAAGAACTATGCAGTTAAGTATAGTTTCCAATCTTGCTTATAAGTACACTAAATGCGAATGATATCTTCATATTACCATGAACATTCGATTTATTTTCAGCCTTCTTCGCTTTATTTTCAGCCTTCTTGCATAATTTATTGACTTTTCTCCATATGGTGCTGGTTATGGCCTAGGTGTTAATTTGGAGTTCAAGGATGAGTTCCTTTAGCAAGATAGAGCACTCGGGAATCCACACTCATCCCGGAAAATTGGAATTCTTTGGTGCCGATTATGGCGTTGGCAACCTTGGTAATGGCAATGCAAATTCCAATGTTGGTGTAGGAGTGGTGGGATATGGAAGAAACAATGGGACAAGTGTTGCATCATTGGCATTTCGTGGAACACCAAATGGTGGTTATGACAGAGTTTATACGTAAATCAATGATGATGGTCTATGTACTCACAAGCTCGTGGTCTTCATTCGTTTCATAATTGCAGATAGGATAATGATATGAATGTCACGAGTTTATCATAGTTCAAGCTTTTACGGTGATGTGAATTGCTGCATACAATTTACTAATCCGGATGTTTTAGTTTGTATCAAAACGTGATTAGGGCTAATCGGTTTGCGCTTTTCGATGAATTTGCCATGAAAGCGATCCACAAGGAATTCCATATGAAGTTTGGGCTTTGAGGTTTTTTTCATTATAGGTTTTCTTTTTACAACTTCATTAATATGTAAAATAAGATTCTGCGTAAGCGAGTTCTGTTTGTATGTATCTTTTAGTGAAATAGTGAGACATAACAAACCTTTAAAAGGCCTTTACGTTTAACTTTCCAACTTTTTCTAGGTGTTTCATGCAAAGAAACCGCTGGTTCTTGTCAAAGTATGTTGTTTTGTTAAGAGTCTTCCTTTGTAGGGATTATATGCGATGTACAAGATGTTTCCGAGCATTGACGTAGCAAATTATAAGTTCTATTATATCTGTCACCGAACATTTTGAGATTTTAACGGTCATGCTTCTCGTGAAATACATATCAATCCGACAAAATATAATTCTCAAGGTAATCCATATTCAAAATCAATTACAAACATTGTCATTGTCCGATTTACGATAGATAATGGTTAAAAAATTTGTAAAACAAATTTGAAAAGCGCAATCATCCCGTTTACATCGAGGAAAATAACTAATCTTCCTCAAACAACTAATCTTGTCTCTTTTCTACTTCTAACGCAATCTCATTACAACGTTGAAATGGAAGCATAAATGGGGATTATCTTGCGGTGGCAATCAAGAAAATGAGGTCGAGGTCAAGCAAAGATTTGGAGTAAATTACATTGATTGAACAAATCTTCAACATTGAAAGGGCATGACTTGGTCGATAGACATGGAATTAAGCAATGGAGGTAATATTCATGGAGAATAGGTGAGGACAAATGATGGAACCGCCTGCAAAAACACCATAACCACAATCGAAGAAGAAATTTACGCATTTGAGCTGATTACGAGATGAAAATACAAGAAAAGACAGAATTTATAACCTTATTTTACGGGACACACTTTGCAACCTTCACCATGTTCTTGTAAAAGGAACTGCAAAAAAAATGTTCATTTAAATCAGCTTTGCCCAAATCAACTTCTATAATCTCGTATTGTTCTCTTATACTAAGTTTCAAGATCTGGAACTTCATAAATAAGATAGGATAAAAGACATAAACATCAAATGGAACAAAATTATTCAAATCAATTGACCAATCAAGAGTGATAAAAAGTTACCTGCCATCAAAACTTCTTCCATATTTCTGCTTTCGAACCTCTTAAGGAATACATACTTGGTAGTCTCATTCTCCAATTCAAAGAAAACTATGAAAAAAAAAAATTTAGAAACAACACTCAGCAGAGTTTTTTTTCTCAAAAAGCTAAAAACACTCAACAGACTTGAATTGAAGCAAAAGGAACAAATTTCGGACATCGCTGAGAAACACTAGACGCCTGGGTAGCGAGAGCCAAGACAAGAGAGACTCGGGTCTTGAAAGCAGACACAGGCTGGAGGTCATGGACTTGATGAAGGTGGGAAACGCTCTATTTGGATGCTGAGAAAATGGATTGAGATGTATACAAGGACAACGACGAATCGACAAAGGCTCGCAGAGAATCATTTAAAGCTAAACAAAGGTTGCAGAGAGAGAAAGAACAAGAAGGAGAAGAGGGAAAGAAATAGAGGATGATGGCAGGAAGATTATAGCGAAATTAGGATAACCTAGCAAGTTCCTTGATTTTGATCTACCGTTGGACTTAGTTTTACGATGACTATTATCATATTTTTAATTTAATTTTTGTTTTGTTTGTAAAAGGATATAATTGGAAAAACAAGTTGAAATTAAATTATATTCTATAAAATATTATTGCATACCAAACATCATAATAAAAATCCATCAACTTTTCTATTAAAAATTTTTATAAGCACCCAAACATATAAATATCTTTACTTTCCCAAGATTTATTTTCCAAAGAATTAGATTCCATATTAACTTTACTTTCCTACCAACCAAACGAGGCCTAAGTTGTTTACAGTTGAGATATTTTTGAATCATAGTGTCTATTTCAAACCAAGTTTTACAAAGAAAACTGAAATTTATAGGAGAATACTATTAACTATTACAATAACTGTTACCTATGAGATGATACAAGATCTCCTAGCTCACAAATGGAGATTTACAAGGAGACTTTTGGTGATTTTAGGATGTCAATTACCATTCGTCAAAGAGACAAACTTAAATTATGTATATATATTATTTTTTGTTTTTGTTACTCGTAGAAAATTAATCATCACTTTTTTTTATTTATAACGTTTCTTTTATTATCTTATGACTTATAATTTCTTGGTAGAACCAATTCGAAAATGGTGTTTCAGAGTTGCAAAAGTTTGCAATTCAAATTCTAATCAATGTGTGAGTGCAATAGGGTATGAAATGAATTGAAGCAAATTTGAATTCATCCATTCTAAGAAGAGGAATATATTGAAGCACAAAAGATTGAATGATTTGATCTTTGTTCGATACAATTTAAAGCTTCGAGAAAGGTACATTATTATCATTATTAAGTTAGATATAATTTCTTATAGTTTTGAATAATTTAATTTTATTGCTTATTAGGACTCTTAATAGAACAAGTAGTTTAATGAATCCACTTTGCATTGATAGTATTGATCTTTTGACGGAATAAGTTTATGAGGAACTAAGTTTGATAGATGAGAGTGACTTGGAAGATAATCTTAGATAGGAAAATATTAACATATTATTTGGTATAATGAATTTGAATGAAGATGATGATGATACCCCTCTCAATAATGAAAATTTTGTACCAATAAGAATTGGAGTTAATGCAGTCATAACAAGCATTCGGTTGAATAAAATCAATACAATTATAGTGAGTATTCGATTGAATGAAGTTTCAAAATTTTATTTCTCTTTTTAATTTAACTTATAATTGACATATATATTAAATTATATATATGCAATATAATTGTAAATATTTTGTTTGATTTTACTCTAGTTAATTCTTTAACATAAACTTTTGATGTAAATTATAATTGGTAGAAAGTAATGAATATTTATTATTTTTTTATTTGATGTTTAATGTAATTATTATTTGTTTTATGATAAAATTATAATATTTTAAATAGTTTATAATATTCTTAATCTTATATCTGTATGATGGTTAAATGATCTTTTTCATATTAATTGTAGTTGTTATTTATATATAAAATATGTAAAAATAATATTAATAAAATAAATAAATTATTATTATTTTAAATTTCTATTATTATAATATTTAGATAATGTATAATTATAAAATACACGGTACAATATATTAAAAGATTATTTTATAATTATAAGAAATTGAAGGGCTATCCAAAATTGTCTCACTATTGACTGGTTATGATACAATACCGTACCACCGGTGGCAGGCTTGGTTAACATTACCGCGATGGCTAGCTAGTGAACTAATATCCTCTTACTTTTGACAAGAGCCACATTAGCGGTACAGCAAGCGAGCGACGTTAGATTGCACCGGAATTTACTTAACCTACAAAAAGCACAGACAAAGCATGTTCCACGGTTCAATTTCAATTAAAGCTGGAAAACACGATAAAGAAAACATTTACTACAACAAAATCATCAGCCAAACCATTTACTACAACATTCAAGTGTACAGAAACAATGCACCAGTAACAACAGGTAAAGAAAACAATCAGTTATAATTCTATAAATTGGACGCTGGACCTGGTTCACCAAAATTAATCATTCACTCTGTATTCCGTTCACTATTGTAATTTACACTGGACAAAGGAGAACGACTCAGTGGCAAAGAAGAATTACAACAAACATCCAACCTTTCCCTGAACTCCGAATCACTGGCCTTCAACAGTGAACGCAGAGGAAAGCACACTCCTTTCTCTACGCAACATTGGTGTCTAGGCTTAATCCTATTCTCCAAACTAAAGGAGAAATACTGAGGAAACTCCTTCAGCTCCTTTAAATCTCTCCCCATCTCCATCACGAAATAGTTCAACTTAGGCTCGATATTGTCCCTTATACTGTAGTTAAACAGTTGCGGGAATCTCCTAAACATAGAGATCGCGTCTCTGTGGCAAAATCCAATCTTTTCCCAGTATTCGATTCTGGGTATAAGCTTGTCCTCGACACTGCAAGAGAGTAAATAAGTGTGTTTCTTTACCTCGGCGATGCCAATTCTCTGAAGGAAGTAGAGAGTTGGTCTCAACCGATGCTTCACACTGGACACTAGCAATCTGGGTCGTCGGTTTATGACCCGATTTAAGTCGGAGCCGTCGACGCCGGCTTCCCGGAGGAGGAAAGTGAAGATGGGGGTGATGGTGGAGAGAGTGGAGTTTAGGATTTCAGGGCACATGGAGACGATTCGCTGGAACTCGAGTGTGGTGAATTTCATGAAAGTGAGGTAATCGACGGTGGATTTGATGTCAGCGAGTGAAGCTGAGAGGATAATCGGACGGTGGTGGGCGACGAGGTGGAATATATCGAGGCCAATAGAGTCGAGGTAAAGCATTTTCTCTTGGAACTCGACGGGTGGCAGTGTGTGATGGCGTGGTGGTGATGGTGGTAGCTGTGGGTAAATGGTGGGGTTTTCTGGGGTCTTTGGAGGCTTATGAGGGAGGGCAATGGTGGTTGTTTTAGAGGAAAGTGAGGGAAAATGAAGAGACTTGGGACAAGAAAGTGAAGAAAAGTCATGGTTGTGGGATTTGGGGTAAGGGAAAGGGGATTTGGTAGTGCGAAGGTGATGGAGTGTGTCCTGCATTGTGTTTGGTCTGGGGAGAGAGCTACATGGCAGATTGTGAGTCAATATGCTCTATTATTTTTTTTTTTTTCCGGTAAAGTGTAGAGAGAAGAAATTTGTGGTGAGAATTTGAAGATGGACATTGGTAGTGCACGGTGCTATCAGTATGAAATCTAACAGTGGGAAGGAGTGAGCCGCAGCCGAGTGGACTAAACTGGGGCTTTTGTTGGGTTAGCCCATAAGCTTCCTTCACTACTGACTAGTCACCAATCCTTGTTGGGTTTTTGTACATTTCCTCACCAATTGTCCACAACTGCACGTGACTCCTTTTTGGGACTGCTTCCAAAGACTTGTCTCCTCGCATTTTCATCACACCAGCTCTGCTCTTCTCCTTAGGGCTCTCTGCTCAACAGATTCCGCGGTGAGATCAACACTATTCACTGCCTTATGGTAGTGTATGTCAACCTTTTCTTCTCCATCAGCGGCAGCACGCAAGGGCTTTCACACAGGAACCAAAATCAATGTTGCATATTCGATATTAAATTTGGTATCAGATTTTGATTTAAGCACACTAAAAAGCAGATATTGAGATACTATTTTAAATAATTTTTAAAATTATAAAATAATCCTTTAATATATTATATTTAAATAATAAAATAATAAACTTATTAAAAAAATGTGAGAAATTTATATATTGACAATAAAATGAATTGAATATTATATAAAAGATTCAAATTGAACCTTAAGTTTTCACTCAAATTTAATTTAAATCCAAATATTTTAACATGTTTTAAAATATTTTAATGTTTGCAAACATTAAATTTAAACTTCATCTTAACTTTTCTATCAATCCTTAATTACAAAAATTGTATCTGTCATTTTTAAAACTTTTATTTTACATGACAAGTAAGGTCGATAAAAAAAGATTCAATATTTCTCTCTTCTTTTTCTCTCTCTTTGTTTCTCTTACAATTTATTCTCTCTAAAAGAAAAGGAATGATGTTTAAATCCATGAATTGTAAGAGCATATAATACATAACTTCTAGCTTTTATCGATTTGTTTTCATTGAATAAAGTCTCGTAACAATCTTTCTCGTTGCATTTTCAAGTTTGAGGTGCCCCAACATTTCTTGCAAAGGATGTCCAAGTACTCGTAATTAATAGCTATTAGACAGTAAGCACTATTCATACTCATTTCACTTTGATATTATTATGGTTATAGGTTCCACACGCACTATCCTCTAAACCATATCTTGTAAACTATAGTACAAAAAACTAAATCAAATAGCCATTTTGTTCCTTTTTTCCCCTCATATTTGGAATCTTAAATTATGAGTTTGGTATGGTTAAAATTTCAGTAGGTTAAGAAAAAGGACCTTTCGGTTATACTAAAGTTGAAATGTTCATAAAATAGAAAGTGGCATGTCATACCATTCTTAAACTTGATGTTCAAGCATGTGCTTAGTTGCTTGCTTCTTTTTCAATGATCATTAATCCTTCTTATTATGTTTTTCTGCGTGTGAGTGTGTTTGTGAGTAAGTAGTGTTTATTGGCTTTACAACTTTTTTTTAATGATTGAGGATTTTAAGTGTTTGGCATTAGTTTTCCATAAGCTACATTTAGAGATATAAAAATGTTTTATGATCGAAATCTACTAAGCAATTGTTTGCTATTGTTTATAAATTTTCCAAATTACAATGTCATTGAACTTATAACTTCTCTTAGTCCAAGTATAGATAGGTTCACAGCAATAATTCCTAACTCTAGCAATAATTCCTAACTCTAGTCAATGTTTCTATTGATGATTTCCAAGGTTATGCAATTAGTTTTAAAGGGATATGGAAAAATAAATGTTATTACTTAATTACTATGCTTAGGTGGATGAAAGGGTTGTTTTTCCTATGCGTAGAACCTTTCACATAATCATATTACCATACATTTATTTATCAAAAATCAAATGAAGGGATCAAACTTTTGGGAGACAATAACACAACTTTCTAAAAGATCAACTAAATATCAACGATAAGAAATAACTCCTTAACTTGCAATAGCAAAACAATATGAGAATAAGAAAATTAATGATGAAACAAACACCATGATTTATGTGAAAAATCCTCTAGTGTAGAGGGAAAAACCATTAGCCAAACTGACAAGCAAATCCATTAAATTCAATAAACATTTACAAAAAAGTTGATCTCTCACCCTACAACAACAAGTTGTCTCACAAAATTTCAAAATTGAAACCAAATTTGATTTCATAATCAACAAAAACTAAAACTCATCCCAAAAGCAATCAAATAAGGATGAGAATATAACAGTATTTTCCCTCTCTTCCCCTTTTCTTCCTTTCTTCTAAACATTATGGCCGAACTCTCTACAAAAACCTATGTTTTTTTCTTTTTTATATCACAAAATAGGTTTTTTTGCACCATATACGATCACATACATAGTCATGGAAGTGACTGTGTATATGTAGCACCGCCTTACTAGCAGTTGTACATGGTTATAAAGAGTCATATGGTCTCCACACATAGTCATGTATCTTCACATATGTGTGCACAGTCGTGTATCTTCACACAGGTTTATGCACGACTGTATATGTCTTCACTCTTCACACGTTCCTTCACACGTTTTTAGAGACTTACAAGGTTGATCTACATAGTCGTATGTGTAGCACTCAACATAGTTGTGTATCTCCTTAGAAGAGTTTCATCTATCTTATCTTCACTTGTTTTTCATTTTCACAAACCATAACGGTGTCTAAGATCATCGGAGGTCTTAAAAATAAAGTTGGACACCCAATAATCTCCACCTTCAGTCCAAATATGGGGAAGACACGTTATTAAAGAAGAAGACAAAGCCCTTTTCACCAATAAAGGAGGAAAGGGAAAGTCACGAGAAGTAACGTGACGGAGGAAACCTCGAGAGGTTGAGGAGGTTGGTGTTGGGACCCGATCCCGAGACCGGACCCCAACCAACAAACGGAACGAACGAAAGCGAAATTGAAAGAAAGGAACATAAGGTGGAAGCAAAATCATATACGAATCAATTGTCGAATCGGATAAATCGAATCCGAAGGCGAATCGAATAACACAAAGCGGAAGCAACAAATCGATTAATAGATTCGCGAAGCAACGACAGATCTAAGATCAAAGCGAAACAAAATCAATTTTCGACATCCGTGAACAAATATTTTAGGAATCACTGTCGCGTTGGAAACCTTAGACTTAAACTGTCCAAAATCCGGTATAAATTTTTCCTTTTCTTTTCTCTCTTTTCTCATTCCTCAATCCAAATACATTCACATACAATCGCACTATCCAATGCCCAATACACATTCATTCACATTTTTTCATATACAAATCATGCTTATATCTCAATTGAACATACGAAATTTATATGACATACCCATGTGCAGTACCATAACTCAATAATCTCATCAAAATCTCATAATTCAATTACAATTTATACACCATTTCATAAATTAAAGCTTTATACAAAACATAGTGACATTTTCAAGCCTTATACATTACCCATAACCCTAAACCAAAGTACACAATACACAACAATTTTAGACTTCTCAGCAACCACCTAACTTAACAATAATACAATATAAACATATGCAAACAGAAATCTTCAATTTTCTTTACCCGATCTTCTTCTCATCACCTGTGGATGGGAATGAAGGGGGTGAGCTTATAGCTCGTGGGTAACAGTTTATAACAAACAAATAAGTAAAACCTTTGAAATTCTTTTTTTTCTTTTTTGGTCTCAGAAACCATTTCTTTGAAATCCATAAAGCACATTTTTAAAAAATTCTTTTCTTGCTGTAGTCAAAATCGCAATTTGCAAAACGTATGATTTTTAGACTTTTAGCCATAAACCCATAGGTTACAAAACATGAATGCATTAACTTGACAATTCATAGATGCAATGGTAAATCACATATGCAATGCACAATAATTGGCTCGAGAGTTCCATAAACACGAAGGAAAACTGAAGTTTTACCGTAAACACGACGAGCCCGATTTCTCAGTATCTCGTGGCCTCTAACGGGTAGCTGGGAGAAGGCTATCTATATGTCGACGTGCACGTGACTAACGAAACAGGTTCTCTCTCGCCCACACAAAAGCACATATCATGCTCAAATCTATTTATCGAATGCTCGTTTCTGAATATACGAGATGCCATGGAATCTTTCGAGGCATAACACAAATGTATTTTGAAATTCATCAAAAGTTCATGTATTGAATCAATAATGATTTTTCAAATCATTCATATAATGATGCAACATTTATGATGTAATTGAAATCAGAAAATCTCTTTGTTTAAGGAAAGCAATAGTGGCTTATAAATCTATTATAAACAGGTACCCACCTCGAATCGATGCTAGAAGCTTGTCCTTAGCTTCAATTTGACCATTTCTTCTTTTATTCTCCCAATTGAAAATTTCCTACACCAATGTCACACAAATTCGACCTCATAAATGACATAATCCTTAATGTTGAACTTAGAAAACACTAATTCTATACATAATCAAGCCATCTAAATCACCAATTTTTAAAAACCCCAATTCATAAAATTGGGCATAACCCTAATTAATTTCCATCCAAAATTAAACCCATAATACTAAGCAATCACCAAAATTGAATTCATAATACACAAACCTATATCATTTTCCATGATTCTAAACCAACAATCTTCCAAAATTCTCAAATCAAAATTTCGGGTCTTACCTTATCCTTCACAAATTTTCGGATTTCTTAGCTCATGTTGGAGCTCTTGTCATCCTCCACGTTTTTCCTTCATGAAGAAACATGGAAAGCTTGCATGAAGACCCTTAAAAATCAAACCCTAGCTCTCTCTCTTTTCTTTCTCCTTTACTCATCCGAAATCTTGCTCTCCCTTCTCTCTTCTTTCTCTTATTCTTTTTCTTCTTTTGTTTCTGTCAATTGTCGTGCATTCTCTCCTTATAAAGGACCACAATCTTGTCATGTCATTAAATGACTGAGAAATGACCCATAAGCCTCTCCATTTAAGCCTATAAACTTAACTCTTTAAGTAAACTTCCAAAATTGCCCCTTCATTGGTCCTTAAAATTGACATCTTGTCTGATTATTTCTATCAGGTAAATGAAGCCATTTAATAAAACTTTCTTCTAGATAAATGTACCTATATGTCTTATAAATCCATCGTTTCAAGAATCAGATCAATCGGAGCTCTATAACTCAAGATATCTCCAAAATACTGAAGTTTATTCTTCAGACCCGAGGCTGAACACTACACCTAACTTCCGACCCTAATTTGGAAGTCTTAGAGGCTACATTGTCAATCGGCTCCTTCAGATAACTTGTAGATCTATGTCTCTAGTTTCATTTGAAATAGAAATCACCTCATTTTGGCCTCTACTGGTTCAGAAAACATCAAAATACTGAAATATGTTCAGTGGAAAACACCAGCTCAAATCCTCTAAGAACACACTCACTGCACCCGTCCCACCTTTTCCACTTAATCTTTCTCACTTCATTTCAGATAGCTTCGATTTGGAGGAGATGAAGAGAAAGGTCTTATGAATCCAAATGGTTCAAGAATCAAGTCATTCGGAGGTCTAGAGAAGAAGTTATGGTCAAAAGAAGCAACCATGTTTATGACCTCAATAAGATTGAACTGTTTAGGAAACAGCTATAACTTTCTGTAGAAATGTCTGATTGAGGTGTTATTTGAATGGTTCGAAAGAGGACATGAAGAGATACAACTTTCATGCAGGTCTCAAAGGCCAAATCTTTCATCCGTGGGGTCAAAAACAAAAGCAGACGATGATGACGTCATTTTAAGACGATAATGACATCATCAGACGATACAGATTGGAAAAATTGCTATAACTTTTTCTACGGATATCAGATTAAGGATTTATTTATATGGATGGAAAGATAATTTCAAGAGCTAAAACTCTTATGAAGACTTCAAAGGCCAATTCTAACGTTTTAAAGGTAGAAAATGGATCAGAAGGTAACAATATATAGTAACTGAGACGGTCAAACCGAGACGCAAAAAGTCAAATCGGGGACGATAAGCGATGGCGGACGATGAACAGAATCGAGACTATGAACAGTACTTTGTCTCATTTCTATGAACAATAACTGAGGCGATGAACGATGGCGAGGCGGTGAACAATAATCGAGGCGATGAGCGATGATTGTCTCATTTCTATGAACGATGGCGAGGCGATGAGCGATGGCGAGGCGGTGAGCGATTGCCGTCTCATTTCTATGAACAGTAACTGAGACGATAAATAGTAACTAAGATGGTCAAACTGAGACGCAAAAAGTCAAACTAAGACGATAGGGTAAACAGTAACTTCGTCTGACTTTTTCTCCAGAACGTCTCAACTTATAAGACACATAACTTTTGACTCAGAACTTCAAATTTGACAAACTCGGTGTCTATAGAAAGGTAAAAGAACCCTCTACAACTTTCATGAAGGCCTTAAAAATCAGATAGACCTCTAAATTGGTCAAAAACTCTACATAAAGTGACTGGTCGATCGACTTCACAAGATGCAAAGATCGAACTTCTAAAAATCATAACTTTCTACTCCCTTGTCCAATATTTTCGTGCTTTATATCAATGGAAAGATAAAAACAAGCTCTACAACTCTCAAGAAGGCTACTTGATCCCATTCCATACACATCAGTCCCGAATTTGCATCAATCACAACATACACAAAACTTCTCTATGAACACATCAATTCAAAAATTTGCAGCATCTGCACTCAACTTCGATAACTCACATCTCCCAACCTCCACATCCAAAAATAGCACATTATACATCATTGGGAAACTATGGAGGTCCTCTATAACATTTAAGAATGCTATTAGATCCAATTCAAACCACAACAGTCCAGAAATCGCCTCAAAACACAACATATACAATCCTACACTTAGAGCATTTTCCAAAACCAAAGCAAAATACACTTAACTTTCAAAGATCATAACTTTCAATCCCGATATCAAAAAATAGCGTACTTTATGGCTACGAAAAGCTCTCAACATAAGATACAATTTTCATTAAGATCATTTTCTCAAAATATGCCTAAATCAAAAATTCAACTCTCAAGTCAAACTTTTTATTTTCTTCAAAATTTCACACTTTCACTTTCTATTTCATGCTTTTCAACTTCCATTTCAATCATCTCATCCACTTACACTTTCATAACCAAAACTAATCTTCAAAGTCATCAAAACCAATAAATTCTCTTTCTCATCAATTTCTTTAAGGCATAAAAACTTCTATAACAAAATTCATATCCGAAAACACTCATTAAATTCATTTCATATTTCTAATTTTCACCGAAAGTTCAGGGTCCAATAGTTGGCGAGGCCACCAACAAAGAGGGAGCGCGTCAAGGCCAAGATACAAGTCATAACAATAAACAAAATACTCAGAAAGAAGACAGGTGCTATAACTGCGGAAGGAAGGGTCATTACGCTCGAGATTGCTGGAGGCCAAAATGCATGGAAGGAAATGTTGCCACGTCGACGCAGTAAGATAGTGAAGAAGAATGGGATTTTCATGCATCATTTGCAGTAGTGGAAAATCCTAAAGAAATAAGTGAGAAAAGTGGTGCGATATCAAAGGTGGAGATGACACTCATGGCTATAGGAGAAAATCAAATCAACTATAAAGATGATTGGATCGTGGATTCCGGCTGCTCCAATCATATGATAGGTGAAAAAAAAAATTGATGGGGACATCAGAGTATAAAGGAGAGCAAGTGGTGGTAACTACCAATAATTCAAAATTGCCAATAACACATATTGATAGTACCATTGTTGTTCCTCATTATAGTCAGCGGCCAGTGCAACTGCAGAATATCTACCACGTGAAAGGTATGTCAAAGAATCTTCTAGCTGTATCTCAAATGACGTCAACAAGAAATTTTGTATTGTTCAGACCAAACGACGTCAAGATTTACAAGGAGTTAAAAATTAAAGGTCAACCCATAATGGAAGAAAAAAGAATAAAGTCTGTCTATGTAATGTCAGCAGAAACAACATACATAGATAAGACAAGGAAAAATGAGACGGTTGATTTATGGCATGCAAGATTAGGACATGTAAGTTATGGGAAGCTTAAGGAGATAATGAAAAAATCAATGGTCAGAGGGCTTCCGAATCTAGATGTCCGAGATGATATTGTTTGTGCAGGATGTCAATACGGCAAAGCAGATCAATTACCGTACAAAGAGTCAGAGTATCGAGCTAAAGCACCCTTAGAGTTAATACACTCTCATGTATCTGGGCCAGTAAAGCAGCCGTCCGTCAGCCAATTCAGGTACATGGTTACCTTTATTGATAATTTTTCTAGATATGTGTGGGTCGATTTTATAAGAGAAAAGTCAGAGACATTGAGTAAATTTGTTGAGTTTAAAGTAAAAGTAGAAAAAGAGATAGGGCAAAGGATACAATGCCTTCGCACAGATAATGATGGAGAGTACACTTCAAAAGAATTCGAACAATATTTGCAACAACATAAGATCAGGAGGCAACTGACTTGTCTAGGTACTCCACAACAGAATGAAGTAGCAAAAAGAAATAATCGTCACCTAGCAGAGATATACAAAAGTATGCTATATGCAAAGAATGTACCAGCAAGGTTTTGGGCCAAAGGTATGAAGACAGCAGCGTACGTGATTAATAGATTACCTCAAGCAAAATTGGGGACCTCACCATATGAAAAGTTTAAAAAAGTCAAACCCTCAGTAGGGTACTTTAAAGTGTTTGGATGCGTGTGCTACGTATTTGTATCAGAACACCTACGTAGCAAATTTGATAAAAAGGCAATACGCTGTATATTTGTTGGATATGACAACCGTCGTAAAGGATGGAAGTGTTGTGACCTGACTACAGGACGATGTTACATAAGCAGGAATGTTGTCTTTAATGAGGCGTCTTCTTGGTGGTCACCACAAGCTGTATTATTACCAGACTCGAAAGAAATAGAGGAGCAGTTACAACAATGATTAGAAGAATCTACAGAGGTTGATAGGACTCAACCAATTGAAGAGTCTAGAATTGATACTACGCAACCAAGTGAGGAAGAATCCATGGAGATGAGGCTGTCATAAGAGAAAAGCCCATGAAAAATAGGAATCCATCATGCAACTCCAGAAGAAATAAGGCTAAGTCAGATAGAGGACATTGAAGAAGATGTTCAACAGCCATCGCCTCAACCACAAAGGTCAACTAGACAAAGAAAGCCAAATCCAAAGTATGCAAATGCAGCAATAATAGAGGAAATTGGTCTGAAAGAGCCGACAAGTTATAAAGAAGTGTCACAAAGCAAAGAATGACAACAGGCAATGGATGAGGAAATTTAAGCATTAAAGCAAAATGAAACTTGGGATTTGGTGCCGAAGCCTGAAGGAATAACGCCCATCTCGTGTAAATGGGTCTATAAGAAAAAGACTCGACCAGGTGGAACAGTTGAGAGATACAAGGCACGACTACTGACTCGTGGTTTTTCACAGAAGTATGGGTTAGATTATGAGGAGACGTTTAGTCCAGTGGCAAAGATTACAACCGTTCGTATACTTTTAGCACTTGCCGCAAACAAGTCTTGGAGACTCTGGCAGATGGACGTAAAGAATGCCTTCCTACATGGAGAGTTAGACCGAGTATAGAGCCGCAGCAACGGTAGCACAAGAATGCACATGGCTCATACAGTTATTAAAAGATCCAAATCAACCAACAGACTACTCGGTAGAGCTATTCTGTGATAATCAATCAGCAATACGACTAGCGGAGAATCCAGTATTCCATGCACGGACAAAACACGTGGAGGTACATTATCATTATATTCGAGAAAAAGTTCTCAAAGGCGATATACAAATGAAGTATATCAAAACAGAAGATCAAGTTGCAGATATATTCACAAAGGGTCTCAGCGGAACAAAACATGAAGAGTTTTGCGAGCAGCTTGGGATAATCTCAAGGAAAACTTTGAAGATAAATTAGTTGGTGAGGGGGAGTGTTAGAAATCACCAACTAATTTCTTAGAAACTTGTAGAAAAATTCTAAATCTAGGAAGAAAACTCTAGATATGTAAAAAACAAACGAAAAATCTGGAAAAATCTAGATTTTTCCTTGCAAGGTCGGTGATGGATTGCCTATAAATAGGCAATCCTAGTACCATTTTGTAACATAGAAAAAAAAGAGAGAAAAGTGTGTAGTGTGTGTCCAAGTCTCTTTCTTCTACTCTTGTTTTTGTACAAATCCTTTGGTGTTTTGAGTCTTGTATTCGAATCCTTTTATTAATAAAATTATCGTCATTTTTTTAACAACGAAATGAAAGTATTAGCTTTACATCCCCCTCAAGTTGGACTTTGATGAAAATCAAACAAAGCCAACTTGGACAACAACCGATGAAACGCAGGTGAAGGAAGAGGCTTAGTGAATATGTCAGCAGCTTGGAAGGAAGAACCCACATGAACTAGCGAAATAAACCCCTATTTGTACTGATTGCGCACGACATGACAATCAATGTCTAGGTGTTTCGTGCATTCATGGAACACGGGATTACAAGTGATATGGATGGCATACTTGCTGTCACAATGAAACGGAATCGGAAGCGGAACTGGAACCCGCAAATCAGAAAGTAAGTAACTGATCCATTGCAACTCGCACACAGCCGACGTCATGGCTCGGTACTCTGCCTCCGTAGAGTTGCAAGAAACAGTAGACTATCATTTTGTCTTTCAAGCAACTGGACTACCCTCCAAGAAAATACAAAAACTAGTCAAAGACTTTCTGGTTGTAGGACAAGTCGCCCAGTCGGCATCTGAGTAAGCTCCAAAGCTTAAATCAGATTTTGCCCAAAAATGAAGGCCTAAAGAAGGATTCTGTTTGAGATATTTCAGAACATAAATGGCATGTTAAAGATGGACCTGCCGGGGAGACTGCAAAAATTGTCTAAGTTGCTGCACACAATAAGTAATATCCGGCCGCGAAAAACCCAAATACAACAACCGACCGACCAGACTGCGATATTCCTGTGGATCCACCAACAGAGGACTACTATCATTAAGCATAGTACATCCTTTCAGAAATGAAACTTGCTTAGGTTTAGAACCAATGAGACTAGTATCAATCAAGAAATCCAATACATATTTTCTCTGATTGAGAAGAATACCAGTGTCATCATGGAATATTTCCAAGCCGAGAAAATACTTAGCCACCCCTAAATCTTTAATGGTGAATTTCTCATGAAGAGCTAATTTTAGGCGAGCAACAGTGGGAGCTGAATTGCCACTTATAAGGAGGTCATCCACATACATCAAAAGCATCAAGAAACAATCATCCTTGCAAAACACAAATAAGCAATTATCGTGCTCACTTTGCTGAAAACCAAAATGCAAGAGAAAATCTGTAAGTTCGCTGTTCCACTGTGGCGAGGCTTGTTTAAGCCCATACAAAGACCTCACAAGCTTACGAACTTGACCCTTGCATTCCTTAGTATAGCCTTCTGGGGGCACCATGTAAACCTCCTCATCGAGATATCCATGCAAAAATGCAATATTGATGTCTAATTGATTCAAAGCCCAACCTCGAGCTACCGCAATAGCCAGGAAAATATGATCTGTCACAACCTTTGCTACGGGAGAAAAACATATCATGGTAGTCTTCACCATAAACTTGAGTGTACCCCTTAGCAACTAGGTGAGCTTTATGCCTATCAATCGTCCCATCTGCATTGTATTTCAACTTGAAAATCCATTTGCTGCCAATTGCTTTCTTCCGTGAAGGCAATGTAGTAAGCTCCCAAGTGTGGTTTTGTTCGAGCGCCTGTAATTCCGATTCCATAGCTTGAACCCACTTCTCATCCTTACTAGCTTCTTGAAAACTTCGAGGCTCCTTTGTTTCGGTTACATGGCAGAGAAATGCTGCCATATCATCAGAGAGTTTAGTATTGTTGGAGAAAGGAAAAGTGTTGGGTAGATGAGGGGACCTGTAAATTTTTGCGCCATCGTCCGAAAACAACTGTGTGTGAGTCACAACATAATCAGACAACCACGATGGCATCCGCTTGGTTCTGTTACTTTTCCTTTCTTCAAGAATTGGATTTAAATGTGGAGTTCCATCTGTATGGACATCTGCTGGTACGACGGCACGATGCTTATGACGTCCAGAGTCCACCAGGCTGCGATCAATTAAGGAAGTAAGGGGTTGATCGGCAACCTCGTCATGTAACGAAGACAATGATGGTATTGCCGGGCCAGTAGCCTCTACAAACTGTTGACCTGCACAAGGAAACATATTTTCATGAAAAGTAACATCTCTAGAGATGTGCACTTTGCCGGAGTCAGCGTCATAAACTTTGTAAACCTTTTTTCCTGCAACATATCCCAGAAAAAATGCATTTGTGAGCTCTAGCCGCAAACTTATCCTTTTGTTTACTGGAATCTGTTGAATAACATAAGCATCTGAAAAGCGTTAAATTGCCAAGATCAGTTGGTCGTCCCAACAAAACTTCAGATGGAGCTTTCCATCGTAGATTTGTAGTAGGATTAAGTACGTAGCATGCAGAATGGCTTCTCCCCAAAACATGTTTGTCATGTTAGCTTGATGTAGTAAAGCTCTGGCCACTTGAATAATATATCTATGCTTCCTTTCAACTCTCCCATTCTGTTGCAGGGAATACACACAAGTTCATTGATGAATGATGCCATGAGCAATAAAAACCTGTTGACAATTGGATCCCACAAATTCACCTCCATTATCCGTTCGAAAAATCTTAACATCACAATTATACTGTGTTTTCACCATTGGAAAAAACTTGTTAAGGATGGAGCTAGCTTGATCCTTAGTTTGCATAAGAAATGTCCACGTAACCCTGCTGCAATCTTCTACGATGGTTAGAAAATAAAAGGCTCCTGTTAAAGATGGCCTTTGATAAAGACCCCAAACATCAACGTGAATTAATTCAAAAAGTTTCTCACTATGGCTGTCACTAGCATGAAATAGCATGCGAGATTGTTTGGCCTTTGCACATACGTCACAAGTAATATCTGAATTGCTCAAGGTTTTATTAACAAAAGAAAACTTCTTTACAACCTTAAAAGAGGGATGTCCCAACCGTTTATGCCACAATGCAATAAAATCAACACCATTAACACTTTCTATGCAAGCAACATCCTTATTCAAACAATGAACATCAATTCTATTTGCAGCTCTATATACAGAATCCAATTCACCCAATACAGTATTATGAAAGGAATCTGCAATAAGGTAGTATAGATAACCAATAGCTTGTCCAACAGCTACCATTCGCTTAGACTTCTGGTCCTGTAAAACACAGAAGGATGGGTAGAAAGTGAAAACACCATCTTCATTCCTTAAAATTCTATTCACAGATAACAAGTTATACTTGAAACTTAGAACATAAAAAACTTGCTTCATCACGACATCCTTGCTAAGTTTGATTTCGCTCGTAATGCTAACCTTCTTTATTGACCCATCTAGCAAACTAACATTAGATGGCTTCAACACTGGAACCAACTTACTAAATAGGAAAGCATTTCCTGAAATATGTATGCTAGCCCCATTATCCACTATCCAAGAAGACTCTTTCATCCCTTTATTTCCTATGGTCTGTTCAAGAGCAGAAATGTTACCTGTAAATTTAGCACCAAAATTCACCTTTTCCATGTTCTGCGTCTGCATTTGCGTTTTTTTTTTCCTTCAGTAACTGTGACAGCTCCTGTTGAATGATTACCCTCATACTTAATCCATCAGTATCCTCCGCACTATCGTCTAATGGTGTTTCTGCCAAGTTAACTTGTCCTATTTTGCCTCCATTTTTCTTCTACTGTCTTTTAAGATCAACATACCACTCTGGATAACCATGCAACTTGAAACATGTATCCTTAGTATGACCATCCATCTTGCAAAATGAACATTTCTTATCTTCTTTATCTATTTTCCACTCCTTTTTCTTGCCATTCTTTTTCCCTGAATTAGTAGTTGCTGTTGATCTGGAACCAACCATAAGTGCACTCCCTTTTGTTATTTCACCAAAAAGAATCCGAAACCTGCTTTTGCCTCTCAACATTCATTAGCATGGAATATACTTTATCTATGTTAGGGTACGGATCCATCATGAGAATCTGATTCTTAACATGACTGTAAGATTCATTCAATCCTATTAGAAACTGGATGATTTTTTCATTGTTACCAAGCTTCATAATCTTGCCCGAAACATCACAAGTACAATAACCACATATACATTGAGGTACAGGTATGATACACTGCAGTTCATCCCATAACTTGCACAATTTTGTGAAGTAGATTGAAAGGCTAGAATTACCTTGTGAAATGCTTCCAATTTCCCTCCTGATCTAATATTCTTGCGATCCTGTAGAGTCACCAAATCGGTTTGCAAGTTTATCCTACAGATCCTTGGCAGATGACACATACAAAAACGCATCATGAAGATCCATCGTCAACGAGTTCAAAATCCAGGACTCAACCATGGCGTTGGCACTCATAATCTCCTCATAATCTGCCGTATCCTCAGCTGGAATCTAAATCTTGCCAGTGATGTAGCCAAGTTTGTGTTTTGCCGCTAGAGCCTTCTTCATGGACGTACTCCACGTCTTGTAATTGAATCCGTTCAGTGGTGTAGTTACAAGACTAGCACCTGGATTATCAGATTCTTTCTTCTGAATCGTTGTCATCTTGAAGTTGCAGTTCTTGAATCGCCGATCACAACCTCAACGTCGCAAAGAGAAACGATGAAAAACGGTTATGTAGCTCTGATATCATATAGAAACTACGACAGAGAGTTTAGTGAGAGAAAAATAGAGTTTCTCACTCTTTCACGTTTTCAAAATCATTAAGCTCAATGAGAGCTTAAATATACGTCCGACTATACAGTGAAGTGAAAAGTTAGTTATTAAGCTAATTAATTAAAAAAAACTAACTACTTACAATAGAGACGAAATGAAAGTATTAGCTTTACACTTCTTTTATGTATATGTATAGCTGGGTGAACTCCCGCTTGTTGGGAATACGGCACCTGATTTCGAGGCGGAGGTTGTTTTCGACCAAGAGTTCATTAAGGTACTTTCTGGGAGTCCGGATCCTCTGTCGAGAATAACTCTGTCTAATGATCAAAACGGTATCGTTAAAAATTTAAACGGGTGCGTAGTTCCTCTGACAAGCCACCACTCCTCTTTTAAAGCCAACCCATACTCTTTTAAAGCCAACCCATTTAGAGCCGCAAGTTTCTTTGGAGTGACTTTTGCACTTCTTAATATTTTATGTAACTTCTAACATTCAACTTCAATTATTATGTTCTTATTATTATTAAATTTTTTGCAAAGTATTTATTATATATTATTATTATTATTAATAAATTGTTTAATAATAATAATATATATAATATTATTATATTTATATTTATTATTATTAGAATTATTATTATAATTTTAATATTAGATTATGATTATTAAATTTATTAATTATTTTAATTTCTATTATTATTATGAAATTTGTTATAATTAGTAATTTTCTTCTTATTATGATTAACTTTATTATTATGATTAATTTAATTATTCCTTTTATTTTAATTATTATAAATCTTATATAATAATAATTTTATTATTAATATTAAATTCCTTATTATTATTATTAAAATGTTAATTATTATTCATAACATTATTAAATTCCTTATTATTATAAAGTGTATTTATTTAATTATTTATTGTTATTATTATTATTATTATTATTATGATTCTTATTATCGTAAATTTGTTAATTAATTTTATTTATATTATTATAATTCTTTATTAAATATTATTATTAAATTTCTTTTGTTTATTATTAAATTTATTGTAGAGTATTTATTAAATTTATTATTATTATTATTATTAGATTTCTTATTAATATTAAATATGATTATAATTATTATTACTATTACTATTATTATTATTATTAAGTGTATTTATTTATTTATTTGTCAGTATTCTCAAATGGCTTTATATAACAAAAATAAACATATATTTTATCCTTATTATTATTAAGAACAAAATTAATAATAATAAGGAATTTAATAATATTATTTAATTTAATTAATTAATTAATAAGTTAATAATAATAATAATAATAATAGTAAGTAGAACTTATAATAATACCTAAAATAATTTCTCAAAAACAAATTATAAGGAAATTATAATTATCATAATTTAAAGCAATTAAATTAATAAGAATAATAGTAAGTAGAAAATTTATAATTATCTGAATTTAAAACAATTAAATTAATAAAAATTTAAGAAACAAAATAATAATTCTTAAAAATATAATTTATAATATTAATAAGGAATATAAAATTAGCAATAATAATAATAATAAGAAAATTTATATTTTGTTAGTATATTTTATCCATTTATCATTAATATACTAATACTAATTGGCCAAATTAATAACCAACATATATAAAGTATTATAATAATGTTCCTGACAAAATCCTTATTATTTTCCATGTACTTATTGGCATTATCATTATTATTAGGAATTTGTTTAATTCATTCATTTGAGTTAATTTATTTCTATTCACTTTAGAAAATTCCTTCTCATTATTATTATAATTATTATTATCCTTATTAGAGGAATTATTATTATTATCCTTATTAAGTGACATTCTAGACACTAATTCACAAATTCAGTAACAAAATTTAGATCTAAAATTAGAAAATCATAACCACAAGAACCACTCAATTAGGACCTCTATGGGTCCAATTATAAATAAAATCTGAATCAGAAAAAATTATTTCCGGACCCTCACTTGACCTAACGATCCCGTCAATTTCAGCTCTAAAATTTCCAATTTCACAAATAAATGAAATTAAATATTATATGAATCCGATGCCTTAAGAATCGAATTCGATCGGACGTCGGACGGAAAAATGGCGACAAAAGAAACAAATTGGGCCAAATTAATTACCACATAATAAATAATTAATAAAACAAAACAAAATAAAAAAATTCATCATTATTTTTCCAATTTCTTTTAATATTAAATTTAATAAATACTCTACAATAAATTTAATAATAAATGTAAGAAATTTAATAATAATATTTAACATTAATTATAATAATATAAATAAAATTAATTAACAAATTTACGATAATAAGAATAATAATAATAATAATAATAATAATAATAATAATAAATAATTAAATAAATACACTTTATAATAATAAGGAATTTAATAATGTTATGAATAATAATAAACATTTTAATAATAATAATAATAATAAGGAATTTAAAATTAATAATAAAATTATTATTATATAAGATTTATAATAATTAAAAATAAAAGGAATAATTAAATTAATAATAATAATAAAGTTAATCATAATAAGAAGAAAATTACTAATTATAACAAATTTCATAATAATAATATAAATTAAAATAATTAATAAATTTAATAATCATAACTAATATTAAAATAATAATAATAATTCTAATAATAATAAATATAAATATAATAATATTATATATATTATTATTATTAAACAATTTAATAATAATAATAATAATAATAATGATAATAATAATAATAATAAATAATAAATACTTTGCAAAAAATTTAATAATAATAAGAACATAATAGTTGAAGTTGAATGTTAGAAGTTACATAAAATATTAAGAAGTACAAAAGTAACTCCAAAGAAACGTGCGGCTCTAAATGGGTTGGCTTTAAAAGAGTATGGGTTGGCTTTAAAAGAGGAGTGGTGGCTTGGCAGAGGAATTACGTGCCCGTTTAAATTTTTAACGACACCGTTTTGATCATTAGACAGAGCTATCATCGACAAAGGATCCGGACTCACTTTCTGAATAGGCGATGTCTATGTACTCTTGTTGCTTTTTACTTGTTTGACTTTGTGGCGTTTGCCCAAGTAATTCAACTTTGATAATTGTTGGTTTTAACATGTGATGATATGAATATTAAAAAATCGTACAGTATCAATCAAGGAGCCAATAAATAGAGATCAGGAAGTCATCAACCTAACTCTTTTTCATGAACAAGTGTGAAGAATGAGATAATGATAATAACAAACATGAAGACTACAAGATAATTTGATGACGAGTCAATGAAAAAACGGATGAAGGTTAAGCTCCGGAGAAAGAATATTACAAGTGGAAGAATTGTGGTAAACAAAAATGTGCTTCAATTGCATGGAGAACATGATTGGAACTGATTGAAATATTTTGATGGTTTAGCACTGGGTTTTACTTTTATTTGATTATAGGAAACAATTTGTGATGTTGTTGAAGGATATAATTGAATGTTGGGCTAATCAATTCACAAAGCATAAAACATTGTCTAAGAAACTAGCTTCTTTTGTGAACTTAATTACGAACTTGGGCTTCTATCTTGAATCATATCATAAGTTGCTTATCTCCTTCAATCATAAGAAATCCAGGTGCAAAATCCTTGATGTTACAATTATATTCAAGCGTGTCTTCCATGCGATTCAAACATGATAATCCACCGTCTTTGTGTCCGATAGAATTCCCACTGACTATCGCATTCTGCTCTTGATCTCAATAATCTTCTTCTTCTTGAGCTGATGATTAGTTATTTATTAACCTTCATCTTATGTTTATCTTCATTTTAGTCTTTGGAGCACTAGTTTTTATGATAAGCAGTGAACTTGGCAATTTTTCAGCAAAATCATCACAAACTTCAAATAAATATGAGATGATGAGGTCTTCCATATGAATAATGGACACTATATTGTTTTAACCAAAAACAAGGGGGACTAAGGTGATGGGTTGGAAATTAAGCGCAATAACAGAGGTTTATATAGAATTTTATATATACATATCAAAGATCTCAAACTATAGTACTTTCTAATTTATTGATCTCTACACGACTTTCAATAATTTTATTGGTTTAGTGGTATTATGTGATCAAAATCTTGAGAGGCCTTATCATTCTGGGTTTATTTTTTTTATGTGCCAGAACTAATAAACCGATGAAGTGTTTATGCAAAAGGTTACATCCTTGGGAGAAGATTAACAATTGACATCTCATTGTTCTTTGCCATATGTTAGCAAGATTTTACATTTCCCTTGACTGGTTACACTTTGGTGCAGGTTAAACTGTCTGAATATATTGGGAAGAAATATGTGATTCTCTTTTTCTACCCATTAGACTTCACATTCGTTTGCCCAACAGGTTTGATTGCCCTTGAAGAGAGAAAATGTGATTTTGAGGTAATCTGGATGGTAAATGTTTATGTATGTCCCCTTTTCAAATTTGCACGCAGAGATTACTGCTTTCAGTGATCGCCATGGAGAGTTTGAGAAACTAAACACAGAAGTACTGGGTGTTTCAGTTGATAGTGTGGTAAGTTCTTAGTCTAGAGTACAACGTTGCTAGGAAAACTTGAATTTGGTTGAATCCTAATGCCCTATTCTTTCCCAAAATTTACTCGGTTCTTACTGCTTTAACATCAATGCATACTCTTTCTCATAAAGTAATCGGGTTTGAAAATCTATATGAGCTTTCTGACTATAGAAGGTCTCTTTTGTGGTCATGATGAATGTACGAACATAAATAATGTGAGAGATGGGTTTAAATTGAAGCCTGTTTGAGTTCGATTTCCTTATGCCACCATGAAATTACACTTCCACGTGTTTGTGTGTGTTGCATTCATGGGTTTTTATTTATGTCTTTATGTAATAAGAGATGGATAACTGGAATTGAGAATCTTTCCTTGCGATGTTGTAAACTTGCACCATCTTAGAAAGTCTTAGTTGTTCAAATTATAATCTTGGTATGCTACTATCTATAAGCAATTATGTGCTTTTCAGCTAGCTCGTATATCTATGAGCAATTATTTGTTTTTGTGCTAGCCATTAGCATTGTTCGGGCAGTGATATTGTCATGTTTCTGCATAGATGCTTCAAACCTGATTTATCTACTTAGTTTTAACAATTTACACGGTTAAGCTTAAACATCAAGACTGCTTTGTCTCTTGCTATACATGTATAGTTCTCGCACCTTGCGTGGGTCCAAACAGATAGAAAGTCGGGCGGCCTTGGGGATTTGAAGTACCCTTTAATTTCTGATATCACCAAGTCAATATCCAAATCCTACGGAGTGCTGATTCCAGATCAGGTATAAGATGCGTCCTTAGTTGGAGAACATTCTCGTTTTTCTGAAGTTATTTGGTTTGAATATCAGGGGATTACGTTGAGAGGACTATTCATCATTGACAAGGAAGGTGTGATCCAACATTCAACAATTAACAACCTTGCAATTGGCCGTAGTGTTGATGAGACAATGAGAACACTCCAGGTGATTATGATTAATGAGTAGGACTGAATTAGTCCAAAATCTCATCATGCCACGTTTGGAATAGAAAGATGGTCTACACGGGAAACTTATTATTTCCTGCTACTTGATTTTTATTTCCCTCTGCTACAGGCTTTACAGTATGTGCAAGAAAACCCAGATGAAGTTTGCCCCGCTGGCTGGAAGACTGGTGAGAGGTCTATGAAGTCAGACCCAAAGCTGAGCAAGGACTACTTTGCAGCAATATAGAGAGCATTCTTAGCCCCAAAAAGAAGTCAATTTTAAGTCATTGTCAATAGGAAAGTGTAAACATTAATAATTCGTTCTTGATGTCACTATCGGACTCGAGTTTTGAGTTGCAACTGCAGTAAGTGCAAACCACAGAGATTGTGGCTGTTAATGCTTCTTAATGGAGGAATAATTTTCTCTACCATGAGCAAGTTTAAGGGCAACCCTTTGATGGTGCTGCTGATAAACAAAATGGAGTTCACAAATAGCGTTATAGCTAGATATAATGAAACTTTATATGTATTGTAAACGTTATAATAATTAACAAAAATTCGAGAACAATACTAATTTTAAAAGAGGGTTTGTAATCCAAGAAATAAAGTTGACTAGGCTTTCACTTATGATCAAAGAAAACAATATATTCAAACAAATTTTCCTAATATAAATTAGATATGGAGTTATTGTCAATAATGCAAGTTTTTTTTTAAAGTAAAAGATGGGATTTAATTACGGAAAGAGTAAGACAGCAAGTAGACTTGGAGGAGGTAAAGTAATCCATGCTCCTAGGCCTGCATCGGAATGGCTACCAGTAGTCAAAACATGAGTAGCTACATTCGTAGACCGATAAGCAAAATTATACTGAGCGACTGGAATCTCAGACAAGAGAGATTTACAATCTTGAATAATTAAACTAAAAGCAAAAATATCATCGCATTTATCGCTATTAATGGTTTGCACAACCAATTGAGAGTCAATCTCTAATAAAACTTTGTGCCAGCCCTGTGCTTTAATCCAACTCAACATTTCACGCATAGAAATGCCCTCAACAACCGTGGTTGTGAAATAACCTGGGTAACGCCATGCACGACCAGCTATAAACAAAGCGCCATAGTTCCTCACTACACAACCAATACCCACATACCCTGGAGCACATCCAGTGGAGACATCAACATTTACCTTGAGCCAATCGTCAGGGAGACAGGACCAACTAGGAGTACGGTTTACAGCTACCGGAGAGATATGTGGTTGAAAGCGAACTACCTACCATGCATTCAAGACATCAACCGCCAACCTTATAACTGAACCTGGAGTCCCATGTTTATGTCGCCAAACCACTTCATTCTTATTTACCCAAAGAGCCCAACAAACCATCACACCAATACACGCCTCCTCAGAATTCAAGTTAGCAAAAGTACCACCAAACTAGTCGATAAAGGAAGCTTCATTTGTGGACCGAAAACTCAAGCTAGATTGCTACCAGACACTCAAAGCAAAGGGACATTTGACAAGAAGATGCATAAGTGTTTCAGAATCACCATGGCAAACCGGGCAAACGTCCACAAGATCAATGTGGCGAACTTGGAGAATGCGATGAGTCGGCAAAATATTCATAATCGCCTTCCAAATAAAATTTTGCACCTTGGGCGGAATTTGTAGTCACCAAAGGCGAGACCAAAGTGAGCTGGAGATGAAGAGTGGAGCATGTGGATGTGTGAGTAATCTACGATAAGCACTCTTAACAGTATAGGTCCCCTTGGACTCAAATTTCCAACATAAGTGATCAATGATAGCAGAAGAACTCAAAGGGATAAAGAGTATACAACGCCAATCACGTTTCAATAGTTCCATTTCTAGACACCCGAAATCCACTCAAGCTACCCACCTAAACTGCCTCATTCACAATCTTGGAAAGACCTTCCGTGCTAATAATAAAGAGATAGGGAGACAATGGATCTCCCTGACGGGGACCCCTATTCGGAAGGATATGACCAATCTCGTGATCATTTTGTAGAAGCCAGTATTTGACCAAAACCATGCTCGATATTACAAGAGCCACCCATTCATGTGAGAACCCAAATTTAAGAAGCATTCGGTGTAAGAACGACCACTCCATATGATCGTATGCCTTGAGTATGTCCATTTTGGGTTGAATGGACTAGAGAACTAGCATGGACTAAAAAACTAACACGTAAGAAATAAAATTTTGAAATTAGAAGGCAATGATTCAAACTATCCAATGAATCCATAGCATGGTGGTATGTGGTGTAGGGATGGTAGTGGCCCAAATAAGGCTAGGCTTGGGCCCAATTGCCATGCTTAGTGTGCTAGTAATACACCCAAAAGTGGAACACGAAAGAAGAGTTGAGCTGAAGAACTCTAAGAGCCACATTTTCGTTGCTAAGGATTTAATTTGTCTTTTACAATGATTTATGGCATCAAATTAATTTTTAATATTAAAATCTAAAATATATTAGACTTGACAAAATAGTTTGAATTTGACTTGATTTGACCTGATTTAACTTGAAGTTAATAAATTTAATCTGACTTAATTGAGATTGGAGTCATACTTAAACTTGATCTTTGTGATTCGACCCAACTCGAAGTCCAACATCCATATACTCTAAGGTTTTTAATCACTTCTTATTTTTCTCTATTGCTTCTTACTCTTCTTATTGACATTTTCGCTTTTACTATGTATACCTATCTTTTTTTATCTTTGTCCTTGGCCACCAATTTCTTCCTCACTTTAATTCACATTTGGCCTTTTTTATACTAATTTCCTTATTTTGGTCCATATAAGGATTCTTAGTGACATTCTATTTGAAATAAGTAGTTAGAGATGCCATAATTGTTTTATAATTGATTCAAAAAGAGGTGATACCAATTGTTGTTATTTAATTAATATCAATTTATATTAACCTACAATTTTCCTAAAAAAGACTTTTGTGGTGGAGAAAAGTTATTATTGACTTCCTAAAAGCCCATTCAAATAGGTACTTAGAAAGATATTCCATGGATGCATTTCTATATCTTGACGGTTGTAAGTAACAAAATACTAGTCTTTATGATAAAATTAAGCCTAGCATACTAATCTTTTATTACTTAGAATACTTCTCGAGTTGTAAAACTAGTTTAAGAGAAATTAGGTCTAGCAAGGTTGTTAACATTCAATATATTTCTCAAGGATAACATTTTACTAATATTATCTACCAGCCAAAAACATAAAAGAGTAAGTATTAATTTATTCCATAAAACCAAATAAAATAACAACCTTAATTATATATTTGATTTTTCCAACTAATTCAAACAAATTGATAGCATTATTCTAATAATTTCTAGTAAGCTAAATTCCCATTTAATGTAATTGATATTAAGTTTCAGAACAAACTTACTAAATTAAATTAGATACATTGCAAACTTATCAATCACATCTTATGTGACTCTTGAATTAATTATGTAAAACTCCTTGCTAAAATGTATGACATAAGTTATTCCTATTCATGCTTATAATTTTATATCATTATGGGATTGTTCATTCAAGTTATATAAATTCAGTTAACTATAACCCATCACAATAAGATAAAACATTTTAGGTTACTAAGATGTAATTTTGCCTTTATTTTATTATTTTATTATTTTATTAAATTTCATTAATAAAATTTTATAATTATTTTGTTTTTGTTTTAAAACCTTTGTTCAACTTTGTCTCAATTAATTTATGTTTTTATTATCTTTTTTGACATAAAATAATTCCTTATTTATCATTTAAATTTTAGAAAATTTTAGATTAGTTTGAAAGAATAATCAAAATTTGGATTGATTTAGTGATTAAAGAATATTTTGGTTTAGTTACATTTCAATTTCAAATTTAACTGAATTATCTCATTTATCCAAAAGATAACAATATAGAAAAGGTTACATAACTTAGTTCTCTATTTAAATTAGAGAATACACGTCAAACAACTCCTATTTTACAGGAACCATCTTAACAAACTCATTCAAACAGTTAGAACGATTCCACTAAATCTAGAATGGATAGTCCCTATCATTTCTGTACAAACGAAGGAACTTGTATTCATCTGTTTCAATAATTGGCTTCAAATATCCAAATTTGAAGATACTTTCAAAGATAATGAGGAAGATGTTTTAACAGATTCAATGTTGATTCAGTCAGTTCATGATAAAATTAAAGCAATAGCTAGTTAAAAAGAACTCTTATTTAAAGAAGAGAGGTTGCATCTACTCACTACCAGATTTTAGAAATATATCAGTAGCAGTTATACCCACTCTTGAAAGTCATATCTTTATCTACCCTTTGTGCTTTAGAAAGTGAAAATACTCTATTGAGAGATATTATTCATTGTAACTCATATTGAGCATATCCTACTTTTAATAGTTAAGCGTTTGTAGAGACTGATCAAATACTACTAGTAGGGATAGTTGAAGAACCTTGCAAAATATGTACTTGCAAGCTTGGAGCAGCTTGTCAAATCACTACTTAGAGATTTTAGTGAAATACTCAAGTTGGATAATTGAGGACTGGACGTAGGCTTGGTTATAAGCCAAATCAGTATAGATTGGTTTTGTCATTTTTTCTCTTTCCTTATCTTTTAAATTTCTGCACTATAGCTACTGTTGTTTTCAAATTGTAAGAGGTTCCTTTGATTTTAAATTTTAACAATAGTTTATCTCTTGTACGGTTTGGTAGCAACTTGCAAAAATTTTCAAGTCACACATAATTCACCCCCCTCTTGTATATGTTTGCCTTATCATTTCGTATGCGAAGTTTCACATTTATTGTAACTTATAGCACGTTATAGATCATGGTAAACAACTTGAGAAGTCTTGAAGGATAATCTATCACAAAGCCTCCTTATTTTAAAGGAAACAACTATTCCTATTGGAAGGAGAGGATGATAATCTATCTTCAATGTGTAGATATTGAAGTCTGACAAGCTATTAAAGTAGGAGATACACTTCCTGCTACTGACAATGTAGAGATATGGACTGATGTTGATAGAAAAAATACGTATCTAAATGCTAAATCAAGACAATATGATTGTGCACTCTTTCCAGAAGAATATGAAAAGATATCATATTTTTCTACAACAAAGGAAATGTGGGATAAACTTCAAATTACCTTTGAAGGAACAAATACGGTAAATAAACATAGGCTAAGTCTTTTAGTGCATCTTGAAACTATTAGAATGAAACAAGGAGAGACCATAGATGAATTTTTTATATGTTAATAACATCATCACAACCTTAAAAAAATTAGGAAAGGTATATTCCAACGATGAGCTCGTGACAAAGATCCTAAGGTTATTGCCAAAGGAGTAGAGACCCAAAGTAACTGCTCTAGAAAATGCAAATGATTTAGACATTATTTCACTTGATTAGCTAAGAGAAAACTTGATGATCTATGAGATAGAGCTCAGACAAGATGAAGGATCCTCTCTCCTATAGAAAAGGAATGGCTCTGAAAGCTACTGATGAATAAAATTCATCTAACGGTGATGAAAGCGAAACTAAGTTTCAAATAGATGAAGATAATGAATTCAATCTTATAGTTAGAAGGTATGGACGATTTTACAAAAAGAAGTTGAGAAAAAAAGAGAAGGAAATAAGAAAATTGGAAACAACAGGTCTATGTCAAAAGACAATAGCAGTACACATAATTCTCAAATTATATGTTATCACTGCAAAAAACTTGGAGGCACAGACTAAAATGTTCCATTCTTCTTTAAAAGGACAAAATAGAAAAAAGAAGATATAGAAAGCAAGCTATGACTGCAACTTGGTTTGATGAAGATTTTGAAAATTTTGATGAAGAAGAGTTTAAAGCAGTAAACAATGTTTGGTTTATGGCTGATTTAGAAGAAGAGGTATATAATTCTGAATCTGATCTTAAAATTGATGAATTAAGAGATGCTTATCATGAACTATATGCTTATTATAAGAAATTAATTGTGCAGTATGCTGAAGAATAAAATTAGATCATTATAATAAGAGAATAAAAGCTTGTTGTCTAAGAATATGTCTCTTATTAAGATTGAAAATGACTATAAGAAAAAAGGTATCTGAAAAGGAATTCATGGAAGAAAAAGTAACTTAGTTAGAAAATGCATTGCTTGAGAATAATTGTAAAGGCTTTGAAAAAAGTAAAATTAGAAGAAAAGGTTACTGAAATAAAATTTGCATGTGATCACTTAGAATCTGAAAATAGATATTTGTTGGAAGAATCATATCTCTAGAAAAGGATTTAGCTAATTTTGTTGATGGAAAGAACAATCTTGGTGCATTACTAAGTAATGGTAAAGGTGTCTTTGATAAGGCAAGAATAGGATATGGTGAAAATAATAATATCAAGCTACACAAAAACTTTTTTCTTAAAACTAGTAGTAACCTGATGCATGGAAAAAATTACAATAACTCTCATTAGTAGGTTTTATGCTTCTATTATGGAAAATATGGACATATTAGTCACTCTTGAAATATATGTAGAATGAGTAAATTATCTGAAATATATCTTTGGAGACCAAAAAGTTAATTTTTACTAACTTGAAAGGACCTAAAAAAGTTTAGGTACCTAAATTGAGATAAGTCATTATGTCATATGGTTGTTTAGGACATATGGCAGGTAAAATATCACACTTCAAATATATTGAAAACAAAGATGGAGATAATGTTGTCTTTGTTGACAAAAATAAAGCAAAGGTCACTGAAATTGGTAAAATTGGAGCCTCTAATTGATAATATCTTATCTTGCTATATTACTTAATATTATGTCCTTTGTTTTAGATTTATTTTGGTGCTTAAATATTGAAATTAATGTTTTTTTTTGTTTTAAGAGATGAAAAGTAGAGATTGCATTAAATTGGTTGGACTCTATTGATGATAATCACAAATTTTGGATAAAGTGAAGAGATTGAAGTAGTAGATAAGTCTGATCACTTGAAGAGATGAGTTTAACTAGGAAAATTTTCTTATCCCTATCATGTAGGACTTTGAATTTAATTTTTTTTAAAGATAGATTTCTTTACAAGTTAAAGTTAGATTAGGATTAGACTAGAAAATCCTATAAAAGGGTCGTTCCTTACATTAGAAAAGGATTCTCTATTCTTATGTTTTTTGCAATTCTTAGTCTTTCTTCCATTTTTGTTATTGGAGAAAAAGTCATGTGTTGCTAAACTCAATCGTTCTGATTCAAGGGGATTAAATACTCTAATTGTAACCTTGTGAGATTTTGTGTTTCAAACTTTTATTCACGTTTTAATTCAAGTATTTCTTATTTTGAGTTCTCATATATTCATGAATGATTAACGTTCGATTAATCTAACAATTTAATTTAATATTGATTATTCTATCACTATCTAGGAATTCAATGATCCGTAATTGTCATGAAGGATTGATACAAGTAGCAAATAGGTTATTTATGAATTTCATATTTAACTTATGATAAACAAGAAAACTAAATTGAATAGTACAGTTATCTCGATTATTTAATTTAGAGTTTAGTCTTTTTTACAAAGCTTATTACTATCATCTATTTGATATAGAATGTTATCACACCCAATCAATAGATGATAAGTTTTGATTTGGATGCTAGGTTTAAACTAATTAATTTAAGAAAATTTGAGACTTATTACGACTATCCCAATATGTTTCGGACTAACAACTTGAATCATAAAAATATTCTTTTTGAACCAATGATCAATGCTACAATTAGATGAGATCTTTCGCTTCAATCGAAGTTTGGTAATGTTGACTTTCTTATTTTTAAATTCAATTGATTTAATTTGTTGTTGTATTAATTTCAGCTAATCAGTTATTTATTCAAACCCCCTCATTTACTTTTATTATTTGAAATTAAGAAGCTAGTGTTTAGTTTTCTAGGGATTCGACTCGGTTTCACAACTATTACAAAAGTTTGGAGAATTGAAATTATTTTGGGAGCTTTGACAACCCAAACATAACTCTACTTCTATTGATAATGTTATGTATGTTGATGGTTTGAAACATAACATGTTGAATGTAAGTTAATTATGTGATAAGGAATATGAAGTCACATTCTATGCATCTCATTATGAAATAATTTATAATAATGATGATAAAATTGTGATAGTTGGTCCTAGAAATTAGAATATATACTATACTCAACTAGAAGACATATCATCTAAAAAGGTTAAATGCTTTGTTTCTCTAGAAAAGGACTCATTGATCTAGCACAGAAGATTTGGACATGATAGCATAAGCATTTTGTCAAAATTATCCAAGAATGAATTAGTAAGAGGATTCCCTAATTTAAATTTTGAGAATAATTAGGTTCATGAAGTATGCTTAAAAGTAAAACAAGTTAGAAGTAGCTTTCCACCAACAATTGTTATGTCTACTAATCAACTGCTTGAGTTTATACATATGGATTTGTTTGGTCCTACTAAAACTCAAAGTTTTGGTGGTAAACATTACAGTTGTGTTATAGTGGATGACATACTCTAGATTCACATGGATTTATTTCCTAGCAAATAACGATGATGGTTTTAAAGTATTTAAGAATTTTTATAGAAAAATTCATATTAAAAAAGAATATTGCATTACTTTAATTCGAAGTGACCATGGAGAAGAATTTGATAACAAAAAGTTTGAAGACTTCTGTGATGATAATGGTATAAATAATAATTTCTCATTTCCAAGGACTTCTCAATAAAATGGGGTTCTTGAGAGAAAAAAATAAGATCCTTGTTGATATAGCTAGGATCATACTGTATGAAAATAGTCTACCTCATAGCTACTGGGTAGAAGTTTTATCTACTATTTGTTACATTTTGAACAGGTGTCTTATAAGGCCTATACTCAACAAGACTCCTTATGAGCTATGGAAATGAAGAAAGCCTAATGTTGTCTACTTTCAAGCTTTTAGCTGCAAGTGTTTTGTGTTAAATAATGGTCAGGACAAGCTTGAAAATTTTGATGCAAGGTTTGATGAAGCCATCTTTTTTAGATATAGTACTGCTAGTAAAGGATTTAGAGTTTATAACAAAATAACCAAGAGGATAAAAGAGTCAATACTTATTGTATTTGATGAAAGACTACCTTCAATAACAACTGCTGATTTAGATGATGAAAAGCACCCTTTAGTTCCTCCTCAAAATATGCAACAACCTCAAATTACACTAATAGTGCCTTCAAAATTTCGAGATCAAGAATGTCCTTCTGAATTTATGACAAAAAGGGCTCCTGTTATGAGTACACCTCAATAGGCACCTATGTGGCAAAGGACACTAGATGTTCAAAGTAGGAGCTTCAGGACATCAAGAGAATAGAGACGTCTCGATACACTTTATTATATTTTAGGATACCCTTCAGAAGGTCTAAGAACCATAGCATCCTTAAAAAACAATTATATTGCTTTTGTTTCACAACTAGAACTAAAGACTGTTGAAGAGGTGATTGCTAATGAAAGCTGGAGTGCAACTATGAAAGATGGACTAAACCAATTTGATAGGTACCAAATTTGGACTAGTGCTCTATCCACAAAACAAGTCAGTCGTTGGAATCCACTGGGTATTCAAAATTTTTTTGACCAAAATGGTAAGGTGGTAAGAAATAAAGCTAGGCTTGTAGCTCAAGGTTATAACTAATAGGAAGGTATTAATTTTGATGAGACTTATGTACCTGTTGCTAGATTAGAATCTGTCAAAATTTTACTTGCTTTTGCTTGTCATAGAAATTTTAAATTATTTCAAATGGATGTAAAAAGTGCCTTTTAAAATGAATATCTTAATGAAGAAGTGTTTGTTAAGCAACCTCCAGGTTTTGAGAATGCAGACCATCCAAATTATGTGATGAAATTAGCAAAAGCGTTGTGTGGTCTTAAGCATGGCTTGATAGGTTAAGTAACTTCCTGCTTAAGAATAAATTTTAAAGAGGAAAGGTAGATAAGACCTTATTTATTAAGAAAAAAGGATAATGATTTACTTATAGTTCAAATATATGTTGATGAACTAATATTTGGTGCTACTAACCCATCTTTATGTGAAGAATTCTCAGCTTTAATACAGGGGGAGTTTGGGATGACTATGATGGGAGAGTTATCCTTCTTTCTTAGGTTACAAATCAAACAAACAGAAAAAAGGAAATTTTAGTCAAAATAAGTACACAAAGGAACTTATCAAGACATATTAGTTTCAAAATGCCAAACGAATGGGAACTCCAATGTATATTGGAACTAAGCCTGTTAAGGATTTAGCAGGAAAGGCTAATGATGAGACAAAATACAGAGGACTGATTAGTTCACTTCTGTATCTTACAAGTTTAAGACTAGAATTTATGCTTAGTGTGCGTGTTTATGCACGTTTTCAACTAAATCTTAAATAAAGCCATCTTCAAACAATCAAGATAATCTTTTGTTATCTTCTTGGAAACATGGACTTTGGACTATGGTAACTAAAAACAGATTCGTTTGACATAGTTGGTTATTATTATGTAGACTATGCCAGTGATAAGGCTAAAAGAAAAGGCATAAGTGGCTACTGTTAATTCCTTGATGGATGTTTAGTTTCTTGGTCTTGTAAGAAACAAAATTGCACGACACTTTCCATAACTAAATATAGTAGCTACTAGCTATTGTGCTCAAATATTGTGGATGAAACATTAACTCCATGATTTTTCTCTAAAATTTAGTCATATTCCCATATTATATGATAGCACAAGTGCAATTAATTTTATCTAAAAATCTTATGCATCATTCTAGGACTAAGCTTATAAAAGTTAAACATCACTTTCTTAGAGATCATGCCTTAAAAGAAACTATTAAATTATTGCATGTTAATAATGAAAATCAAGTAGCTGATATTTTTACCAAACCATTTGCAGAAGATAGATTCTGTTTACTAATAAAAGA
This sequence comes from Erythroxylum novogranatense, assembly GCA_029891385.1. Taxonomy (NCBI): domain Eukaryota; kingdom Viridiplantae; phylum Streptophyta; class Magnoliopsida; order Malpighiales; family Erythroxylaceae; genus Erythroxylum; species Erythroxylum novogranatense. Next base: position 81,899,061 of record CM057231.1, on the reverse strand, counting down.
GCTTAGTATAGATTATCAGATATCTAACTCTATGTGAAGATTTTATCTTTAAAAAAATGTTACTTCTTTTGCAGATATTAACAAACTCCTTCTAATGTTTTACTTAGAAGGATCCTACCATTTCAAAAAGGGAAGATTAACTCTATCCAAAACTTGCAATTACTAAATGATGTAGTTTTTGTTTTGAAAACATGCATGCATTATTATCAGTTTTTCAGTACACGATGGTAGAAGATGCATCACGATTTTGAACTTTTGGGAACATGTGCAAATTTTCATCTTGTTACACAAGCTACTCTTAAAAAACCCATTGGCATACCTTTTAAACGGTTCCATTACTTCAACTCAATTTAGATTAAAGTGACTCACTACAATTAGATTCCTTCTTTCTTATCAAACCCTAAAGCTCCTCAGAAATCTCTATTAACCCTTACTGAAATGGAATGAACTAAGTCTAAAGCTCAAAAGAAACCAAACACCTTTAGACCCACTTTGAGTTATGGAAAAATCTCATGCCATGAACAAAGACTTGAATCCTCTATCCCTGAACCATCTTGGATAATCACTCCAAAATCACCAAAAACCCAAACGAAACCCATTGCTTCTTCCTCTATTAAAAAACCACTATCTTTATCCGCACAGAGACTGACGAAACCATTGCATTATAGATGTTTAATATTCATAATTGAATATTCTTAACTCTTTGCTTGCATCTAAGTCCCTTTCATTTCGATAAACGATAGGTTTCTTCTAATCATTGTTGTTAGTAAAGATTTATAAAGATTATAGGTTTTTGTTTAAATCCTTCACAGTTATTTGAAAATATATCTATTATTCCTTGTCATCGTCAATAAGGGAGAGACTTTTAGCTCAAGACTTCTAAATTAATGATTTTGATGATAACAATTAATAATATTTAGTTACATTTTAAATTAAAATTTAACTGCATTATCTCATTTATCTGAAAGATAACAATATAAAAAATGATTACATAACTTAGTTCTCTATTTAAATTAGAGAATAAATACCTAACAACTCATATTTTACAAAGACCATCTTAACAAACTCATTCAAACAGTTAGAAATGGTTCAACAAATTTTGGAATGGATAGTCCCCATTATTTCTGTGTGGACGAAGGAACTTGTATTCATTTGCTTCAACAGTTCACTTCGAGACACAATCAAAAGCTTATCTAAATAATTGGATATTTGAAGAACTTTTCAAAGATGATGAGGAAGACGTTATAATATATTCAAATTTGATTCAGTCAGTTTATGATAAAATTAAAGCAATAGCTAGTTTAAAGAACTCTTATTTAAAGAAGAGATGTTGCATCTACTCACTACCATATTTTAAATATATTAGTAATAGCTATACCCACTATTGAAAGTCATATCTTTATCTACATTTTGTGCTTTAGAAAGTGAAAATACTTTATTAAGAGAGAGTATTCATTGTAGCTTATATTAAGCATATCCTACTTTCAATCGTTAAGCACTTGTAGAGATTGGTCAAATACTATTAGTGTGGATGGTTAAAGAACCTTGTAAAAATGTACTTGTAAGTTTGGAGAGGTTCGTCAAATCACTACTTGGAGATTTTAGTGAAATATTCAAGTTAGATACTTGGGGACTAGACGTAGGCTTGGTTATAAGATGAATTAGTATAAATTGACTATGCCATTCTTTCTCTTTCCTTAGCTTTTAAAATTTCACATTATAACTACTATTGTTTTCAAATTGCAAGAGGTTCCTTTGATTTTAAATTCTAACATCTACCTGTCTTTTGTACAGTTTGGTAGTAACTTGTAAAAATTTTCAAATCACACACAATTCACCCCCGTTTTATATGTGTTTGCTTTATCAAATTCGTGTCTTAATGTACACCATATGAAAGAAGTAAACAAAAGCAACACTAATAATGGCTCAAAAATATTTGATTTCCCCTTTTATTATATCCTAATAGGGAAGAGTCAGGATAAATAAAAATATGGTTACTTTGAGATTAAATAAAATTTTAATTGAGGAAACACATCTAACATGGGATTGATTGCTGATATATCTTTCTAGTGACTAGTTTCTACATTGATCCAAAAAGTTTCTCCAGTTTTCAGTGTAATCATAATATATGTAAAATGTAAACTTTAAATCTATAATTTTTAAATTTTTTATAATTTAATAATTTTCACAAAATAAATATTGTATCTTTATTCACGGTGAAGATAGAAATTTTCTTTTGAATTTTAATAAAAAACTTGATTAAAAATAAAATTTTGTTTTTCTAGTTGTTAACCTTTTCTTTTTTTGTGTAAAATTTCTAATGGAATAAAATTAATTTAAATAAGCAAAGAAAGAAACAAGTGCTAAAACTCAATAAAACAATTTTTAAAATTTTTAATTATCTCTTTCAAGTGACTAATAAAATTTAAACATTTATATAATTTATCTAAAATATAGGTCACTTAAAAACATTATCTATCAATCTCTCATTTATAACATAACCATGATTTAATAATATAACATAATATGCTTATAATAAAAGTTAAATCCTCTTTGTTATCATCACAACAATAATCATAATTAAGTAAAAATTAGAGAGGATCATAGCAATTATACATCCTTTAATTTGACATACTCCCTTTTATATATGACAAAACTAGTTTAAAATTTAGTGTGATCTAAAATGAGGTATATCTTAATAGTTCAATAATAATGTTTTATTAAAAAACAAATCATGTTAAAATTATATAATCATTCATATATATATATATATATATCATGTTAAAATTCATATAATCATTCATATATATATATATATATATAGACTAACAACATATAATAAATAACAAGATGCTTAACTATCATAAATAATACATAAACAAGCTCAGAGTGTCAAATACATAAACAATAATATTTTGTTCAATCATGAAACTCAATGATGCCCATTCTTTTGATATGTTCATTAAAGGTCTTTGACAATAATCCTTTTGTAGATGGATCTCAATCAATAAATTTGCACTAATATATTCAATTGACACTCTTTGTTTCTAAACTTCTTTTTTAATGCTAATTTTTTTTAATTGTCATAAGTTTAGCATCCTTGAAATACATTGCATTTTAAAAAAGGATTGATGCAATAGTATCACAATAAATTATCAGCAGTTTGGGAATATTATTGATAATTTTAAATCTAGAAATAAAGTTTCATAACCATAAGCCATGAACGATGGCCTCAAAGCATGCCGCAAACTTAACTTCTATAGTTTTATGAAATTGCTCCTCCAACTAAAAGGAGCAGATAGCCAAATGTGAATTTTCTTGTGTCAACACATCTAATATAGTTTGAGCCTATGTATAAGTAAGCATATGATCTTTTGTGTAAGTGATCTAGAAGGGGGGTTGAATAGATCCTTAATCTTTTTGTAATTTTCTACAACAAAATCAGAAGTTAATTCACACAAAAATGATTTAAATAAATTTAAATAAACAGAGTAGGGAAGAAGATCAAACACTGTTTTATAGAGGTTCGGTGCTAAGACCTACGTCCTCTACCTAAGCTCCCACTTAGGATTTTTCCAATCACTTTATTGCACACTTTGTAGTTGAGTGTGAACTTTTTACAATGCCACTTGAATTCCGGCTCAAGCTACCTTACAAACGATTTGTCTTCCGGCACAAATCCTACCTCACACGTGACCTTCCACTTGTCACTCAAATTGTATAAGAAATATAGAAAAGATTGAAGAACAAGTGCTCAATATAATAGTGTAACAAAATGAGAGCAATAAGGAGCAATTTGGAGCAATAGAAGAGTATTTAGGCTTGTAGAACTTGTGTGTACTCTTCTTCCATCATCCTCTATTTATACTTGAAGAAATATAGCTGTTGGAGCTCTTCTAGCTGTTGCTTTGATTGTTATTACCGTTCCTTGAAAATCTCCATTCCATTTTTAGCTAATTGGACTGTTGGAGCTGATTTGGTGCATCCATAATTCGACTTGTCGAATGAATAAGTCGACTTGTTTCAACCATTTACGTAAAAATTGTAACTCCGCTCTCCAATAAGTCGACTTGTGCTATGTAAGTCGACTTGTCGTCCTCGATAAGTCGACTTGTGTTATGTAAGTCGACTTGTGTTGATATATCTTCATGTATAAGTCGACTTGTGTTGATATAGTTTCATATATAAGTCGACTTATGTTTTGCAGGTCGACTTGTTCTGCCTTCAACGGTAACATCCATCTAGATCTTCTATAATCCTTATGTTTTAAGCCATTTTCCTTATAAGGAACCTCATATCTTGATTCTTCAATGATTAAACACTTGCTCATCTTGTTTTGCACGATTCTTTCATTGAATAATACCTGAAATAATTTCTTAACTAATTCTAGATATTTTATTATTATCAAAACATAAAGGGATTTAATTTGTCAACCACCATTGGTCCAACAATCTCCCCCTTTTTGATAATGACAAAATATTTAGAAATTGAAAAGAAAATTGAAAGACATAAAACTTGATCAAGGATTTTAATCCCTTGTCTTGATGGTTAGTTTGTCTCCCCCTTAATTAATAAACCAAAGATTAAAATAGAGATCAACATAATTGCAAATCAATGAATAAACTTGTCTCCCCCTTAATCAAATATCAGTTTCCAATTGTACTCCCCCTTTTTGTCATAACAAAAAATCAATAGGAAAAATAGACTCAAATGAAGATTAATGAAGTGTATGACTAAACATAGCATCAAACACAAACAATATCAAAAGTCATTACAAAATATTCAAACCAACACAAACACAAAACACATAAAACAAAAACAGAAGTAGAAATGTTGGTCAAGGCTCAATGCAATACACATCATGTCGAAGAATCATCGTGCCTACACCCTAGCTTGTCAAAAATCTTCTTGATGTTCTTCTCTAAGCGGGTAAGTATGCTGCGTTGCTCTTCAATTTTTCTTTCCATCCTTATAAGCATATCTTGTTGATCATCATGTCGCTCATTTATTTCATCCAACTGATCTCAATTTCACGAATATCACCGGGATACTTCACTTCTTCCCACATTACTTGGCCATGAGCTACTAGGACGATCTGCTGTCCTCTTAGATTGTTTCCTCGAAGGGACCTGCTCACCTACTAAAGTCAACCCAAGCTTCTCAAGGAACCTGCTCACCTACTAAAGTCAACCCAAGCTTCTCAACATGATAGGAATAGACCCACCCTTTTTCAACTGTTCGAACCAACTTCATGCTCCTCAAGTTATAAGGCGTGAATCTCCAACTTTGAGGATAAGGAAAACTTGTAAAAGAATCCATATTGCATCTTTTTACCTGAGAGATGTGGGTAATCAAAGCAAAGATAAGGCATTCCTTTATGCGGATGGTTTCCTTTCACCGTCCTCGCAAAAGAGTTGCCTTTTTCCTCATCATTTGGATAACTAAGCTCGGAAAATTTATTATCCTCCCTTCCTCCAAGTGCCAAAGAATCTCCTTATCCAAAGCAGTGATCTGATTATTGCTAGCTTTCTTTGGGAACACAACCCTGTTAATCGCATAATGCAATAATCGATAATTTAACGGTAGATCCATAACCTCAAAGGGAGGGGAATGATCGGAACATAACCGAACCAATAGATTAGCCCCTTTTTCCTCAGTATAGCCGAAATTCTCTTCGGCTTCCTCATCAGTATCACCCTCAGCATTCCTCAAAATCTCAAAATCAGTAAGGGAAGCTCTAGGCCTAACTCCTCCTCTAGGTAAAAGAAACAAGGTACACAAATATGATTAAGTCAGATAAATAGCTCTCCCGTTAATTTTAAAAGACAGAGTAACTCCATCCTCAACATTACTGCCCATCACAACCAGATTCACATAGAATTCCCGTACTATGTCTTCATAAATATCAGTATGAAAACCCAAGAAATCTCTCAGCCCAAGGTTAGCAATTTTAGTAAACACATATGAGAACTCGCTACTATCTAACTCAACCCAATCAAATCTCATGGAGGGAATCAAAACTTCATCTTTAAGTACCTTATAATACAATGTTTGAGCATCCCTCGAGACAAATCTCGGTTCAATCGCGTCATCCTCCCTTGCAGCATCTCCCCTTGATGAAGACCCCCAAACTCGTGGTCTATTATGAACGTGGGGACCTTGAGATTGAGCTGGTTCTTTGCCCTTTTGAGAAGATTTTCTAGGAGCCATGGGTTTGTAGAGAGAAGAGGAAAAACGCAGGTTAGGGTTTTGAAAGAGGGGTTTAAAAAGGAGGATTGATTTTGGAGGTAAAATGAGGGGGTTTAGAGTAGATGAAGGTCGAAAATGTATGGGTAACACAGATCTGAAGAGATTTTACGGGATAAGTCAAGTTGGAGAGGAAAATCGCAGAGGTTTTAGAGAGAAGGGGTCTGCGGAGAAGAAAGGGAAGAAAAGGTTTTAAAGTCTCCGTTCGACCATAATTCGACTTATCTACCTCATAAGTCGACTTATCGACATGCATAAGTCGACTTGTATACCTTATAAGTCGACTTATCCTCAATTATCTGCATTCTCCAAACACTAAGAAACATCATAAGTCGACTAGCTAATGGTCAAAAATGTGTCCAATATTCCGAATAGGTTACCTTTCAGCCCAAGTATGCAAACATGATGAATATATCTTCAGATGTGATTGCCCATTTGCCTCATAATTTGACAATTTGATATTTGAATGTAACCAAAATAGATTCAACCAAAGGAATTTAAATCACACATACCTAATCTCAATTTAATGTTCACAAAAACATCTTCCTTAAGAGGTTTAGTGAAAATGTCACCTAATTGATCACTAGTTGATACATGCTTCAAGCAAATGTCACCTTTTAGACAATGATCACGAATAAAATGATGTTTGATTTCTATATGCTTTGTTCTACTATGCAAAATTGGATTTTTACTTAAACAAATTGCACTGGTATTATCACAATAAATAGGAATATTTTTAACTACCATACCATTATCAAGCAATTGATGTTTAATCCAAAGAACTTGGGCACATGCACTCCCAGCTGCTACATATTCAGATTCAGCAGTGGAAATAGCTACACTTACTTGCTTTTTACTAGCCCAAGATATCAAAGATGAACCTAAGAAATGAGTACTTTTTCTATCAATTCTACATCCACCATGATCAGCATCACTATAAGCATATAAATCAAAGGATTCACAACTGGGATACCATAAACCATGATTGACAGTTCTACTCAAGTATCTAAATATTCTTTTGCAAGCACTCAAATGAGAAATCTTGGGGCAGGATTGAAATCTAGCACAAAGACATGTGGCAAACATAATGTTAGGTCTGGAAGCAGTTAAATACAAAAGAGAGCTGATCATACCTCTATAGAGTTTTTGATCAACATCTTCTTCATGTTCATGTTTTTCCAAGACTAGATTTGTTGCCATTGGTGTTGCTGCCACTTTGCATCCATCCATTTTAAACTTCTTAAGAAGTTCCTTGGTATACTTCGATTGGTAGATGAAAATGTCATTTTTGTGTTGCTTGATTTGCAATCCAAGAAAGAACTTGAGTTCCCCCATCATGCTCATTTCAAATTCTCCTTGCATTAAATCACTAAATTCCTTACACAAAAATTCATTAGTAGCACCAAACACAATATCATCAACATAAGTTTGACAAATAAGCATATCATTGTCAACATGTTTAATGAATAAAGTATTATCGATCTTACCATGAACATACCCATGTTGAGTTAGAAAAGTACTTAACCTTTCATACCATGCTCTAGGTGCTTGCTTCAATCCATAGAGTGCCTTCTTGAGTTTGTAAACATAATCTGGATGCTCGTGATCTTCAAATCCCGGTGGTTATTTGACGTAGACTTCCTCTTGAATGTATCTATTGAGAAATGCGCTTTTGACGTCCATTTGATTTAATTTGATCCTTTTATGAGACGCAAAGGCACATAATAGTCTAATTGCCTCCAACCGAGCCACAGGAGCATATGTCTCATTGTAATCAAGACCTTCTTCTTGACAAAATCCTTGAGCCACTAACCTTGATTTATTTTTAATCGCTTCACCATTCTCATCATATTTAATCCGATTTACCCACTTGACTCCAATAATAGTCTTGTCCTTTGGTGGAGCTACCAAGTCCCAAACATCATTCCACTTGAATTGATTAAGCTCTTCCTGCATAACTAATAACCAGTTTTCATCTTTAAGAGCTTCTTCTATATTCTTGGGTTCTACTAAGGAGATGAAGGCTGAGTTGCTCATATTCTCATAGATATTTCTCCTGGTTCTCACACCATCATTTAAATCACCAATGACTTGCTCCATAGGATGGTTCTTTGCTTTTGCCCACGATTTAATATTGGGCACATGATTTTCTTCATCTAACTTCAATTCCTCAATCTTGGACTCGATTTTTTCAATTTTATTACCTGAACTTCCTGCATCATCATCAAAACAAACCTTTCTCGGGGGTGAAATCATATCATCAAATTTAACATGAATACTTTCTTCAACACATTTAGTCCTATTATTATAAACTCTAAAAGTCTTACTAGTTTGAGAATATCTAATAAACACACCAACATCAGATTTTGAATCAAATTTCCCTAAGTTGTTCTTTCCATTATTATGAATAAAGACCTTACAACCAAAAGGATGAAAATAAGAGATGTTGGGTTTCTTACCTTTCCAAAGTTCGTAGGGTGTCTTATTTTTGTCTCTTCGCAAGTGCACCCTATTGATGACGTAGCATGCGGTATTGACTGCTTCTGCCCAAAATGATTTAAGAAGGTTGTATTCATTTAACATGGTTCTACTCATTTCTTCAAGTGAGCGATTTTTCCTTTCTACTACATCATTTTGTTGCGGAGTCCTTGGTGTCGAAAAATTATGTTCCATTCCGTATTTGTCACAAAGACTTTCGAAAGGTTCACATTCAAATTCACCTCCATGATCGGTTCTAATTGTAACGATGGACAAAATTTTCTCATTTTGAACCAACCTACACCACTTGGTAAATTCGTTAAAAGCATCACTTTTATTAGCAAGGAATCTCACCCAAGTAAATCTAGAAAAATCATCCACAATCACAAGGACATATAATTTTCCACTAAGACTAGCATGTCTAGATGGTCCAATCAAATCCATATGCACAAGTTCAAGAATTCTAGGTGTGAAAATTTCTTTCTTTGGTTTGAAAGATTCTCTAACATGTTTGCCTTTTAAACACGATTCACACAAGTGTTCTTTAACAAATCTTATTTTGGGCAAACCTCTTACAATGTCATTTTTCGAAAGCTTAGAAATTAGAGGCAAAGGTGCATGTCCTAATTTTCTATGCCATAAAAATGCATTTTCTTCTAATGTCACTAAACACTTTTCATTAAACGAACTATCATCATGTAAATCAACAATGTATGTATTTCCATGTCTTAAACCAATGAAAGCTACATGACCATCCTTCTTAACCATGCAATGTGATGATTCAAAACTTACATTAAAATTCATATCACAAAGTTGAGAGACACTTAACAAATTATGTTTCAACCCATCAACAAGCAACACATTGTCAATGGTTGTGATCGCAGCTCTGTCGATTCGACCTCACGATCGATCCTTGGAAACCGGTCAAAAATAATAAATTCCAAGATTGCGGTATAGGATGCAACCTCGGGTCGTCTCACTTAATCGGAACCTAATGAAATGAACCTAAGCTAGCCTATATGTCATAAAAAGCAAGTGAAATCAGTAAGAAAAAAAAAGAAGGTTTGTTTGAAAACATTAACTACACTAAAAAGCATGTAAAAAGTATTTTTGGATTTTTGAAAATAGAAAAAGAAAATACTAAAACAAGTGATAAAATCCTCTTGAAAACGAGCTTTGGCTATCACAGTTCAAAACTAAGTGTGAATGGTAAACCTTAGAGAATTCACTTTAAGTCCAGGGTCTTAATTAATGGACTCGTCACTCGACTCCATTTCTCAAGACCCCATTGAGTGCTCTTGAGCCTCAGAACCTTAAAGGATTCTTTAAGTCCGGGATCTTGATCAATGAACTCCATTACTCAAGATCCCGTTAAGCTCATCTTAGTGTGTGCGGTGGGATTAGAAATCACTCGCTTTGAATGGTAAACCTTAAAGAACTATCTTTAAGTCCGTGGTCTTAATTGATGGACTCTGTCACTCTCGACTCCATTTCTCAAGACCCATTGAGTGCTCTTGAGCCTCGTAACCTTAAAGGATTCTTTAAGTCCAAGGCTTTAATCAATGAACTCCATTGCTTAAAACCTTGTTAAAAGCATCTTAGTGTGTGCGGTGGATTAGCCAATGCAATGGGTCAAATGAAATCTAGCATCAACTCAATATCAAACACAACTAGGCAGATAAAATAGAATCAACAAGATCACAAGTTGACATATATGAGACTTCATATATTTAAGCACAGAATTCTACATAAGCAAACCCACAACACATTACATTGTTCAACGCTTAATTAAACTCTAATTAAGCTAATCTAACTACAAAGCAATAAACCCCAACTCGGCTATTCATAACAATGCAGTTAAACGTGACAATGTAAACTACCAATCCAAACAACACATTAAATGTCAAACATTTAGCTATAATCAAATAGCTTCACTACAAATTACAAACCCTAGACCTAGGCATTTATAAATCATAGCAAAACTACAAATTAAGCTACTCCCCTTGAAAGCTCGGTGAACTCCAGCCATCACTGCATCTTCAACAGAAAACAAATGCCTAACCACGCATTTTAACCGGAACCTTCACAACTCGTGATGAATCCAAGCTATCCATGATGGCATCGGCGGTGAAAATGAAGAACAAAACCTATGTGAAATTATCCCCAGGGAACCCCGAAGGGAACCCTAGGTGGTGGACGATGCTGCTTCCTCTTCTTCTCTCTTCGCCCTTCGATCTTCTCTCTTCTTCCCTGTGTGTCGATTCCTCTCCAGATCATCATGATAACCTAATTCGGCAGGATTTAAAGGATGGATCACGGGCCGGGTCGATACAGTGAGAGAAATCTCTATTTGGAGTTCGGGTATTCGTCTGCACGTCGCGATTTAATAAAATAAATAAATCAAATTAAATCGACGACGTGTGCTCTGCTCTTGCTCGCCATGACGAGATGTCCGGGACGCCGACGTACGATCTGGTTTGCTTTCGCCATGACGTCTTTGAATTGTTGACGTCGCGACGACGATCTGTATTGATGCGCCGCGATGTGGAATTACATTTCGCCGGCAGTGATTGGTTCACGCCATGACGCGTGCCTTAAGGACTTCATGCCGTGTTGACTCTTCTGATCCTTTTTGACTCCTTTTCTCCTACAATATAAAATAACACTTTGCAGTATCAATTGTTCTTAGAAAAATTATAATGCAATTAATGTCAATTTGTACAATTTTACTAGCAAATTGCATAAAACATAAGCTCACCGTAAGAGACTAATTTAAGCAAAAAAATCATGAATTAAGAGTCAAAAAAGTGCATTAACAACCATGAAAGTGTAGCCACTTATATTAAACAAAGTTGAGAGACACTTAACAAATTATGATTCAACCCATCAACAAGCAACACATTGTCAATGGTTGGTAAAGGTTCCTTACCCACTTTACCAATTCCAATGACCTTACCTTTGTTGTTGTCTCTGAAAGTGACAAAGCCTTGATTCTTTGGTTTGATTTCTGCAAATAGGTTCTTGTCTCTACTCATGTGTCTTGAACATCCGCTATCGATGTACCAAGTGCTTGACAGCCTTTTATTCCTTGCTTGTACCTACAATATCAACGTTCTTTCTTCTTATAGGTACCCAAGCCATTTTGGGTCCATTTTGGTTAGCCATATAAACCACATTAGGTGGTGTTGTGCCTTTAATAACCCAAATTTTCTTAACCTTAACACATCTTCTAGTACTTTTGCAAGCAATTTCTATGTGACCATCTTTCAAGCATCTAGCACATTGAGCGATTTTTCCATCCTTAGTAAATTTGGAAATTAACGAACAATCTCTATCAAAAGGATCATATCCTAATCCATGTTTAGAAATTGAATATCTTTGCAACGATAACAATTTTTCAAACTTTTCGTTTCTATTCACAAATTTTCCAACCACATACAAAAATTCTTTTCTAAGTCTATCAAGCTCACAAATAAGTTTTTCTTTTTCAACAAGGCAAGTAGAATGATCTTCCTTTGGACTATCTAAATCATCAATAGTTTCATGTAAAGCACTATTTTCAGCAACCAACTCTAGTATTTTCTTTCTTAATTTTTTGTTAATCTCAATAGCTTCTTCAAAATCAGCTTGTAAAGCATCAAAGGAATCTCTTAGATCTTGGTCATTGAAAGTTACCTCAATTTCATCATCACTTGATGAAATTTTTGCCATAAGTGCCAAGTTGTTTTCTTCATCGCTTTGGTATGCTTCTTCATCATCACTCCAAGTTGCCACCAAGCTAGTTTTCCTTTTTCCTTTGTCGTATTTGTCATTTTTCTGGAAGTTTGATGTGGAGGATGAGTTTTTGCATTCTCTTGCGAGATGTCCCCGTTTTCCACATCTCCAACATTCTTTATTGCCTTTCTTTTCGTCATAGCCCTTGGATTTTCTTTCAAATGCAATTTTTTTTCTTTTCTCCATTTCTTCCACCATTTAATTCCTTCCTACGATTTTTGAGAAGTCCTTTGAATTTTCTCAAATTTCTAGCATACATTGATATCTCTTCGTCTTCCTCCTCTTCATCTATTTCTTCATCACTTTCATCAACAGAAGAAGTATTAACTTTTAAAGCAATAGATTTTTGTGGCTTACCTCTACCTCCTCTGGATTTGAGAATAATCTCATAGTTGATAAGTGATCCCACCAAGGCGTTGAATTCCAGATGATTGAGATCTTTGGACTCCATAATGGCGGTGACTTGTGAGTCCCATTCCTTTGGTAGTGAGCGAAGAATTTTCTTTACCTTCTCGTTGTCCGTCATATGCTTTCCAAGGTTGCCTAATCCATTTATGATTTCTGCAAAATGATCAAGCATAGTGGAAATAGACTCACCTTCTTTCATGACAAACATTTCATAGTCATGAAGCAGCATGTTGATCTTTGTCTCTCGGGCTTGGTTGGTTCCTTCATGGGCGTCTACGAAGTCTCTCCACATTTCTTTACGCTGGTACACGAGTTAACTCGGTTTCTTTCCTCAATCGTGAGGCGCGATAAATTAGCTTCATTGCTTTCGCATTGATGTAAGCTTGTCTCCGATCATTGTCATCGTATTCAAGCTCCGCTTTTAACTCACCATTTTCTTTTAACGGTGGTTGTGGACCAAGATAATTATCTTCCAATATTCCACTCCTTCGCTTATGATGTGATACTTCATAGGATTTTTCAAGAAGAATAATTAGTACCATTAAATAAAGGAGGCGGTTGTTTGTTTTACCTTCTTCCGCTAGGTTATTGTGTGTCATCCTGGATACTTCGCTCGATACCAATTGTAAGTGATCTAGAAGGGGTTGAATAGATCCTTAATCTTTTGTAATTTTCTACAACAAAATCGAAGTTAATTCACAAAAAATGATTTAAATAAATTTAAATAAACAGTAGGGAAGAAGATCAAACACTTTTTATAGAGGTTCGGCTAAGACCTACGTCCTCTACCTAAGCTCCCACTTAGGATTTTGCCAATCACTTTATTGCACACTTTGTAGTTGAGTGTGAACTTTTTACAATGCCATTTGAATTCCGGCTCAAGCTACCTTACAAACGATTTGTCTTCCGGCACAAATCCTACCTCACACGTGACCTTCCACTTGTCACTCAAATTGTATAAGAAATATAGCAAAGATTGAAGAACAAGTGCTCAATATAATAGTGTAACAAAATGAGAGCAATAAGGAGTAATTTGGAGCAATAGAAGAGTATTTAGGCTTGTAGAACTTGTGTGTACTCTTCTTCCATCATCCTTTATTTATACTTGAAGAAATATAGCTGTTGGAGCTCTTCTAGCCGTTGCTTTGATTGTTATTACCGTTCCTTGAAAATCTCCATTCCATTTTTAGCTAATTGAACCGTTGGAGCTGATTTGGTGCATCCATAAGTCGACTTGTCGAATGAATAAGTCGACTTGTTTCAACCATTTATGTAAAAATTGTAACTCCGCTCTCCAATAAGTCGACTTGTGCTATGTAAGTTGACTTGTCGTCCTCGATAAGTCGACTTGTGTTATGTAAGTCGACTTGTGTTGATATATCTTCATATATAAGTCGACTTATGTTTTGCAGGTCGACTTGTTCTGCCTTCAACGGTAACATCCATCTAGATCTTCTATAATCCTCATGTTTTAAGCCATTTTCCTTATAAGGAATGTTGGGCCCCGAATTTTTTTTTATTTGAATTAATTATTTATTGATTTATGGATTTATTCGTTAATTATTTTTTGTTTTTCCTTAATTGATTTAATTATGTGTTTATATAAATATTTTTATGTTAGGCTTGGGATTAGAAGTTAGAAATTAAATGAAGGATTGGACCTAATATTGGAAAGTATGGGCTTTAGGAATGAATGAATAAGAAGAGGAGGATTAGAAATTAATGGGTGATGTGTAGTGGGCTTGAGAGGAGGAGGAGAGCCCAAAGCCTTGTAAGTTATAAGAGGGTATCAAAACTATGTAGTTTTGATGATGGTTTTAAAGAAGAGTTAAATGAATTAAAGGAAGGAGGAGAAGAAGAGGGAGTGTCGTTGTAACACCCCACTCCCGCAAGACCCAAACCCGACATCGATGGTGATATCTGAGTCCGTGCCCCGCGAGGGTGGCGTGCTACATCACTCAGTCCAAAAACTCATTATAAACATTTTTTATTACATATGGACGCAAACACCCACACATACACATGATAACATATGCGGAAACAATTATAACCAATTCAATGGCCTTGGGCCCTTTTCATAAATACAATTAATTCCAGTCTGTTGACTTTACAAACTGACTTATTCAATAATACAGAATATCAGAAAATAAAAATACACTAATGCAGATACAAACTGATCCCGACCTCTACCTTTTACTTGCTTACAGTACTCCCGTGTCAAACGGGGTATTCTTCAAGACCTGAAAAATAGATGCAAATTTTTGGGTGAGTTTTGCGAACTCAGTGAGAAACCATCATCGATGGTTCACCCAATTCATACATTACGCGAATAGCGTACGGATTATCACAATTGCACATTCAGAATATCAATGGTAATTTACAGATTTTCACAACAGCGTAATCAGAAAGAATTTAAAGTAGTATAACAAAAATGCAAGGCATATTGCCTCTTTCCCAATCCAAAAGTCACTTTAATGTATACTTACTCAAATACATGACATTTTCCATTTTATTTCAATGATTCAGTGCTTTTCCCAATTCACAGTACTATCAAATACATGTATAACATTTTTCTATTTCTTCCCATTTAGATTATGTGTTGTGACTGAGCGCCTGTACTGTCCCAATCCGAGCGCATTAGTCGGTGAGCCTATGGCTCTGAACTGTCCCTTTCGGGCTCATTAAGCATTGAGCATAAAGCTCTGAACTGTCCCTTTCGGGCTCATTAAGCATTGAGCATAAAGCTCTGAACTGTCCCTTTTGGACTCATTAAATGTTGAGCATATAGCTCTCAGTGGCAGCTCCAGTCACAACTGTTATCAATTAATCATGTACAGAATTCATTTATTACAATTTTACCATATCACATTGAAAGTCAAAACCAATTTATCGAAACAAACAATTAACACTTCAATATCAATTTCCCATTCCCTCGGACCTTTGGTCCAAGATCTCAAACGTAATCATTCACAAACAGTTACACACAATTAGCACTTCGATAACAAGTTCCCAATACTTCGGACACCTATGGTCCGAAATCAATCAAAAGCAAACACACATAATCCCTCCATTGTCTCCACATGGCATAACCACATAATTTTCATCACATATAGATTGAGGAACCAACTAGGTTACTCACCTGTACTTCCGAGCTAATATCTGGAAGTCTCAGTAACGTCGGTAGATCGACGCTCCAAATGTGCCTCTATAATAATCAGAAAATATAACCATTACCACTTGTCCAATCAGAACTATTTAATAATGCATATGAAGCAATTTGCAGATGCACAATGCATGTTCATGATATTCCCGACCTTAATCCTTTTTTTTCCATTAAAAAAAATCTATCTAAAAATTAGAAACCTATTGGCGCTGACGGTGCGCAATTCGGACCTCTATAGGTCCCCAATTAAACAAAACAGTGATTAAAGGCTCCGTTACCCGGGGCCACGTCAATTTCTCGTTCGAAAATCCCCAATCTCTCAGAAAATGAAATTAAATATTCAGTGAATCCGATGCCTTAAGAATCAGGTCAATCGGACGTCGGACGGAAAAGTTATTCACGAAAGAAACCAAAATGCAACAATGAATATATAGATATATAGCCCTTATTTCCTTCTCTTTTTCCTGTTTTCCAACCAAACTTCCAACACCCATAACTCTTTGCACACAGTTAAGTAAATTACAAACCATACCTCGTTAGAAAGATCATGAAACCCTCTACAAGTTTCATGAAGACCAAAAAAATCAAGTTCACCCCTAAGGGTGTCAAAAGTCCCATTGAAACTACTGCCCACACATTCACTTCTTAAAACAGAACAGTCATTGGAAATTCACTATCTTTCATTCAATGCAGTCAAAAATTATACAATAAATATGCTCATCAAGATCACAATGTTATCTACAACTTTTATGAACAACCCAAAATCAGATTCACTTGCTAACTAGGTCAAATAATTCACTCAAGGTTGCTGTCCCTGAAATCACTTAATTTGAGAAGTAACTTTCTATCAATTATATCTCCATGTATAAAAGTCAAACAAATCACCACTTTATATCCCTGAAAAGATAAAATCTCAAACTTCAATTCTTCATGAAATAACCAGACTCCAATTCAGCCTCTAACAGTGTCAAATCTGTTATGCAACTTTCTGACCTAATCAGCAATTAACATCACAATGTAGGTTCAAATTATGAAAATCCATAACTCCCACATCTGATTTCCATAAATTATATTCCATACACCATTTTCAAGGTAAATGTGTCATCTAAAACTCTTTAGTATATTTCCAACACCAATTCAATGCACAAAAATTACTAAAATTCCTCCTAATCTGAATGTACACCAAATTTGACATTCCAGCTAGGTTTCATTCAATGCATAAAAACAGCCAACAATCATTAGTCCATAACTCCTAATAGACATATCGAAAAATTGCAAAATCAGTGGCATTGGAAATCTAACTTAATGGGCTTCAACTTTCATTTAGTTCATTTGTCCTAATTCCTTATCAATTAATTTAGAAAAAATTAGCAAATCTCTAGGTTATGGTTTCGGGTACTATTCATTCCAGTCAATAGCAGTAACTTTCCAAGCCATATTGCAACCTTTTAAAGTTAAAATTGGACAACACCTATTTCACACAAAAATGTAGCCAACATCCCAAAGTTTAATTGGGCACAAACCTCACCTCATTTTCTCACCTACACAATTAGTTATGATCAAAACATTTCACTAGGTTAAACACCAAATATTCCAGATTTCATCTATATCTCATCCTCTTCCATTGTATCCCTTTACCTACATTAATATACCTTCATTTACACCTCCAATTCAGCCACAAACTCAACACAACATTTATTTGTATACTTACACAAAAGTTGGCAGCATTAATTCCTCAATTCCTATGCACAATTCATCATCAAAATGCAATTACAATCAAGCTAAAACCATTCATCACTCATCCTACTTTCAATTCATAACTAACCCTAATCTTATACCCACCAATTCAAACACTAATTTTCATCAAATTAATACATCAATAAGCATAATAATTACACCATAAGTCCCATTGAATGCATCTAACAACTAAGGCATTAAATTCATAATCAAAGCATCATTAAAGCTTAACTAAAACACTTACCAAATCAAGCATTTTTCCACCTTCAATTTCTTCAACTCTTTACTTACTACTCCAACTTCCCACTTTCTCTACCTTCTAAACCTCACACAAGGAGTTTATTATCATGAAAAGAAGGTGGGTTGATTGCATGAAGGAAAACTTTTGAGTTTGGAGGAAGTAGAACTTAAAAGAGAAGAAAATCGATGGAGACATGCCAAAAGGGAGGAGGTTTTCGGATGGAGCTTAGAAATAAGCCATAAACTCAACCTTTCCAACCCCTTTTATGTGAAGTGGCCGTAACACCAGGGGAGTATAAGACAAAGGCATTAAATCCTTTGGACACTTGGCAATTTGGGAGAAAAAGACAAAAGGAGAAAATGACAAAACATGTAATAGGATTTCTTAAGAAACCCTAATGAAATTTGACCCATTCTAGTCCAATGGCCCTAATTTCAATCCCAAAATAATATACCCAATATGACAGTGCCATTGGGTAGCAATTTTCGCTACCAAAAAGTAAGCGGTTCGCCACTTGGCGATTTTTTTTCGGTCCAGGAATTTCCTCCGGAAAATTCCAGAAAAATTCCTAAAAATCCCTTAAAATATAAAACACTCAATGGCGCACTCGGAATAATTTTTTTAAACCCAATAACCACGTTAATCACAGTAAAAATCTATTAGGCACAAAAACCGGGAATGTCATGTATGCATGTACAGTAATTTCATGTACACAAATGATACTGTGTACCGATCCTATTATGCATGAACAGTCCTAAGTCATTCCGATCCATCTCATCCTATGCCAAATTTACTATTTTACCCTTCCAGTAGGGGGTGGGATGTCACATTTCACCCCTCCTTATAAAAATTTCGTCCTCGAAATTTTCAATCAACAGTTCACTATGGCAGTTATCAAATGTCTCTACAAATTCCATATACTTTTCAACTCAATGATTCATTTTCCGAAAGATCACAGTAACCACACTCAGTCAGTTGTCCAGTCCCTTATTTGGCCAATTCATTAACACTCATCACAGTAGACGCATTTAACAAGGCTATCAGTTGGCGATCTTACTATCATACTATCTCACTTGCCATTTTCAGAGTAGCTATTACCTTTGGTTCCAATGCTATGATTCAGTTCCTTATTTCCGAACCTGTTTACTTATCACGTGTTATTCATCCAGTCTAGGTTACTAATCTTACCTTATTCTCACTACCATCCAATACCTTTTCTCCAAGAATATCTGAGACTAATTAAGTATTCCATTGAGTACATCTTTGCAAGGTGATACATACCCTAACCTCCTTTATCTCGTCGGGGCGATTCACGATCCTTTGGTACCAATACAATGACATTTAGCTCTATTTCACTATAACGAGTGATACTGTACCTAATGCAGTCATTCTTTATATCCCATTTAGTCTCTGTTCAAATTCAATTCTCCTTAGACAATTCACTATTCTATAGTGTTCACGCACTCTATTCGGATATGCATTGTACTCTGTTTCATTTGTCCGATCCTGATCCACTTTAGCTAACCCATGCAGTTTTCGTAAGTCACTTTCCTTTCTTTCACTCATCACAAGTATCCTGACTTAATGTTGCACTTTTCCATGAAATACAAGCGTGTATAATTCCCTCTTGTGATCACCATTAGTTCTATAATCATTCAGTCAAAACTATATAATGAGGTCATAATCCTCTACAGTCCAAACACTTAAGCACTTTTCCTGTTGAACATTCAAATCTATAATCACTTGAATTTATCATCACTTCGTTCTATACCCGTAGTAACTCAATGTCACTCTTTGCGTATTCCAACTAGAATATCTAGCTTTGATTGTTCAGTTCCTTTGCTCAATCACCTCAGTTGGTTATCCAATATCGTTCTTCCAATTTTACTCGAATATCCGGATTTATTATGGGAGTCACCGGATTGACTCCTGAACTCTTAACCTTTCTTACCTCTAGCCAGTACCACTAAATCTACGACTAGTCGATCTGTCTTGGTGGGAACTTTTGATTCCCGTAGAGTCTGAGCTTGCTGGTGAGTCCTTCTTGAAAAATATAGGTTTTTCTTCTAGCTTTCCAACGCTTCTGATCGTGTCTAATTTGAAGCTCGGAGTCAAAAGTTATGAGGGTTAGAAGTCGATAGGTCGGTCAGTAGGGCGGTCGCCAGCGCCATGGCATGCGACGGCGCATCTTAGGAGCTCTTCTTGAGCGTTTGGGGTCAGTTTCTGGCCGACCGACCCCTCTTCCTTCTTTTGGCCATAACTTGTTGTGTAGACCTCCGATTGACCCCATTTTTAAAGCGATGGATTTCTAAGGGATTTTTCTATCTTTCCAAACTTTATTTATCATTTTTTATTTTAAATTGAAAAAGATGATTTGAAACCAAGTGTGGAGGTCGACTGATCAAGTCTGAATATACTTTACAAATTTTAAAATATCTGGAGCTAGAGATCTCGAATCGAAGCGATTCTTGTTTTAAATTAAACTAGAGACATAAACCTATAAGTTTTATGAAGGAGCCAACTGACAATTAAGCCTTTAAGATTTTCAAATTCTGACCTGAAGTCGGTAGTGCTCAATTTTGGCTGTTTTCTTTGAAATAACATTTTTGCCATAACTTCTTCATTTCAAATCCAAATTGAGCGTTTTCAGTGGCGTTGGAACCGTGAGAGCGTAAGGAACTTATTTTCTTAAAAAGCCAATCCCAAATTTTCTATTAAAAGTTTCTCTAGTTGTGGTCGGTTTGTGTTCGATTTCGGTCTTCTATGCTTATGTGTGCTTGTGTGGTCCGAATGTTGGGCCTCGGTGACGGGGTCCATCAAGGAACCTCCTATCTAGATTCTTCAATGATTAAACACTTGCTCATCTTGTTTTGCACGATTCTTTCATTGAATAATACCTGAAATAATTTCTTAACTAATTCTAGATATTTTATTATTATCAAAACATAAAGGGATTTAATTTGTCAACCACCATTGGTCCAACATTTTGCTCTTTGCAAACATCTTAATATTACATTGCAACTTTTCAACATTCTAATCAAAAGTTACTTTGATATGAACCTAGCATTCTAATTGAAAAGCTAATGTCTGGTCTGGTGCAAGTCTGAGCTTACATTAAACTCCTAGTAATAGATGCATAAGGAATATTTTCCATTCCTTTATATTCCAATTTATTTTTTGGGAATTGCGTAATAATAAATTTATCTCCTTTTTAAATTAAAACAATACTTGCAAAGTACTTTTTTCATTTTCTATATCTTTAAAATTTATTGATATATGCTTTTTGAGACAACCCTAACATTCTTTGTTATCTGTCGCAAAACATTCCAATTCCTATCATATAAGACACTTCACTAATATCTTTCATTTCCAAATCTTTTTAAAGAAACTTCTTTATGTCATGTAATAAACTAAAATCATTAGTAGTATGCAAGATGTCATTAATATATAAGACTAAAAGATGGCCACTTCTCTATAGACTACTTTAGCTTTAAGCTTCATTGAGTTTAACTTAAACTCATTCATTATTCATGTTTTGAAAAACATATAAGACTAGAAATATAAATTTTCTCCCATTGACCTTCATTTATACACACTGATCAATAATGTTTTCTTTAAATTTTAAAAAATAATGGTATCATTAAACTTAAAATACCATTGTTAAAAGGCTTGCTTAAGTCTATATATTGACCTCTTAAGTTTATACACCATAAGTTTCTTTCCTTCAACTAGAAAGCCCTTAGGTTGATCTATATAGATTTCTTCCTCTAAATCTCATTTAAAAAGGGAGTTTTCATATTTATTTGATGAAGTTCTAAACTATGATGAAATATCATTGCCATAATAATTCTAAATAAACCCTTTTTTGAAACGAGAAAAAATATCTCATTATAATTAATACCATCCTTTTAAGTGTAACCCTTGGTAAGAAGTCTAGCATTATATCAGTTGAAATTGCCATTAGAGCCATGTTTAGTCTTAAAGCCCCATTTACACCTTACTATCTTACAATTTCTGGCAATTGAACAAGATCAAAGACTTCATTGTCCTCTATAGATTTGAACTATTCCTCTATGACGTCTAACCACTTATTAAAATTTTCATTTTCAATGGCTTGTAAAAATGTAACTGGATTTTTATTAATTCCTAGGACACCTTCTACCTCTTGTAAATAAACGATATAATCATTAGAAATAGCTTATCTCCTTTTTTCTTTGAGATTTTCTTAAATGCTACTTCATATAGCTTATATATATATATATATTCATTAATATTGATGTCATTGTTTAAATTTTGTTCATGAATTTATTGTTCTTGTAAGTTGTCAAAATTTTCGACAACTCTAGGAACAAATACTTGAGGAGAAGTTATCGATAAGGGAACTTGTATTCTAACTTCTTAAATTTTCACATTATATGATTCTAAACTCCTACTAGTTGTACCATTTTTTTTTATATAAATGTAGCATTTTGAGTTTCAACAATCTTGATAATATGGTTAGGAAAATAAAATATATACCTTTTAGACTTTTCTAGATAACTAATAAAAATCCATTGGTTGTTCTTAAATCTAATATATTTTCATGTGGATTATAAATTCTTACTTTTGCTAGAAAACCCTAAACATGTAAGTGCTTTATACTAGGTTCTGTTCCTATCTATAGTATAAAGGTGTCTTAAAAATTGTTTTATTAGGCTAGTTAATAAATACCGATAGTTGTCAAAGAATACATTCACAATGATATAGGTAAAGAATAATAATTCATTATACTCTTAACTATGTTCATTAAAGCACAATTACATCTTTTAACTCCATCATTTTGTTGTAATGTACTTGACATTGTGTATTGAGCATATATTCCACACTTTTCAAGTCATTTATCAAATGGACTAAACACTGTCTAGTTTTATTATGTTTCTCTTAATATTCACCACACCTATCAAATATGATAATTTGCACCTTTTTATCTAACCATCTTTCTACCTTATTAAAAAAAACACCTCTACGACATGCACTAATGATATTTTTCTTGCAATAAATAAATATAGGCATAATATGAAAAATCTTCAATAGAAGTAATGAAAAAAATTTCTCCACTAAATAATGGAACATTAAAAGTTCCATATATATCAATGTTATAATTTCAAGGAGTTGTGTGCACCTTTTGCCTTCTTTCTTAATTGTGAGCTTTGTATATTTTCCTTTAATACAATCTATATAAATGTTAAGATTAGTAAAATTTGAAATTTGGAAGGATTTCGCTCTTTACTAATTTGACCATTCTTTTTTTGGATGTGTGACCCAAACTTTTATGTCATAAGTAATTTGCAATCTCATTTAGTACCAACATCATAATACAAGATTAATAAAGTTTCAACAAAAAGATTATCAAGCTTTAATTTATACAATCCATCACAAAGAACATCGAAACTAATAAGACAATTATGTTTTAACAAAACTAAAACTTCCATTATTAAATTTAAAAAGTATCTAACAATATCAAGTTTTGATAAAGAAACTAAGTTTCAAGAAATAATAAGAATATAAAGAGTTTGAAAAAGGCTTAAATGATGTATAGTATCTAAAATCAAAGGGTAGGTTCCAATAACCTCAACTAAAGCTTGGACTTGGTTTTCTATAGATACAAACTTTTTATTTGAATTTATAGTTTAGGTCATAAGTAATCCCTACATTGTATTAGTAACATGAGTAGTACATTTAGAATCAGTTCACCAAGTATTAAAAAAACTTCTACTAAATTTGATTCGAAATATACACTAAGCTTACCTTTTTTTCTTTTTAAACCATGCCTTATGTTTTAGGCAATATTTTAATAGTGTCTAATTTTCTTATAAAATGACATTTATTATTCTTCGATTCCTTCTTACCGATCAAAGTTAATGATATAGTTATCTTATTCAGTATATTCTTCTTTCTAACTCCTTGATGAACCACTAAATTAATTAAGTAAATTCCTTATTTCTTAAGCCTTGAATAAAGATGCCTTGTAATTTATTCAAAATTCATTTGTCTTTTATCATATCGTAACTTATTTGGAATGAATTATATTCAGGAGGCAAGGAGTTAATAATAAATTGAACAAGGAAACTTTTCATTCACTTTTATTCCTATGGTCTCAATCTTGTTGTATTGATCATTTCAATGACATGTTCATGTATAGTATGAAATAATCAAATTTTGTGGTGGCTAGCATACCCATCAAAGTCTTGGAAAATAACTTATTAGTAGAGTCGGACTAAGGAATATCTTTAACAAACTTAAGATATTCCTTAGCATTTTCAATTTTAGGAATTGTAGCCTTAATATTGTAAGACATAATCATTCACGTAAACATTAAAGTTAACTATTTGATCTTTTTCAAAGCTCATGGAAAGATTTTTCTTTAGCATTGTTAATATCAGCAAGAGCAACGAGCCTATTAGTTTGGAGTACTAAGCCTAGGATTCCTAATTTGAGCTGAAGTTGTTGACACTATTTAGTAAATTTAAGCCCATTGAATTTCATAATAGACAAAGCATCTGAGTGAATCACAACATCATTAAATTCTACTCCCTCCGTTTCATAATAAGAGTCGTTTTAGAAAAATACACGCTTATTAAGAAAGCTAATAAAATTATAGATATACCCTTATTAATACTTCTATAAAATTACCTCGGTAATCAGTATCTTAAATGAAATTGTGAGAGAAATTGCTTTGAAATTGTGATTTGTATAATTAAGATGAGAGAGAAATGAAAGGTTAATTTTGGAAGAAAAGTTATAAGCATGCATACAAAGTCAAGAATGACACTTATTTTGAATAATTAAAATATATCTAAAACGACTCTTATTATGAAACGGAGGAGTATACAAATATGTTAAATGCTTATTCATTAATGTTGTGAGTCATTATTTAAATACATAAATAGAATCAAATAACAAACATGTTAACAATATGTGTATCTTGTGGTTCTCCTCTGGGTGAAACAACAATATACAAAATAACAACAATTAATGCTTAACATTATTGATAATTACACAAACTATAATTAGATATATTTATTATCTTTAGATTATATTAAACATACCTAACCAAATTAGTCACGGACATTTTCGTCAATATAAAATTAACTAATCAATCCTCAATTAGATTCTTAAATATTTATAACCAATGAACTTTACTATAACTATTAATATATCATTTCAATTTTAAGCATCATATTATCATGGATAACTAATTATTATTATTATTATTTAATTTGATTGATGACTAGCAAATTATTCATTACATAAATACTAAACTAAATAAATTAAATTATCATTACATATGATATACCACTTATTGATTATTAATGAAAACATATAATTTATTTATGCAATGGCTAAAATAATATCATTTGTGTGTGTATATATATATTCTTTTAAACATATTCTCTTAATTCCTTCCCACACATTAGTTTAGTTATATTAATAATCTTTTATTTTTTATTTTAATAAATAATGTTTAGTATAGTTATATAGATTATCTTTACCCAGATAAGATAAAATAATTAAAAATAAGCTTTCATGTTTAATAAATACATATTGTGCTTAATCATTTATTATTATCTTATCCTATAAGATCTCGAAAATGGTTTAAAACAGCTATAATAATAATCTCAATAATTTAAAATATTCATAAATTTATCATGAAAATTTTATTTTAATCAATTTTAAAACAAAAATTATTAATTTTAAAAACAAGAATATGATATCACATATAATTCTAATATACATAAAAATATAAAGTTTAAATTTATAATTCTCTAAGATTTTTAAATCTTATAATTATCACGAAGTAAATAACGATCCTTTATCCATGATAAAGATACAGAAATCCTTTTGACTTTTAACTTTACTTTGGTTTGTCAAATCTTTAAAGTCGATTAATTAGTTAAGTTTAGGGAGCCCGATTATTTTGATAAATATTAATATGCAAATTTCCTTAATGAATTGCTAGGAGTCTACTTTTGAGATGTTAGGCCAAGAGAGAAACAACAAAAAGGGTCATCATGTCTCGGCAGGGCTCACAATCAATCTCTAAATATATATAAAACAAAAATGAATGTCTTGAAATTGGTGGATATGACTTGGAATCCAACAGAGCAAGTAGCAAAGCTTTGGAATTAATCCATATCCATTCCGTCATTCATAGCTTTAACAGAAAAGAAGGGTAGAGTTACATTTCTTTTTCATCTTATACTATCTTCATTTCCATGCGTGTATATTGGAGACATTGTGTGCTGCCACAATTCCAAAAATGAGAAACCCTACAATTTGATGTTGCTCAAGATGAGGCATCATATTGTCATGAACCACCGCAAGTGTCTATGTACGGACTAGTCAGAATCATCCCCCAAAACCAAAAAAGGACCACTTCCACGAATAAACCACCCATACTTCTATCATATCAAGTGGCAACTCCTGATGTTTCAGGCACATAACTCCGCCTATCAACCTCTTCCCACACCAACTTGGACACTATCTCATCGCATTCAGGCACGTATTCCTGTAAATTAAGAAAAGAAATGAGAAACATAAAAGTTAAGGAATTGTCAGCATTTAACAAATACTCCACCACGACCAAGTCATTGAAAGTATACTACTAGTCTACCGAAGTTGATAGTATTTTATTAAAAGACAATCAGTCCTACCCAAGTGCTGCTGGGCACTACTAAACCTTTTCTCAACTCTAAGGCAAAAAAGCTATTATTCAAATAAGAGAAGGAACTAATCAACTTACCTCAAGTTGTCTGACCAATTGTTTTGCGGTTGGTGCAGACACGATAATACGACGGGCAGTTGGAGATATGAAACCCTCATCAACGGCCTTATCAACGAAAGATAACAATGAATTGTAGTACCCATCTACATTCAATAGACCCACCTGCAATTTAAGTAATAAGCCACGGAATCAAGCTCTAAACACTATTCTAAGCGTTACTTGAATAGACAAGCATCATCCTGTTCACCATAGGCACTTTCTTTTTATGTAATTGTTAAGACTCTGATAAGAATCTCTCACCCATTCAAAAGGAGATCCTAGCATTCAAACAATCATCCAAATCATTTATAGTATGATCATAATTGGGATGCCACATTTTAAGCCATCTTTCCATGTGATTCCATTGAAGAAACACATGAATTGATTCGGTCATGACATTTAGTTATATACCATAACTGAAAAGAATTACCGACCCATATTAGCATGTGATATCTTTCTAATGTGGGTGGAACATGAAAAAACAGCCGTGTACTCCAGAAACAAGACACTTTAACATCTCATCAGCCGATCATGCCCACAAATAAGCTTGAATATAACATGAGAAACTAATTATTCTAATCAGACGTTTGGACCAAAACATTACATCACGTGAAGGTGGTGAAAAACTCCATTATCAGCTGAATTTGGTAGTTGTGTCATTCTAACACAATATCATTAGCTTACATCTTGTAGGGGCATATTTTCTACCAGTATTAGTTATAGTACATCTAAAACCTCTGTTAATAACATACTAAAGCAAAAAGAAACAAGGTAGAAACAGAATAGAAAGGGGATAATTCTTACAGGTTTTCGATGGATACCAAGCTGAGCCCATGTAATAACTTCCAGCAGTTCTTCTAGAGTGCCATAACCCCCTAACGTGGATTTATTGTCACATGTCAGTACATGATAGAATAAGAGAGAACAATAAGAATAAAAACCCTTTAAAGATTCTCACGGCCTGAAAAAAGAAAAATCTACAGATTAAATCCTCACCCGGTAATGCGATGAACGCATCAGCTTGACGTGCCATCTCAGCTTTCCTTTGATGCATATCAGACACAGCTCTTACTTCTCCGACAGTTTGACCAGTTATCTTCGACGACAACAACAACAACAATTCAGGTGTTACTATTAAATTTCCAAAGCAATGTATTTCATTAGTCAATTTATCCGCTGCAGTAGCAACAAAGAAAGAAAAAGAATATGAAGCCCAACAACCATATTGTATTGATTCACCTAAAGCAATCGAGACAACAAAACTCAACTCCTAATATCAGGCACACAAAAAAAAAATGAAAAAAAGAGAGAACTTCAGCAATGTACCTCTCTAGGCATCAGGCTCCTTGGTATAACTCTGCAAAACGGAAAATAATCATAAATGAAGAGATATTAGTCTGACACACATAATGAATTTCAAAGATATGCACAATAACCAAACAATTAACTACCAATCAACCAACAACAAAATATAAAATATCAGGCAAAAAGAGAACAATGCAACGTGTAAAGAATACGGAATGGGCCAAACTTGGCTTCCCCATGTAATTACAGGCTCAAGAGCATGGAACACCTGGTAAGCTGCCCTTCTGTGTTCAATATGAAAACTAATACAGTGACGTGATCTGGGGTATTAATGTCTTTTTCTCTAATTTAAAGTGGCTGCACTTTTCCATTCGTGAAAGGAAAGGGACTCCGAATCAGTAATCACAGCCCTGGTAAAGTTAAGAAGCTTTCCGTCGAACTCTTTTACACTGTTTATTAGGCGTTAACAGTGTGGCTGACATTGAAAGAACCAAAATGGATTCAATATTATTCAACTAATCAAAGCTGCAAAAGAAATTAGTTAAGGCGCACTGGTGGATATTGTACTATGGGGACTTGAATCCATAAAAACTGCCCGTCAATACATGACTACCATGTTCAGAGTCTTTATATATATAACCAAAAAGAAGCGAACTTTATATCCCAAAAGATTAGGACCAGCATTTGATCCCATGATTCCTGTCCTTGAGGAGATCTTGGAAATGAGACTCCTCTCCAAAGAAAATTGGGAAAGTTGCATGGCTAAACTAGTTGCAAAATAAAGAACAAAGAAGGTAACTATTATGAGAAGTGTCTGGTATGCCCATAAACAAATTTATTTGATGATGAAAACCAAGGGAGTGAGAAAGACAAATACTAACCCTAGAACATGGCGCCCACCATCATGAACTGCCTGAGACACAAGACCCATCAATCCCACGCTTCCACCTCCGTAGACCAAATCAATCCTCCGCTCAACCTTCAAATTCCTCGAAAACTGAACCCATTAAAATGTGCCACGGAATCCAATAATAAATTTCACAATATAACATTATAAAATAGGTAGTTATCATTCGTGGAAAGGAAACTATCTATGGATAATTACAAGAAGTCGCAAGTGAAACAATGGAAAAACCACGAAGGGAGGAAAGAGACTAGTGAATGGTAAATGAAATAAATATATATTTAATAGAAGCCCCATAAGCAAAAATCATGAAGTTTATAGTTATTGAAGCTTGTGGAGGCAACCCAATGTAAGAACACGCTTGAGAGTCATTATACCAGGGCAGCACGCTTGGTTCCCCATGAAACAGCAGAAAATTACTGTAACCGGTAACTCATTTTTCCAGTTCCACAGGAGGGAAAAAAAAAACAAATTTATGGGATTTTTACTTATGAAAGAAACATAAAAAACAAAAACAAAAAGATCATGCAAGAAGGCTGCTCAACTGACAGGCAGGTTACAGCTAGCAGTCTTTCATGCCAAACATAAATGAAAATGATAAACCCTAAACCCGCTCACTCCCTTTGTCAATTTCCCCGACAATCTTATTCCCACGTTGAAGCCTAGCTTGCTTGGTTGTTGCAACTTGCCTCACCACACCCACTTGTGAAGAGAGAAAATGATATGAACAAAACAAAATCATGGAAATCGGAGTGATAAAAACAGACAGGACAAAACACCATAGAAGCAAGTACTTCTCTATTCATTAACAGATACATGAGTGGTAAAAACAGGAGGGAATCTGGTAGCCCCAAGAAAACTGAAGAAGAAAAAAGAAGATTCACTGTTGAATAAATTTCAATCCAAAATCCAACCGATCCCAGTTCAAGAAGTGATGGAAAAAGAAAGGAAATAAAACCCGAGTCAAATGTGGCCTTATCGGTTGCGAAAGAAAGATGGTTTAATATGGAAAGTAGAACCAAAATTCGGCTTCAGGTAACAGGGCCCAACATCTTGTCTCCGACAAACGTATATCTATGCAAATTGAATGAGAATTTCAAACATGTAAAGTACCAGCTCTTTTCCCAGCTCAATGGCAGCTTCTTGGTAGCTAGTTTTCTTGCCTGGTTTGCTTCCACAGAACACGCAAATCCTCTGAAACCTCGACTTGGATTCCTCCATGATGTTGTTCGTTCCCTTTTAATGTGTGAAGCCACAGTTGAGGATGAGAATGAGTGTACGAGAACAAAGTTGAGATGCACCACAATACTAAAAACTCCAGCATTTATAAAGACCTCCGCATTATTTTTTAATTATTATTCATTTATTTACTGTCAATACTCAATATTGCGTCTTTACTATTTTATTTTGGATTATAATTTAAATACGATCGATAAGAATACTGTCTGGAACTTTGATTACCTGCTTCGCAGCTACAGAGACGAAAATGAGCCGCAAGTCATACAAGATTACCCAATGAATTTAGTCCACGTGGCAGGGATGGTCTCAAGAATTGGGTGCCTTGAATTGTATTGGCTAAACCATCAGACTTCTTATAGATTGGAAAGCTTCTTTATATTTTTTGTATAATATTATTTTGATTTTTAAGGATAAATAAGGAGTACACGTTCTTACTTTTGAATAATTTAGTCACAGAAATTTCTATAAAAAGAATTGATTATCATAAAAAGGAAGCAATAAATATGTAATAAAGATTAATATTATTGAGATCATCGAGCATACGATATTTTTCTTCCCCCGACCAAACCAATTGGTAATAGACAGTTTATAAATATAATTTCTTTCAACTTTTATAACTTATTAAAATATGAATTTATTTTTATTGTTATTTAATTTATTGTCAACTAAATATATAGGTGAAAATAAACTAGCCCATTAGTTGTCTAAGCTAATTAATTGTGTTATAAATTAATTATAAGATAGATCTCAGAGTTATAAATTCAAAACATTAATTTAGGAGTTGTTTCCAATCTTTAGTTGAAATACGAATCTAAAATCACAACATTAAATACCTATATATATTAGCAATACAAGTTAATTAAAATACGACTACGTGTCTCATAGTTACACACGAGGAAGCCTGCAAGTAGCCGTTCTTATTTGAATACATGAAGAGAATCGGAGACCATCGTTCATCGGATTTGTTTGCGTCGATGACTTAAGGTTGGTCCAGGTCTCGTTATAATAGAGGAACATCACAATCACAACAGAAGTTAACACCCAGATAACTGTTATATAAATGAGAAATTTATTTCTTTATTCAATTATTGATTTCATTTTTCCTAATTATTTGAAATTTAAACTATTAATATGTTATTTTAATGTACTTTAAATGAATTATCATATATAATATTTAAAATTTTAAACAAATTATTAATTTAAAGTTTTGGGAAGCATATGTCTGTTTAGCTTAAACTAAACTGGTATGATGATATGAACTAATTAATCTCTTATGTGTTTTGAATTAGGAAAGGGTCACCTCTTATCTACATGTACTCATTTTAAATAGGGACACATGCATGGTTATTCACGATCTAATGTATTGCTTAATTTTGATAAGCATTATCCGTTCTAAATTAATAAATTTTATGATAATAGAATATTCTCTGTGTGTGTATTTTCATATTTACTTATAATTGATATGAAAAATTACATCAACTTAAAATGTATATGATTTTTTGAAATAAGAGATTTATAAATAACTTATAAAACCAGATATCTATAAAAGGATATTTCACTTTGTACCACATAAATTTGTGGTTAAAAGTGACAAAGCCTATAAAAGGCTCATCCTACTACTAAATTAGTTCCGACCACTTTTAGTAGAACCTTTACTGATTTATACGTCCAAAAAAACATCAAACTAAACTAATTAAATCTAATAAACCGCCAGTCTTCAACTTTTTAATGAGTGTGATTAATTGACATATTTAATAAAATAAAATAAACCTAATAATATTAGTTTGGGAACCAAAGATTATAAGTGAGATCATGGAAATTTAAAATTAAAAATAAATAAATAAAAATAAACTGTGATAAAGTGTTAGTTCTTATGTCTATTAATTTGAAATCAAAGCCAAACAAATTGAATCCAATCAAACTTAATTTGAGAACAAATGTGTTTTGTTCTTTTTTTATTTTATTTTTCTGATGTAGTTTTAAATTTTTGCTTCCTAGTTTTAAAATAAAACAAGTAAACTTGTTTTTGTTAATATTATTGTAGTTATATTTTTATTATTGATAAGAATTGCATATTAGATAAAATTTAAAATAAATTATTTGAAACCAAAACCAAATAAATTGAACTGAATGTCACCTAATTTGAGAACAAAAGCAATTAATTAAGTAGTTGATTGCTGTAGTTTTTAATATTTATTTTTGTTTTTAATTTATGATTTTGTTTTAAATAAAACAAAACTTATTTGGTTGTTAATATCAGTTATATTTTATTATTGATGATAATTATCTATTAGATAAAACTCAAAGAAAAATTAGTTTTAATTAATTTTAATCTCTTATATAATATTTATTAATAAATTATCAATAAAATTATTTTATTTTAGATTTGAAATTAAAATTTATTTTAAATATATACATTTTAGTTATTTAATCAAATTTTATTTAAAATTTATATATTTTGATGATATTTTCAATTTATTAATATTTATTTATTTAATTTAATTATAAAATTAAATAAAATTATTAAATAAAAGTAAATTATTCAGAATATTTATTGATGATTAATTTAAATTAAATAAATGTGTTATATTAAATTAAATTTTTATAATTCTTATTAATAATTAATATATCAAATAATTAAATTATATCATATTTAGTTGATGATAAGCTAGGTTATGAAAAAGAGAAAACAAAAAACTGTTTATTTGGTTTTTATACATTTTAAAAATAGGAAGAAATCAAAAACTTAAACAAACATATTTATTTATAATTTTAAAATTAAAAATAGAAGAAAAAAAAGAAAAGAAAATTGTTGACTTTGAGTGCTGTGACAAAAACGGCCTATGCCAACGATTGTGGGAGTTGTCTGCACTTGAGGATTGGTCGGGTCCATTTCTAAAACTCTGCGAAGGGAGATCACAACCAATTACGTTCCACGAACTCTGGTTCGATCGTGGTAATGCATAGCCACAATCACGGCCATAATCACTGGGACTCTGGATTTCCAATCTACACGCCGATATGATATATCCTTGTCGTTGACAAAGGTCAATGTATATCCGGGCAACCTTCAACATATTGGTGCTATTTTCACTTCGAGGCTTATTTTTTAAATGATGTGATTTTCTATTTTAAAAATTATTATTTACTTACAAAAATATTCTTCAATTATTTTACAGATCTATTCGAGTGATTGGACTGCCACCGTCTTTAATTTACTGCAACGACTTACCATCACAAGAAGACTGAAGAGAACAGATCCTTGCTTTGGGAAACTCAAATGCTTCTTTGTCTTTCCCTGACAAATGCTACATATATCCTTTTTAACTCTTAATCATTACCCTTTTGCTTGATTTATGCATGTCCTTTGATTGACGTGTCATAGAGTTGCATCGCTTTTCTTTTTAGTAACTAAACCCATTCAAAAACTGGACATGAATAGTTGCATACTTGGACTGAGAACCCAAGGGGGTCTGAAGTAAAAGAGACTATTGAAGAAAAAAAAATCTGTAAATACAGTGCAAGATCTACGTCTACCTTCATTTTATATGGTCGGGGAACGAAAGCAACCCATTCATTTAACATATAAAGTGATCAAGAAAAAAGAAAAACGAGACAAATCTTGAAGTCAATGGTACCTTTCCGAATACGACAAGACTGAGGCTTCCCCTTTCTCTTCGTGACCTTTTCGCCTTATCCTTTGGGAGAGCTTTGTTGGTATGAAAAAAAATCTATTATGCGGCTTTCACTTTACCGACACAGTGACCCGACATGAGAAGATGACGTGGACAACTCTCCATCGTCGATCGTTTTAGGCATTCAAGGAGTTTGGAAAAATGACCAATCTGGGACCCAGAACTAGTGAATTATCGCCACGAAACGCACGTGCGACCAGCCGCCGGCAGAATAACCGACGTGAGCAGAAAGGGACAGTGTGCATTGCATTTGTGCATGTGTATGTGTTAAGTATTGTTTTCTCTCTCTTGCAGACAGAGAAATTTGCATGAATGAAGAATTGAAGACGAAGGTGGGACTGGTCAGTGGGGCTTTGTCTGTCTAGTCTTCAAACTCTTTTTCATGGGGCTGGTCCCGAGATCCTCGATATCTTGAAAGTTGAAACTGGACCAATCTTCATCTCCGCGGTCTAGGTGGTTCTGATTTTCGTTTTGTGTTTTCCAGGGACTCCAGTTGAGTTTGTTACTCATTTCATGTTCTAGTTTAGGTTTGCTCCCTACTCGTACTCGCCCCATTCCCTGTGAAATCAAATTACGATTGGCGTGTTTCTATGTTTTCTTCCCAGGTCTTAAAAGTATTTGTCTCCTTAATGTACGAGACATTTGTCGAACAATCATTACATTTTATTTAGAACTCCATAACAATTATGTATATATTTCTTTTGATAATATAATTTTATGAGATCTTTAAGGTAGGGTGTAACACTCTAAAAGTTAAGTTCACGAAAATTGAGACTCAAAATGATAGAATGACGGAAGTAGGCAAAACGAAGGCTGTCAATGTGAAGAAACTCTTTCAAGTCTAGGAAGCCGTTTGGCATGTAGATTTTTAGGATTTAACAGTCGAAGCTCTCTCAATATATTTCATGCTTTTGCTAATTATTTGGAGCCAACCTCGCCAGATATTCATGTCAAAGACATTCCGAAAGACGTAGAAAATTAAAAAAAAAAAAAAATCTCCGGTTGTTGTTTGCTCCTTTTTTTTCCTTCATAATTTCTCTTTATTTATCCTATTTTCAAGATTATTCTCTGTAAATGAAATTTGAGTTTCTCAGTGAATTGGAATCAAAAATAGGAGTGACACTCAGTACGGCAATGACAATGGTTTGCCATTATTTTATTAGCAAGAGGCCTTTTACCTCACACCGGTTAGGTTGGGAATATTAAGATTATGTTGATAGGAAGACAATATTGAAGCCTTGTTCTCATCTTAATTCCATTAACACGTTTATTTAGGAGAACACTTACAAGTTAAAACAAGGCGGATAACAGTTCAATAGTATTGGGTAGAAATCCTTAATTGAATCAATAGTTTAATTTAACACGTTCGTGCAGCAAAACCATAAGTCTCCATAATCTCAGAAATAATGGCTGTTTTGGTTAACTGGATGTTAACTTAAAAGAGTTATCTTTCTCTCGGTACATAGGAAATTTAGCTTTAATACTTTTGTTGTGATTGTGATGTTTCTCTATTATAAAGAGACCTGGACCAACCTTAACACATCAGATATTGTGTACATCAGTACATGACATATATCTCGTGAAGTGTTGGAAAGTTTGTACCAAGACAGTGTTCGGAAAGCCATCTGATATGTTGGATTTGTTAGAAAGCTCCTTAAAAAAAAAAAATCCATATGGAGCGATAAGTTGGGATTTTGTTGACAAGTCGAGATTTCGAATTAAGAACGTGGGCTTGGAGTCTGCAGATGTGAATCGACGCAAACAAATCTGATGAACGATGGTCTCCGATTCTCTTCATGTATTCAAATAAGAACGGCTACTTGCAGTCTTCCTCGTGTGTAACTATGAGACACGTAGTCGTATTTTAATTAACTTGTATTGCTAATATATATAGGTATTTAATGTTGTGATTTTAGATTCGTATTTCAACTAAAGGAGATACTTTGCAGATTTCTCTGGTATAACTATAAGACCAATTTTCCCATTTTGACGGCTGTATACGTGTTACTTGGAAATGTTTATACTGCAAGGAGAGCATTACTTATATGGGCTAGCTGAACTAAGCAATCTCAAGCTTAATTTGTAAACGTATTTTTATGGTGTAATAGAAAAGATTTTATCAATGCCACATTATTGTAGCCAGGTACAATTTCTAAATCCCAGCAAACTATTATTACTTTACAATAGACCATGAAGATGGTTAACCTCGCATTGGCAAGTTACGTTAATAACATGATTTTGGTAAAACAAAGTTTGAGAGGTGAAAGCAAAGAAGCTTTGAAAAGTGCAACTAACTTACCTATCTTATATAGATTGTATGTTAGAATATATTTTATGGGCTACAATCAATTGTAATTTTATTTTATTAAAAACAGGCTAATGATATGATCCCTATTGATACGCCTATGGTCTACTATTATTGTGACCCCTATTGGACTTAAGCCCTTTATATCATTAGTGTGATTAATGGTGTAAGTCTAATCTTAAGGTCCATGATGGACGGACCTCGGGTTAATATCTGTGGCTAAGTTCCCGCAACACACCCTATATATACATACGTATAGTCTCTCTACGATTTGTCCCATGGATAACTATAATTGAAAAGAGAGTGGGTTTGCTGTGGAAGTCTTGGCCATCACCGAACGCTTGCATGGTGTTTTCATAATTTGTTGATCATGTCTTCAACAAGTAAATATCTTTGTTCCCTATCACATATTGTTATTATTGATTATGGTTTTTTAACATGTGATATCAGGGCATCAGGACTTATGTGATAAGGAATTTGCACACGCCCACTCTCACTTGTGGAGTGTGTAGGAGCGTGTGGAGCTCACAAAACTTGTTTTTGTGCTCTGTTTTTTTTTTTTTAATTCTTATTCAATTTTTGAGCATGATTTTTCTATGTATATATCATAATTTTTCGTTGCATTTAATTTTTTATAATGTACATATTATATTACATAGTTATGTTTTATTCATTTTCTAGTTTTTATTTCACTAGATACACTTTGAAATTATTATTACCTAATTTTGGATATGTTTATAGTAGTCACTCTCTCTTAATCATGTCTTATATGTTTTTATTAAATTGCGTTAGATATTTGCTTGTTTATTCAACTGTATAACTACAAAACCTATTTTATAATACAATTTACTTTGGGCAATATCTTTTGATTTTTGTATGAAAAGTTTCACGGATTATTATAGGTGATTACCACCAAAGTGGGATCAATCATAGTGGTTTGTGAGATTTTTTTAATTTTTCCAAGGATGTTTTTGATTAATGGATATAATTGCCTGCTTAAACAGGGTAGTTGTGTGTTTGAGTTGAAAACCTAATTTCACATAGAGTTATTGAGGATTACAATAGTCTTAAGGATCTGTCTACCCAAAGGGGATGAAATTTCAAGATTAGTGTACCCTCATTTTCATAACTCATCTTTGAGGTTCTGATTTTGGTTGCACATTTTGCCCAAAGGGGAAGATGTGATTCTTAGTTGGGACTCACTATTATCTTTATGCCCTTATTATTATTCTTAATGTATTCTGTTTTGTCTTATACAGTTTCCTTCGCTATGAATAATAGTCAAGTGACCGTTGCAATTTTAACTGGCTCAAAGTACAAGAGATGGAGGCAGGACATAGAATTTTCCTTAGGAGTAGCTGATCTTGATATGGCCCTAAGGGAAGACACGCATGTCATACTTGATGAAAGTACACCTGAACATAAAGAGAGTTTGGCTAAATAGGAGAAATCTAACCGACTTAGCTTGGTTGCAATTAAGAGGACCATTACTGAACACCTGTTGAGTGGTTTGCCTGACACAACATCTGCTAAAGATTTTCTCACTGCTATCGAAGATAGATACCAGGTATCCAATAATGCTGAGTCTAGATATTTAATGAAAGAGTTGATGGATATGAGTTATGACCATACTGGGGGTGTTAAAAAATTTATTTTGAGAATGGTTCACATTCAAACCAAATTGAAAGCCCAATCCATTGACTTGAATGAAAATTTAATTGTTCACCATGCTTTAAACTATCTTCCAATTGAATTTGCCCAAATCAAAACCACATATAATACCATTGGTGAGCAGTGGAGTGTTAATAACCTTATTACCAAATGTGTGGCTGAGGAAGAGAAACTTAGGAAAGAAAAGAGTGATTCATCTCTCTTGACCATTCATACTAAATCCCATTCTAGCAAGAGTCATATGAAACATAAGAAACACTCTTATAGTGCTCCTTACAAGAAATTTGGCAACAGCCACCACCAATATATAGGGGGGCCTAGGCAAACTACCTTCAAGAAAGATCCTTAATGTGTCTTCTATAAGGTCAAGGGATACCATAAAGGAGAATGTCGTAAATTCAAAGCGTGGCTAGAAAACAAGAAGAAATCTGGAGGTAATCATTTTGTTTTTGTATGTTTTGAGTCTAATCTAATTGATGTTCCTATAGATTCTTGGTGGTTTGATAGTGGTTCCACTACCCATATTGTTGTGTCCTTATAGGGGTTCACAAACATGAGGAATCCAAGTCTGAAAGAAAACAAGTTGAGGGTAGGAAATGATCTTAAAGTAGAAGTGGAGTGCGTTGGAGATGTTACCTGAGTTTTAGATTTAGGACATGAACTTATTTTAAAGAATACTTTTTATGTACCTTCCTTTAGAAGGAATTCGATTTCAGTTTCTTGCTTAAATAAACTTGGTTTTATTTTTTCTTTTTGTGGTGGAAAAAATTGTTTTTTAATTATGTAATAATAGGATCTGGTTTTTCATGGATGGTTTATATAAATTGTCTTTGGCTTCTGATAATTTTTCTACACCTTTCAATGTTAAGACTCCTCTTGC
Organism: Erythroxylum novogranatense; assembly: GCA_029891385.1. NCBI lineage: Eukaryota > Viridiplantae > Streptophyta > Magnoliopsida > Malpighiales > Erythroxylaceae > Erythroxylum > Erythroxylum novogranatense. Next base: position 81,860,212 of record CM057231.1, on the reverse strand, counting down.
TAAGAGATCTAGGATAAAATAGAAATCCTCATTATTATGGCACAAATGTTTAGGTCACATCTTTGGGGAAAGGATAGAGCGATTAATTAGAGATAACATTTTACCTTCCTTAGACTTTAATGATTTGTGTATATGTGTAGATTGCATCAAAGGAAAAGTCACTAAGGCCAAAAAGAAAGATGGACATAGAAGTCTAATTCTATTAGAAATCATTCACACTGACATCAGTGGACCCCTATTTCCTCCTATTTGTGATAACAAGTACTTTATTACCTTTATTGATGACTTTTCTCTATTTGGCTATCTTTTTCTAATAAAAAAAAACTGAAGCACTTAAAAAATTCAAAATTTTTAAACTTGAATTTGAAAAACAATTAGGAAAAGTCATCAAGGTGGTGAGATCTGACCGTGTTGGTGAGTAGTATGGTAGATTTGATGCTGGATAGTAACATACGGGACCATTTGCTAAATTTTTGCAAGCTGATTGAACCAAGTTTACATTATAAATTGGCTGCATTTTCATAACTGTTTATGCACTCGTTGACTCCTAATTGGTGACTTTTGTGCTTAAATTGGTTCCTTATAACGAGCTCGCAATTTGTCATTAAATTGTCATAATTTGATATTAATTTCTCTATAATTTTCATAAGGACAATTGATACTGCAAAATGTTATTTTATATTGCAGGAGCAAAGGAGTCAATCGATCAGCAAGTCCCTACCCGCACGTCGCGGCGCATGTTAATCCACACGTCACGACGAGCAAATCACTTCCACACGTCGTGACGCATGTTAATTTGCACGTCGCGGCGAGCAAGACAATTCTACACGTCGTGATGAATATTTATTCACACGTCGCGACGTACGAGCGGATACCCGGACTTCATTTGGAAAGATCTCTCACTGTTCCGACCCGACCCGACCCGCATCCATCATTTAAAAACTTTGCTATTTTTAGGTCGAAGAGAGCAGAACGCAAGAGGGCTGGAGGCAGCAGTAGAGACGACATTTCCTTCCACATCATTTTCCATTTTCATCATCTTCGATCATCACCATCATTTTGACTCCATCGTCAGTATCGTCTGCTACCATGGAAGACATTCAATCTTCACCATTTGTGAGAGAGACCGGAGTCATGCGCAGCTAAACACCATTTCCTCCTGAAAATGTAGCAATGGTTTGAGTTCACCGATAGCTTCAAAGGGGAGTAATCATATAGTGTCTGAAGTTTAGTTATGTTTATGTGAGCTCTGAGTAAGAGAGTGCATCTGTATAACTAGATTAGCATGGTTAACAGTTTAACCGTGTGCTGAACACTATGTTACGATTTGGACAAAGTTATTTGTATAATTTTCATGCTTAATATATGAAGTCTCATATATGTCATTCGGATATTGCATTGACTCTCATAATCTACCTAGTTGTGTTCGATTTAGATGGTTGTGTTTTTATCCGATTGACTGATTGCATTTACTTGTCCAATTTTCACACTAAGGCTTTTAACAAAGATTTAAATGATGGAGTTCATTAATTAAATCTTTGGACCTAAAGAGTCCTTTAGGGTTGATCTTTTGAAACTTAGTGGATTTTATCCCTGAAAAATCATTTTGAACTGTGACATCCAGAGCCCATTTTCAAGAGGATTTTATCAATTTGATTACTATCTGAGTTTTTGTTAATTTCATTTAATTCTATAAAATCTAAAAAATATACTTTTTACACTTTTGCCTGCAATTTAGTTAAATTCGTTTAGTTCTTTCAATGACCAAAACCCCCATTTTATCAACTTTAATTGCAATTTTTGGTAATTAGGCTAACTTAGAAATTTTTCATTTGGTTCCAATTAAGTGAGACGACCCGAGGTTGCATCATGTATTGCAATCTTTGGAATTATTATTTTTGACCAGTTTCCAAGGATCGATCGTAAGGTCGAGTCGACAAAGCCGCGATCACAAGCTTGTGGAATCGTTCCATAATATACCATGCTTGGTAGTCCTGAACAAAATGGTGTAACTGAAAGGCAAAACCGTACTTTAAAAGATAGGATAAGGAGTATGATGAGTGGAACTAATTTGCCATATTTTTTATGGAAGGAAGCCTTAAAAACTACTCTTTACATCCTTAACAGAGTTCTTAGCAAATCTGTTCCAAAAACACCTTTTGAACTTTGGACAGGTAGAAAACCCAATTTAAATCATTTTTGTGTGTAGGGTTGTCCTGCAGAAGTTAGGATCTATAGTCCTTTACAGAAAAAGACTAACCTTAAAACTACCCATTGTTACTTCATTGGATATCCAGACCATGCAAAAGGGTATAGGTTCTATTGTCCTAAAAGCGGTCATAGAATTGTGGAATCTATGAATGCAAAATTTCTAAAATTGGACAAGGCTAAAGCTATTATTCCTGCTGTTGATTCTACTGTTACTGCACACGAGATCGTTTCTTTTCCTGTTGCATGTTCCAGTCAAGAACTTGGTTGATGCTCCTTTAGTTGATTCCCCTGCTCCGGTTGATCATCTTAATAATGTTGCTGACCCTCTTGCACTAGTCGATACTTCTCAACATATTGAACCTACTATGCAAATACCTCTTAGAAGGTTAGTTAGACAGAGGAGACTGATTATTTCCAATGATTACTTTACGTATCTTAGTGAAGACATGTATGATATTAGGGATAATGTTGATCCTAAATCTTATCAGGAGGCGATGTCTTATGCTAATTTTTATATATGGGTAGATGCTATGAAAGAAGAAATGCAACCTATGGCCAGTAATGAAGTGTGGGAATTTATTGACTTGCCTAAAAATTGTAGGGTGATTTGTTGTAAATGGATTTTTAAAACTAAGAAGGACTCGAAGGGTTAAGTTAAGAGACATAAAGCTAGGCTAGTAGCGAACGGTTTCACACAAAGAGAGGGCATTGACTTTATTGAAACTTTTTCCCCTGTATCCAATAAAGATTCATTTAGAGTCGTCATGGCTCTTGTAGCACATTTCGATGTGGAATTACATCAAATGGATGTCAAGACAGCTTTTTTGAATGGTGATCTCCTCGAGGAAGTATACTGCAACAACCTGAAGGTTTTTAGTCAAATGGTAATAAGCATTTAGCATGCAAATTGAAGAAATCTATTTATGGTCTGAAATAGGTTGCTAGGTAGTGGTACTTGAAATTTGATGAAGTCGTTACCTCCTTAGGTTTTGAAGAAAATAAACTTGATCAGTTTATATACCTAAAGATCAGTAGGAGTAAGTTCAATTTTCTTGTTTTATGTGTTGCTGAATATTCTACTTGCTAGCAGTGATCTTGGCTTGCTGAATGAAACTAAACCTGTAACATCCCATCTCCCATAGAAAAGGTTTATTGGGAATTTGGGACGGGTTAGGAGACTTGAATTTTAACTCGGCATGCACATCCATTATATAGCCTCTATAACTGATGATTATTTTGCACATGCACATGGTATACATGCATTCATGACATTTCCGGCATAAGTGTCGAATTGGGATCTTTTGTGAAATTTATATGAAAGCTGGTAAATGAATATTGAACCTATTGCAATGTTTTGATCATAACTAATTGTGTGGTTATAAAATTGAGGCAAGGGTTGTGCCCAATTAAACTTGAGCTTGTTGGCTACAATTTTGTGTGAAATAGGTATTGTTAAATTGTAACTCTAAAAGGCGAAAATTTGCATGGAAAGTTCTTATTTTAGTGTCGTGAACATGGCGAAACTATGACCAAAGTGTTTTGCTGATTTTTCTAATTTAATTGATATGGAATTAGGGAAAATGGTCTTCACGAAAGTTGAATAATTTTAAGTTAGCTCTCCATTACCACTGATTTTTCTATTTTTCGAGATGTATATTGGGAGATATGAACTGATTACTATTGATTGGTTTTATGCTTTTTGGAGAAACCTAGTGAAAGTGTTGATTTTGTGAGCTTTCTGCTTGGGAGCAATTTTAGCAATTTTTGTGGACTGAATTGGTGTGAGTGATCTTCTGCAAAGTTGTAGAGGAAGACATTATCTTGAAAATGATTTATGGTGTGTAATTTTAGAGGTCAGAGTTGGGAGTTATGATTTTGCAAAACTGATCCTGCATTAGGTTAGGAATTGCTGATCATGGCAGTAACTTGCATGACAGTTTTGAAATGGTTAGAAATTAAATTGGAAATTGAGTTCTTCATGAAAATTGAAGTTCAAGGATTTATCTTTTCAGGGATATAGAGTTCAGATTTTTCTGACTTGTGTACAGGGAGTTATGCTTGTTATAAGTTTACTGCTCAAATTGAATGATTTCAGGGACAGCAACATTGACTGAATTAATTGACTTGTTTAGTAATGGAATTTGATTTTGGGTTGTTCATGAAAGTTGTAGATGACATTGTGAACTTATTGAGCATATTTATGTGGTAATTTTTGGCTGAAGAATCAGAGAGTTAAGAAATTTGAAATGTACTGTTCTGTTTTAATGGGATTTGAGTAGGCAGTAGCTTTGAAGGGATTTTGACACCATTAAGAGTGCAATTGATTTTATGGTCTTCATGAGAATGGTAGAGCTTTTCATTATCTTTCCAACAAGCTATGGTTTGTATTTTCCGATTTGTGTGCTAAGAGTTATTGTTGTTGGAAATTTAGATTGGAAATAGGAAAAAAAGGAATGAAGTGAGGTTGAACCTCACGGATCGCGAGGCGACTCCTCGCCCTCATGCGAGGCGAGGTAGATTAACCTCTCGCGAGGCGACTCCTCGCCTCATGACGAAGGGTGAGTCGGCCTCGCGTGGGCGACATGTCGCCCATGCGAGGCAGCGCTTATATATATTTTTTTTTTTTTTTTTTTATTAGTTGGCCTAATTGTTTCTTTTGTCAATTTCTTTTCCGTCCGACATCCGATTGACCTGATTCTTGAGGCATCGGATTCAGTAGAATATTTAATTTCATTTTGTGAGAAATTGGGAATTTTTGGACGAGAAATTGACGTGGCCCCGTAACGAGCCTTTAATCACTGCTTTTGTTAATTGGGGACCTATAGAGGTCCGAATTGCATGCGTCGCCGCCAATAGGTTTCTAATTTTAGACGGATTTTTTATGGGAAAATTTTGGATTAGGACCGGAATGCCATGAGCATGCATTATACACGTTTACTTATTCCATGTGCATTGTTTAGTATTTTATCTATTCGATTGGTAATGTTTACTTATTTTAATTGTTATAGAGGCTCGGTTGGAACGTCATCCTGGGGACGTTGCGAGACTTCCGGCATTAGCTTCGGAAGTTATTAGGTGAGTAACCTAGATGGTTCCTCGGTTAGTAAGTGTTTATAATTACGCACTTAGAACCCCGTGGAGAATAATGGTGGGAAAATTGTGTTTGTTTGTGCACGAATTGCGGACCAAGGTCCGATGGATTGGAAAATTTGACATAGAAGTGTCATATGTGATTACCTGTACAAGATTTATGTGTACATATTGAATTGGGATCTGATATGATGTTGGTGTTGTTTTATTTGGACATATGCACTTCATGCATAATTGCATGATCGATGAATTGGCGGTTGTGACTAGAAGCGACCAGCGAGCTTTAAGCTCAACGTGATTGGGCCTTGAGCCCATAGTGATTCGAGCCTATGGCTCACCGTTTAATCGCCTTTAATGGGACAGCCAGCGCCATCACAACAACGTAATAAATTGGAAAAGTGTCTCATACACATTCCATATGCATTTGAATTGATTCTTTGGATTGGTATGAAAATTATGTGGTACTACTAAATGTGATTTGGTGAGATAATTGTGCGTGGTGTGTTGTGTATGTGTATATGCATGAATTGGGTGAACCATCGATGATGGTTCTCACCGAGTTCGCAAACTCACCCAAAATTGCAAATTATTTTTCAGACCGAGAGAGTAGACTTATAGCTCCAGAGGACTTTTCCTGCCGTGTAGATTGAGTTGGCAAGAGAAGTCATGGCACACAGGTCGGTCAGCTGGCACTTTTTGAGGGATGACCTAGTTAGCCTTTTTGTTTGATTTTCTTTTGGAGTATTGTACAGAACACATCAGTTGTGTAAATTTACTGCTTTGAGGTTATGAAATGAGAATTTATGGTTTTAAAAATTAGTGGATTTCATATAAATGCTTTATGATTTTGATGCCATGTGGAGTGTTAGTGGTTGTTCGTAGCGCACCCTTATCGTAGGGTATGTGTCGGAATGACCTACGGGCGTCCCGATACATATCCTATGGTATGGGGGTGCTACAAAACCGATGCTGACAAAGCATTTTGAGATGAAAGATCTTGGTGAGGCAAGTTTTGTGCTAGTAATTGAAATTGAAAGGAATAGATATCGTAACTTACTTGGCTTGTCTCAAAGGTCTTATATTAATGAAGTCCTGGAGAGATTTGACATGCAAAACTATAAATCTGGTGATATACCAGTTGTTAAAGGTGACAAATTCAATAAAAACTAATATCCTAAGAATAAAATTGAAAAGGCAGAAATGAAAAATAGACCATTTTATAGTGCATTGGGGAGTTTGATGTATGCTCAGGTTTACATTAGGCCTGATATTGTTTATATAGTTAGCGTTTTGGGTAAGTACTATTATAATCCTTGTAATGCTCATTAGGTAGCTACTAAGAAAGTGATGAGATACTTGCAAAAACCAAAGAGTATATACTTGTGTGTAGAAGAGTTGAAAACTTAGAGATAATAGGGTATAGTGACTCAGATCTAGCTGGGTGCCTTGATGATATGAAATCGACTTCTGGTTACATCTTTATGTTGGCTTGGGGTGCGATATCTTGGAAGAACAAGAAGCAGACTGTTGCATCTTCTACTATGCAGGCTGAATTTATTGCTTGTTATATGACTGCTACTAATGCTGTTTGGTTAAGAAACTTGGTGATCGAACTTCGCATTGTGGATTCCATTGCTAGACCTCTCCTAATCTATTGTGATAATAGTGCAACAGTGTTTTACACTAAAAATAACAAGACTTCTAGTGGTTCTAAGCACATGGAATTAAAGTATCTGAATGAGAATAAAGAGATAGTCATTGAGCATATATTTATAGAGTCCATGCTAGCTGATCCCTTAACTAAGGGTCTTTGACCTATAGTGTTCTAGAAGCACATCACAGACATGGGGATTTTAAACTCTTTTAATGTGCTTGACTAGTGGGATTTTTGAAGTGTATGTGATCTTTCATTGTCTTGTTAGATTTTTATTGTTAAATGCTTGGATGTTCTTTTCACATGGATTATGTTATTTTAATGCAATTAATTTGAATACTCGCTTATTACTATTTAGTCTACATATCAATTACTATTTCAAAACTCGGTTTCCTTTTATATCATCATGTCTTGTGATTGACACCATATTACAGTTAGAGATATGTTACAAAATGTTGGACTTGGTGTTCTATAAGATCATAATGTCTCTTGGTCAACACCATATTTGAGTCTGTAGATGCTATTATATAACTCAGTGTTGTTTTTACTCATCGTGCAGGTGGTTGACACAATATTGGAGTTCAAGGCATTATAGTTCATAATGAACTATACAATTTCTCTTGCTTTAAGCCTATTTTAAGAGAAATTGTACGGACTAACGTTGAAAGTAGCACCTTACATTAATTATTGGATCACCTTTATGTGCTATACTTTCAAGCTACACTACACACTAATGATTGGTCAACAAGGTTAATGATATATGTAATTATGGATCGATGTTATATTCATAAAGGTTATAACGGGTTCCATAGTTCAATGTCATTTGATTTTGATCGGACTTAGTCCTATTGAAGTTCTGCATCTCGGATCATACATATGTATACATATATCTATTTTAAATGTCACCACATTGCAAGAAATTGAGTTTATTAGCCTACGTTTTCATAGTTTTTTTGAACAACAAAATAAATTTAAACAATTAATTTTGCCCAAATGGGAGAATGTTAGAATATATTTTATGGGCTACAATCAATTGTAATTTTGTTTTATTAAAAACAGGCTAATGATATGATCCTTATTATGATGCCTATGGTCCACTATTAATGTGATCCCTATTGGACTTAAACCCTTTATATCGTTAGTGTGATTAATGGTGTAGGTCTAACCCTAAAGCCCATGAAGGGCAGGCCTCGGGTTAATATCTATGGCTAGGTCCCCACATCACTCCCTGTATATATACGTATAGTTTCTTTAGGGTTTGTCCCATTGATAACTGTAATTGAAAAGGGAGTGGGTTTGCTGTGGAATTCTTGGCCATTACGAATACTTGCATGGTGTTTTCATAATTTGTTGATCACGTCTTCAACAAGTAAGTATCTGTTTTCCCTATCACGTATTGTTATTATTGATTCTAGTTTTTTAACATTGTAAGAATCAATATTTCTTTTCTTGTACAAAAGAAAACTTTACTCGACTTGTAATAAGTTATTGGCATTTGTAAGTTTCTGTATCGATGTCAGTAGTCACCCAAGCCTCCAGCACCAGATAAACCTACTTTTAGATATATCCTCCAGATCTCAAGCAAATTTCCTTTGCCTCACTGTAAATGTGTGAGTTATTATCAGAAGTATTAAATGAATAAATCCATCTGCGGATATTATTTACTTAAGAAAAATTTAGATATTATTTATAAAATATTTAGATAATAAAGATAAAGAATATATAGTATAAAGTAAATATTAAATTGTATGATAATTATAACTAATTAAAATGTGTGGTTATAATTTATTTGACATACTTATAAATATCTATTCATCTTCTTATTTTATATATCAAAAATAAGTTAAAGCATACAAAAGGAAAACTTGCTAGAATTACAATTTTATAGGTTCTAAATCACAAATTAAAAATTTTGCACTTATAGTAAAGAGAACTCGTATTATAATTCCTCTTTCTCTTATAATAATTTTTTTGTATATTTTACTTCTTTTAAATTGAGTTGAACTTAATCTATCCAATATCCATTAGTAATTTTAATAAGTAGTATTATAGCCTAGTTATGTATATATATATATATATATATATATATATATATATATATATATAATGTGGTTATCACTTATAAAGTTATAATAGACTCTCTAAATTTCAAAATTAGTTAAATATTATTCACTTTTTAAAGTAATGGGTACTATTAACGTATATAATTATCGTTTCCATGAAATAGTAAAATTATTTCTCTCAACTCAAAATAGTTTGGGACATAAGTAAGAATAGCCAAATTTAAGATTAAGAAGTTAAACAAAATAATTTCTCATTATGTAAGTTGAAGATGAAAGCTATCCTAAAAAAAGATAATTACTTTATAGCGATGGACAGAAAGTCAATGAACTTCACATACAGATGCGAATGCTATTGTAAATATTTATTTAGTTTTAACTGATGAAGTTTTATAAGTGTAGAGGAGAAGAAAATGACAAAAGAGATATAAGATCATTTCATAAAGTTGTATGAAATTAAGTCACTTCACAATAAAAATTTTCTAAAGAGGAAACTTTATATTTTCTAATGTTAGAATCCGCTTTAGTGATTGGGTATATTAATAACTTGACTGCCCCATTTTCTTAACTCATATTGTTGGGTTATAGAATAAAGCTATATGAATGTTTTAAACTTCTATTTCAAAGTCTACATGAGTATATTGTAACCACAGTTTTGTAGGAAGAAAGCCACCATAACAATAAGAAAGATATGCAATCCATTTTACAACAAGTCAAAAAGCTTTAAGACTGACAAAAGAGAGATCAATAAAGCGTGGCCTAAATGAAAGCCAAAATTATGGTAAATTAAAATCAAAAAGTAAAAAAGAATTTAAAAGGTTACATTTGTGGCAAGAAAGGTCACTTGTAAGGATTGGTGGAATTTAAATAAGAAATTTTCAATCTTATGGAAATTCTACAAATGCTTCAGATAATAGTAATGCTCTATACTAGGAAGCAACAACAATAATTGAAAGACAAAAGTCACTACTTGATGCATGATCTTTTGACCCAGTGACCTCTTGACTTATAAGCTACATTCCACATAACCTCTAGAGGAATATGGTTCCATCACTATTAACCTATCTTAGGAGGATCTGTGTAAAGTTGTGATGATTATCCTTTAAATGTTTTTTGGTATTGGACATTAAAGATGTACAATGGAACAATTTATACTATTTAATAGGTAAAACACATAGAGGGCTTGAAATAGAATTTGTAATATCTAAAAAAACTAGATGATCTTAGGTGTAAAATAAAATTTATTAACAAATTTTAAAGATACTTCGAGGTGTATTTGTACTTATTAAATGCAAACTTGTATAAGTTAAAAGGAGAGGCATTGTTAGAAGCAAAAGCATCATCTGCTTCAAGTAGTATAAGGGAGACTTCAATGTTATAACATCAAACATGGGATGTATATCTAAATAAGAAATGAGGATCCTTGTTAAGCAAAAGCTACTCCCTAGTTTTATAGAGGGGTTACTACCATTTTATGAGCATTGTATTATGAAGAAGTAACATCTCGTAGAATTTATCACATCAAATTCAAGAAGCAATATTGTTCTTAAGTTAGTTCACTCTAAAGTGTGGTAACCAATTCCATCCTTAGAAAAAACATACTATTTTTTCTTTTTCATTGATGATTATTCTAGGAGGTTTTGGGTGTATCCTATCAAAAGGAAACTAGACATGTTCCAAATCTTCAAAATTTTCAAAACACGTGTTAATCATAATTCTAATAAAAAGATCAAGTGCTTTAGGAAGAATAACGGAGGAGAATGTATTAGTAATAAATTTGATGCATTTTATAAATAAAAAGACATCAAAAGACAATTCATTAGTGCATACACTTCTCAGCAAAACGAAGTGGTAGAGAAAATATATAGAACTCCATCAGAATGAACAAGAGCAATGTTGAGAATTGCAAGCCTATATACGCCTTTTTAAGAAGAAGCTGTCAATAGTGACTATTGTATGGTGAATAAGGTTCCATCAATAGTAATTAAGCTGAAGATACTGATGAACATGTAGATTAGAAAGCCAGTAGATTATTCAAACCTCTATACATTTAGAAGTCCTATGTACATGATATATAATGCTAAAGAAACCATAAAAGGTGGATCTAAAATTTAGAAAATGTTTATTTTTAGAATATGTTGAAATAGTGAAAGGGCATTGATTATGGGATGCTACCTTTATAGAAGAAAAATTACAAAAGGAAGAAAAATACAATATCAATTCAAAAAGAAGTTTAAAGACTACTATATAGATAGAAAAGGAAATTCAAACTTTTTTTGTAATAACACTAGAGTAAGATGTTCATGGGCTAGTTGAGTTTGAAGCTCCAAAAGTTCGTTGATCAAATTATATAAAAAGAATAACAAATTGGCACTTGGATTGCGTAATAGAGGATAATACCTTTAACATAGGATAGAGAGCCATTAACTCTCTAAGAAGAACTTAATAATAATCTAGATGCCTATCAATGGATGGCAATATTGCGTGAAGAAATTGAAACTCTTTACAAAAATAAAACTTAAGAACTTATAACATTACCATAATGAAGGCAGTCAATTATTAATAAATGGGTCTTTATGATTAAGTGAAATAGTGACAATCAAGTGGAGCAATATCTTGCAATTGGTAGTGAAAGGGTATATACAAAAGGAAGAAATTATTTTTAATAAAATATTCTCCCTTATGATTCAATTTACTATGGTTAGAATAGTCCTAACAATGTGTACTATCTTTGATGGTAATGATTTCATTATCTTACTATTATATGTAGATGAAATATTGGTTACGTGTCCTAATAAAGACCATATTAAAGAATTTAAAGCACAACTGACTAGGAAATTTGAAATAAAGGACTCAGGACTAGCAACTAAGACTTTAAGGATGTAAATTTATAAAAACAATAAACAAAAAGGTCTGACTTTCTTAGAAAAGTTACTTAATGAAGTTTTTGCTATACTTCAATACGGAAAATTGTAAGCAAATATCTACCCTTATTCTTGTTAATTTCAAGTAATTATCTAGTATGGATTCTAACAATGAAGATGAGAGGATGGAATGTCTCAGGTACTATATGCATTTATAATGGGGAGTTTAATTCTTGTATAATTTGTTAAAACCAGAGATTGCACTATAGTAAGAGCGATTAGTCACCATATGGTGAATCCCAATAAAGAGTATTGCAATGCTATAAAGAGGATCCTAAGATATATTAAGAAGACCTCTAATGTTGCTTTACAATAAGGATGATCAAACTTTATTTTTAAAGGAAAGATTGACTCTAATTATGCATGTGATATTGATAAAAACAAATCCACTATAGGTTATATGTTCATGCTTACTGGCAAAGTTATAAATTAGTTTCAAAGCTACAATCATTCATGGCTATGTCAATAGTAGAAGTTAAAGACATAATAGCTACATAAGTTAACAAAGAAGTAGTATGATTAAAATTGGTATTTGAAAAGCTTAGGCAAAAATAATAAAAGGTTTCACTATTTTGTTATAATCTGAGTACCTTAAATTTCATTTTAAAACCAAGAATATATGAGTTTAATTTCACTTCGTTCATAAAAAGTGGAGGAAGAACTAAGAAATTGCAAAAGAGTAGATACTAAAGAAAATATGATAGATTTTATGATAAAACAGTCGATATTGATAAGTTTGTTTAGTATCGATCCTCATACAACCTGATAGAAATATAACAGGATCATAACAAGGTGGTATAAAGATTGATTGGATTTTTCAATCAAATCTTCGAGTGGGAGATTGTTAGGTTATTTAAATGAAAAAGTTTGCATATTACTCACAATATCTAGATAAAGATAAACAATTTATGCTATAAAATAAATATTAGAATGCTTGGTAGTGACAACCAATTGAAATGTGTGGTTATAATTAGTTTGATATACTTATAAATATCCATCCAGCTTCTTATTCATATATCTAAAAAAGTTCAAGCTTCCAAGAGTAGAGCTTGTGAGAATTTCAATCTTATATATTTTAAGTTTTAAATTAATATTTATAACTTATAGTAAGAGAGTGTTTGTATTATAACTCTCTTTTCACTCATAAAAATAATTTGCTGTGGCATATTTCTTCTAAATTAAGTTATGATCTTGCTCAATCTACCTAATCATTCCAACTCTATCTAGAAATAATGTAAATACTTATAATTTTCAATCCATAAAAGAAGATAATATGGTTTGACATCCCGATGGAATGATTTATTTCTTATTAATTCTTATAGATAAAACAAAGGAAATAATTTAAAGGTGTACCACCTTTTTTATTAAAATTAAATACATCAAAAATTCTTGTAGATAAACATTCCATATGATAAGATTTAGGAAACTAAAGTTAAATAAATTTTTGCTTTAAAATTTTAAGAATGTGATAAGAGACTACAAAATATAATGTTAGTTAATTGCATTTTGAAAGTTAAATTCGTATTTTATTATTTTAAAATAATAAAATAATCTCTACATGAGGCAAAATTAAGAACAAGCATATTTTAATCTTTCAACTTAACATTATTTCTTATTTTATTTACCAAATTATTAAAATTTTAATCGATTCTTGAACTTTTTTATTACTATGTGTTATGACTTCATTAAGGTTTATTAATGAAAATTCTATATGATATCCTTATTAAATGCATATGGCATGTAATAATTTTAATTTTGCTAACACTAATTAAAATTTATGTTAAGGAGAGAATAAATGAGTCAATTTGAGCTTTTACAAAAAAAACTGGAAAAGCTGTTACTAATCATGACTCTCACTTTAATAGGAGAACTATGGTGGCTTTTAAACCTTTAAAGGTTAATCTTACCTTATTCTTCTACTACTGATCAATGATCAATCTATCAGTCATATTGTTAAGGGAAAAAATATTTTTCTAAGCTACTTTTTTTATGCTCACAACCTTGTATTTTAAAGAGGTCCTCTTTGGAATAAATCATATTAGATCCAACTAAACAATAAACACTCATTGGTTGATTCTTGGTGATTTCGGTATCATCGTGAATATTTCAAAAGTTGAATGGAATGTCCTTAGAAATTTCTCTAATGATATAAGGGAGTGTGTAACAAGTAATTGACTTGATAATGGAAGGTCCAATTCTTCACCTGATGTAATAAAAACAATAGCATTGGTTCTTAATGGAAACCTAGAAAAAGCTTTTGTAAATAATCATTGGTTATCCACTTTTTAAGGAAGTAAGGCTAAATTTGAATGCTCTCACTTCTCAGATCAATTAACCATATAAATGTTGAACCTTTCAGTGAGTAATTAAAGGAGTTTTCCATTTAGGCTCAATAATTTTCTAGTTAACGATGAGGGGTTTGTTGATGTTATTAGGAATGGGCTTAAGTATAAATTTCAGGGCTTCAAAATGTACATTTTCTATAGAAATTAATTATGGTAAAGGAGGAACTTAAAAGGCTCAATATCATGAAATATGGGGATACTAGTTATGTAATAACAGTGACTAAAGCCTCTCTTCTTTAAGCTTAGCATTCCTTATACGTTGATCCTTTAAACTTCATAAAATATGAGGTTGAAAACAGAGTTCAATATTGGAGCATAGCTCAAGGATACGATAGGTATTATATAGTGATAGGAACAAAAAATGCTTTTATAAATTTATCCTTTTGAGGAAAAACATAAATAGAATCACTTCTCTCCAATATTACATAAGTGATATGGTATAGTCTCAAGATGAACTTCCTAAACTTGTACTTGACTAACTCTCTAAGAACTTGGGGTTCTCTTCCACCTACTACTCATCGCTATGGATTATCAAATTAATTGTCCTGGATCTTTCTCTGACTCTAATATATGTTTCTTGATTTCTAATTTACTTGAGATAGATGTGGAGAAGGTACTATTTGAGCTAATTGCTAACAAGGCATATGGATTAGATGTTCTTAATGCATTATTATTTCAAAAGTCTTAGAGATTCATTAAAGATAATATAACTCAAACTATCACTAAATTTTTTAATAAGGGAAATACACTAAAAGAACTTAATAAGAACTTTATTAGTTTTATCCCTAATTCCTTTAAACCCATTTCCTTGAAGGAATTTAGACCATTATCTTATTACAACAAAATTTATAAGATAATTTCCAAATTTTTAGCCTCAAGATTTAAACCTGTCTCAGGCACTATCATTCATCCATATCAAGGCGCTTCCATAGGTGGAGAACAAATTGAGAACACTGTTTCACTTGTATAAGAAAATTTCAAGAATTACATAAGGAATAACTCTTTCAAGATTTTTGGCATAAAAGTTGATATTCACAAGACATTAACTCCATCAGTTGGCAATTCATCCTTCACATTTTAGAAGCATTTGGATTTCCTAGTCACTTGATCAATTGGATCAACCAATGCATAATAACTACATCTTTTTGTATTTTGATTAATTGAGAAGCCATAAAGATAATTCAAAGAGCCAAGAGTTTAAGAAAAATGGACCTATTATACCTTACCTTTTCACTCTTTGTATTGAATTTTTCAATAAATTTATTGGAAAAACTGTAGAAATGAAAAAGAGTTTTAAGTATCACTTAAAAAGCAAACTATTCATGATTTATAATCTTTCATTCACATATGACTTGCTTCAGTTATCAAAAGTTGATCTCAATTCTATTACAACTCTAATGACCTCTTTAAGAACATTCAAGCAGTTGTTAGGTCTCTCTATGAATAAGGATAAAAGATTTGTCATTATCTCTTTTAGTACAATAACTCTTGTATCATAGACTCTAACTTAATTGGCCTCGAAATCAAGGATCTCCCTCTTACTCATTTAGTAATCCTAATCTATCACAAAAGGCTAATTTACAGAGAGTTTGTTCCACTTATTGAAAATATTCAAAGGAGACTCATTTCTTGGTGCAATAAAAGTATTTCTTTTGCTAGGAGAATATAAATCATTTGCTTTATTTTAAATTCTATACACAATTATTGAACCTCACATATCTATCTACTAATAAGCTTAATCAAGGTGATTAAGAAGAATTTAAGAGCTTTCTCTAGTCTGGAGAAGCCACTAGAAGGTCAATGGCCAAGGTAAAATGGAGTGATGTATATACTGTTAGAGTAGTGCCCTAAAGGCAATCGCCTTTAGCGCGTTTTGTACAAAGTTGTGTACATACTTTATGAATAAATAAAGAAAGGCATATTTCATTAATTTGTTGTTCATTATTTATGAATGGATATTGATCTATAAGCAAATTAATGAAGTCCTTGATATATGACATAGCATGAAGGAAATTATGATGTGATCATACTACTGAGATTCCTATCATGTGCAATTATGTCAGTATCTAAATTATCCCTAGTCATAGGATTACTAAGACTGGACATCGGTAATCCGGAAAGACTAGCACATCTCAAGCTCCTTGATTTGATCAGCGATGGATCTCGAAGCGTAAATATGAAATATTTAGGGTTGAGATGTGGATGCTTACTAGAGGTAGTAAGTACATTGGATGGCTGCTATGAGATCATCATATGGATGTCCTATTCTAATGTCGTTGATAATCTCATCATAGCAATGGTGCAGTATCCTTAGACTTGAGGTACTCGAGGATATCTTGAATCTTGATTATGTGCTGACTCCATTCCTTGTTGCTTCTGAGGTCACTCGTAGGTGGTGCTTGGAGTGCAGTTTGAGGTATTGAAGGTAATTGAGTAGCTAATAGAGGATTCACCACTACGTGATAGCGAAGATGATACCATAGCCTCTTGTCGGGGTCATTACTTGGAAATCTCGATCGAGTACATATGTCATGAAGAGTGTCTTCATTGACATATTAAGTAATGAGTCCCGGACAAGAACTGAAATCACTGGACTAGATTTGGCGTAGTCGATCTAGTAAAGAGTTGACACTTGCCCATACTCATAACCAAGTGGGGTATAGCATGGTGAAAGGACGAATTGCACAGTAGTTGTCATGGAAATGTTCGTGATATGGTTCATGATGAATATAGATTCATTAAATCAAACCAATTACTTTTCGGTCAATTGGGGTCATGATGTGTTGCTAGATACCGCTCATGACTTGCTTGGATTAAGTGTTGATCTAAGTGGCCAACATAACAAGGAACCTAATGGGTCACACGCATAAGAGTGACTCGGAGAATTTGTAAAATAGTTTTGGACGAGTTCGATATATAGAAAGCAATCGGACTAAATGGATCCCGATGAGATCGCGACATCGATATTCTTGAAAAGGTTTTGGTGGTTTTTCCATCTTTGGGGCCGGTAGGACCGACCCAGTGTGTTGGACCACCTCAACATTAATATACATATATATATATATATATCATATTAATTAATTAAAGAATATATATATATATATATATATATATATATATATATATATATATATATATATATATATATATATCTCATTTACGTGGATGAAGGAGGAGAAGACATGGCTTTATTTTATATATATATATATATATATATATATATATATATATATATATATATATATATATATATATATATATATATATATATATATATATATATATATATATATATATATATAATAATGGCTAACGTGAATGGCCAAAAGAAGCTTCTTCTTTTGCCTTGTCATGTTTATATTAAATGACAAAAGACAAAAGAAGGGTGTGGGTCGTTGGTTTAAGGAAGGAGAAAAGGATTTTGAGAAAATCCTAAGCATTCTTCATCCTCTCCATCGATTTCAAGCTTTTCTCCTTCTCCAAGCAAGCTCTTCTCCATCATTTCTAAAGCTCTCCAAGGACAAAGGTAAGAGCTAGCACTCTTTAATTTGTTCTAGCTATTACCGGGTTAAAGGGTTTGTCCCGGTTAGGTTCTCCGATCTCTGCGTGGATACCGTTAGAGACGGTCTCCTTTGGTCGTTTTGGTTTGATTTTGTTATATAGTCACATGGATCTTGGCTTTCGGGAAGGTCCCGGAACAAAATTTTTTGTTTTTCTGCACCGTGGGCATGTGATGCTCCTCACACCGGAATTTTCCTACATATACTTTAAAAAGCTTGGTTTTTGTACAAAAAACTCGCAATAAATTTTCATGATTAAGATAACTTATAAGCTAGTAAAAGACGAGGAAGCCTTACAGGTAAAAAAGGTTCATATGCATTTTTTAAAGGAAAAAACTTTTGGAATATGAAGCAAAACTTAGGTAATGAAAAATATATCAAAATTTTCATATAATTCATCCCTATGATAGTCTTCATCCCTTTCAACAACAAAATTGTCTTGTACTTTAGTAGCTTCTAATTTATTAGAATCAACATCTCTCATATGGAATGATGATATATCCTCATCTTTAATTTTGTGTGCTACATTATTCCCTTTTGATTCAATCTCTTCATATATTCCATCTCCATCATGGCCAATTTCACCATTTTCCCTTTTTAAGATATAAAAAAGATTTTTGTCTTTAAACTTTTGCGTAACTTGCCAATTTTTGCCCACTATTGTGTCACTGAGATAGAAAACTTGCTTTAATTGACTTGTAAGCACAAATGGTTCATTTTCATACCAAGTGTTATTGATGCTAAAGCTAGTAATATTACCATTCACATTTATGTTCACCCTTTTGACCAACATTAAACCATTTGCACTTAAATAGAACAGACTTTCTAACCTTGAGGTAATTTAATCCAGTTAATTCAAAGATAACTCTATAAAAGTTAATAAAGTCATCTTTATGTTTTCCTTCAATAATAACTCCTTAATTTTGGCCTCTAAAGTGACTGTCATTTTGTGTGTATATATATATATATATATATATATATATATAAACCCACATGCCAAAAAATATAATATTTTTTTGCTTATGGTAATTTATGGATGTGGAACCGTATCATCGGTAAAAAGGAAAAAAATCACAAAATTAATTTTTTAATATTAACGATAATGTTCATTTTTTAGCTTTTACACAAATAACTTACTCATGTCCTAAACCATAATGGGAAGTTTAGCTTATACCTTTTTTCAACATTAACTTCACATTTACTTCTAATCTCAATTTTGTGATTATAATTAAAACATAAAATGATGTAAGATAAGAGAGTCTCAATATTAAATTATGAGATGAAACAATGTATGAGAAGAAATATATAAGTTGACTTCCTTATATTGTTTAAAATGTACGAATGGCAATTTCAAGTTCTTCTTTAGTTAACTCCACATATTTTCCTTTTCTAAGTGACCTTACTTTTTGAGAGAAAACTGAGAAGCTACTATTTTGATCAAAATCAAAGTTACATTCTTCTTTATTAATTCGTTTCTCAAAGTTGTTATTATTACCATCATCATTACCTATTTCATCACCTTGATAAAAAAATTCTACCATTACTAACTTTAGAACATTCGCTATGATAAATCCATCAAGTATAGAATTTATAAAAAAATCTTTTAACATGTTGCTTGCTCTACTGAAAGATGTATTATCAATTAGCCAGAAATTGCCCAAGTCTTACTATGAAGCAAGAGAATTGTAAAGGGACCTAAGACTAGGATATATATCAATACATGCTTATAAGTATGATAGTGTTATCTTTTGGAAGTAGATTAAAGATATTTAAGAATGTACAATTTTTGGTACATCAAGGTGGCTAATCGATGATGGAAAAAGGAAAAAAGATTCCCTAGAAATTCTTAAGATACTACTAATTAAACCACGAATACAAAAGCTATTTACGTCAACAAAAACATCCATGTGTATGAGGTAATGCTATGCATCATCCAACAAACTCAAAGGCACGAAAAGAATTTGATGGGAAATTTCCATAGTTTATAGAGGATTTTCGTAATGATTGACTTATTATAGCCTTTGATGGATTTAATCCATTTGGTAATTGTTGGAGTTATGTAAATACAGTGCCCTAGAAAGCAAGTGTATTTACATGTAACTTTATTTTCTTCAGTTATAGTTTTGTAATGAAAATATTTATTATTAATAAAACAAGAAAGTTTGGTTTTATCTGTGTGAGCGTTATACATATGGTCAAAAGGTACCAAAATTCTATTGTAAATAATATACATATACATAGAGATATAAGGGAAACATGTATATTATAAGAATCTAAATTAATTGATTCACAATTGAATAATCAAGTTAGTCGCTTGATTATAGTTTAGACTGTAGTGTTGCGATTTATTTCCATATAAGTAAAGAGTTTACTTAAAGAGAATGATAAGTTTCATATCATGATAGTAGTAGACTATCGATAACGACACTATTAAATGAATCTGGCATCAAGTATATTTTTAAGAATAAAGTGGGTCGTTACTTTAATATTAAAACATACAACTTAAGCATTCACTTATTATGAACCAT
Organism: Erythroxylum novogranatense; assembly: GCA_029891385.1. Classification (NCBI taxonomy): domain Eukaryota; kingdom Viridiplantae; phylum Streptophyta; class Magnoliopsida; order Malpighiales; family Erythroxylaceae; genus Erythroxylum; species Erythroxylum novogranatense. The sequence goes on along the minus strand of CM057231.1, from coordinate 81,839,840 downwards.
AATCTTGATAAGTGGTGAACTCATATGTGTTTCATTATAATTCTTGATATGATGATAATGGATTTTTACAGAGTATTAATCCAGTGTCTGCATGTTGGAATTATTAATTGAAACATGTATCAGGGAACATTCACTCAAATAAAGAGTTTATAGTATTATCATCACTTCTAGATGTTTTAAGGAGATTTGATGATTAAACTAGCGCCAGTGGTTTGATGGACTAGCTACCCATCAAGTCTTGACACCAAGATGAGATCTTGTGTGTTAATCACCACATAATGTAAAACGAGAGATCTAAAAGAAAAAACCAACATAAGGGCAAAACGGTAATTTTACCCTTTGTTGTGCGAGTGGCTATAATAAGGTTTTAAATAGGGTTTACAATTGGACATGAAATATGTGTTCTCCTCATATTTAATAATTCAAGAGTTCAACTAATTATCTTTAGTGAAATAACATTTAGTTAATAAACTATAATTAATTCTAATGAGATTAAATTAATTCTGGGCTTATTGGAGCTTGAATTATCAAAGTCCAATAAAATTCTCCACTTGGCTTTAAAGAAAGTTATCAAGCTAAGTAAAAAATATAAATGGAGGTTTTAGAAGCCCATAATTGAATATTGTGCTTGCTCTAATTAATGGTTAATTAGAAGCCCAAATGTAAATTTAGAAATGGGTTGGATTTTGGTTTAATGTAATTAATTAGATTAATTATATTAAAACAAATTTTTTAGAGAGAAAAGTAGCAATTTCAGTTTTCTTAGGTTAAATGTGCAACTGCACATTTGACATTAAAATGCTAAAATAAAGATGGTCTTTATTATGTTTTATCATCATTAAATGGAGTTATGAACTTATCATTAAATGGTTTAATGGTTATCTTTTAATGTTAGCATGTAACCTATTTGCATTCGTTAGATTAAAGAAGAAAGATGTGCATTGGATGGACCATCTTCCTTCTTTCTTCTTACAAAAACCGAAATTGATAATTCAATTTTAGGTTATTGTCTTTTCATATAGCCATTTTAAAGAGTCTCATTTATTGGTTGCTTTATGATTAATTAATGAAAGAAGTGATGCATTGGATGCCTCTCTCTTCTTCCATTCCATGCATAACCGAATTTGATAGTGTAAGAAAGTCTTCTTGCATGTTTTTAGACACACTCTCACCTTTTATAAAAGTGTGAACCGAAAGTACCAAATGAAAGAGTTTCATTTTTGGTTCATCTTCTTCTAAGAAAATCTCCTCCAAACATTTCTTCTCCTTTCCCACTAAAGGATTTTGTTAACCTAGTTGTCCTTGAAGAACAAGTGGTAAATCAAATTGGCTGAGGATACAACAACAAGGAGAAGATAGATTGCTAAAGGAAAAGATTCAAAGGCAAAGGATTTGGATACAAGAAGAAGGAGAGGATAACGCAGCGAGGATTTAAAACTGTAGCAAAGGATTCAATAATACTCCTCATCTTGTTTATGTTTTTATTATCCTTATACCATATCATGTATGGATTAGCATAATGATTTGGATTTGTTGCTTCCGTTGGAAAAATGATTTCATACAAGTTTTGAAATCTATTGTTTCTCCAAATATAGCATGTTTTCTTTTTTCGATCCAACAATTGGTATCAGAGCCAGTTTCTAATGCATGATTTCGGTTCCTATATATTTGATGCATGAATTGGAAATTTTTTATGTGTATGCTGCATATTTTTATGTGATATAAATATATATGTTGTATGTGTTGCTCTTTTGGTTGTCCATAGAAGTTACAATTACCTTGTAAGATTTCTTCTTTTGGTTGTAACAAGGAGGGTGGTCTATCATCACCATGTTTCCTCCTTAGCTTCATTTTTTTGTTTTTTTTGACTTTGTAATGTACAAATTAATTTAATGATGAAGATGGAGCAGCCATGTATTGAAGAAATGGAGAGGTAAAACATTTCGGTGTATCCTTTTATGTATTGACATAAGTTTTGTGAAAACAAAGATGCTGGAATTTTGTTTCAATGGATCACATTTCAGTTTTTATTGTAAAAACAAGTTTTGGATTTTTTTTTCAAAGAATCAAATTTCGGTTTTGATAAAATATTAAGGGTTGGTTTTTATTTTCATAAAATGAGTTTCGGTTTTAATGAAAACAAGTGCTGGAATTTTTTGTCATAATAAAGATTCGGTTTTCTAAAAATCTAGTGTTGGATTTTTGTTTTTTAAGGTGACAAAATTCGGTTTTTATATATGCCATTACATTTTGTTTACTGAATGGGCTGGATCATGTGAGTTAAGAGTTTGAAGCGGAAGATTCAAGTTCAAGAAGAATACTTTGGGCCTAAAAGACTTGTAATTATTATATATTTCTAGTATCGACAATCAAAAGTGGCTTTATTAGTTCATGTGATGAATGGAGAAATGAATGCTTATAATATGTGATATTAAGTGATTGCATGTCATTTAGAAAATTGCCAACCCTAGGCTTTGCCATGCATTCATTATGTATGAGATATATAATGAAACAATATAGGATGGATAATAAATTACATCTAGATATGATGGTAATAAAAACTTAAAGCCCAAAAAGATTGAGTAGAAGAGGATGCTCATGTAAGAGGCCACGGTCTCCAAATGATGGCCCATTTGTATGTGGTGAAGTGTTACTCCCAATCAGAGGGCATGGATCCTAGATCTTGCATGGTTTGGGTCTCCTTAGAGATAAGTTCACTTATTGATAGAAAATGTGACCTCCCACTGATGCATGGTTTGCAGATATTTTTAGTGTATGAATCAAATGGTTAAACACTCAATATTTTTTATCAATAAACTGCCTACTATAGCTCTGTTGGTAAAAGCATGGACCAAATTAAGACACTTCTTAAAAAATTGAGCATGAGATGCGTAGTAGTTTTTTGAGTGGGAGGGTCCCAGTTTTTCTTTTAATAGATAAGATGGCCCACAGTAACTTAATCTGTTATAGATAAGAAAAATAATCGTCGTATAATGTTTTAATTTTTTAAGTTTTGTTAAATCTATCATCATGCATACATGCATCATGATTTTATACAAAGTTCCATTAATTGTTAACTAGTATGTTCATGTTTTAATAATTTATATTTTCAGACATAATCAACCACAAAATGAATCCTCTCACCCTGCTCTTCACTAATAACAAATTGGAAAATGTAGACAATTTTAATGAATAGAGACATAACCTTGACATTGTTCTTCAATATGAACCTATTTCATAGGTGTTAACTGAAAGTGAGCCTATACCTCCGAGTGAAGCTTCAACTCCTAAGAAATTCCAACAACATAAGTGTTGGCAGAATGCTGACAAGACTACTAAGTGTTATATTCAGGTTTCTATCAACGACATGATGTAAAAGCAAATTGCTTGTATGAAACCTGCTAGTGCAATGGTCCATCACCTACATAAGATGTTTGGTGTGAGGACTAAGTCTACAAGAGTGAAAGCTATCCAAACCTTTCATAATCTCAAACAAAAACCTGGTGAACTGGTGTGGGATTATATGATGAAAGTAATCTTTGCGGTCATTGAAACTGAGATGTTTGGGGCGGATATGGATGCAGACATGCAGATGATTATGATCATCAATAGCTTAAACTCTTCTTTTCAGCAGTTTAAGTTGGACTATGAGCTCAATAGCAAGGATTACACCTTGAGTGAGTTGATGAATACCCTCCAGAGCACATAGGAGATATTGAATATTAAGGCTCATGGGCCAGAAGCTAATGTAGCTTCTTCTTCTAAGCCCAAGGATAAGGGCAAGGAAAAGAAGAAGGTTCTAATGAAAAAGAAGACCCAAATAGGGGTCAAGGCCAAAACTATGAAAAAGAAGACCAAAGAGAACATCAAAGGAAAGTGTTTCCACTGTGATGAGATGGGTCACTGGAAAAGAAACTGTCCAGTCTACCTAGAGTTCCTCAAAAGAAAACAAGGTATGGATTTCCTAAGTTTGTTAGGAACTAAAAATGTGGCAGATTTATCTATTCTTAGATATTAGATTTAGGAGCTACTAACTATGTTTGTAATTTATTGCAGGAGTTCCAGCAAAGGAGAAGATTGCCTAAAGGCCAGTTTCAAGTCAAGATAGCAGATGGCTCCTATGTTTCAGCAGAATCAGTGGGAGTAGTTATCTTAGATTTTTCTATTGGTCATAGGTTATATTTGGAGGATGTTTATTACATGCCTATGATTGTAAGGAACATGGTTTCTGTTTTTTGTCTAATAAAATCTGGTTATTCCTTATATTTTGAAAAATTGTTTCAATATATGAGAATAAGGATTTTATTTGTGATGCAATAATTAAACAGGGATTGTTTTTTATAGAACCTATGATAGGCTCACTAAACACCACGAATTGATAAAACCAAGACAATACAATGTTTCTAGCATTAATTCAAAGTATCTGTGGAACTTAAGAATGAGTCATATCAATCAAAAAAGACTTGATAGGTTAGTAAAGGATGAGATCCTTTTGGGCTTGGATAGTGATCCATTACCCACCTGTGAATCTTGTATTTAAGGAAAAATGACCAAAGCCTCATTTCCTTCTAAAGAAAACAGATTTGAATCTACGTTGGACCTAGTACATATTGATGTGTGTGGGCCCATGAACGTACTAGCTAGAGGAGGTCATGAATATTTCATAACTTTTATAGATGATTACTCAAGACATGACTATTTGTATTTGATGCATAAAAAGAGTGAATCTTTTGAAAAGTTCAAAGAATTCAAAGCTGAAGCTGAGAAGCAGCTAAGTAAGCCATTAAAACAACTTCAATTAGATCGAAGTGGCGAGTACTTATTTGGAGAGTTCCAACAATTTTTAATTGACAATGGAATTGTTTCCAATTTGTCAGCTCCTCAAACACCTCAACAAAATGGTGTAACAGATAGGAGAAATAGAACTCTATTAGAATGGTAAGATCAATGATGTCCTATGCTAGCCTTCCAGAATCGTTCTAGGGATATGCTATACAAACGACAACATATATTCTTAACTTTGTTCCATCCAAATTGGTGCCTAAAACACCTAGGGGGTCGTCAACTGGTCGAGTGCCTTCATTGAGACACTTGAGGACTTGAGACTGCCCAGCCCATGTTCTAAAGCCTGAATCCACAAAGATGGAACCAAGGTCATAAGTATGTTTATTTGTAGGATATTCTATTGGAACTCGAGGGTACTATTTTTACAATCCTCAGGATAGGAAGGTATTTGTGTCGACAAATGCGACCTTCTCAGTGGAAAAGTTTGTGAAAAATCACAAAGGAAGAAGTGAAGTAGTACTAAAGGAGTTAGCTATGTCATCCAAACCAAGAGTTGTTTTGGATATGATAGAATAAGATGTCGAAATAGATTCAAGAGTTGAATCGAAAGTGCAACCTGAACATCAAGTTGTGCCTAGACGTAGTGGGTGGGTTGTGAGATAGCTAGATAAGTATCTGGGTCTAGGAGAAGGCTTAACTGCCATCTCAGACTAAGAAGAAACAAATCCCATTATGTATACACAAGCTATTAATGATGTTGATGTAGGAAAATGACTCAAGGTGATGGAATCGAAAATAGATTCCATGTATATTAATGAAGTCTGGGTCCTTATAGATCTACCACCTGGTCTAATAGGCATAGGATGTAAATGGATCTACAAAAGGAAAAGGGGATCGGATGGAAAGGTAAAGATCTTTAAAGCTAGATTGGTAGCTAAAGGCTATACTCAAAAAGAGGCTATAGACTATGAGGAGACTTTTTCTCCGATTGCCATGTTTAAGTCCATCAGGATTCTTTTGGCTATAGCAGCCTATTTCGATTATGAAATATGACAAATGGATGTCAAGACCGCATTTCTTAATGGGGAGCTTGAGGAGACCATTTATATGTCCCAACCAGAAGGATTTATTGAGCTAAGTAATGAGCATAAGGTTTGCAAGTTGCAAAAGTCCATTTATGGACTTAAGCAAGCATCTAGGTCTTGGAGCATTAGGTTTGATAAGTCTATCAAAACCTATGGGTTCATACAAAACTGAGATGAGCCTTGTGTTTATAAAAGAATACAAGAAGGTAAGGTTACTTTCCTAATCCTGTATGTTAATGACATTCTACTTATTGGGAATGATGTGGGAATGTTATCTGCGGTTAAGGGATGGCTGAATGAACAGTTTTCAATGAAGGATTTGGGAGAGGTTAACTATGTTCTAGGGATCAAACTTATAAGGGATCGTAAGAAAAAATAGATAGCTTTGTCTCAATTAACCTACATTGAGAATATGCTCAATAAGTTCGCTATGCAAGATTTCAAGAGGGGTTTCACTCCTACTAGATATGGAATCAAACTTTCAAAGGAACAAACACCTAAAACCCTAGAGGAGGTTGAACGCATGCATAACATTCCATATGCTTTGGCAGTTGGAAGTTTGATGTATGCAATGCTTAGCACTAGACCAGATAACTGTTATTCAGTGGGACTGGTAAGTAGATTTCAGTCCAATCCAGGAATGGAGCATTAGACTGCGGTTAAGTTTATACTTAAGTATCTTTGTAGGACGAAAAACTTAATGCTTGTTTACTCTGGAAGTAATCTTATTGCGACAGGATATATAGATTCTGATTTCCAATCAGATGTTGACTGAAGGAAATCAACTTTTGGTTCTATATTTACTTTGGGAGGTGGAGCCATAGTTTGAAGCAGTGTCAAGCAATCTTGTATTGTTGATTCCACTATGGAGGCTGAGTATGTTGTTGCTTGTGAAGCAACAAAGGAAACAGTCTGGCTCTGAAGTTCCTAAATGATTTGGAGGTAGTTCTAGAGGCAGAAGAAACCATTACACTTTATTGTGATAATAGTGGGGCAGTGTCTAATTCTAAAAAACCTCAAAACCACAAAGCTGCCAAACATATTGAGCTAAAGTATCATCTCATAAGGGAGATAATAGAACGTGGAGAGGTAGATGTGGTAAGGATTCCCACAGAACAAAACCTTGCTGATTTGTTCATATAGACATTGACTCAAAAAAACTTTGAGGGTTACCTAGAAGGGATAGGAATGAGGGATATGTCAAACTTGCTTTAGGACAAGTGGGAGATTGTTATAGTTATATAAATATAGTGCCTTGGAAAGTGAGTGTATTTACATGTAACTTTATCTTCTTCAATTACAGTTTTGTAACGAAAATATTTATTATTAATAAAACAAAAGAGTTTGGTTTTATCTATATGAGTGTTATATATCTGGTCAAAAGGTACCAAGATTATTTTGTAAGTAATATACATATACATAGAGATGTATGGAAAACATGTATATTATAAGAATCTAAATTAATTGATTCACAGTTGAATAATCAAGTTGGTCGCTTGATTATGGTTTAGACTGTAGTATTGTGATTTATCTCCATATAAGCAAAGGAGTTTAATTAAAAGGAATGATGAGTTTCATATCATGATAGTAGTAGACTATCGATAATGGCGCTATTAAATGAATCTGGAATCAAGTATGTTTTTAAGAATAAAGTGGGCTGTTACTTTAATCTTAAAACATACAACTTAAGCATTCACTTATTATGAAACATAATCTTGATGAGTGGTGAACTCATATGTGTTTCATTATAATTCTTGATATGATTAGAATAGATTTTTACAGATTATTAATCAATGCCTGCATGTTGAAATTATTAATTGAAACATGTATCAGGGAACATTCACTCAAATAAATAATTTATAGTGCTATCATCGCTAGAAAAAAATTAGCCTTCGTCATTGTAGTTGGCAACTTATGATGATGAGGGAAAGATGACATTTAAAGAGATTGCAATATAATACGAATGGAAATCTGATAGGATAGCTTAGAAAAAGGAATGGCAACCAACTAGTCGTTTGTTTGAAACTGGGACTCAAGCAGAATTGGAAAAGGATAATAATTCTAAACCTTTAAGTGGAAACCAATAGATGGAAATTGGTCAGGACCAAAGCCCTGGAAAGGTGCAAGCTAGTCCTAAGGAGACCAAATTAGCTGGATCCTCAATTGAACATATTAAAGGCAAGGAAGTGCAGCAGAGATAGGATGATCCTAAAGTAAACCTGGAAGATGTGATGGAAAGGGCAGAGGGGGACTTTACCATTAGGAGAGGTAGGAAATCTAGAAGGATACAAAAACCATAGTATTGTCTTAGTGTCTTCAGTAATGAATCTAGGTTTTTGGAATATTACATCTGTTAATAACCATAAAAAACATCTAGCTGTGAAATCCTTCCTTAAGATGTTGTCAGTTTATTTTGTGTGTTTGATAGAATATAGGATTAAGTCTCCTTTCCCATTGAATAATATTTTCTCTTTTATCTTTCCTAGATGAAATTTTTGTAATAATTTAGACCAAGCTTCTTGTGTCAGGTTATTGGTAATTAGGAATCCAGATCGTTATGTGTGCACTCCAATTATTACCACTGACTAATTGATCCTTTTGGAAGTGTCTCCTGTGAATTGTGATTCTGTTTTCTTTGTTACTTGTGTTTACGGCTCTAATAACCTCAACCATAGGAAAAATATTTGGTCTAACCTTTCAAACATTAAATCTTACTGTTGGGAACCAACCATAGATTTTGGTTGGTGACTTTAACACCATTTTGTTCTCTCACGAAGCTGACCCCCTTAGCTCCTTAGCTATAAGTGGAATGAGAGATTTTAGGAAGTGTATAGAGGATTATGGTGTGTATGATCTTAACTCTAATGGTCTTACTTTTACTTGGTCCAACAAACAATCTGGTGATCTACATTGTTGGACCCTAAACTTTTCTTAAAAGATTAGAACTATTAAATAATAAATTTTGGTGATTAGTCATGAGTGAAGCGCGAATGATGAAAATTCTTGAATTAGAAATAACAAACAAGGGTAAAGTAGTGAATGAGAAATGTGGATATGTCCAAGTTTTGCTTTGGTATTTCTGGTGGATAAAAGATTTTGAAGTGAGAAGAATTAAGGTGAAAGTTAGAAGTAGAATGAAAGCTAAAATGAAGTTGCATGTGTATAGTAAGTTGATAAGGAATATGTGTATGTTCTGTTGTTGGTGTTTATGATTAATCATAGACTATATATTTTCTTTGGATGATTTTGATTTGAGATGGAGTTGAGAATGAGGAGTAAATGAAGTAGAAAGGGTGATCTTGGTATGAGTTGTGTTAAGGAAGGATTGTGAAACAAAATAGATGGTTGATCTGGAAAATGTTCACGAGATGATCCTTGATTTGGATTAAACTAGAAACATACGACTACATTTCTTATGACGACATTGAATTTAAATTCTGTCTTTAAGAATCTCAAATTGTTATGAATTTGAGAATTGGGTGCAGTACATGGGATAAATGTAAATTTGTGTTTTGAATTCGAGGGCAATTTTGGATCGACCTAGGTTAGATTAAAGAAAGTTGTCTTTTGGAAAGTCGTAGATCTTTCTTTTAGCTTGCCAACAATATATAGTATGAAATTTTTGGACTTCTAGGTTGAAAGTCTTGGTCCTTATAAGGGAAGATGTGCAAGAGAGGAGTTGTATCTTCTGCCTTTTGCTTCTTCTGTGATGACGTCATCTCTTTTTGTGTTTCTTATATGATGACATCATCCTCTTCTGTGTTTTTCTTTGTTTGTCTTTTGTTTCTTTTGTCTTTTACTTCTTTTGTCTTTTGCTTCTTTTATCTTTTGCTTCTTTTGTGTTTTGTTTCTTTTGTCTTTTGCTTCTTCTATGTTTTGTTGACGCCTTTTCTTCTGTTTTTTGCTGACGTGTCTTCTTCTGAGTTTTGCATATGCGTCTTCTCCGGTGTTTTGTTGACGTGTCTTCTTCTGTGTTTTGCTTCGTCTGCCTTTTGCTTCTTTTTTGTTTTGCTCCTTCCTTCTTTTTGCTTCTTATGTGTTTTGTTCCTTTTTCTTTTTGCTTCTTTTGTGTTTTGCTTCGTTTGCCTTTTTGCTTCTTTGTGTTTTGTTCCTCTACCTTTTGTTTCTTTTGTGTTTTTCTTCGTCTGCCTTTCGCTTCTTCTGTGTTTTGCTCCTTCTACCTTTTTGGTTCTTCTGTATTTTGTTTTTTTGCCTTTTGTTTCTTCTCTGTTTTGTTTTTCCGCCTTTTTGATTCTTCTGTGATGACGTCATCTCCTTCTGTTTTTCTTCTATGATGACGTCATCTTCTTCTGTGTTTTGTTTCTTCTATTTTTCGCCTGACCTATCTTCTGGTCCATTTTTGACTCTTCAGAAGATATAATCTGTCTTTTAGGTCTTCATGAAAGTTGTAGATCTTGAAGTCCTCTTTTGAACCACCTAAAGAACACCTTAATCTAATATATGTAGGGAAAGTTATAGCAATTATCCCACTTCTTCTGTCTTTTTCCATTCATCTGCTTGTTCCTTTGGCTTCGTCTAATCCTATTGTTCGATTCGTTTTGACCCTTTAGATGATAAAATCTAACCTTAAGGTCTTCTTTAAATTTGTAGATCTCAAAGTTCTATTTGAAATCGTCCTAAGATGATCTTAATTAAACATCTCTAATGAAAATTATGTCATTTATATCGAGACAAGTTTGATATGATTGAGGATCAAATCTTGTTTGATTCTTTTAGCCATAATTTTGCTATCCAACCTCCAAATGAAGTGATTCTTGAACCCTTAGAGTCCTAACACTTATTTTTACATATCCATGAAAGGTTATAGATTTTGGTATTGATGTGAAAAAGATGTATTAAATCAAGTAAGGGTATTGATTGGAAGAGTAGGAATTAGATATGTTACTGAACATGCTTTAGGGTTTTAATGACTTCTGGATCGATAGATCTTCGAATGAGATGATTTTAGTTTCAAGATAAACTAGAGACATGGAGCTACAAATGATATGAAGAAATAAAAATATAATTCAGTTTCTAATATGTTTAAATTTTGAATAGAAGTTGTGCATAGTATATTGATTTGGACAAGAGCAGTCCAAAAAATGTTTGAAGTGTATATTTCGAATCATTGAAGCAAATGGATTGATTTTGGTGTCATTGAAAACTTAAGGCAAGGGAGAACACTCTCTAGAAGAAAGAGTTATGTCAGAATATTCAAGGGTGCTTTTGGAAAGACACTTAAGTATAAAAGTCATAAGGCATAAATGGAAGGGCAAATGGGACATTTCTCAATCATTAAAGGCATAATTGGAAGAAGAAGTGTTGTCTTGCTTATAAATGAAGAAGAAAAATGTGAATGGAAAGATAAGCAGAAGAGAATAACGAAAATGAGTAAGAAAAAGAAAGAGAGTTTAGTGGTTTGAGAGAAAAGAAGAGAGTTGAGCTAGGGTTTAATTCTTCTTAGTCTTCAAGAAAGACTTTGGAGCTATTCAAGAAGAGAAAAAGGAAGTGTTAGAAAAGAGCTTCCATTTGAACTAAAGATTTCTTCATTTGGTGAAAAGTCAAGGGAACCAAGAGGATCCTACCCAAGGGCAAGGAGAAAGACAAATCTTGACTTGGATCTTAGGAAGTAAATAAGGTAGGTAATGTATTTACAGTTATTGTGTGATTGGGAAAATTCTTGCCTATATGTGAATATGTGTTAAATTGTTTGAATTTGACTTGTTGAAAATACATGATATTTTTATAAAATTAAAATGTGATTTTCAATCAATGTTATGCCATTGAATTGTATCATGACATTTTGATTTGAATGGAAAGAAGAAAGAGCATGAAAAGTGTGAAAGTATTTCATTTTTGATAAAATGATTTTGAGGATTGATTATGTGTTTTGTTTAGGGGAGAGAGGCACCGTTTCGTAGTCACGTGCATGTCGATGCAAAGCCTTCTCCTGGCTACCCACTTATGGCCCAGGAGATCCAAAATAGGACTTGTTTTGTTCACGGAGTAAACTTCGGTTTCTTTGTTTTGTTCACGGAACCCTCGAGCCAATCGATGTGCACTGCATCTTTAGATGTTCAAGTATGGTGCATGGTAAAGTGACTGTGATAATGGTTAAAGTTATGTTGTGTATTAAGTTTGGAGTTAAATTTGATGAATGTTTAAATTGCTTGAATAAAGTATGTATGCTAAATATACATATATACATACATATGTTTGACTTTGGGTCAATTGTCAATGGCTATAAATATATTAGCCACTGAGTTGTGTAGCTCACCCCACGCTTCCCTCATTAAGTGTAGAAAGAGAAGATTAGCAATCCTAGCAAGGCCTTGGAACTCCAAGATAATTAAAGACTTTTGTAATTAAGTTAGTTCAGGATTTTTGTATTTTGGAATCATTTTACGCATAAACATTCAATTGTATCTTGTGTATTTTTGTATTTTGTATTTGTATTAAGGCAAAAAGGGGTGGTTTTTGAAACATAAAGATGTTTTGAAAACAAGCTATGTTTTGTGATGGGCCCAAGTAATTATTGAAACTCTGATGTGTTCAATAATGATTGCATCTTTGTGACTGAAATGGTTTTAAATAAATTGGGTCGATTTGATTATCAATTTTTTCGCATATGTTCTAATTATTATTTTTTAAATTGCAATGAGTTTCGACAGTCAATTGTCTCCGAATACTGGTCTCTGAAAGTAGGGTCCAATATACATATAGCTAGAAAACTAAATAGAGCTCTTATAAACTCGAAGTGGAGTTATCAATTTCCTAGATCCCTTACAGAGATCCTTAACCCTAATATTTTAGATCACTCTCTTATAGTGATAAGGTCTGTTGCTTTCCTTAAAAGAAGATCTTCACCTTTTAAATTTTCAAACTTCTTAGTCTCTCAACCTAACTTCCTTCAGACAGTAAAAGAGGCATGGAGCACTCAAATCCGAGGGACTCTTATGTTTTGTGTTGTGTCAAAGCTCAAACTAGTAAAAATGCTCTCAAGTCCCTTAATTCAGTTCAGGTAGGTGATATCAATGACAGATTTGAATCTTGTCAAGATGAATTTGATAACATCCAATACCAAATGAGGATTTTGCCTAATGGGACTCAATTTGTTTCGAAGGAGCATAAGGTTATGACCAATCTATTTAATGCTTTAAATGACCAAGTGTCCTTCTACAAACAAGCTTCCTGCATTAAATTGCCTAAGGAGGGGGATAGGAACACTAGGTTCTTCCACAATTGCATCATGTCGAATAAGAACAGAAACACTATCCACTCCTTACTGGTAAGAAATGGCCAAAGGATTACTAGAAGAAATCCAAAAAATCTTTTTGAATTTCTTCCAAAAATCTTTTGGTAAAAAGAAAGACTTAGCTTCTACAATGGAATATGTGACACCTCTATTTCCCACCCAATTCCTGAGAACCTTAGAAACAATCTTGTAACTGAAGTTATATCTCAAGAGATTAGGGAAGTATTCTTTTCTTTCAATCCGAATAAGGCCCCTAGTCCGGATGGGTTCAATGGATTTTTCTTTAAAAATACTTGGCCTATTATAGGTAATGAGATCACAAGGGAAATTCAAGACTTTTTCTAATATAGGAAGCTCCTCAAAAAGCTTAATTCAACCTTCATTTCTCTTGTTCCAAAGAAAAACCAACCTTCCATTGTATTGGACTATAGACCTATTTCTTGTTGTAACATAATTTATAAGGTGATCACAAAAATCATGTCTAATAGACTTAGACAGATTTTGCCACTGATTTTGCCCCTCATAATTAGTCCAAATCAAAGTGCTTTCATTAAAAATTGTCGTATAGGGGAAAACTTTCTTTTAGCTTAAGAAATTTTCAAGAACTATCACCTTTCTAATAGCCATAAGAGATGTGTTTTTAAAATAGGCTTAGAAAAAGCTTATGATTCTATTCAGTGGGATTTTTTCCTCAAGGTACTCCTAGTTGTAGGACTCCCTTCTATGTTTATTAAGTGGATTGAAGAGTGTCTAACCCCTCCTTCATACCCTATCCTCATTAATGGGACTCCTATAAAATTTTTTTGTGGGAAATAGGATTAAGACAAGGTGATCCTCTCTCTCTGTACTTGTTTATTATCTGTATGGAGGTCCTTTCTAGGCGTCTGAATGATTTGATAATAGGAAATCTTATTTTTAAATTCTACTGGAGACGCAAATCTCTTAAACTTTCCCATCTTTTGTTTGTCGATGACTTGTTAATGTTTTGCCATGCTGATTTGACCTCAGTGACTACCTTATTTAATTGCTTGAAAATTTTCTCTAAATTCTCTGGCTTTGGAAATTAATATTAATAAGAGTCAATTCTTCTTATCTCCTAGGTGTGCCTCTCTTAATAGGAAGATTGACTAGGAGAAATTGTGCCCCCTTGTTGGAAAAAATTGACTCCAGAGTTGAAAAATGGACTAATAAGGCATTGTCCTATATTAAAAGGCTTTAATTGGTAACTTCTGTTCTGTCTACCTTTTAAGTCTATTGGGCTAGCCATTTCATTCTTCTTGCTTTTATTATTAAAGAAATTGAGTCTAAACTTAGGAACTTCTGGTGGTATTGGAAGGTTGTGTCTAAAACTCATGCCAAGGTAAAGTGATATGATCTTTGTAGACCTAAAAAGGAGGGTGGTCTGGGGATTAAACACTTATCCAATTGGAATAATGTATTATTAGGTAAAAGGATCTGGGCCCTCTTTAATGATAGGGAAGCTTTGTGGGTTAAATGGGTGTACACCATTATTCTTAGAAGAAATAACTTCTGGAGTGCCCAACCAACTAGCAATAGCTCTTGGAGCTAGAGGAAACTCATTCAGGTCAGGATTATTATTGGGAACCATTTCAGATTTAGGATAGGGAATGGTGTTTCAACTTTCTTATGGCAGGATCCATTGCATTATAAAGGAATACTAAAGGATCTCCCAACCCCAAGAATTATCAATGGTTCAGAACTCTCAATGAATGCAAAAGTAGTCGAAGTTATCAATGACAATGTCTAGAACTAGCAAGATGCCACAATTGAGGCCATTCGTATACTAGAGCCATTAACATATCAACCCGATAAGTCTCAATTGGATAGGCTAGAATGGATTGCCAGCCACACTAAAACTTACACTAACACTTCAACATACACTTTGATGAGACCTTCTTATCCAAGAGTACCTTGGTGTAAATTGGTGTGGCATCAAGGTACAAACCCAAGGTATGCCTTTATCTTATGGTTAGCTTTCCATAATAAGCTACAAATAAGAGATTAACTACTTTATACCTTTATCCTTAACCATTGTTCACTCTGCTCTTCGGATAATGAATCTATTAGGCACCTTTTCTTTAAATGTTCCTTTTTGAAATCAGTGTGGTTACACTGCCTCAGTCACTTTTAGATAAACATTCCAAACCTTTCAAATCTTCAATCCATTCAAAAAATTTTTAACCAAACCCCAAACCATAGAAACATTGACCTCAATACCTTTATTTTCCTACTATCTGTTGTAGTTTATAACATATGGTCTGAGAGAAACCTTAGAACCTTCAAAGACACAGCTATGGAAGTGGGCAACATCAATACTAAAGTAATCTTCCAAGTAATGGAATAGTTTTGCTCAAACACCGAGAGTAGGTAAATTGTGTTTCTGGTTTGTTTTCTTTATCTTGTATTGCAGGTACTAGTTGGAACGGTCACTCATAATCACACTCCCTCATTGGTAATTAATTCCATAGAGGGTACACCAATCACTAACTTCAGGTAAGAGAGGATGATATCTCTAAGAAGTTTTGAAGAGCAAGGTGTCACAAATATTAGCAAGTCTCTCCTTGTGTAACCCAACAATAGGAAAGCTTAAAACCTTGGTGGATATCTTAAAAGATGGAGGACCAGAGCAATGATTCAAAGGAAGTTGGATGAGAGCTGAACTATCTCTCCTTCCTCAGCATTGCAATTTCTGATTGCAAGCTCAGGGAAATAGAGGGTGGCCAAATCCCTCTTCGTTATACTTAGCTAGGGGGACTTCAGTTCCAGGGAATGCTTCAACCTCCAGTAGAATACAGGGCAAAACACCTTCAAACATGTTCTCCCCATCGTAGCAATAAAGGAAAGATGGTTAGTTATGCTAGCCCATTTCCTATTACAATGGATGGTTAGGTGTGTTTGGAAAACATATGAAAGAGAGATCAGGGACTAGATGGAAGCTAGTAATAAGGGGTATGGGCCCCCTTCATCAACATTGGTTCACTAAGCAATGTAGGCAACACTCAGTTCAGGGATCTAGGAAACCTCGGAGAACTTTCTTCTTCTTATGATGTATTGGTTTAAAGTATGGGTTTTTTGTTTTTAGAGATAGGACTGATTAGGATACGTTTCTACTTTAGTATGCTATCTAAAATTGATTATGCTTTTGGTAGGATGATCTTTGTCTATAGGGCCTTTCAGTTTGGTAGAATATATAGACTCGATGTTGTGATTTTTATGGCCATAAGGGCGATCTTGTAAGGTCCTTATGCTATCACGAAAGGTCATTCCTTTGGGTTTAGAAAAGAGATTTGCATCTTGGTAATCTCTTGATTGTACATGACTTTAATTTATTTTATAAAATGTCACTGAATTATAAAAAAAAAACTTGGAATAGCTTATCTGAAATACCAGACATCGTGAAAATCATTGTCCTAAGTCAAAAATTCTCTCTTTACGATGCAATAGGATAATGGGATCTGACCCTAAGGTTAACACCTCCTCCACCAACTTTGGTGCACTCCAAAGGGTAGACTAGGAGCTATCTTCGTGACTAAAGAAAAGACAAAACATAAGAAGAAAAATGCAGAAGATAGATGTGTGTCGTATGGAGCAAAGCAGATGTGTATGTGAGAGGCAAGAAAAACATAATAGATGTATAAGTGTGGAGAGAGGAGTCGCATATGTGCGTTTGTTGTATATAAGAGAGAATAACGTTGTTAATCTTAAATAAAAAAAAATATTTTTTGATATAATAATAATCATAAAGTGATGAACATTATGGGTAATAACGATAGACGTTTGGCTAATAAAGTATAATAAAAATGATTGAGGACATTTGGGTAATAAAGTATAATAGAAATGATGGATGTTGCATAACAATGTTATGAAGGTTTTGGAACAACACCAACAATCTCCTACTTGGTCCAAAACTTGAAAAACAAATTGTAAAAATTTAGGAGAAGGATAGTTGAACAACTAGGTGACTAAGTCTTGAACCTGGTGTCTAAGAAAATCAAAGACAAAACCTGCTAAAAAAATAAATAGCCTTAAAATGCCCTAGTCTCATGAGAGTATTTATGATCGCTCTAACGAGATAGCCTAAATACTCTCATAAGAGGCGGCTAGCTCCCCATAATCATGTAGGTAAGTCCATCAAGTATGTGCTGCTCACTCTACCCAAAATTAGGCTATGAAACACATTAAGCATTAAAAAATCCAATCTCATCAAATGTAGTAAAGTCATGCTAGGGATGCTATTTAATAATTGAATATATCTCAATATTATTTCACAAACAATGTCCAAGTAAGTAGTGACCACATAACTTCATTTGACCCATTGAACTTGGCTTCCTAAGACGGGTGTCCATCATAAAGTTACTACATAATTGGCCTCATCCTCATCCCTTTAGCATGCTCTGAAACTAGTTTCGTATTCAAAGTTTTTGTAAACAAATATGTTAAGTTCCTCTTTGATTTGACATAGTCCAGGGAGATTATAACTTGTCTAATTAAAGTATATACAATTTTATATCTCAATTTGATATGTGTACTTTTTCCATTATATAACTTATTCTCGACAATATCAATGGTATCCTGTGAATCACTATAAAGGAATACAAAAGGAATTGATTTTTTCCAA
Organism: Erythroxylum novogranatense; assembly: GCA_029891385.1. Classification (NCBI taxonomy): domain Eukaryota; kingdom Viridiplantae; phylum Streptophyta; class Magnoliopsida; order Malpighiales; family Erythroxylaceae; genus Erythroxylum; species Erythroxylum novogranatense. Next base: position 81,822,076 of record CM057231.1, on the reverse strand, counting down.
AATGGGATATCAGCTAAGAGATTCCTTAACCACTCAACTTCCCATCCTTCCAACTCCAAATCCATAAGCTCAGCTTTCATTGTTGATCTCGCAATATACATTTACTTGGATGATTTCCAAAACACGACAGCTCCTGTTAAGGTAAAAATATAACCACTAGTAAAGTGCATATAATCACTCTCCGTAACCCAGTTAACATCAGAATACCCCTCTAATACAGGAGGATGACTACCAAAAGATAATCCATAATGTATAATACCTTTCAAATATCTCAAAAATGAATCAATGCATTCTAATGCTCTTAATTAGGATTATAATTATACTTATTAAGTCTACTCACAAAATATGCAATATTAGGATGAGAATGATTCATCAAGACTACTCAAAAAATATGCAATATTAGGATGAGAATAATTCATCAAGAATATCACACTACTAAGAATTTTGACATACTCAGCTTGGTTTACATTATTACCAAAATTTTTCTTTAAAGCAACACTAGCATCATAGGGATCTTGATTGGTTCAACATCATAGCAACCAATCTTCTTTAAAATTTTCTTAATATAATGAGTTCGATTTAACGTAAAACTAGAGTCAATCCTTTCAACTTTGATTCTCAAAATAAAGTATAGGTCCAAGATCTTTTATATCAAAGGAAGACTTTAACAAACTCTTAGTAATATCAACGACAAATAAATTATTACCAAAAATAAGCATATCATATACATAAAGAGTTAAGATCACTCAACCATTGGCATCAGATTTCACATAAATGAAAGAATCAGAATCAAAAGAGGTGAAACCATGTTTGAAAATATCACTTTCAAATTTCTCTTGCCAATATTTAGGAGCTTGTTTAAGTCTATACAAATACTTAACTAACTTACACACCTTCTGCTCCTAACCAAGCACTCTAAATCTCTTGTATTAGACTATATAAATTTCCTCATCAAGATCACCATTCAAGAAAGTTGTCTTAACATCTTTTTGGTGCACATGAATCTTAAATACCGAGTTAATAGCAAACAATATCCTTATAGATCCAATTTTAGTAACAGGAAAGTAAGTATTAAAAAAAACCAATCCTTCCTTTTGTTTAAAGCCTTTAATCAAAAGTCTTGCCTTGAATTGCTCAATGGTTCCTGTGGGTCTCAATTTCTTTTTGAAAATCCACTTACACTCTAAAGGCTTATACCCTCAAGGTAGATCTACTAAAACCCAAGTTTTATTAGATATGATTGACTCTAACTCACTATTTATGGCTTCCTTCCAAAAGGTAACATTCACATAACTCATTGCTTCCTCATAAGTTTTTAACTCTTTCTCAATAATATAAGTGGCCACAAAAACATCATCTATCTTATAAGGTTTTTTTTCACCACAAAGGAAGTAATAAAGTCATAATCAAAATTGGTGGGTACATATAACTCTTTTACTTCACCTTAGTGAAGTGAATCACACGTTAATACAATGCTTATAAAACGATATAGAATGCACGAGAAGGGGGGGTTGAATTGTGTATTCCCTTTTTTTTAATTCTTTCAAAAAATGATTTGTTAGAAATAATATTCTTTTACAGAACTTCCGATAGATTCTAAATAATCAAAAACTTTGAAAACTTTGTTTACAAATTAAGTAATAATAAAACTTGAATCTAAAAGAGAGATAGAGTAAGAGTAGTTGACACAGCGATTTATCCTGGTTCACCCCAAACCGTGGGCTACGTCCAGTCCTCAGAGTTCTTTCTGAGATTTTCACTATCTCTTCAACTTTTACAAGTATTCTTTATGAGCCTCTTCAGGTCTCTACAATCAGTATTCTTTCACACTTAGCCTCTGCAGGCTATCTGTACCACTTTCTCACAGATAAGTGTTTGAACACTTGTTACAGTAAAAATAGATATCAACTATTTTGCACAGAATGCTTTTTTACGATCACGTAGATGTAAATATGCTAATTTGCAATTTTTTAATTAACTTTGCAATCTTCGACTTCGACTTGTATTTATAGCCTTCGTCTCCAACTGCTTCTTGAATCTTGTTTCTTTAACAGAAACGATTAATCAGTTGAGTTATGTAACTAACCCGAATTGACTCTTGCGTCTTCTTCTCAATTCGCGTCTTCGTCTATTTTACTACTGTGTCTCCGTCTGCGTCTGTATTTCTCTTTTGCATCTGTGCTGCTTCGTCTGTGTTTATTTTGTGTCTGCGTTTGTTTATTTCTTCTGCGTTCTTCGTCTGTTTTACTACTGTGTCTTCATCTGCTTCACTATTCGCTTCTTCGTCTGTTTTACTTCTATGTCTTCGTCCGCGTCTTATTGTGCGTCTGCGTCTGTGTTTGTGTTTCTTCATCTGTATTACTTCGTCTGCTTTGCTTCTTCTGCTTTTGTTTTTCTTTTATTTTGCTCTTTGTTATACATCAAAATTATATCGAAGTAAAGTCATTTTGACTTAACAATCTCCCCCTTTTTGATGATAACAAATTATATACAATCAAGAAAACAAAATACAATGTATGAAAAGAAAAAAACTTATCTTCAACAAAAATCTTCTTCTTCTTCCTTCTTCTTCAGCTCCTTCAATCACACCCTTAAAATTTGACGTTTTCCATTCCTCTTCTACTCATTCTGTTCTCCCCCTATTTGTTATAATAAAAAATGATTAATGACGACGACTCTTCAACAGTTCTGTCATCATTTTCTTCAGATCATTCATCGTCTCCTTTATCTCGTTTACTTCTCCACGTAATTGACTGATTTCTGCTTGGGAGGCAAACGTTGATGAGGATTGATGATTATGTTCGGAGGGTGAAGTGAACGCAATTGTTGTAGCATATGCGTCCAGGGATGGAACATAGTCTTCATTAATCGCAAATGTGGGTGGATGAATGAATACTCTTGACTCTGAAATATCCAAGTCATAGGGAACAGGTAGCATCAGCAACTGTCTTCCTTGCAAGGGTATGCCTTCAGCTTCAATAGACAGTGTATTAGATAAGGGTCTAATACGCAGAACTGTCTGTACCAGGAATTCAATGAAGGTCTCTGTGATTAATCTTCCCCTTACTGGACAGTCTTCTTTCTTATCAGTATAGCTACAACTTGCTCCTCCATTAGTCTCTTTAAAAGCGCATGCCTCATTAATTTTACGCACTTCTTCTACAATCTGATCTGCGGACAGATCATCACAAACTTCTTCTTCAGGAAAAATTTTCGATTTCCCCTTATTCAAATCCAAGGGATATCTTGGCTGAATGTCTGGTACAACCTTTATTATCGACTGTTCTGTGATTGGATAAATAATGCACGGACAAGAAGACATTTTTGTAGGGTATGGCCTTGTAGTAGCATACCTTAAGGTATCATAGAATTTCCTTTCGTCTTCATTCAATATGTGCCATGTCTCACTATTTATCAGAATTGGTTGTAAGACAGCCTTTATTTGCCTTGTAGGTTGACTGCAGATAGCAATAATAGTACTCCTCCTTGTCACTACTTCAACCAGTCTGACTTCAAACTTATCCTTTCTTAAAAATTCGGAATAGTTATGAACGACTAGACTAGGTTCAGCAGATTTCTTCAATGGTACTTGTACTGAACTCAGATCTGCTGTGACTTCTTGTTGATTATCAACAGGAGTAGGCTGAACCATGTTAGGCTCAACTGGTTCCTCTGGTTGCTCAACAATGGGAGTATTCTTCTCTTGATTAGCTTCCATAGGAGTAGACAAACTCCTCCTTCGACTAACCACTTTAGTTTTTATTCTTGGAGTTTTCTTCACTTGAGACTTCTGTGTCTCAGACTCCAATTTTCTCTTCTTCTCAGTCTCCTTGCTTTGTTTGGCTTGTTCTTCCTCCAAAATTGAGACGAGAGATCTTGTTACCTTTGCCCTTTGTGCACTGGATCCATAGGCTTTTTCTTGTTCCTGCTCTCTGGTTCTTCTCTCTTCTTGTTGCCTTAGGGTTCGAATCCTAGGTGATCTCCTTGATTTCTTAGTAATTTCACCCAAGAGATTCTCTCCTTTTCTTTTTGTCACACCATCGTCTGTCCTCCGAGCAACATCATACTCTTCTCTAGGACATGCCTGTTTAAACAAAGGCCTTTTATTTATTCTTCTCCTTTCTTCTATTGGCATACTCACATTTCCATGAGATCTAGAACATGTTGCTAGAGAATTCTTTAATAAACGCTCCCCCTCAGTTCTAGTTCTCCTTGAAGAGTCTGCTTCTACTTGACTCATTATCCTCAGACCCATTCGTCGTATCGGGACTGAGTCAATTTTACTCTTCATAGGTACAATCCTTCTATTTCCTCTGTGTAGAAGGATTCTGGATTCCTTAAAAATTCTTGTAAGAAGCATGTCGTAAGGATAGCTATTTGTATCCTTCATCCCCTTAATCATATAATGTAAGATTAAGAAGGGTAAGTCAATAGGACTGCGATTCAACAGGTAGAACAAACATTGTTCATCCAGAGTGGTTACCAAATGCCTTGAACCTACTCTGGGTAAAATGCAATTAAACAAAGTTGCATGAAGAACCCTAGCTTTTGGGGCCAGACTCGAAGTCTTCCTCTCCGAAGGGTGATTCACTCCATACAACTGTCTGCTAACATCTTCTTCCTTCATATTGACCATTGTCATCCACTTAGCCTTGGTTGACAGAGTGTCACCAACCGATGGACAATCAGTCACCATCCTTATCAGCTCATTAGTCACGAAAACAGATATACCGTCTACTGAGGATACAATAGTGTTGTCTATAAGTTGAGCATTCTTCCAAAACTCATACACCTCGTCAGTATAGACTGGTTCCTGTACCTGGAAGAAATTCCTCCAACCAGCTCTTTCAATCTTAGGTTCTACGTCGATACCATCCTTCCTTAGCGACTCGAAATCCACATGCCTTCCGAATATCATAGCTGCCTCCATTGTTTCAGAACGAAAACTGTCTCTGGTAAGCTTTTCTTCTAGGGTAGGATGATTGAGAGAATTTGGAAAACAAGATGAACCGTCTAGAGATGAGAGTAACCTCAATGATATCAACTTCAGGCAACTTGAAGTATCTTAACACGCGTGCCCTAGAATCATCGGGATTCTAAAGATCGTGAAGCGTTTCCCTCCAAATCTTTCTTGTCAGAGAAGTTACCAGCTGTAACTCACTGTTTCTGACACCATTATTTTTTTACGTCCCTTTAGTCTGACTATTCGCTTAACATAACCATGTTAAGGTTGCGTCTGATCTTCTGGAATCGTTCTTCACTTAGTGGTTTAGTGAAGATATCTGCCCACTGATACTCTGTTTCGATGAACTGTAGCTTAACCACCTTCCTCTGAACATAGTCTCTCAAGAAGTGATGTCTGACTTCGATGTGTTTTACTCTCGAATGCTGGATCGGATTCTTTGTGATTGATTACCTTTGGTGTTGTCGCAATAGATTGGAATCTCCTCTTCTTGAACTGAATAGTCTTCAAGTTGATATTTGATCCACAACGTTTGTGAACAACAGCTTGCGGCAGACATATACTTTGCTTCGGCAGTTGATAGAGCAATTGAGCTTTGTCTCTTACTTGACCATGAAACTAAGTTTGAACTAAGAAAGTGACATCCTCCACTTGTGCTCTTCCTTTTGATTCTATCTCCGGCATAGTCCGCGTCGCAATATCCGATTAACCTGAAATCTTTACCTTTCTCAAACATTAAGCAAAGATCAGTAGTACGTGCGAGATATCTCATAATCCTCTTAACATCAATATAATGAGACTCTCTAAGATCGGACTGAAACCTTGCACACAAGCATACACTGAATAATATATCAGGTCTACTTGCTGTAAGATAGAGTAAAGAACCGATTATCCCTCTATACAGGGTTTGATCCACCTTCTTACCAAGTTCATCTTTCGACAAAAGGTTTGAAGGATGCATCGGAGTAGTCATTGACTTCACATTTTGCATATCAAACTTATTCAACAATTCTTTCACATATTTTTGTTGATGGATAAAGATTTTCTCTTTGGTTTGCTTAACTTGCAACCCAAGAAAGAACTTTAACTCACCCATCATGCTCATTTCAAATTCATTTTTCATTAGACTCTCAAACTTCATGCATAATTTCTTTGAAGTAGCACCAAAAATAATATCATCAACATAGATCTATACAATTATAAATTCATTTTAGTAATTCTTCCTAAAGAGCGTCTTATTAACTTGACCTCTACTAAAATCATTCTCTAAGAGAAAAGTACTCAGACGATCATACCAAGCTCTAGGAGCTTGCTTCAGGCCGTATAAGGCTTTATGAAGTCTATAGATATGGTCTGGATTTTTAACATCCTCGAAACTAGGTGATTGCTTAACATACACATCTTCGTCTATAAAACCATTCAGAAAGGCACTCTTCACATCCATCTGAAACAGCTTTATATTATGACAGACCGCATATGCCAACAATATCCTAATCGCTTCAAGTCTTGCTACTGGAGCATATGTCTGATTGTAGTATATTCCTTCTTGCTGATTATAGCCTTGTGCTACTAATCTAGCCTTATTTCGACTCACTCTTCTTGATTCGTCTAACTTATTCTTAAAGACCCATCTCGTTCCTATAATGGATTTCTTAGGGGGTTTCGGAACTAAGGACCACACATTGTTTCTAGTAAATTGATTCAGCTCCTCTTGCATGGCTAATACCCAAGCTTCATCTTGAAGGGCTTCCTCAACCTTCTTAGACTCTATTTCAGAGATAAAAGCCACATTAGCTTCTCTTCTGAATCTGAACCTTGTCCTTACTCCTTCTGAGGTCTCTCCGATAATCAACTTTTCTGGATGAGAACTTTTATATTTCCAGTCTCTTTTCAGTCTAATAGTTTCTGGAATATCTTCAACTTTGTCTTCTTGAGTACCTGGTGCTGGAGTGTTTGTTGTGTCGTCTAAGTTCTTTGAAGGACCTTCACTCTCCATGTCATCTTCCTTATGAGGTTGGGAACTATCATCAAACTTGACATGGATGGTCTCCTCAACTGTCTTTGAAATAAGGTTGTACACCCGGAATGCTTTAGACGATGATGAGTAGCCTAGAAAGATTCCTGGATAGGTCTTTGAATCGAATTTATCCAACAACTCCTTTGTATTCAGAATAGAGCACTTGCACCCGAATGGATGAAAGTAAGATATGTTTGGTCTTCTTCCATTCCATAACTCATAAGGAGTCTTCTTCAACATGGGTCTCAACAGAATTCTATTCTAAATATAGCATGTTGTATTCACCGCTTCTGCCCAGAAGTACTTAGGAAGATTCATCTCACAAAGCATAGTCCTAGCCATTTCTTGAATCGTCCTGTTCTTCCTTTCAACAACTCCATTCATTGTGGAGTCACAGGAGCAGAAAAATTGTGGAAAATTCCATTCTCCTCACGAGAATAATCTAAACTTCTCGTTTTCAAACTCTCCACCATGGTCACTCCTGATACTAGCTATAGACATTCCTTTTTCATTCTGTACTTTTCTGGATAAGGTCCTAAAACACTTAAAAGATTCATCTTTGTGTGATAAAAACAATATCCAACAAAATCGAGTAAAGTCATCAACAATAACAAGTCCATATTTCTTTCCGCCAAGACTTATTATCCTTATAGGACCAAATAAGTCCATATGTAACAACTCTAAAGGTCTAGATGATGTTACAAAATTTTTAGAAGAAAAAGAAGTTTTAATCAGTTTTCCTTTCAAACAATTTTCACAGAAAAACTCTTTGTCAAAACTTATTTTTTGGTAATCCTCTTACCAAATCATGTTTTGCCAATTTTGAAATGTGTTTAAAAGAAACATGACCTAGCTTTTTATGCCGATTAGTCTTTCTTCTTGTAAGGCGAAAACATGAAACATTTTGACTTTGAAAATCTTCTAAATCAATTTTGTAAAGATTATTTCTTCACTTGGCGAGAAAAAGTATAGACCCATCTTTGTTTCTGACTTCACAAAGATTTTGATTGAATGTGACTATGAAACCAGAATCACACAATTGACTGACACTGATCAAATTATGTTTCAAACCATCAACAAGCAGTACATTATTGATGCATGCAAAGGAATCTTTACCTATTTTACCGATTCCAACGATCTTGCCCTGCTGGTTGTCTCCGAAAGTTACCGATCCTCCCTTCTTATACTGAAGTTCTAGGAACATAGGCCTTCTTCCCGTCATATGTCACGAGCAACCACTGTCTAAATACCAATGGTGCTTGCCGCATCTTCCAAGGAAGGATATCTGCAGGAGAAACTATTTTATTTTTTGGTACTCATATTTTCTTGGGTCCTTTAGGGTTAGTAGCATGCACATGATGAGTTCTTTGATGCATATTACTAGTACGTTGATTAATACGAGATTTAATATAGTTTCTCTTTTGAGGGAAAGGGTTCTTATGAGGATGAGACTTATTGCCTGTAAACCCTAATCCGGTTTTATCACTTGGATATCTACATTTTCCAAGCATCTCGTTCATTTTCTTTGTGCTCTCGGTGAAAGTAGCTAAATTAGCTGATAGATTCTTAATTCTCTGTTTCAGCTGATTGATCTCTTCTGATCTGTCTACGACTTTCTTTTTCTCCTCTAATTGCTTCTTTAGACAGATATTTTCTCTCTCTATTACTTCTTTATGTCTAATGTTTTCTACATACTTTTTCTTTAATAGTTTGTACTGTTTCAGAATAGCATGAGAATCTTTTAACAATTCTGAGTAGGCATCATGCAAGTTATCGTAATCAGATTTTACCTCCTCATCACTATCTTCCTCGGCTACTAGGCAGATGTTTGCATGTTCAGATGACTCGGAACCTGTATCTGATTCTGATGAATCTAGGTCCTCCCACGTTGCCATCATGCTTTTCTTGCCTTCTCTACTCTTCTTTGGTTTCTTCTTTAGAGTAGGACATTCGAACTTGTAGTATCCAGGCTAATTGCACTCGTAGCAAATGACAGATGACTTCTCTGGTTTAGCTTCATCTTTGACATTCTTCTTGAAAGTCTGATTTGCTTTGTACTTCTTCTTCCACATGCGTCTTATCTTTCTAGAGATGAAAGATAATTCGTCGTCTTCATCACTTGACTCTTATTCTGATTGGCTGGAGTCGTCATTCTTTGATTCTTCAATCTTTAACACTTTTGATGACTTCCTCCTTCTTTGAGTCTTGTGATTCTTTTGTCCGGCCTTCAGCGCTATCGTCTTGTCCCGTTTAGGCTTGTCTTCAGCATCGAGTTCAACTTCATGAATCTTCAAGGATCCAAGCAGCTCGTCAAGCTTTAGCACGCTCAAATCTTTGGCTTCTTGCACCGCAGTAACTTTAGGTCTCCACCTCTTAGGAAGACTTCTTAAGATCTTTCGAACATGATCTTGATTGTTGTACGTTCTTCCAAGAGCTTTCAATCCATTGACAATTGTTTGAAATCTTCTAAACACTTGATCAATAGATTCTTCATCTTTCATCCTGAAAAGTTCGTACTGGTGCACAAGAATATTATCTTGGATTCTTTAACTTGGCTTGTGCCTTCGTGAGCAATGGACAATGTGTCCCACATCTCCATCGCAGTGTCGCATCCGTGGACTTTGTCATACTCACTCTTGCTTAGGGCACAGGTCAAGAAGAACTTCGCCTTTGAGTTCAGCTGTATTCTTGCCTTTTGATCAGCCGTCCATCTGATTCGTGAAATAGAATTGCCATCTTCATCTACTGGTGTGTAAGATCCGTTCTCTATCACGTCCCAAAGGTCGACATAAGTAGATTCTATGAATAGCCGCATCCTATCTCTCCAATAATGATAATCTTCTCGGTTGAATGCTGGAGGTCTAGTGACTGAGGCTCCTTCTGCAATGTATACATGTGATTCCGCCATTATCTTTGATCCACACTTTGCTAAAGTGATCCTTGGATACCTTGCTCTGATACCAATTGAAGTGAATCACACGTTAATACAATGCTTATAAAAAGATATAGAATGCACGAGAAGGGGGGGTTGAATTGTGTATTCCCTTTTTTTAATTCTTTCAAAAAACGATTTGTTAGAAATAATATTCTTTTACAGAACTTCCGATAGATTCTAAATAATCAAAAACTTTGAAAACTTTGTTTACGAACTAAGTAATAATAAAACTTGAATCTAAAAGAGAGATAGTGTAAGAGTAGTTGACACAACGATTTATCCTGGTTCACCCCAAACCGTGGGCTACGTCCAGTCCTCAGAGTTCTTTATGAGATTTTCACTATCTCTTCAACTTTTACAAGTATTCTTTATGAGCCTCTTCAGGTCTCTACAATCAGTATTCTTTCACACTTAGCCTCTGCAGGCTATCTGTACCACTTTCTCACAGATAAGTATTTGAACACTTGTTACAGTAAAAATAGCTCTCAACTATTTTGCACAGAATGCTTTTTTACGATCACGTAGATGTAAATCTACTAATTTGCAATTTTTCAACTAACTTTGCAATCTTCGACTTTGACTTGTATTTATAGCCTTCGTCTTCAACTGCTTCTTGAATCTTGTTTCTTTAACAGAAACGGTTAATCAGTTGAGTTCTGTAACTAACTTAAACTAACTCTTGCGTCTGCTTCTCAATTCGCGTCTTCGTCTGTTTTACTACTGTGTCTCTGTCTGCGTCTGTATTTCTTTTTTGCATCTGCGTTGCTTCGTCTGTGTTTATTTTGTGTCTGCGTTTGTTTATTTCTTCTGCGTTCTTCGCCTGCTTTTACTCTCGTGTCTTAAATGCTTTCATTATTTGCTTCTTCGTCTGCTTTTATACGTGTCTTCGCTCTGCGTCTTATTGTGCGTCTGCAAGGCGTGTTTGTGTTACTTAAATCAGACATTACTTAAATGCCTTTGCTTCTTCTGCTTTTGTTTTTATTTTATTTTTCTCTTTGTTATACATCAAAATTATATCGAAGTAAAGTCATTTTAACTTAACACTTAGTTTAACAATTCCTCCTACTTTATGTCATCATTGGTAGAAGAACTAGGGATAGATTATCTAAGAGCTTGCACACTCACTTTCATAGGAAATATATCCTCAAAGAATATTGCATCTCTTGACTCCATAATTAGTCTATAAGTGTTACATTCCTCTTCCTTAACCATAAATCTATAGGCAATACTATTAGAGACATATCCCACAAAAATAAAATCAATGGTCTTAAGTCTAATTTTCTTCCTCTTACATTTAGGTAGAACAACCTTAGCAAGATGCCTCTATACTTCCAAAAAACTCAAGTTAAGTGGATAACCTTTCTAAATTCCTTAAGGTGTTCAATCTAGTTTCTTATAATGGACTATGTTTAGAATATAACAAGTTGAGAGAATAGCTTCCCAGCGTAAAATCAGTAAACTCAAGGCAATTAACATTGCATTCATCATATCCTTAAGTGTTCAGTTTTTCCTCTCGACTATTCTATTTTGTTCAGGTGTATAAGAGGCTGAAAGCTAGTGAATAATAGCAACTTTTTCACAATAATTAGTGAGAAAATTATTACAATACTCACCATATCGATCAAACCATAATCTCTTAATTTTCCTTTCCAATTGGTTTTCAACATTAGCTTTGTATTTCATAAACACTTCCTCTACATCACTTTTACTTTTTTCAATAAGTAAGCCTTAGTAAATTGAGAAAAATATTGTTTCCAAAGATAAATATCATATCTTCATTTGTCTATCTAGGTGCTAAATGCAGCACAGAAACAAGACCGAAATAGGATGCTAAGACTAATATCAAGCACAAATGCATTAGCACTATAGGGAGTTCACACTATTTTTTTATGAACAAAATGCATCAGGCACAGATACATCAAGAAAAAACAGGCTTCAAAAATTATTTTATTAAAATAAATGTACTTTGTCTTTACCTATAACAATGTTTCTTGCTTTTGCTGACTAGTGAATCCTATCTAGAACGCATATTTGCTTATCAACCTTATAAGGATGAGAAAACCATTGGGGGAACTATTCAAATCTAGATCAGGGCAAGGATAGAGACCAAATTGTAAAGAAAGGTGGCAAAGAGATAAAGAATATAAATATTGTAATTGTATTTGCTATTAATGCTACTTGATCTTTTACTAGTATCATGATGCTTCCTCAACCAATAGGGGGCGTGCTAGTACTATCGTTTTTGTGTCCTTTTGTAGTTTGTAAGACCAAAAATAACTACTATTTGATGTTATAGAGAAAAAGAGAAAAGGGAGATTCTTCTTCCTGTCATTTTATATGTAGCGACATTTAAATATCAAATATAACTAACCATTATCGACAGACTTCTAACTCTAACTCCTCATTATTTCAATTTGTCATTCTTGTTTTAAATCATTGAAACTACATACCGTCATAGTAATACCACATGATATCTTGAATTTTTTTGTAGAATATCTTCTGTAATACTTGTCTTTATTGTGTATTTTCTTATTGTATAGGTTACTGATACTTGTATAGGCTTTTAAGTGGTTTTGCTTTTTATGTAATAGTTTTAGTCGTTTTGTTTGATCAGACACTGATGGTATAAATACCATCTTTTTCTCATTCGTGTAATTGAGTTAACCATTTTACAGTGGTTACTTTACCAAAATCACAATCCCTAGATTACAGATTCTTCATGGTATCATAGACATCTAGATAGATCCACACATCCACGAAGCTACGTTATGGTTGACCGGGTGAGTAGTTCACGATCATCGTTTGGCAATATGCATGAGGACGAGAATCCGCTGTTTCTACACAACTCCGATCATCCTGGGATGGTTCTTGTTTCGACTCCATTAAGTGGGAATAACTACCTATCTTGGAGTCGTGCGATGAGGATCGCTTTAGGCGCAAAGCTGAAGCTCGATTTCGTCAATGGAAAATGTGAGAGGCCGAATGAAGGTTCGTCGGATTTTGATAGGTGGTGTCGGGTTGATTATATGGTTACGTCATGGATACTCAACGCCATCTCCAAAGACATTGTGGAGTCCTTCTTGTACGCAAGCTCAGCTAGGGATCTTTGGAAAGATCTAGAACGACGATATGGAGAATGTAATGGGCCGTTGCTGTATCAACTCAAGCGGGAGATTAGTTCAATCTCACAAGGGGAGCTATATGTTTCCAGGTATTTTACTAAACTAAAAAGGTTGTGGGATGAATTAAATTGCTTGGCTCCCATTCCGCAATGTTCATGTGGAGCCCTAAAGCAATGCTCATGTGGAGCCCTTAAACAGTTTGTTGAATTTGAAGATAATGATAGGTTAGTACAATTTCTTATGGGATTGAATGAAGAATATGATGCAATTAGAAGTTAGATACTTGTACTGGATCCTTTGCCTCATGTAGATAGGGCTTATTCGATGGTTGTTAGGGTTGAAAAACAACGGGAGGTAAATCTTTCTTTTGCTGATAACACAAGTAGTGCTATGATGGTGCGTAGTTCTGGAAATAACAGTGCAAAAGGGGTTAGTAGAGGTGTATTCAAGAAACAGATGAATAAGGAGGATATGTTTTGTGATTTTTGTCAAAGAAAAAGGCATACAAGAGATACTTGTTTCAAAATTCACGGGTATCCTGATTGGTATAAGGGTTCTAAGGATAAAAAAGGAGGGGATATGCATAGAGAGTTTGTGAATATGAGTGACTCCCCTTTGGAGTACTCGGATGAGAAGGAGATAAAGGAACCGGTTTGGAAACAAGACATGGCAGCCATGATTCAACAAGGTATTGTGAATTTTATGCAAGGCCAAGGGAAGTCGATTCAGATGAAGGAAAAAGGGGGAGATGTTATCAACTTTGCACACTACAATGACTTTGCAGGTAGCATTCTCAATCATTCATTTAGTTCAGTTAGTTCAATTGAATGTGGTTCTTGGATAGTAGACACAGGTGCTTCCAATCATATGTGCCATGATCTTAATTTGTTTGTTAAACCTAAACCTGTTGCTAAATATACCCCTGTTCACTTACCGGATGGCACAGTTAAGACAGTAGATTTCATAGGGGATATTATTCTTTGTGATAATCTTAGTCTGTCATCTTCTTTGCATATACCTTCTTTCAAATATAACCTACTTTCCGTGAACAAACTTGCTTGTCAATCACCTACAAAGTTTACCTTTTTTGCAACCTTTTGTGTTCTGCAGGACCTTGTGACTGATGAGGTCTTAGCAGTTGGAAAGGTCATAGCGGGACTCTATGTTCTTGACAAATTTTCTTTTCACAAAAATAACATTTTGTCTTACACCACACATTTAGATGATTGTATCCGTAAGCCAATACATTGTCATAGTGCTGTTGTTGATGGATTTTGGCATCAAAGATTGGGCCATCCGTCCCTTATTGTAATGAAACAATTGCACAATTCTTTCAGTAATATGATTTTTTCTGATCATCCTTGTGATATATGTCATTTTTCAAAACAAACCAGACTTCCTTTCCCTAAGAGCAATATTAGTACAGTTGCATGTTTTGAAATGTTGCATATGGATCTTTGGGGTCCTTATAAGCAAGGGTCAATTAGTGGAGCTCACTACATTTTCACCATTGTAGATGATTTTTCTAGAACAACCTGGACCTATTTACTTAAGCACAAAGGTCAGACTTCCACTTTTTTAGATAAATTTCTTAAATATGCTCAAAATCAATTTCATGCTACGATCAAAGTCATTAGAACAGATAATGGGACAGAATTCTTAAGTCATAGTTGTCAGGAAGTCTTTGGCAACTATGGAATTATACATCAGAAAACCTCTCCTTATACTCCCCAACAAAATGGGGTTGTTGAACGAAAACATAGGCATTTGTTACAAACTGCAAGAGCTCTTATGTTTCAGTCCCATTTACCAAAACAATTTTGGGGAGATTCCATCTTAACAGCCACATATATCATAAATAGGCTTCCCACTCATGTTCTTAATTGGAAATCTCCTTATTTTGTTCTTTTCCAAAAGGAACCTGATTATCATTTTTTGAAAACTTTTGGTTGCCTATGTTATGCTTCTAACACCTTTCCTTATAAAGATAAATTTGCTCCTAGGGCTTTCAAATTAGTTTTCCTTGGTTATTCTTCGGGACAAAAAGCTTACAAACTTTATGATTTGCATAGCCATCATATTTTCATTTCTAGGGATGTTGTTTTCTATGAAAATATATTCCTTTCGATCCATTTCTTTGGATCCGCACATAGTTCCTTTGCCTAATCCAAGTGTCTTACCACCTGTTTTGTCTCAAGAATCATCATCTATTGAAACTCTTAATGTTGATTTTTCTGATTCTTTAGTTCCAACCTCATCTGCTACTTCTAGCTCTACTGATCTTGCACAGAGTCTAGCTCCTATTCGTAGGAGTACTCGTGTGACCCAACGACCTAATTGGTTGAATGATTTTGTTTCACATGCATCTGTTACTGATATTGCTCATTCTGTTTTTCCTAATATGACTATTGCTTCTCATCCACCTCACACATATCCATTTGTACTCTCTTCACACATTACATCAGATTATCATTCTTTTTTAGCAAATGTGTCTACTATTGAAGAGCCTCGTTCTTTTGAGCAAGATCGAAGTAATTTGCATTGGTTGCATGCTATGGAGGATGAGTTGACAACCCTTGATAATAATCACACTTGGGATCTTACTGTTTTACCGAAGGGTAAAAAGACTATAGGTTCAAAATGGGTTTATAAGGTTAAACTCAATCCGGATGGGACTATTGATAGGTATAAGGCTAGGTTAGTTGCAAAGGGCTATAATCAAGTTAAGGGTGTTGATTATACTGAATGTTATTCTCCAGTAGCTAAAATGGTTACTGTGAGGATTTTGTTTGCCATTGCTGCTGCCAAAGGTTGGCCTTTACATCAATTAGATATCAATAATGCTTTTTTGCATGGATATATTGATGAGGAGTTGTACATGTTACCTCCTCAAGGGTATACCAAGGCTGGTCCCAATCAAGTGTGTCGTTTGAGGAGGTCTTTATATGGTCTTAAACAAGCCTCCCGACAATGGAATCATGAGCTTACTGTTTCTCTTTGTAAGCAGGGTTTTGTGCAATCTGCCCATGATCCTTGTCTTTTTCTTAAACCCGAAGGGACTGATTATCTTGCCCTTGTAGTATATGTTGATGATGTATTGATCATGGGTCCTACGGATGCTTGTATTCAGCAAGTCAAATGTTTTTTACATGATCAGTTTACTATTAAAGACATGGGATCTGCAAAGTATTTTCTTGGTTTGGAGCTTGCTAGGTCTGAAACTGGTTTGTATGTCAATCAGAGAAAGTATGTGTTGGATATTCTCAAGGATGCAGGGTTGACTTGTTCTACAGGGGCCACTACTCCTTTATCTCCTAACTGTCGTTTTGATGATGCTAGTTCTCCTTTATTGGTGAATCCAGATCGTTATAGGCGGCTGATTGGGCGTCTCCTTTATCTTGGTTTTACACGACCTGATATCACACATGCTACTCAACAATTGAGTCAGTTTGTTCAAGCTCCTACTGAACAACATTGGGTTACTGCCATTCATGTGCTCAAGTATTTACAACAATCTCCCTCTACAGGTTTATTCTTCCCTTATAACAATTCTTGTTCGTTACAAGCATATTGTGACGCGGACTGGGCTGCATGTCCTTTTAGTAGGCGCTCCTTGACTGGTTTTTGTGTTTTTTTGGGTGATGCTATGATTTCTTGGAAGACTAAGAAACAATCCACTGTTTCTCGGTCTTCTGCGGAGGCTGAGTATCGGAGTCTCTCCACTACGGTTTGTGAATTGCAATGGATTTCTTATTTGCTGGCTGATTTTCGAATTTCTGTTTCTTTTCCCATTCCTTTGTGGTGTGATAACTTAGCTGCTGTCCATATTACTGCTAATCCTATTTTTCATGAAAGGACTAAGCATTTAGAAATTGATTGTCATCTAGTTCGCGACAAGTATAAAGAAGGCTTCGTTCTTCCTCAACATATTCCATCCAAGCTTCAATTGGCGGATATGTTTACTAAGGCTTTGTCTGCTCCCGTTTTTTTTTTTTTTGATGTCCAAGTTGGGCTTGTGTGATTGGCACCAAGCACCACCTTGAGGGGGGGCTGTAGAATATCTTCTGTAATACTTGTCTTTATTGTGTATTTTCTTATTGTATAGGTTACTGATACTTGTATAGGCTTTTAAGTAGTTTTGCGTTTTATGTAATAGTTTTAGTCGTTTTGTTTGATCAGACACTGATGGTATAAATACCATCTTTTTCTCATTCGTGTAATTGAGTTAACCATTTTACAGTGGTTACTTTACCAAAATCACAATCCCTAGATTACAGATTCTTCATTTTTTTAATCTATTAGAGCGTGACTAACATAATTAAGGCATATTTTATTCTCCACTAGTGACATTTGGATTTGAATTCATGCACTACACGACTTTTTCTTTTGCAATCTTAGTAACATAATAAGGAATTCTTTATACTATATTTTCAAGTGAAAAATAATAACATAAATATCAATATATTGAAATACATTAATCAATAAAATAGAATCTAGAAACATTATTTATTCAAAAGTTGACGTACTGAATCTAAAAAGAGACAACTTACACTGAAATAAACAGACAACATAAAGAACATGATTTTTTCGTCTAATATAAAACTTAAAAAAACATGATGTTAGAACAAAACAATATTTCAACTTATATTGAAATAGAAGTGCAACAGTAAAAACACAATAATTTTTTACAAACAGTAGCAAGAATGCAACAATTTCTGATTTAGATTGTTAAAGAAATAATCAAATAACATCAAATAAAACATGGAATAGCTTATCTAAAATGCAAGGCTTCATGAAAATCATTGTTTAAAGTCAAAAATTCCCCCATTATGATGCAGTAGGATAACGGGATCCTACCCCTGGGTTAACACCTCCTTCATTAGCTTCCACACACTCTAAAGACTATAGTAGGAACTATCTCTGTGACTGAAGAAATGACAAAATAGAAGAAGAAGAATGCAGTAGATAGATGTGCATTGTATGGACCAAATTAGATGCATATGTAAGAGGTAAGAAAAATAGAATAGATGCATGAGTGTGGAGAAAGGAGTCACGTATGTGCCTTCGTTGTATATATGAGAGATGATCATTGTTAATCTTAAAGAGCAAAAAAACCTTTTTAGTATAATAATAATAATAATCATAATGTAATGAAAGTTATGGCTAATAATGATGGATGTTTGGGTAATTGTTGGCAGTTATATGAACAACCACATATATATAAACGAATAACCACATATATATGACACCCCTTCAGTTTGTTTTTCTCTAATATAAAAAGAGGAAGTTGGCTTGTGAAAGTGTATTTTTCTTAAGAAAACAAAAATATTAGAAACCAAATAAGTTTTGGTTATTTTTCTCTCTTTCTTAGAAGATAAACATTTTTCTTCATTCTTCTTCATTCACATGAATCACACTATCAAAGAATTTGAGTTTGGAGTGTGGATTAATAGGTGACTCTAGTAGCCAACCGTAAAACAAAACAAATCGATCCGGTACTTCCGTATTAAGATTAGTCCTTATAAAAATTTACATTGGTATCAGAGACAGGTTTTATTCACAGTCATACTTCAAATATAGATTTGTTTGTTTTTGTTTCTGTTTTATATGCGTATCATATAAAAACGAAAACCACAATGACATCTTACCCTTTGTTCTCCTGTTTTTCTTTGTTATATAATCTTGTCCGTGCATTGAGAGATCATAAGATTAAGAACTGAAAAAATTAGAGAAGTCTTGTTTTTCGGTTTTTGTGCATGATGATACATGTCGGTTTTTGGGCATGATGATACAAGTGTATTTAACATGTGAAAGAAGAGATAAAAGAGTAGATGAGGACATGAAACACCAGAGAACATGTAAACGGCATGCGATTATGTTGGTTTTAAGCCATAAACGGCAGAGAACAAATAACCCATTGTTTGTAAACTGTATTTCTTGTTCTTTAAGCCATAGAAAGGAACGTTCGGAAAGAAGTGGTCAGTTTTTTTTATGGGTTATTGGTTGTTTACAAACAGTACATGCATTAAATGCTTTTAATGAGTATTATAGCATGAGTCAATAGAAAGTAACATTGTAGGAAGTTACGATGATCATGAAAACTAAAGTGGGTTTTCTTTTCCTCAATTTTTGTGCATGATATTAAGGGAGCGCTTGGTTCACAGAGAAGAATGAGAATGAAAATAGGAATGAATATAGTAGAGAATGGGAATGGATATAATCATTATAATAATGATGGTTGGTTAAAATGGAGGAATAATTATCATTACCTTTGATGGTGGTTGGTTTGTTAAAAATCTTAAAAATAAAATTTTTAAACTATTATTTTATATCAAATTTTAAATATATTTTAATTAATTATATTTTATACACCCTATTTGTAATTACAAAATATTTAAAATTAAGTATATTATGGTATTTCATTTCCAATAGTTCTTGAAAAAATACTCCAATATTTTCTTGCATCAACATATCATTAGTTACATAATATCCTTAAAATATAGTTTAACAATCGAAAATATTGTACAATTCATTAACATAACCATAATATTCATCATTCCATTGCTATAGTAAAATCAATTAATATAGTTTAATACAATTTGCATTCCCTGATAAGGCAAATGACGTAAAATATATGTCATATACACAACATCTTCACCAAAAGCCTTTAATTGATGTAAAATAACCAGGTTAACACTACAAATATTGTTCACATCATAACTACAAAAGACCCAACTAATACAAAATAACCTGGTTAGGCAACATCAATTACATCATAAGTTTATAATACTTATAAAAATATTAATATGCTTTCTCGAATGATTCATAGACTAGAAGATGGATAGAGGAATCCAAGTACAAAAGACTTTTTTAAATGATTTGGCAAAGCGAATAAAACCTGAACTTTGGCAAGATCATTACAAAATAACATAGCAGCCTTACCAACATCCATTGGAGATATGCCAATATTAAGAAGCTCAGTCATGAGCTCTTGCATCTTCTCATCAGTTAGAGAATCAGATTTAGACTCCAATATCAAAGCATTTGTAACAGATGCATATTGTGAGGCCATTTGTTCGCAAATAGACTCAAACTTAGCAGTGAAATTGTCTAACCTTGACTCAATAGTATTCTGAAGCGTTGCTGGTCTTTTTTTCTTGTAAGAATTTTCCTTTTTTGGTGATAGGTTTTTTCGCCTTTTTCTTCTATGATTGCTTGAAGGAATGGCCGATGATCCTTGTATATCAGATACCACAACAAGTTCATCTTCACTGTCCGATGAAGAATAGATTGTTATATTATTTGGGTTGTTAGCCTTAGCACTTGCTTCAGCTATATCCTCAGCTTTGAGTCCTGTCGCTCTATCTTTACCCCACACCATGTCCAATTTTCGCAAATATGGGAATTTAAAATTCCACATTCAATTGCATTCTTATGATTCTGTAAAAAAAGAATTACAAGAAGAATTTTAAAATGCAATAACAAGAAAATGTTATAATTATGAAAAAAGAAACTAATAAAATAAGAGTTCAATCAACTTTTGAGTTAGATGTCCTTACCAAGCACCATTCGTCAAACCATTGTTTCTCACAATTGATCTTATGCTCAACATCATCCCATTGACAACCACTTTGCATACACATTTCCGAAATTGGATTGTACTTGTTTCTTAACCATTTAATCTTAGAGTCAATGTGAGGATCGACATCCTTATCAAAATTGGGAATCTTACTCAGCAACATCTTGTGCACTTCAACCATGTAATTATTCTTAAATCCCCCATCTACTTTCCATAAAGGATCACAAGCTAGTTCTTGCAAAACATCAACCAAAGCTTCAACCTCATCATCCTTCCAATATTGTTTATTCTTTCCCCTCCCACGGGTAGCCATAGCCATTCCTGTTAAAAGAAGGACAAAATAACAGTTATCAAAGAAATAACATATAACAAAAATAACTTTGCTGAAAAAGAAATATAAAAGCAATGTAAACTTTCTTGTAACCCTTTCTATGCCTTTCACAATACGTTTAAGAATTCAAATTTGTAAGATCATTCATATTTATGGGATAATTAATAAATCTATTGGCCAAAAAGTTCCATGAGAATCTAGAAACATCACTGACATATCCAAGATATGGAGTCAATGAAGGTTCCCCAACAACAACACCAACATAATGACTTGGGCATGTTGTTGATGGAAATATATAACTCTTCACCAATTCACAAGATAAGTCCAGTTCACAGTCTAAGAGACAACCCATGAGTTCTTCAACCAGAGAGGCATTTACATTGATAGCACTCAGACTTGAACTACTAATATTTTTATCGTCACTAGCAAGGATGTAAAGGGTGCGGGCAACAAGAGAAGTCGCTGCCACTATAGCTGAAGAGTTTATTTTTGCTGCACAAAATATATCAATCAAAACTTTGTTGTATTTATTATAAACCAGATGTTTTCTTCAGGATGTCCCAAATTTATAAAATTATTTCCATTGAACTCTTTTAGAATATTGATAGCAATTCAAGATTTTAAGGATTGTTTTCCTAATTTGTCACTTTCTCCATCTCCAATTATTACACATATATATTGAGAATATAGTGTTTGAAATTATAAGACACAAGTAAAGATGGCTTAATGATTCAACCAATTCTTTATCTGATCTTACATCGATGATATCACATTTGCAATTAATCCTATATATATATATATATATGCATATACATATATATATATATATATATTCTAAATACCTTTTATATGCCCAGTATGGAGTAGAAAATGCCTTTTATATGCCCAAGTATGGAGTAATATATATATATATATATATATATATATATATATATATATATATACATATATATATATATATATATATATATATATATATATATATATATATATATATATATATATATATATATATATATATATATATATATATATCATGTTCTCTGTTGGTTGTTTTTCTTGTTATTGTAATGTGTTTTCTGAAAGACTTCTCGGTGAGTCCAAGGGGACTCCATATACCAGTCTTTTAAACTCATATGCTGGCAATTCCCTCATAGCTGATGTAGGAGTCAACAAGAGTTTGACTGATTATACATATATATATATATATATATATATATATATATATATATATATTTGGCTTTCTTTCTTGTTACGGTAATCTGTTTTTTGCAATGCCTTATATATATATAGATTAACAAGAAAGAAAGCCAACAGAGAACATGATATATATATATATACACACACACACACACACACACACATATGTATATATATATTACTCCATACTTGTTAATGTGATTTGTTTTCTGCAGTGCCTTTTATATACCCAGTATGGAGTCATGTCCTATCATTTGTATTGGCCTGTGCTTCAAGCAAATCTGTATTCTGTTCTTGCAAAGTTTACCCATCATGTTTGAAGCTAAGCTTCTTTGTATCAGTACTAGACGTAGGCAATTCCAAGACTTCAAGTTAAAAAGAAAATGAGGGGCATCTAATTCTTATACGTCTCCCCAAGTAAGTTGCATCACAAGCAACAGCAAAACCTTTATAAACAACGAGGTACTGTTTATGAATTCATTCCATCAGGCAATCCTCTTTGGCATACATCAGCATCGCAATCTTCGACTACTATCTTTAAAGACCTCAACTTTGGAGTTTATAAATTAGCCACCAACTAAAACATTCTAGTGTTTCACGATTAAGCACAAATAACTACCATCACATATTAATCGGAAAATTGACTCCTTATAACAAGTGGGGCATCTATAACAAATTCAAGAGCAGACGGAAAACATACTGGTAAGGAAAATTACCTTTCTTCTCCTACGATCAATAACTCAAGAGCAGAACGCAGTTTAGAAACCTGGGTTGCATCTCCCGCTTCCTCCATATCCTGATAAAAATAAAAGCAGCAGTAAAGAAAAATCAGACATGCTTAGAATCTCAAAACAAATTCTAATGAATGTATTTTCTCAATACCCAGAACAAGAAATGAAATGGAGGAGGAACGACATTGATAAAGATTGAAGAAAGAAAATACACAAGAAAATAGATTTTTAGAATCGAAACCTTAACCCAGTAGAAAAGAAACCCAGTAGAAATATGCTATATCGACAAAAACAAAATTGAAGAAGAAAGAAAGGAAGAACATTACCAGTGTTATTCTTGGTTTCGGGTGTGTCCATGGTGGGCTACAGGGATAGTTTGTGGAGAGATTTGCCAAGGTAGACGATTATGGGTTAAGAGACATTACAAAGAGAGTGAAACTCAGAGGAGTGATGTATGGCGCCAACGCGCGCCAAATTAACAAAGTAATGACTTCCATTTCTCTCGTAATCGAGAGGAATGGAGCATTACCTTAAACCTGGGAATGAAAACATTACCTATTCAATGATAATGTCTCACCAAACAATACATTTCATTCCATACCCATACCTATTTTTTCAAACCCTCTAAATAGGCACACCCTAAGTCTTTATTACAAGAAGAAGGGCATTGGCTTTTCTGTTAAACTTTCGCAAGAAGACTCCTTAAAAGCATGTGTAGCCTTTGCACAAATACATTTAATGCGTTAAATGGCTTCACTAGAAAACATCCACGCTGACGTTTAAATTTTTTTTTATTTGTTTCAAACGATTTGTTCGTTAATCGGTGTTCGATAAACATTCATGGACAAGAACAAGTTTTGATATAAAACCGAAAACGTTTTATAAGTATATACCTTTAAGTTTTGCTTGTACTGTTTGTGCATTTACAAATGTGCTATAAATTTATGAATGTGTTTTCATATAATATAGTTTAAAATATTTCATAAATATGTTTTATGGATAATTTTATAATATTTAAAATAATATTATATAAATGAGTTTTATATAATTTTAGATTAAATATTGTTTTACAAGTATCAAATGATTGCTGTAAATTAGTTTTACATATTCTTTATTTTGGCATTTTTTATGACATGTCAAATTAAAATAGTTTAATTAAATTATAAAATTCCTAGTTCATTTTTATATGAGATGACTATGAGCTTAGCGAAATTTTCGATCATACAATGTGAATTGTGGATTTTTTGATAATTTAATTAATAGAAATGTGCCTTATATCATGTTTATATATACTTGTAGATATGACAACTAAAATCTTGATTGGTGATTTGTCCACCACTGAAAAATTGGATGGGTCCAATTATGATATGTGGCAAAGGAAGATTCAGTATCTTCTAAATGAACGAGAATTGCTCAAACATTTGACCATAATAATGACTGCGCCTTCAGTCAAGGACAAAGATGGAAACGATATTGATACTGCTAGTGAGCAATATCAAGCATCCTTAAAGGCTTATGCAGATTGGTCCAAAAAGGATCGTAAGGCATGTTATACTATGTTGTATTTCATGCATGACGATCTAATTGGAGTGTTTGAGGATTGTGCCACTGCTAAGGACATGTGGGACAAACTTAAGATCACTTTTGGTCAAACATCCGCTATAAGGCTTCGTGCTTTGCACCTTAAATGGATGAATTACGAGATTAATACCACTCGTACTATGGCTGAACATTTACGAACCATGAGTGCTATGGTTCGTGATCTTAAGGCAGCTAGCCGGGCTATCTCTGAAGAGGAGCAAGTCCTGAATGTGATTCGGGCTCTTCCAGATCATGCTGAGCACTAGAAGAATGTGAAACTTGTTTTGACCCATAATGAAAATGTCAAAACCCTTTCAGAGATCACTAGGCACCTCGAAATGGAGGAGGATCGCTTAAAAGCATCAGACTCCTCCAATGTGGCCCTTGTTGCTAAAAGCAAAGGACCAAAAGAACACAATGCCAAACGAGGTAAAAGAAAAAGTTTTCGGCCTCCTCAAAGGAATGGACCAAAAGGTCATATTGTTAAGAAGCACAAGGCTAAAGGCCAAGGAGAGAAAAACATGGCACGTGTGAAGTGCTATAATTGTGGAAAGAAAGGTCATTTTGCTCGGAATTATCCTGAACCTAAGAAGGTACCTTTCTTATCAATAACTCCTGATTTGTATGTTTGTTCTCATGCATTAGTTGCTAATTCTCTTCCTAATTGGATTGTAGATACGGGAGCAAGCAAGCACATAGTTCGGGATCGAGCTGGCTATGTGGACTTTCATCGGTATCCGGTGGGTTCACAAACTGTCGTGTTAGGAAACGGTAGTGAAGAAGATGTCTTAGGAATAGGGACATACTAGCTCAAGTTACGTGGAGGACATACTTTGCTCCTTCATGATGCTCTCTATGCACCCGGTGTAACATCCCATCTCCGATGGGAAGGGTATTTTAGTACATTGGGACGGGGACGGGTTAGGAGTATTAAATTATAACTCGGCATGAACATATGTCATGCAGCCTCTATAAATGGTGAGTTTTGCACAGGCATATAGTCATACATGCATTCATGACATTTCCTACCTAAGTGTCTAATTGTGATCTTTTGTGAAATTGGTGTGATAATGGGATTTGGAAAATTATTTGAGTCGCCATAGAGTGTTTTATATTTTTAGAGATTTATGGAATTTTTCTGGAATTATCCGAGAAAAGTCCCAGCATCGCAAAATCGCCAGACATGGCCTAAAAGTGTTTTTGTAGTGAAAGTGTGGTTTTCATGTTTAAAAAAATTATTGGGAGTGGACTGTCTTATGTTTTACAATTTTGGGCAATTTAGGTAATTTTCAAAAAAATGATTCGGGAAAATTTCCTGGAAATTTCCGGACCGGAAAATTTACAAGTGATAGATTGATTTGATTTTCGGTGCTAAAAATGACTGTCCAATGGCACTGAAAAATTGGATACATGATTTTAGGAATTTTTCATATGAGCCATTGGAATTTGGAGTAGAAATTTCAATATTTTTAGAAGCTGATCGGTAGAATGCAGAAAACCGGGACAAGTGGCAAGTGACACATGTCACTTGCCTACTTTGTCTTATTATTTAAATGGTTATATAAGATGGTTAGCTTCCACGACACATTCATTGGAAGGAGTAAAAAGAGTGTTTTAAAATGCAAATCTTCCTCTCATCCAAAATTTTCTTTTCTTTTTCCTCTCCATCGTTTGTTCTTTCTTCTTACACAAAAATGCTACTTTTCTCCACCTTATCAAAGGCTCTTCCACCTTAAGTTCTTTCTCTTCACCTTGTTTTCTAAAAACTTACTCTAGCCCTCCTTGAAGTGATGAGTATCGTAGTATGGTGGAAAGTAGAAGTTGACTTCTTATGAAGATAATTGAAGGTTGAAAGCTTAAGAAGGTAAGTGTTTAAGTTAGGTTTTAATGATGTTGTAATTATGAATTTAATGAATCATAGTAGTTAGTTGCATTGATGGGAAGTTCTTATTCATTATATATGATGTATAATGCATGGAGGTCATGAAACCTATGGTTTAAATTGTTGGGTTTAAGACTAAGTTTATGTATGACTTGAAAGTTGTATGATTGAAGTGTTGTTTTAGCTTGATTTTGGATTGTATATTGATGACTAAACTAGCATGAAATGTAAGAGGTAAGTGCTGTCAAATTATGGTGGTTATTCCTAGTGAATGTAGGCATGATATAGGGACTGATTTTGTGTCCAATTGAGATGCTTATGGATGTAGGAAGGGTGTTGGAATGAAAGGAAGTGAATAGAGAAGTAAAGCTGAAAAATTGATATTTGACCTACTGTACTGTTTTGATCATAACTAATTGTATAGGTGAGTAAATGAGGTGAGGTTTGTGCCCAATTAAACTTTGGGATGTTAGCTACATTTTTGTGTGAAATAGGTGTGGTCAAATTGTAACTCTAATAGGTTAAAATTTGGCATGAAAAGTTACTGTTTTATTGTCTGTGAACAGTACCCGAAACCATAACCTATGAGCTTTATTGATTTGTATAAAGTAATTGAGATGGAATTTGGGAAAATGGTCTTCATGGAAGTTGTAGAATATTGAGTTAGCTTTCCATTGCCACTGATCTTGCTAATTTTAGAGTTGTATATTGGGAGATATGAACTGATTCCTATGGACTGGTTTTGGGCATGTTGATGAAACCTAGTGTAAGTGTCTGATTTGTGAGTATTCTGCTTGGAAGCAATTTTAGCAATTTTTGTGGACTGAATTGGTGTGAGTGATCTTCTGCAAAGTTGAAGAGGAAGAAATTATCTTGAAAATGAGATATGGCATATAATGTTTAGAGGTCAGAGTTGGGAGTTATGATTTTGCAAAAACTGATCCTGCATTAGGTTAGGAATTGCTGATCATGGCAGTAACTTGTATGACAGTTTTGAAATAGTTATAAATTAAATTGGAAATTGAGTTCTTCATGAAAATTGAAGTTTGAGGATTTATCTTTTCAGGGGTATAAAGTTCAGATTTTTCTGACTTGTGTACAGGGAGTTATGCTTGTTATAAGTTTACTGCTCAAATTGAATGATTTCAGGGACAGCAACATTGAGTGAATTAATTGACTTGTTTAGCAATGGAATTTGATTTTGGGTTGTTTATGAAAGTTGTAGATGACATTGTGAACTTATTGAGCATATTTATGTGGTAATTTTTGGCTGAAGAATCTGAGAGTTATGGAAATTTCAATGTACTGTTCTGTTTTAATGGGATTTGCGTAGGCAGTAGCTTTGAAGGAATTTTTGACACCCTTAAGGGTGAAATTGATTTTTATGGTCTTCTTGAGAATTGTAGAGGGTTTCCTGAGCTTTCCAACGAGATATAGTTGGAAATTTTCTGAATTGTGTGCAATGAATTATGGGTGTTGAAAATTGGATTGAAAATCGAAAAAAATTGAAAAATGGAATCACGCCTGTTCATTTGGGCGACGCCTACCTCTAGTGGCGTAGCGTCAAAACCAACTAGGCTAGGCGGCGGGGCCGATGGAATCTGCCCGCTGGGCGAGACGTCGCCCAGCGAGGCTGATTCCTTTTTATTAATTATTTTATTATTTTATTTATTAATTGATAATTTGGGATTTCATGCTTCTTTTGTCAATTTCTTTTCCGTCCGACGTCCGATTGACCTGATTCTTGAGGCATCGGATTCGTTGAACATTTAATTTCATTTTGTGAGAAATTGGGAATTTTTGGACGGGAAATTGACGTGGCCCCGGATAACGGAGCCTTTAATCACTGTTTTGTTTAATTGGAGACCTATAGAGGTCCGAATTGCGCACCGTCAGTGCCAATAGGTTTCTAATTTTTAGACGGATTTTTTTATGGGAAAATTTGGATTTAGGGCCGGAAAATTTATGAACATGCATATTTCACCTACATGTGCACAAATTGCATCTGTAGTGACTCGTTCTTTCTCTGTTTCTTATAGAGGCCTAAGTGGAGCGTCGTCCAGACCGACGGGCGAAACTTCCCAAGATTAGCTCGAAGTAATAGGTGAGTAACCTAGTTGGTTTCTCAACCTTATGTGTTTATTAATTATATGCATTGATTGCCATGAGGATGCAAGGATGGATATATGTGATTGATTGATTTGATTGATTTCGGACCATGGGTGTTCGAAATATTGGATTGTGATATTGAAGTGCAAATGAGAATAAGTGCGTGAGAATGCATTAGTAAATTGGATTGTAAATGTGATAGATTAGTAAATTGGATTGTAAATGTGATAGTGAAACGAAAGGTAAATGCATGGGAATGAAATACCGGAATGAAAGTCCGAGGACATTGGAAAATGATCAGAAATAGTAATTAATTGGAATTGGAAATAGAAATGCGATAATTGGATATTGGAAAATGACATGTGCATTCATGCATAGTAAATGATCAGATAATGGCAGTTGTGACCGGTGTCGCCACCGATTTCAGAGCTTTAAGCTCAACGCACAGGGCCTCGTGCCCAACGTATTCGAGCCTCGACTCGATGATCGTGGCTATGCCTAACGCTTGAGGGCTTTAAGCCCAATGTTTGAAGCCAATGGCTCAACGTATATGAGCTCAGGCGCACGGTCACAACAACGAAAGAAAATGAAAGGGTCACATGCACACTGCATCAATGAATGTTTAATGTGAATTGTGTGAAAGGCTTATTGCCTTATAAAATGTGAAATTGAGTGCCTGTGATTTCTTGTTTATGATATATACAATATTGTGTGATTGTGTGGATATGCATGAGTTGGGTGAACCATCGATGATGGTTTCTCACTGAGTTCGCAAACTCACCCAACATTGCATCTATTTTCAGAAATGGAGAGTACCCGTTGGACACGCGGAGTACGCTCATCGCTAGCAAGACAAAGTATCGGGTCGGGATCGATTAAATCGTCCAGTATCTGCATTAGTGTATAAATTTGGTATTTAGTAGGCCCAATTGTTTACATGTAATTGTATAGAGTGACTGAGCACTAATGAGTGCTAATAATGATTGAAATTGTTTTATCAGTGAAATGGTTTTATATTTGAAAATGTTTTGTTAAAATTGGGCCAAGTAAATGATTGTTTGCGCACTCTAATGTTTTTGAAAGAAAAAAAAATGTCATACGATTTTTGTTAATAAGGTAATGAATGTTCTAGTACGCCACTCTCGCGGGTCACGGGCTCGGATATCACCATAGATATCGGGTTCGGGTCTCGTCGGGAGTGGGGTGCTACACCCGGGGTGCGATGTTGCCTTGTGTCTCTTGTAACTTTAATGAAATTAGGATTCGTTTTTAGTTCTAATCACAATGGATTGGATATTATGTATAATGGCAATATTTTTGGCCATGCTACATTGAAAAATGATTTTCTAATTCTTGATTTGGATGCTTGTTATGATAATTCATCTTCTGTCTATGTTTCATATTTTGATCCTGATTTTGAATCTGTTAAATGGCATGCTAGACTTGGTTATATTGGCCAAGATAGATTGAGTCGGCTAGCTAAAGAAGGTCTTTTAGACCGACTCACTAAGGTTAAGTTGCCTAGATGTGAGTCATGTTTAGCTGGTAAGGCAACCGCGAAACCTTTTGGTAAGGCTTTAAGGGTGTCTAAACCTTTAGAGCTTATTCACTCTAATATTTGCGGACCCATGAATTTTAAAGCACGTCATGGAGCTATATATTTTCTCACTTTAATTGATGATTATTCTCGCTATGGCTATGTGTATCCTTTAGCTCATCATTATGAAGCGCTTGATGTGTTTAAAAGTTTTGTAATTGAAGTTGAGACACAATTAGAAAGAAGAGTTAGAACTCTTCGGACTGATCGTGGCCGAGAATATCTATCTGATATGTTCAAAGATTTTTGTGAGAAAAAGGGTATAATAAGACAACTAACAATTCCTCGAACTCCACAACAAAACGGTGTTGCAGAGCGTAGGAATCGAACATTGCTTGACATGGTCAGGTCAATGATGGCACACGCTCGTCTTCCAATTAGTTTTTGGGGAGATGCGTTGCTCACGGCAACTTATATTCTTAACCGTGTGCCAAGTAAAAATGTACCCGCCACTCCATATGAGTTATGGAATGGAAGAAAGCCCTCTTTAGAACATTTGCGCCCATGGGGTTCGGCTGGTTATGTACACAACCCAACTCATAAACATGGGAAACTTGGTCCAATAGCCACTAAAATGGTGTTTATAAGATACCCCGAACATTCTAAAGGGTATGTTATGTATGGTGAGCACCCGAATGGTGGCATGACGGAAGTTGCTTCCCGCAATGTGGAGTTTCTTGAGGATGAGTACCCAAGCATAGGTGAAATAAAAAAGGTCCTAGATTTGTATGAGTTACAACCGGATACTATCGGTGAGGGGGAGAATTTAGTTACTCGCCAAGTCACCAAGATTTTTTCTGCCCCTGAGAACCAATTTGAGAATGAGGTCCGTCTTCCATCTCTAAACCATGAACCTGTAGATAGTCTACATGTTCCAAATCTCATATCTCAAGGGGATAGGGGAGTGGTTCTCAACATGATCCAGACCCCACATCTCCAAGAGATAGGGGGAGAGATCTGAATCGAGGCGCATAAATGTTGGTCCTAGACTCAAAGAAATGAGCGTGGAAGAATTCCTCGATGATATTTTCAAATCGAAGAGGAAATCTTCCTTTGTACTCCTTTGGAAATCGACGAACCAACCTCTTTTCAAGAGGCTATTGATTCACCTAACCACACAAAGTGGATGGATGCCATGAGGGATGAAATGGACTCAATGACACGAAATCAAGTTTGGGAACTAGTTGATCTTCCGCTCCAACGAAAGTCAATTGGAAACAAATGGGTTTTCAAGATAAAACGTAAAGCGGATGGAACGATCGACAAGTTCAAGGCCCATTTGGTAGCGAAAGGTTATACCCAAATAGAGGGTATAGACTATGAAGAGACATTTTCTCCTGTGGTGAGATTTGCCTCTATTCGCCTACTTCTGGCTCTGGTTGCCCATTTGGACCTGGAATTGTTTCAAATGGATGTAAAGATCCCTTTCCTCAATGGTAACCTTGAGGAAGAGATTTATATGAATCAACCTATTGGTTTTGTATCAAAAGGTCAAGAAGACAAAGTGTGTCGTCTTAAAAGATCCATATATGGTCTCAAACAGTCTTTCAGATCGTGGTATTTCAGATTCCATGAAGCCATTACTTCTTTTGGCTTAGTCATGGTGTCAGAAGACCATTGTGTGTATGTCAAGAGAACAACAAGTGGAATTTTGTTTCTCACTTTGTATGTTGATGACATATTACTAGCCGGAAATAATATGGAGATGCTCAAGACCACTAAAGAGTGGTTGTCCTCTGTCTTTGATATGAAGGACATGGGTGAAGCTAGGTATGTCCTAGGTGTGGAAATAACTAGAAATTTTCCCAAGAAGCTTCTTGGTTTAAGTCAGGAAGCGTATATAAATAAAATCTTGGAACATTTTCGAATACATTATTCCAAACCCGTTAACACTCCAGTTGAAAAGGGTCTTACCTTGAGTCTTGATCAATGCCCTAAAACAGAGAAGGGAAAAGAAAAAATGAGTAATGTTCCCTATGCTAGTGCCATAGGAAGCTTAATGTATGCTATGTTGTGTACACGGCTTGACATTTTCTTTGCGGTTAGTTTGGTAAGTCGTTACCAAAGCAACCCAGGACCTGCTCATTGGCAAGCAGTCAAAAGAATTTTGTGATACCTTCGTGGTACTTCAGACCTGGTCCTTTGCTATCAAGGCGGGGATTTAAGGTTAAGGGGATATTCAGATGCCGATTAGGGTGGTGACCCGGATGAGTCTAGGTCAACCTCAGGATATGTCTTCACCTTGGGAGGGGGAGCCATATCTTGGTGCAGCAAGAAGCAAGATTGTATAGCATTATCGACAATGGAAGCAGAATACGTTGCTTGTTGTCTTGCCGCTCAGGAGGCAATATGGTTGAGAAGTTTTCTCCAGGATCTTAATCTTACTCCTAAAGTTAATGATCCTGTTGAAATGTTATGTGACAACACTGCAGCCATACAGTTTGCTAAAGATCCGAAGTTTCATAGAAAATCTAAGCATATCAAAAGGCGTTATCATTTTGTAAGAGACGTCATAACAAATAAGGAGGTTTCCATAAAGTATATACCTACTAACAAGATGGTAGCTGATCCCTTAACGAAACCTATTCCCCGAGATTCTTTTAAGGCTCATGTGATGAGTTTAGGTTTGAGTAGGGTTTAGTTTTTCCATTGAGTTATATCTTGTTGTATAATGGACATGGTTTTTCAATTGTAAGGAGCTTGTGGTTAATAAAAGTTTATTTCTCAAATGTTCATTGGTACACAATTACATGATAAGGTACATTGTAATGTCACTACACATTAGGCTTCTGATTGACCTTATCATGCTTCTGATTGACCTTATCATACAGGCAATCGCCCTAACGCTTGAGTAGCGAGTAGGATGAGACTTCACAATATTAATATTGAGTGTATGTAATATTGTATTATCTTCATACTTGTGTAGTATGTATGATAAGTTTTATATTTAAATAGTCACCTTAGTAAGTCTAAGATGAGACTCTGATGAGTCGGATGTGAAAGATTAAGATTTCACATTGAAGCCTTAAAGCCAACTCTTGAGTGTCAAGATTAGCATTAGGTATGTTAATCTAGTGGCTCGGATTAGTTTTTAAGTAAAGCTAGATTCGTGATTTGCATAGCATAAAAGAGTGACATGCCCAACTTAGTGGGAGTTATGCTATGACACACATTTCATACTGTGTGTGTTATATAACGACCCTCTTGTGGAATGACAGTTAAATCCCTTTCTCTGTCATTGTATGATCCCATAGACTCAATGTCTAATCGAATGAAACCTGTTGACTTAGAACTATGATATGAAGTCAAGGCTTGATGTTGCTACTTTAGTGTGTTTTTCCAAGGGCTAAGTTGTATACAGTCCAACGGAGTACGTTAGGAAAGCAGTTAAGCTAAGATGGATTATTATGAGTATCTAAGGAAGAATTTTTTCCTTCATCACTATATCAGCCCGGGCAATTATACTTGGTGTATAATCACATGATATATCTATGAGCATAAAGGGACAGTGTATGCGTCAGTGATGTTTTGGATAATTTGGGGTATCATAAATATGTGAAAGTATTATGTTAGTTAGATGGTGACTTAATATAACACTATTGGTTCTTTAATGGTCGCACGCCCCATTCTCAGTATGACACGTGAAATTTTAGAGAGAAGATGTAACTCGTGGCTTATGTGGCCGAGTGGGAGTTGTTTGTAGTTATATGAACAGCCACATATATATAAACGAATAGCCACATATATATGACACCCCTTCAGTTTGTTTTTCTCTAATATAAAAAGAGGAAGTTGGCTTGTGAAAGTGTATTTTTCTTAAGAAAACAAAAATATTAGAAACCAAATAGGTTTTGGTTATTTTTCTCTCTTTCTTAGAAGATAAACATTTTTCTTCATTCTTCTTCATTCACGTGAATCACACTATCAAAGGATTTGAGTTTGGGGCGTGGATTAATCGGTGACTCTAGTAGCCAACCGTAAAATGAAACAAATCGATCCGGTACTTCCGCATTAAGGTTAGTCCTTATAAAAATTTACAGTAATAAAGTCTAATAAAAATGATTGTGGATGTTTAGGTAATAAAGTATAATAAAAACGATGGATGTTTCATAATAATGTTATAAAGGTTTTGGAATAACACCAATAAGTATAACTGATAGGACCGATTGATTTAGGATCTCGAGTCTTGCAAAGAATAGGCATGAGGCTTTCCAACTCGCATTTCAATTTCGGAATTTATCTGATATCAAAATAAAGAGACTTAGTTGCCCTTTTATGAATCGTGGACTCACTAAGATATCTGCCAAGTTCATCGGTTAAACCCACATTAAATTGTGAATTAAGAACATTTTTGTTTGTTTGGTTTCATTCGTTGAAAACCATTTAAGTAGGACAATCCAAAACTACGCTTTACCTAATGTTCTGAAGTGAATCTTATTACTTTGGTTAGTGTTCTCATGCACCCATTTAACAAGTTGGTTAACTCGTTATTCATAAGATATTTTATTTAATTCAATGCCATTTATTCTAACATGAAACTTATTGTTAATATGTTTTAAGAAAAGTTTTTATTTAGATTCAAAATATTTTCTTAAAATATATACATAAAATTTACAGTTACCAAACAATTGGTAACTTCTGCAAGCTTTAAGATGGAGTGATCCTAAAAGATTTATGAGCTGAATTGAATTTAAAATTATCATACATTGTGCATTGGTTTCAATTTAGAAGTTAAGTTGCTTCTTTTTATACCATTAACATCTTCTAAGGAGTTAGACGTTTGGATTACACTCATATAAAGCACCAAGACCTAATGGGCTCACAATCTGGTTTTTCAACAAACATTTGAGATAACTAGCAACTTGTTCATAAAAGTAGTGCAAGAGTACTTTTCTTTTTGTAAAATGTTAAAGGAGATTAGCACACTTACATTTGACTACTTCCTAAGAAATTTAATTATGCTTCCTTTGTGGACGACAAACTAATTTCATATTACAATATGATTCAAAAAGTAATCGCTAAGCTACTTGTTAATAGGCTAAAAATAGCCTTAAAGACAATGGTGAATTCAACACAAGGAGCTTTTATTAAGGGGAGATCTGTAAGAGGTAATATTCTCCTAATGCAAGAGATATTGAAAGAATATAATTCTAGGAAAAGTATCAACAGTTGTTGTTGGAAATTTGATTTTCATATGGCATTTGACACAATGAGTTGGCATTTCATTCAATCTTGCTTGGAAGCACTTGAATTCTGTGCACTCTTTAAGGATTGGATCTTGATGCGCCTTAAGTCTACTTCAATAAGTATACTTGTCAATGGAGCCCTTACTCAATCTTTAAATTTTGCTAGGGAAAAAGATGAGGGACCTCCTTTCCCCTTTTCTATTTACCTTAGTTATGGAAGGGCTATCTAGAATACTCAACAAGTTTATTGAATGCAATGGTAGGTCTCATTTTCATCATAAATGTAGAGATTACAAGCTCACCCATTTGATGTTTGCGGATGACTTGATCCTTCTATTAGGTGATGAAGCTCATTTTGTGAAGATGTTAAAGGATCTGCTCAAGATGTTTTCAACCTATTCAGGGCTGAAAGTAAATCTAGACAAACGTAGCTTGATTTGTTATAAAGATGTGAGAAATTCTGAAGAGTTATCCAGGATTTTAGGGTTGCAGTTACAAACTCTTCCACTTAAGTATCTTAGAGTCCCAATTTTGTATGCAAAACCCAGGTATTTAGATTGTATCTCACTCATTGAAAGATTCAAATCTAGTATAAATGCTTGGTAAAATAAATATCTATCACTACCTGCAAGGTTTACTTTGATTATTTTAGACCTTGGAAATCTCTATGTTCACTGGATCACTTACATAATGGAGATTGACTGAATCATGAAGGCATTTTTATGGCCTAGAAAAACAAATAATTCCAAGAAAGCTAAAGTCAAATGGAGTGAAGTGACAATTCCTAATAAGCAAGGAGGATTAGGGATAATTTCTATACATCCAATGCACAAAGTAATCCATTGTAAAAGAATTTGGAGGCTATATGTAGACGAGAATGCCATTTAGATAAAACAAATGCATGAAATATGAGAAATGAAAATTCTTACAAATGCCAATTACTAAGGAATACTCATGGATCTTCACATATATGTTACAATTGAGAAATGTTGTGTACCTTTGGGTCAATCACAAGCTAGGCAATGGAGATTATATTTAGGTGTGGTTTGACAACTAAATTGAGTACAATACCCTTTTCCTAAGAAGGGAGATATCCTAACTGACCAAGAAAGTTTCTCTCAATACTATACTTTCCTTATTAATACATGATGGAAGATGTAGTGTCAATTTTAGAGGATTCAACTTCCTAACTAAATATTTTCCCTAAATCATCCATTGGTGTAGTAAGGATAGTTTCATTTGGAAACTAGATTCTGTGGAAGTAGTTCCTTGAACCTAAAAACATCAATGTTCACTTGACTAGTTATTAAGAATAGGATCAGAACCAATAACAGATGGTTTGACTCATTTGACCCAATATGTATGTTATGTGAAGAAGTCGAAGAAGACAAAGATCATTTGTTCTTCAAATGTAAATATTCCAAAGCTACGTGGAGCAAAATATTACATTTGCTAGCAGAATATTTTTCTTCTTATGAATGGTTAATAACTTTAAATTGGTTTATAAGTACCGCAAACAATAGGTGCAAGATGAAGCAACTTACAAAACAACTTTCACAACAACAATCTATTCTTTGTGGAAAGAAAGAAACAAGAGGATCTATGAGGGTGAGGAAGTAAACAAGCATCAATTAGCTGAAGAAATCATTAACTGCATTCGAGACATAATTATTGCAAAATTTGCTCAGCATACCTTATTTATTGGAATTAGAAACAAATAGAACTTGTAACTTTTTGAATGTAATTTAATAATTTTTTTAGTTATTTGAACCATTTTTGTAAACTCATTGTAATGTTGGGATAACTTAGATATGTTAATGGAAACTTTATTTAATTTCCAAAAAAATTAATATCATTTAAAAAATGATATCATTTTGCTCAAAACAACATCTTTTATACTCAACACATTTGGCTTCAAGCTAGGATGAGACATAAAGTTAAAGCTCAAGCCCAAGCCTAAGCCAAGCTTGAAGGCTAAAATGAACAAAAGCTCAAGCTAAGCCTAAAGCTTAGCCAACTAAGATCAAGTCCATTGACTTTGGGCTAGGTTAAATTGGGCCTGAGTGCACATGTCATTCCTAATTCCGAGTAAGCATCTTAAATGTTGGTTAAAGTGATGTAACAAACATTTTGAAGTTTAAATGATTCATAATTGAAAGTGGATATTCATACCTTATGATTGCCTTTTCAAGAAAATGCTTGAATTTTTCATCATCATAAATCATGACAATCATTTCATTTTTATCTTTCATTAGATTAGAGGCAAAAAAAATAAAAAAAAAAGTTTCACCTTCTAATAGTAATCTTCTTTGATTACACACATTGGAATACTTTCGTAAATATAAGGCTCTACCTTTAGAACTTTTAGCAAATAACTTAAGATAGTACTTACACTCCACCTTATAAGCTCTCTCACTTGTTTTAGTCTTTACAAAGTGATTCTAAACATCTGTTTCTTATCTTTGAAGAGTTGCTAAAATATTTCTTCACTTGTTATATGATTATGCATTGGGTTGGAATTTTCCATTATATTGGCCTGCGTTAAAGGTTTAACTTCATCCATTTGAAACAATTATAGACAAAAAAAATAATATTTAAAGTGTAATATTAAGGATCAAATTTTCAAAAAATCAGATAATTGATTACTAGTATTTAGCAACTAAACATTATTCATAAATGAACTGTTTTCCATTTCTCCAAACTAACAAATTTAAAAGGGTCAAGCCAAACTACATGAAACTTTCAAAAAGCAGTATGCCAACATCAAAATCCATTGGAATAATAAGGATTTAGAAATTACAAAATGAAAGTATTATTTGATGGAAGTGAAACTTACCCTCATAATACTACCATACCAACTCTAGAGTATGCGTGAATTTCCGAAGATTACCAATTGCATGACAAATTATTATATAGAGAAACCAACTTTCTAGTGTTTACAAGGTATTGAAGGAACATAAATTAAGGGCTACACAATTAGATAGTTGATACGTTCAATCAAAAGTATCATAATAATCTTGGTCAATCACCTGTAATACGCATGTCATCTATCGTCTGGGAAAAGTAACTTTTATTGTCTGAATAATATCTACTTGCATATAAAAGAAGCAAATACAGAAAAGGATTTTCTGAGAATCAGTTTGAGCCTGTCTATAGCTTTATAACTCCAAAGTACATAAATGAAGTAATCAGAGTTTTATCCTTCACGGAATTCGATAGGCGATAGGCTTCCCGCAACGAACTATCCTTATTTGCTTTCCTCATCTAGAAGACCAATTCTACTTAAATCTGAAAAGATGTAGAAATTGATCTCATCTAGAATTGAGATCAATTTAAGATATGTAGAATTGATCTCAATTCTACATATCTTAAATTGAGATCAATTTGGCCCATTCCAGATCAAGAAATTAGTAATAACTTAAAGTCCACTCTACTCACACAGATTGCATCAAGTTCATAAATGTAAATTATTCATATGACCTAACATGGGACGTCAAGAATTGCACCAGAAAGCAACAAAGAAATGGAGCCCAGGCTCATATGGATACAAAGGGAAACCTATACCCAATTTGGTTTCATTATTTTGGTTTATATTTTAAAATAAAATAAATCTTAATTAATAATGACGTAATTGTATTTCTATTATTAATAAGAAAATTACTAAATAAAATTAAAGATAAAGTAATTAATTTTTAATTGTTTACATAGATTTTAATATTTCATTTAAATGAATAATTAATTAAGTAAAATATAAATTTATAAACCAATATTTATTTATTTTATTTTATTTTATTTTTAGAATTGATTTGTTCATAATTGAATATTTAATTTATAAAGAAGTTTAGCTAGTAAGTAACTATTTTCAAATTTTTATTTTTAAAAGATATTTGTTAAATAATTATCAATTATAAAGTAAATCAAATTGTATTTAATCATAATTCTTATTGTTAGTTAACATTAAATAATTGAATATTTTATAATTTAGTTAATAATAAAATCAGATTACGATGAAACAAAAATAAAATCAAATTTAGTTTTATAATTATTAAAAATTATGAAAATAAAACTAAAAATAAAATTACAAAATTAACCAAATTAATTTTAGATAAACTCTAAAATAAATACCGGACTTTATTCAATTTTGTAAATAATAGTTAGAACTACTAAAATAAAAGTAACATGCTTCAAATTTTAATTTGTCGTGAAAGTAGCTTACCATTGACCTTATAGTTATTTTTTTGAAAAGGGAAATTAGTATAAATATAATACAAAATTACAAGGTCATTAATACAATATACAACACCGAAGAAGAACCAACAAAAAAGCAACTACCACAACAAAAAGAGCCTAGAGAGAACCCCCATCTAGCGACTATAAGCGTAAGGCATGACAAACATTAGAGGTACATGGAACTTTCTTAGTCAACACTAATTTCCGAATGTCAAAGAAAATTAAGCGGATCAAACTCTCCTTTGAAGTAGTGGTATTCTGGAAGCGTCGAGAGTTGCGCTCTCACCAAAGAGAATATAAACAAACCCCTAAAACAATAAGGTGGACAGATTTGTTAGAACCTGCAGTAGAAGACAAATATCTAGTGAGAGTCATAAGTTCGGACTCAGGATCCATCCAACAGCATAAGCCACAAACAGCTCTCCAAATAGAATAGGTAAAGGGGCACACAAAAAAAAGATGAGAACAAGATTCCATATGAAGGGAACACATTGGGCAAGAAGGATCCATTTGCACATAAGCAATACGATCAACAGTCGAAAGTTTATTCTGAATAGCTAGCCAGAAAATAAAAGAGATGAGGGGCGTTAGAAAATGGCTCCAAACCGTAGGTGCCCATGGAACAGGGGGTCGATGATGACGCAAATTGTTGCAAATAAAGCGATTAGTCAACTTAGGCAGTGGTGTCCCCTTCCAAAAGAAAGTGTCGGATTCTTGAGGAGCTGGAGAATAGCTAGGTTGGAGATGGCGAAGAATGCGTGGGAATCTCCACGAGCTCCCATCAATAAATGAAATCATACGTGTTTTGATAGGAAACAGTGGGGAAGTGCAGGAAGGAGTTACCTGAAAGATTAAAGGACCTCGACTATCCCAATTATCATACCAAAGAGAAATTCGATGTCCGTCCTTGATAACACAAGAAGTCTCATGACGAATATCATCTCTTAGTTTCAAAAGCTGGTTAAGAAAAAAAGAGAAACTGGCCTTTGGATGAATCGCCCAAATAGAATGGCCTTTCAGGAAATAAGTATGCAGCCATTGGATCCATAAGGTTTTCTTATCCTCAAGGATCCACCAAAGGCGCTTGAGAATCAAGGAGTGATTTGCAAGTTTAATGGGCAAAATATTCAAACCACCTTCTGACTTCAGAGAGCAAATATCAGACCATTTCACCTTGGGAGCACCGCGGCTGCCATTAGAATGACTCCATAAGAAGGTTCGAAGTAGCCGTTCAATTTCTTTGATGATGCCTTACGATAAAAAAATATGGGAACTCCAGTAGACATGCAAGGAATTAAGGACGGATTTAATAAGCTGTAGTTTACCAGCATAAGATAGAGTTTTGTTAACCCATAATTTACTCCGTTGCTGAATCTTCTCGAGGAGTGGTCGACAATCAACATAGGAGAGCCGTTTAGTAGACACAGGAAGTCCAAGATAAAGAAGAGGGGGGTTTTTCAACATCATACCCGTGATAGCAGAAATCGAGGGGGCTATGGACGTCGCATCCTTTGACAAAGTACAATGACTTTTAAGCAAATTGATCTGTAGTCCAAAAAGATGTTTGAAGAGGCTGAGGGTGTGCATAAAAGTCCGAATAGACTCCAAATCCGCCTTGCAAAATAAGAGGAGGTCATCTGCAAAACATAAGTTGGTAATACCGAGAGGCTTACATTTGGAATGATACCTGAATCGTGGATTAGAAAGTGTTTCATGCCGGATAAAAGCATTAAGGGTTTCCATGACAAGAAGAAAGATATATGGGGAAAGAGGATCCCCTTGGTGAATGCCCTTAGCAGCGCAAAAAGATCGAGTAGGGGCACCATTAATCAAGACCGAAAAAGAGGCCGAAGTAATACATTCCATGATCCACCGAGTAAATTGAGTCAGAAAGCCAAAGGCCTCCATCATGGCATGCAAGAAGCCCCAATCAATACTATCAAAAGCCTTATGAAAATCAATCTTCAAGGTACAATTAGGAGGGCTCGAAGAGGTAGAATAACCCTTCAGAAGCTCCTGAACAATAAGAAAGTTGTCCCCAATATAACGATCCAACAAGAAAGCACTTTAGTTAGCACTGATTAGCGGAGTCAGAGCTTCCTTCAATCTGGTAGCAAGGATCTTAGAGATTATTTTGTAAAGGAAATTAGCACACGAGATTGGATGATAGTCGGCGAAGCCAGTAGGAGTTGGTCCTTTCGGAATCAAGCATAAGAAAGTGCGATTAATTTCCTTCAGCAAAATTCTAGTACGAAAGAATTCATGGATGGCTTCCTTAATAAAGCTACCAATAGTAGGCCACGCATGTTGGTAAAAATAACCGTTAAACCCATCAGGCCCAGGAGCCTTCTTGCCATTCATATTAAACACACAAGCCTCAATTTCTCGATCTTCCACTGGTCGGGTTAAGAGAGGACAAACAGAGGGTAAAACCTGCTTAAGATTAAGACACTGCAAATCCATAGAAGAGACGGAAGTATGATCGACGGTACCAAGAAGGTTGTGATAAAAGCCCAAAGTTGCTTCCCTAATAGCCATCGGATCATGGATAACATTACCATTATGAGAAATAGAATGAATATTGTTCTGGTTCCTTCTAGAAAGAATTGAGTGGAAGAAAAATTGAGTACACTTGTCACCATCTTGAAGCCAATTGATTCGAGCTCGTTGTTGCAAAAGAGAGGAGTGATTACTAACAGCCTGCAGATAGTCAGCAGGGGTGAGCTTTTCCTGATCAAGAAGAACTTGGCTCATTGGGGTATCCGATAAGAGCGTCTGCACCCGGGTAAGCTCGGATCTAGTCTGACTGATTGCTTCAAGAGTGGAGCCCTGAGAGGCCTTTAGAATTTTGAGTGCCTGCTTAATAACTCTCAATTTTTGAACACAGACAAACTGCTTGGTCCCCATACATTAATGTGTAACGTCACGCATGCAAGCATCCCCAAAGCCAGGATCAGTAACTAGATAATTATTGAATCGAAACGGGAAATGAGCAGCCACAATGGGAATCAAATTGGAAATCCGTATGGGAGTGTGGTCTGAAAAAAGAGGGTCCAAAAATAGAGCCGAGCTGCTAGGGAAAGACTGGAGCCAATGATTATTGATGAGTGCTCGATCGAGCTTCTTACGAATAAACCAGCGGTCCTTTTGCTTATTAGACCATGTAAAGAAATGCCCAGCAGAATTAAGATCAGATAAACCCACCTGCTCCAAGCAATCCAACTAGTCAGAGGAGGAAGTACGAAGACTAATATTACCTTGAGCTTCTGAAGAATAGAGGGTAGTGTTGAAATCCCCGCATAGAAGCCAAGGTGTAGAAACAGAACCACTGACATGGCGAATGGTAGTCCATAACTCCCGGTGCTGAAATTCAAAATTGCTGGCATACACAAAGGAAACAAAAAAATCAAGGTGTCTGTGCAAAATCAACACTCAAAGGTGCATAATTTGATCAGTAGCTTCAACTATGTCAACCTTAACTTCAGTAGGATTGAAACAAACTATAATCCTTCCAAAGGCATGATGATGGTGATTTGAAATCCAACTCCATTGAGGGCCCAAAATTTGGATTTTATTAAGATTATCCAATCTGATTTTAGTTTCAAGTAAACCAAGCAACACCGGTCGTTCCCGGATCACCAAGT
The DNA here is from genome assembly GCA_029891385.1 of Erythroxylum novogranatense. Classification (NCBI taxonomy): domain Eukaryota; kingdom Viridiplantae; phylum Streptophyta; class Magnoliopsida; order Malpighiales; family Erythroxylaceae; genus Erythroxylum; species Erythroxylum novogranatense. The sequence continues at coordinate 81,778,969 of CM057231.1, read as the reverse complement.
CTTAAAGAGCTTGTAACTTAGAAGGGAGATTGAGTCCACGGACATTCCAATCCAAAATCGACATATTAAGAAGCATATGGGTGGAGGCCGTTACTCTTGCCTATTTTGGATTTTCTAGTAGAGACAGTGCCGCTACTTTCGGCGGTGGAAGTGCAAGGAGAGGATGGTCCCTGATCAGCCCGAAGAAGAGGATCAGGAGAAAGCTCAGTGGACACAATGACACTAGAAATAGGAGCTGTGCTTACATCAGCCATCCCCCCTAGAGAAGTAGGAGGAGAAGAGCTCGGAACCAAAGCAGAATCAGTGTACTCGGGCAGCTGAGAAGCAGCATGCACAGGCGGCCTAGAAGGATCAGTCCCAGACAGTGGAGGAAGAGCAGGCACTATATCAAGAGAGGTAGACTCAGATGGACTAGCCTCAGCTGACACCGATGTCGGACCATAAGTAAGACCCCCTGTGGCAGTGGTGGATGGAACTAAGGGTGTCGAGTGTCCATTCTCCCTAGGAGGAACAGCAATGGAGGTATCCGCAGAGTGACGAGCCCCAGTAGACACCAAAAGCGGAGCCGACTCGAGCTCCACAGGAGGATTGATGTTGGAGTCCAAGGCGCCAGTAGAACACAAATGGCCTTCCCCTCTAGGAGAAGAGTCGGCAAGACTCATCAATTCAGAGTAGCAACCAGTAGTAAATAGCCGCCCCGTAGGTTTCCAGATCGACGAAGAAGGCTTGAGAGGGGGCTGCCAATGGTAAGAGACAGCTATGCTATCCTCCCATAAGGTATTTCCTTCTCCAAGACGCATGATCAGGATTTCAAAAGGGAGATCCTTGGAGAGGGGAATACTTACACATACTCGAGCACAGCCAATACGTTTCTTATGGGCGGTGTTCTCGTCCATGCAGAGTGGCTTGTCGATGAAGCTTGCAAGGTGATTGAGTCCCTGCGTCGTCCAATATTCCAGGGGAACCTGGTGGAAATTGACCCAGATCGGCAGACTCTGTACCTTGATAGTGTCCAATGTAAGACCCGGCTGCCATAGTTGGAGAAAAAGAGGCTGACTGTTGAAATGCCAAGGCCCTTCCTCGAGGATTTTGTGAGCAGCTGAGGTGGAGGAGAAGGAAAATAGAAGGAGATTATTTTCCGAGAGAAGGACATCCAAGAGGCCCCTGTTCTTCCAAGAGCGAAGTGCCCATCGCTGAATGAGAGGGAAGGCTGGACGTTTATCAAGGAAAAAAACAACGAGGGTGGAGGTCTAGGAGCTGGCGCCCGCTTGAAGAGTGGCTAGGTCAGGGGAAACAACGAGCTTCCCGTCGATTTCACTGGGGGTTATAGCTTAGAGTAGTCGGAATGGAATCATCGACTACCTGCTTCCAAGATTTGCGAGTAGGGACAGCAGCAGGAATGGGGTTAGGAGAGGGCTGGGAAGGTGCAGAAGAAAGAGGGGGAAAATTAGCAAGAGGGGCAGGAGGTGGGGCAGCAAGAGGGGTAGGAGGTGGGTCAGCCATGGTCGGAGGTGGGAAAAGGGTTCAAAGCCAGTGAGGGATTCTAGAGAGAGGGCAGAGTTTCTCGCACTAACCCACGCTTGGCATCTCTTCCATCAACTTTTTTTTTTTTTTGGTCATGATTGGTGTCTACTCCCTTATAGTTAACAGTGTTGATGTGCAAGCTACATCAACATATGTTAGACACTTCACCCCTAAGAGATACATCACATTATTAAATTAGGAAATATATTATTCATTTAAGGTAATTATATCCAAAGTAAATACTCGAGATGAAAGCTAAGGAAGGAGAAAGAAATTATGTCAACTTATAAAGAAATTATGTCAACTTATAACCAAATCCCCACGGTTACTCTAACAATAATGCCAATTACAATCTTATACCGTAACAAATCCTTCATCCTTCACCCTTCACCTTCTACCCTTTACCAACTACTAAATATGAGCAAGTTGTTTAAAGTTTAGACCTTTCATAGGAAAATCTTAAAGCTTGTAATCACTCATTGGGCACTAAATTCATGTATGTTTTCCTATTAATTTCATTCTTTTCCTGTTAAACATACAGTATCAGGGGTACTTACGCTCTCTTTTATTTTGATTATACTTACGGAATCTTCTTTGTAATTTTAGGTATTGTATCGTGATTTCTTTACCATATTTGCTTGTTGAATGTTTCTTCCAAGAGATTCCAATTTTTAAATTTAAAAAATTATTCAATGAACCTACTTAGTTGAAGGTTAAAACCTTAAATTTTTTAAATTTGGTCCATCCCATAAGCACTAGGGGAGTGCTACAATTTAGTTTTTAAGTTAAGACCTTCATATTTAGCACTGTTCTGCAATACAATTGATAAAATCAATGAATTAGAGGCAAAGGCTAACTTCCGGTGTAGGGTTGAAAGAGTGATGGAAATCGCTTTCTACTACTCGATCAAGCATCAAAAGTTGTTGGAGATCAATGGAAAAATATTAGAGGACCATTGACACTATGGTAAAAAAAAAGGCCAAATAATCCCTTAATGACTTAATAAAAGTTCTCTATGCTGAGAGTGAAACTTTACTTCTTTAAGAGGCCAATTTGAAGGCCATACTATTGGTTTTAAACTTAGGAGTAAGGTTATAGAATGTAACTAGCACTAGAAATAGAAGTAAACCAATGCCAGTCTTTTGTTAGCTTTTGCTAGTTTTTGAAATTTGAGAAACAAAACATAATAGATTTCAAAGTCATACTAGTGTCAGGCACAAGACATGTAATTTTTATGCCCAAAAAGTTCTTAAAAGACTTAGGCTATCCAACTCACAAGTATATGAGGTAGTTGTAGTGATTACCCAGGGTCGTCTCCCACGGAAGTGAAATTAGTTAACTAAAATTTATTTTGAATTAAAAATAAAAACAATGCAATCTTAAACACTATATCCCAAATTGTTGAGTGAAAGCTTTAAAGGAAATCATGAAATTAGAATGAAAAGTAAAATGACTTAATCAGAAACAAAGACAAATAGATTAATCGAAATGGAAGACTCTTGGGAATTAATCACTAATTTAATCTCCTATACAATCACTAATTTAATCTCCTATACATGATTAAGGAAATGATTGGTTAATTGTTTTACTAAAATTAACAATTAGATTCTAAAATTAATCAAATAATATACTAAATCTAGCTTTTACATTTAACAAGTTATTATCCGAATTAATTATGGAAACCTGACTACTAATTACCATTTAAGTTAATATATTTCTAATTCATAACCTAAGCATCTATAGTTTCTAGTTCCATATTAAACGCCTCCTTTCGGTCCTTCATTTAATACTAAAATGATGCAAAGTTTGGTCATATTATTATATCCATTCAATTCAAAAACTATAGCAAACATAAGATAACAACACAATTTCTCAATCATGTATATTTGACTGAATAGCTACATTAATCATTAAGAAAAAGAGATCAACCCATCATGGGATAAACATAGTTCGTCATCTCTATACACTTCAGTCCCATGTTATTGTCAATAGAAGTATTAAAACAATAAAATAGTGAATACTAAATGAACTATGAAAAGAAAAGAAAAAATAGTCAGTTAAGTTAACAAGTAATAAGTTCAGTAAATAAACAAGAAACTAAGCAACAAATGAAAAAAGAATAAACAAACAAATTTATGTCAACTTTCCCTTCAACCTTTAGGCAAAATTCACAAAATAATCCAATTAACATTCATGCAATAGTCACACCATTTTCACTCAATTTATCTTACATTTTGATCAAAACACAAGGATTTTTTTTACCAAAATCAAGATATGAAGGCAATTAAAAACAATAGAAACTAGACATAACAATTCCCACACACTTAAACTATGCTTGTCCTCAAGCATATTAAAGAACACTAGACTATAAAAGAAAAAAAATGGTAACAATAAATTTATCAAATAATATTCAAAGATATCAATGATCATTTCAATAAACACAACCTAAGAACTTGAAACTCATAATACTCATTGAACAAGCTATTCTTCACATATTTAGCCAAAATAAAAAACACTTCTATTTAAAGAACCATCAGCAAGTGTGATAGAAACTCACTCTACTCTCCATCCTCTCAAGCATTCAACGATAGGGTATGTTCATTCATCATTCATTTCATGTAAGGCATATACCATAAGCTTGCTTACTAATTTAATCTTTACCACTCATATCAAACACAAACATCAATCTGAAGGTCTTTATTTTGGTTGTAATGGGGCTATGCTAAGGTAGGAAAAAATTGTAGTTTAAAACCATAGAATAGATTGAGTATTTAAAGTAATGTAAACAATGAAGCATAAATACTCAATTCCTTCCTTTCAAGCTAACAAGATTAGCACTTCCATTTTTATGTCTCTCCTCTTTCCTTTCATTTTTTATCTTCTCATCCTTCCTCTTCTTTCTGTTTCTATTTCTTTTCTTTTTTTCTTTCTCTTATTTATTTATTTTTTTAAAAGAAGGAAATCAAAAGAAGAAAAATATAGAGGAGAGATAAAAATTTCTACAACCATACTTATCCCTAATGTAATAGCCAACTATATGCTATGATTCCCCCACACCTATTCCCAAAACCCAATTATAACCCTTGTAAATGCTCAAATTGCCCTTATGGTTGGTGCAATGAAGAGGATAAACAATCAAGGTCAAGGCTCATATTTTAGGATTAAAGAAAGAAATGGTTCATATTAAGCTCAATGGAGCGCACTAGGGGTAACATTAGGGTGGCTTTTTAAGGAAAAATTGTAAATCCTAATTGCCCTCATCATTTCAATGTTTGCATCAGATTATGTGATCTTGACTAGTATTTGCAAGTAAGTACTAGAGTTCCTTAATCATGAAAGAATACTCTCAACAAAAAATACTTGAATTTGGTGTTTAATAGTTAAAAAAGGCTTAAGTCCTTACCAAAGAAAAGTGACATTCATCAATCATAACAAGTTGTCTAAGCATGCAAATATACTCATTCACTTATATTATGCATTTCTAATCCAGATTGAGTTCATTTAGTAACCATGCATCTCTAACTACTAAATGGGAAAATAAACACACAACTCACAATAATAATAAAAAATTTAACTAATATCTCCCCCAAAAAAAAACTTAAACGTCACATTGTTCCTAATGTGATACCAAAAAAATAAAAGAGTGGTATCAAAAATAAAAGAGGAATATAAGACATAAAATAAAATGAATAAGAACAAACATTAAAACTAAAAGAAATTAAACTAACAAGTAACAAAGAAAGGGATAAAAATATGATATGAATGTGGGGGTGATCATTACGTTGATACGGTGTGGAATGTGGTGTACTGCATCGAAGAATGAAGATAACTATAAGGAAAATAGATAGAAAAGACAAAGAAGTAAGCCTGTGCACAAAGATAACAAATTTAAGCCTGTGCACACAAAAATAACAAATTAAGTTAAATTTCACTAAGAAAAATAACAACTAACAAATAATTGAAAAAAAAAGAAATTAAATGGGTTACTTCTTTAACGTCTTGTAGCTGGACGCCTCAATGGTCATGCTCAAGGTGGGTCACTCAAAGTGAGTGGTTTCATCGTTTCCTCTTTTTCATTCGAATCTATCTTTAAGAATCTCCCATAGACTTTCTTTGCTGCATCCACTAGCAATAGGCAACATTCATCACTCTCCTTAACTAAGTCTAACTCATTTTCTTCTTCTTCCTACAAGGCAAAATGAAAATCTGCAGCTTTAACTTGATCAACAAAAGAACAATCTTCAGAAACAATAAAAGTAAGAGCAAGTTTAACATTAAAAAGCAAAAATTCTACTGTTTCTAAAAAAAACAATAATGCTTAGCTTCCTATTCTTCACATCAGTCAAGTTATTGATAGTGGTCACAAAAGGCCTCCCTAGGAGTATGGTATGTTCCTTCCTTTGTTGTTTATTCTCCTCCACGTCTAAAACCATAAAGTCTACAGGAACAATTAATCCTCCAACTTTCATTAGCATGTCTTCTATTATTCCTTTCAGATAATGGATTGACCTATCAGCTAATTACAAACACATGTTCGTAGCACTTAACTGTCCTAGATTCAATTTCTTATAAATAGAGTTAGGCATAAGATTTATGCTTGCTCCAAGATCAAACATACCCTTAAGCTTATCACTATTACCCATTGGTACTTGCATAATAAAATGTCCCAGATATTTCAGTTTGGGGGTAAATGCGACTGCAAAATTGCACTTGTTACTTTCAAAACTAAAACCTTTTCGATAGGCTCAAATTTTCATTTCTTGGTGCTTAGTTCCTTAAAGAACTGAACATAAGCTGGAATGTTCCTAATTACATCTAACAAGGGCAGATTAACATTCACATCTAATAAGGGAAAATTAACGTTCACCAAAGAAAGCATGCGATATATATAGGAAAAATGCTCATCTTGTTTTAATTCCTTAAGGCAACTTGGATTTGGAATTGGTGGTTGATAAGGATCTGTCACCTTGTGTAGTTTTTTTCCTTCATTGTCCTTGGTGTCATGTTTAAATTGTTCACCCTTTTGAATGTGAGTTGAACAGTTTCTCTCATTGCTTTTCTCATTCCACTTATCTTCTTCTCGGGTGAGGCTTTCCTTCTCTTGATTATTAGCATCAAACATCTTAGAAAGAAACTCAAAATGATTATCAATCACTTTACCACTTCTCAAGAAAGTAATTGCTTGGGCTTGCTCGGGTTGACTGGGCAACTTCCTTTTCTGATTGTTGTGCATTTGAGCAGTGAGTTGCCCTACTTGGATCTCAATCCTCTTTACAGATGCCTCTAACGAATCGAACCTCTTATTATTTGTTTCTTGATTTTGATTAGTGACCTAAATAAATGCATTCAGGCTCTCCTTGAAAGAAGGCTTTCTTGTTGGGTTTTGAAGTGAGGATTGCCCTTGGTAATAGTTTGGCCTCTGAAAATTATGATATTGTGGTTAGGGTTACATTAGTGGATTATTGGTCTTCTAAGAGAAATTAAGGTGGTTTCTCCAACCATAGTTGTAGGTAATCGAGCATAGATCATTTCAGTCCCTTAATTGAAAACCGTTAAGTGAGTTAAATTGTTCTTTCCCATCAAAAGATCCGTAAGAATACGTACAAACATTCGCTCCATGACCATAAGTTCCACATATACCACACACTTCTTGATTAGGAACTTTCTGGGGTAGTCTCATAGTTAGATCTTTACATGCCCCATTAACTCAGCTAACTGCATAGCCAATTTTTTATTAAAGCTCACTTTATGAACTCCATCTCTTCTTCTACTCATGCTCTTTTGTTGAGAATTAGCCCCCAACATTTCGATTCTTCGGTCGTCCTCTCTCCTACGACTCCTCCTGCTGCATTGTCTACCGTGTACTGGCATTACTATGTCAACCCATCATAAAAGAATTAGTTTAGTAGGTGAAGCGAAAAATGATGGTGTGGACAATGTATTAACAAGAGCTTAAATCGTTCCCACGCCTCGTGGAATGGCTCTCTCTCTATGTAACATCCCATCTCCGATTGGAATGGTATTTTAGTAAATTGGGACGGGGACGGGTTAGGAGTATTAAATTATATCTCGGCATGAACATATGTCATGCAGCCTCTATAAATGGTGAGTTTTGCACAGGCACATAGTCATACATGCATTCATGACATTTCCCCGCATAAGTGTCTAATTGTGATCTTTTGTAAAATTGGTGTGATAATGGGATTTGAAAAATTATTTGAAGTGCTCCATAGAGTGTTTTACATTTTTAGGGATTTATGGGAATTTTTCTGGAATTATCCGGAGAAAATTCCCGGACCGGTAAAATCGCCGGTACATGTCCTATATGTGTTTTTGTTGTGGAAAGTGTGGTTTTCGTGTTTAAAAAATTATTGGGAGTGGACTGTCTTATGTTTTACAATTTTGGGCAATTTAGGTAATTTTCAAAAATGATTCAGAAAATTTCTGAAATTCTTGACCGGAAAAAATCGCTAATTGGTGAACCTACGATTTTCTATGGCGAAAATTGCGACCAAATGGTACTGCCATTTTGGATATATTATTTTGAGAATTGTTAGAGAGCCAATAGCATTAGTGGGATGAAAGATTAAGTGGGATTATGTTTTGTTTTATTATTATATTAACTTGAATTTTGGCTTTTCTCATAAAAGCCAAGTGTCCTTTTCATTAATGAACTTTGTCCTCTTTATTTATCACCTCACGACCTTCTCTTGGCCATTTGATAAACAAAGCCAATTAAAGAGCCATTTAGTCACCTCTCATACGAAACCTTGCTTCTTCTTCCTTGGTGTGTTTCCTCCCTCCTTCGTGGGTTTTGTTCCTCCTCCTTCTTTTGCTTGTTTTCTTCTTCTTTTAAAGTGCTACCTTCCTCCACTTATCTAGGCCTTCATATCCTATGTGCTTACTCTTCTTTTATGCACAAAAAGCTCAATCTTTGCCTTAAAGAGTAGTAACCATAGGTGTGAAGAGAGGTTGAGAGGTTTGAGTGAAGCTTGGAGAAGTGAAGAGTTTACAACTTGTTTGGTGAGTATTGATGTTTGTTTTTATGCTTTTAGTAGTTAGAAGTATTCATGGAGATCCTTTAAGCATTTGTTTGTTCATGAAAGTGGTAGGTTTGAATGGGTTTAATGCATGCTTGTGTGAGGAAAATGGATAGAGTAGGTAAAGAATGTAAAAGTAAGGTTGTTAATGATGTTTGTGATGTGTAAGGAATGGAAATAAAGTATGGGGAATTGTGTATATGTGTGCTGCCAACTTTTGTGTAAGTATACAACTAAATGTTGTGTTAAGCTTATAGCTAAATTGGAGGTTTAAATGAATGTAAATTGATGTAGGTAAAGTGATATAATGGAAGAGGATGAGGTATAGATGAAATCTGGAAAATTGGTGTTTAACCTATTGAAATGTTTTGATCATAACTAATTGTATAGATGAGTAAATGAGGTGAGGTTTGTTCCCAATTAAACTTTAATATGTTGGCTACAATTTTGTGTGAAATAGGTGTTGTCAAATTGTAACTCTAATAGGTTGAAATTTGGCATGGAAAGTTACTGTTTTATTGCCTGTGAACAGTAACCGAAACCATAACCTATGAGCTTTACTGATTTTTATAAATTAATTGAGATGGAATTAGGGAGAATGGTCTTCATGGAAGTTGAGGCATATTGAGTTAGCTTTCCATTTCCACTGATCTTGCTAATTTTCGAGTTGTATATTGGGAGATATGAACTGATTCCTATGGACTGGTTTTGGGCATGTTGATGAAACCTAGCTTAAGTGTCTGACTTGTGAGTATTCTGGTTGGAAGCAATTTTAGCCATTTTTGTCGACTGAATTGGTGTGAGTGATCTTCTGGAAAGTTGAAGAGGAAGAAATTATCTTGAAAATGAGTTATGGAATATAATTTTTAGAGGTCAGAGTTGGGAGTTATGATTTTGCAAAAACTGATCCTGCATTAGGTTAGGAATTGCTGATCATGGCGAGAACTTGCATGAAAGTTTTGAAATGGTTAGAAATTAAATTGGAAATTGAGTTCTTCATGAAAATTGAAGTTTAGGATTTATCTTTCAGGGATATAAAGTTCTGATTTTTCTGACTTGTGTACAGGAGTGATGCTTGTTATAAGTTTATCGCTCAAATTGAATGATTTCAGGGACAGCAACATTGAGTGAATTAATTGACTTGTTTAGCAATGGAATTTGATTTTGGGTTGTTCATGAAAGTTGTAGATGACATTGTGAACTTATTGAGCCTATTTATGTGGTAATTTTTGGCTGAAGAATCAGAGAGTTAAGGAATTTGAAATGTACTGTTCTGTTTTAATGGGATTTGAGTAGGCAGTAGCTTTGAAGGGATTTTTGACACCCTTAAGGGTGAAATTGATTTTTATGGTCTTCTTGAGAATTGTAGAGGGTTTCATGATATTTCCAACAAGATATAGTGGGTAATTTTCTGAATTGTGTGCAATTAATTATTGGTGTTGAAAATTGGATTGGAAATGAAAAAAAAAATAGAAATGGACACGCCCGGTCACTAGGGCGACGCCTCGCCCTAGTGACGAGGCGTAGAGGGGCCGCGTCGCTAGGCGGCGCCTCGCCTAGCGATGACGAGGCTGAATAAGTCAGCCCCTCGACGTCGCCCCCAGCGAGGCTGATTCCTTTTTTTTATTATTACTTTTTATTATTTTATTAGTTTTATTTGTTAATTGGTAATTTTTGATGTCATGCTTCTTTTGTCAATTTCTTTTCCGTCCGACGTCCGATTGACCTGATTCTTGAGGCATCGGATTCGTAGAACATTTAATTTCATTTTGTGAGAAATTAGGAATTTTTGGACGGAAAATTGACGTGGCCCCGGGTAACGGAGCCTTTAATCACTGTTTTGTTTAATCGGGGACCTATAGAGGTCCGAATTGCGCACCGTCAGCGCCAATAGGTTTCTAATTTTTAGACGGATTTTATTATAGGAAAATTTGGATTTAGGGCCGGAAAATTCATGAACATGCATATTTCACCTACATGTGCACAAATTGCATCTGTAGTGACTCGTTCTTTCTCTGTTTCTTATAGAGGCCCAAGTGGAGCGTCGTCCGACCGACGGGGCGGAAACTTCCCGGAATTAGCTCGAAAGTAATAAGTGAGTAACCTATTTGGTTTCTCAATCTTATGTGTTTATTAATTATATGCATTGATTGTCATGAGGAAGCAAGGATGGATATATGTGATTGATTGATTTGATTGATTTCGGACCATGGGTGTTCGAAATATTGGATTGTGATATTGAAGTGCAAATGAGAATAAGTGCGTGAGAATGCATTAATAAATTGGATTGTAAATGTGATAGTGAAACGAAAGATAAATGCATGGGAATGAAATACCGGACTAAAAGTCCGAGGACATTGGAAAATGATCGGATATAGTAATTAATTGGAATTGGAAATAGAAATGCGATAATTGGATATTGGAAAATGACATGTGCATTCATGCATAGTAAATGATCAGATAATGGCAGTTGTGACCGATGTCGCCACCGATTTCAGAGCTTTAAGCTCAACGCACGAGGCCTCGTGCTCTAACGTATTCGAGCCTCGGCTCGATGATCGTGGCTATGCCTAACGTTTGAGGGCTTTAAGCCCAATGTTTCGAGCTAATGGCTCAACGATATGAGCTCGGTAGCACGGTCACAACAACGAAAGAAAATGGAAGAGTCACATGCACACCGTGATAAATGAATGTTTAATGTGAATTGTGTGAAAGGTTTATTGCCTTATCAAATGTGAAATTGAGTGCTGTGATTTCTTGTTTATGATATATATACAATATTGTGTGATTGTGTGGATATGCATGAGTTGGGTGAACCATCGATGATGGTTTCTCACCGAGTTCATAAACTCACCCAACATTGCATCTATTTTCAGAAATGGAGAGTACCCGTTGGACACGCTGAGCGTCTCATCGCTAGCAAGAGTGTATCGGTCGGGATCGATGTCGTCCGTATCTGCATTCGTGTATTAATTTGGTATTTAGTAGGCCCAATTGTTTACATGTAATTGTATAGAGTGACTGAGCACTAATGAGTGCTAATAATGATTGAAATTATTTTATCAGTGAAATGGTTTAATCTTTGAAAGTGTTTTGTTATAATTGGGCCAAGTCAATGTTTGTTTTGCGCACTCTAATGTTTTTGAAAGAAAAAAAAATGTCATACGATTTTTGTTAATAAGGTAATGAATTTTCTAGTACGCCACCCTCGCGGGTCACGGGCTCGGATATCACCATGGATATCGGGTTCGGGTCTCGTCGGGAGTGGGGTACTACATTTGTGGTATCAGAGCCCAAAAGTACAATCTTACATGGGCTTTCAAAAAAAATGGGTGTGTCAAGTTATGTGCATTTAAGTTGTGTCACGGCAGACAGTGACAACTGATCCCCAGTGTAGTATATGAGTCGTATGCATAAATATGTCTCAGTCGTGTAAGCGGTTAGAAAAAAGTGAGAAAAAGGATAATGTGTTAGAATGTGATAAAAGGAAGTAATTGATATCGCAAAATAGGAAAAAAAGTGTATGGTTCGACCAGACAGACGATTATTTCGTGCTGGTATTGACGGGTATATTGTGAAGTTAGATTGGGTATATCCTTGAATATGAATTTGAAAAAAGATTATAGTTGGGAATGAATAGAAAAAAAAAGTAGAGTTGTGATAATGGGAAGATTTCCAGTGTATAAGGTAAATGAAAATAAAGTGTTCTATGATATAGAAAAGTTACAATTGGGATTGATTACCGTGATGAGAGTTATATATAAGGATTGGTGATTTGGCGTCATTTCACATCTGTGATCTTGATTTGAGTGTGGAAATATATGGGTATAATGCCATAATGAAAAGATTGAAATGTAAGACAATGAAATTGATAGATGAAAAAGTTGTTCGGGTTTAATTGATCTGCCTAAGTAAATGCACACCTGCTTATGGGAGCCCTATGGTAAGTGAAAATGTTCAGTTGCAATTGCTGAGTTAATGGATAATTGCTAGCCAGAATTCTTGTAGAATAATAATAATTCTTTATGAGTTAGAATAAGAAACGAAAGTGCTTATACTGATCAGTTGTATTGGAAGAGAGATTGTATATGATCCTCACGAGCGAGGACGGGTGTAAACAGGAAGGTTGCTGAGTTCAGAATATATATTGTCATTGTAAGTGTATATCTGATAGTGGGATTACTATCACGGGTGAAATGATTAAGCATAAATGAATAATTTGCGTGAATACGATATAGGACGTAATCGGTGGCCTATTACATAAGCTCCGATTATAATACCGGTAGCTCAAGTTCAAAATGAGTGAGAGTAAGACATGAGAATGCTCAGAATGATCAATTGAGAAAGAAGTGATACAGTTAAAGATGTTAGCATCGGTAATGAGCTTGAGAGAATAAAATGAGGGACATGAATAGAGTACGGTCCCCATGAGAGAATTAAATGCAATTAAGGTATTCTTAGCAGTATGATCTATTAATGGGCAAATTGATGGGACTATAGAGATATATTGTCTGATAGGATGTGATGATTATGGTGATGTATGGCGAGATAGTAGAGGAAAAGAAATTGTTTAAGTGCTCTTCAGAGATTTATCTTCGGGATGTATCAAGAGTAACTGATTTGTATTACATCTGGTAGAGACTCTAGCGTAAGAGCTAAACTAAGTTACTGAAAAAGTGTACATTATGTTAATGAGATGGTTCTGATTATGTAAGAGAAGTACTGCATATTAAGGAAATATTAATTGCGAATTTGATGGGATTAAAGGTTCGTGTATATTTTGTGTAATTATGTTTTGAAAGCACGAGATCGATAGAACGATTGTTTATTCAAGTCAGTGAGTGATCTATCGTGAATAAATTAAGTTATGTGTGGAGAAATGAAGGTAAGGAACATGTGCAGAATATGTTATGATGAGACAAATTATACGAAAATTGTTCCTCATTGGAGACGTTTGATAATTAAAAAGTTACATGAATCAACTATGGGTACGGAAAAGGAACATGTCTCAATTGTGTTGCAGTGGATAATGGATATAAGCATAAGAAATAGATACATTGGTATAGGTGAGGAGATTGGTTATCATGCAAGTTTCATAAGAGTGAAATAAGGGATGAATTAGGATGCGAACATGGGATATTGGGAGAATAAATTAAGATATAAGTATTGATAAAATGCGACAGTTCAAGAGATATGTGTAGGCGGAATTTGAAATTAATGAGAACTAATGGAATGCTGGATGCGTTCATAAATTGTCAAAGATTTTCTGGTTTTAGCAAATCGACAAGAATAATTGAGGAAAACATGTGAATGTTAGACTAATGATCATAAAATGAAGTGTTCCAGTAAAGATTCTAATGTGATCTATGGAAATTGGATAAAGTGATTTTATGCACCTTGGGACAAATATGATTCCCTGGGCGGTATTATGATTGATGATTTGAAATTTGTTATTCTGAGTGTGGCCTAAAAGCTTGAAGACATGAATCGTACAGAAATAGTTTGGAAATGTCTATGAATATGCAAATTGATAACGATTGAGTTATTTCATGCATCTGAATGATTTGAAAATGATTCAGTGGCTGATTACTCAAACTAAGCTAATGGTGCAATTCAAGGAATTGAACAAAAAAATAAATAAATTCAATTGCAGAAGATCCAAATTTGGGTAATAAGGTTATCAAATCTGGTATATTATTGAGTATTAATAGTCGAACTGACAAAAAAAAGGGGGGGTGGAGCAAAAGAAAGTATTATTAGCTATGGGAATTTCAAAGGTGGTGTGCATCAAAACGGATTGGCAAAACCCGAAGTGAGGATGTATTTGTTGAGGAAAGTGATAGGTATAGTTCGAATTAAGAAATATGGGTGATATTCATTACGGGAACGGTTAGTGAAAACGTAAGGAATGATCGAGGCTTTATATTTTAGCAAGAGCGTATTGAAAGAGTAATTGAAAGGTTAGAATGAGAAAGCAAATGATCATAAGTAAATGGTTCGAGAAAGCATAAGAAACAATCGAAGCGTTATGTTCGAGTAAAAGTATTTTGGAAAAGCAATTGATGGTAAAGTCTGTCAAAGTGAACGATGACATGTGTGATTAACCAACATGTGTTTTTGGATTTCATTGGGATATGAGATTGATCTATAGTACAAAGCGATTGTGGTATGACAATCATTATATTAGTGTCACCATTCGAAAAGTGTATAAGGGGTCTTTATTATGTGACCAGGGCGTTAAGAAATTTAAGATGGTGACATTGAGTTGAATTGATTCACACCGAGGTTATAAATCTCATGAGATTTGTGTTTTGATAATAACGGAATCTGATAAGCGATAAAGGAAATATTTTGAAAGGTATGGCCTCGGCTAAAAGGTACTTAGATGGGAATAAATGTGTAGTTAAGGAAAATTGAATTCGTGAGGAGTGGCCTCCATGCGATTGTGGTGTGAATAGAATTATGGATTGACAAGTTAGGCTAAAACTTAAAAGATGATTCGGATTCACAAAGTGTTTCATAGATATTGTTAGGATCCGATATATATATTATTGAGATTGAAAGTGGCGAATTGCGCGTAAGTCTGAGAAAGCAGTAAAATCATGTAAAGTTGAGAAAGGAAAAGAGTCATTGATTGTTTTGATTTCCGTTCATGGACAGAATTTGGTCGTGTAGTAAAATCAGTAGAAAACAGAGGGTATTCATCGAAAAGACTCCCCTACCTTCCTGATCAATCGTATATGAAATTTCGAGGACGAAATTTTTATTAGGAGGGGAGAATTGTAACATCCCATCTCCGATGGGAATGATATTTTAGTAAATTGGGACGGGGACGGGTTAGGAGTATTAAATTATATCTCGGCATGAACATATGTCATGCAGCCTCTATAAATGGTGAGTTTTGCACAGGCACATAGTCATACATGCATTCATGACATTTCCCGGCATAAGTGTCTAATTGTGATCTTTTGTAAAATTGGTGTGATAATGGGATTTGAAAAATTATTTGAAGTGCTCCATAGAGTGTTTTACATTTTTAGGGATTTATGGGAATTTTTCTGGAATTATCCTATAAAATTTCGGACCGCAAAAAAATCGCCGGTACATGGCCTATATGTGTTTTGTTGTGGAAAGTGTGGTTTCGTGTTTAAAAATTATTGGGAGTGGACTGTCTTATGTTTTACAATTTTGGGCAATTTAGGTAATTTTCAAAAAAATGATTCGGAAAATTTCACGGAAATTCCGGATCGAAAAAAATCGCCAATTAGCGAAACCTTGATTTTCTAGTAGCGAAATTGCGACCAAATGGTACTTCCATTTTGGATATATTATTTTGAGAATTGTTAGAGAGCCAATAGCATTAGTGGGATGAAAGATTAAGTGGGATTATGTTTTGTTTTATTATTATATTAACTTGAATTTTGGCTTTTCTCGTAAAAGCCAAGTGTCCCTTTCATTAATGAACTTTGTCCTCTTTTATTTATCACCTCGACCTTCTCTTGGCCATTTGATAAACAAAGCCAATTAAAGAGCCATTTAGTCACCTCTCATACTGAAACCTTGCTTCTTCTTCCTTGGTGTGTTTCCTCCCTCCTTCGTGGGTTTTGTTCCTCCTCCTTCTTTTGCTTGTTTTCTTCTTCTTTTAAAGTGCTACCTTCCTCCACTTATCTAGGCCTTCATATCCTATGTGCTTACTCTTCTTTTATGCACAAAAAGCTCAATCCTTGCCTTAAAGAGTGGTAACCATAGGTGTGAAGAGAGGTTGAGAGGTTTGAGTGAAGCTTGGAGAAGTGAAGAGTTTACAACTTGTTTGGTGAGTATTGATGTTTGTTTTTATGCTTTTAGTAGTTAGAAGTATTCATGGAGATCCTTTAAGCATTTGTTTGTTCATGAAAGTGGTAGGTTTGAATGGGTTTAATGCATGCTTGTGTGAGGAAAATGGATAGAGTAGGTAAAGAATGTGAAAGTAAGGTTGTTAATGATGTTTGTGATGTGTAAGGAATGGAAAAAAGTATGGGGAATTGTGTATATGTGTGCTGCCAACTTTTGTGTAAGTATACAACTAAATGTTGTGTTAAGCTTATAGCTGAATTGGAGGTTTAAATGAATGTAAATTGATGTAGGTAAAGTGATATAATGGAAGAGGATGAGGTATAGATGAAATCTGGAAAATTGGTGTTTAACCTATTGAAATGTTTTGATCATAACTAATTGTATAGATGAGTAAATGAGGTGAGGTTTGTGCCCAATTAAACTTTAATATGTTGCCTACAATTTTGTGTGAAATAGGTGTTGTCAAATTGTAACTCTAATAGGTTGAAATTTGGCATGGAAAGTTACTGTTTTATTGCCTGTGAACAGTAACCGAAACCATAACCTATGAGCTTTACTGATTTTTATAAATTAATTGAGATGGAATTAGGGAGAATGGTCTTCATGTAAGTTGAGGCATATTGAGTTAGCTTTCCATTGCCACTGATCTTGCTAATTTTCGAGTTGTATATTGGGAGATATGAACTGATTCCTATGGACTGGTTTTGGGCATGTTGATGAAACCTAGCTTAAGTGTCTGACTTGTGAGTATTCTGCTTGGAAGCAATTTTAGCCATTTTTGTGGACTGAATTGGTGTGAGTGATCTTCTGAAAAGTTGAAGAGAAAGAAATTATCTTTAAAATGAGTTATGGCATATAATTTTTAGAGGTCAGAGTTGGGAGTTATGATTTTGCAAAAACTGATCCTGCATTAGGTTAGGAATTGCTGATCACGGCAGTAACTTGCATGACAGTTTTGAAATGGTTAGAAATTAAATTGGAAATTGAGTTCTTCATGAAAATTGAATTTTGAGGATTTATCTTTTCAGGGATATAAAGTTCTGATTTTTCTGACTTGTGTATAGGGAGTGATGCTTGTTATAAGTTTACTGCTCAAATTGAATGATTTCAGGGACAGCAACATTGAGTAAATTAATTGACTTGTTTAGCAATGGAATTTGATTTTGGGTTGTTCATGAAAGTTGTAGATGACATTGTGAACTTATTGAGCCTATTTATGTGGTAATTTTTGGCTAAAGAATCAGAGAGTTAAGGAATTTGAAATGTACTGTTCTGTTTTAATGGGATTTGAGTAGGCAGTAGCTTTGAAGGGATTTTTGACACCCTTAAGGGTGAAATTGATTTTTATGGTCTTCTTGAGAATTGTAGAGGGTTTCATGATCTTTCCAACAAGATATAGTGGGTAATTTTCTGAATTGTGTGCAATAAATTATTGGTGTTGAAAATTGGATTGGAAATGAAAAAAAAAATGAGAATGGACACGCCCGGTCACTAGGGCGACGCCTCGCCCTAGTGACGAGGCGTAGAGGGGCCGCGTCGCTAGGGCGACGCCTCGCCCTAGCGACGAGGCTGAATAAGTCAGCCCCACTGGGGCGAGACGTCGCCCCCAGCGAGGCTGATTCCTTTTTTTTTTTATTATTTATTTATTATTTTATTAGTTTTATTTGTTAATTGGTAATTTTTGATGTCATGCTTCTTTTGTCAATTTCTTTTCCGTCCGACGTCCGATTGACCTGATTCTTGAGGCATTGGATTCGTAGAACATTTAATTTCATTTTGTGAGAAATTGGGAATTTTTGGATGGGAAATTGACGTGGCCCCGGGTAACGGAGCCTTTAATCACTGTTTTGTTTAATCGGGGACCTATAGAGGTCCGAATTGCGCACCGTCAGCACCAATAGGTTTCTAATTTTTAGACGGATTTTATTATAGGAAAATTTGGATTTAGGGCCGGAAAATTCATGAACATGCATATTTCACCTACATGTGTACAAATTGCATCTGTAGTGACTCGTTCTTTCTCTGTTTCTTATAGAGGCCCAAGTGGAGCGTCGTCCGACCGACGGGGCAGAAACTTCTCGGCATTAGCTCGGAAGTAATAAGTGAGTAACCTAGTTAGTTTCTCAACCTTATGTGTTTATTAATTATATGCATTGATTGCCATGAGGAAGCAAGGATGGATATATGTGATTGATTGATTTGATTGATTTCGGACCATGGGTGTTCGAAATATTGGATTGTGATATTGAAGTGCAAATGAGAATAAGTGCGTGAGAATGCATTAATAAATTGGATTGTAAATGTGATAGTGAAACGAAAGGTAAATGCGTGGGAATGAAATACCGGACTAAAAGTCCGAGGACATTGGAAAATGATCGGATATAGTAATTAATTGGAATTGGAAATAGAAATGCGATAATTGGATATTGGAAAATGACATGTGCATTCATGCATAGTAAATGATCGATAATGGCGGTTGTGACCGATGTCGCCACCGATTTGAGCTTTAAGCTCAACGCACAGGCCTCGTGCTAACGTATTCGAGCCTCGGCTCGATGATCGTGGCTATGCCCAACGTTTGAGGCTTTAAGCCCAATGTTTCGTGAGCCAATGGCTCAACGTATATGAGCTCAAAGCACGGTCACAACAACGAAAGAAAATGGAAGAGTCACATGCACACTGCATAAATGAATGTTTAATGTGAATTGTGTGAAAGGTTTATTGCCTTATCAAATGTGAAATTGAGTGCCGTGATTTCTTTTTATGATATATATACAATATTGTGTGATTGTGTGGATATGCATGAGTTGGGTGAACCATCGATGATGGTTTCTCACCGAGTTCGCAAACTCACCCAACATTGCATCTATTTTTCAGAAATGGAGAGTACCCGTTGGACACGCGGAGTACGCTCATCGCTAGCAAGAGGCAGTATCGGTCGGGATCGATGTCGTCCAGATCTGCATTCGTGTATTAATTTGGTATTTAGTAGGCCCAATTGTTTACATGTAATTGTATAGAGTGACTGAGCACTAATGAGTGCTAATAATGATTGAAATTGTTTTATCAGTGAAATGGTTTAATCTTTGAAAGTGTTTTGTTATAATTGGGCCAAGTCAATGTTTGTTTTGCGCACTCTAATGTTTTTGAAAGAAAAAAAATGTGATACGATTTTTGTTAATAAGGTAATGAATGTTCTAGTACGCCACCCTCGCGGGTCACGGGCTCGGATATCACCATAGATATCGGGTTCGGGTCTCGTCGGGAGTGGGATACTACACTCTATATGAATGAAGGTAGCTATCTTAGTGCGTAACTTAGATTTCTTTTGATGTGAATAGAACTTTCCTATGAATTTGTTATGCACCTCCTCCCTTTTAGTCAAAGACTCGAAAGGAAAGGTCATTAGCCATGTCTTAGCCTAATCCTTCAATGTGTATGAGAAGCATCTCATTCTGAGTTAATCTTCATTTAATCCATCTAATGGAAAGGTTTGAAGAGTGGTATAGAATTCCTAAGTGAAGTTTAAAGGATCTTCATTAGGAACCTCATAGAAAGATGACAGCATGCATGTTATAATGGATGTTCTTCAATTCATAATTCCTAATTGCCTCTCCCAAACGTATGGACGAAGTGGCTGTACCAATAACCGATCTAGCATACTCCTTCATCACTAACTGCCTTTCACCCGTCTTGTGGGTATTCACTTGATCTTCAGGCTTAGGTTCCTTAAGATCGTCTTCAGAGTCCCTTTGAGGCCTTCGTCTTCGATGTATATTATTAATAAAAGGGATAGGTTCACTATCTAAAAATCTTCTTCCTAGCATAAACCAAGTGAATTGACTACCTAAATTTCTCCTGCCTAGCACAAACTAACTATGGAAATCACTAACTTATAACAAAAATTACAAAACACGTTAACAAAATAACACAATAAAACATACATGTGTGAACCCTAAAAAGTTCTAAAAGGACCTAGGCTATCCTACTCCCAAATGTACAAGGTAATTGTAGTGATTACCCAGGGTCGTCTCCCACGAAGGTGAAATTGATTAACTAAAATTAATTTTAAATTAAAAATAAAAATACAATCCTAAACACTCTATCTTGAATTATTGAGTGAAAGCTCTAAAGAAAATCATGAAATTAGAATGAAAAGTAAAATGATTCAATTGGAAACAAAGATAAATAGATTAATCGAAATAGAAGACTCTTAAGAATTAATTTCACTAATTTAATCTCTTACGCATGATTAAGAGAAATGATTGGTTAATTGTTTTACTAAAATTAACAGTCGAATTCTAAAATCAACATAAATAATAGATGAAATCGAACTTTCACAATCGACAAGTTATTATTCGAATTAATTATGAAAAAAAGACTACAAATTACCACTTAAGTTAATATGTTTCTAATGTAACACCCCAAAAATCTCAATTTCATGAATAGTACCTTTTAGGTCATAAATAGTATATCCTGAGGTGAATAGTGACACTCGAGGATCCAAATTGCATTTTATATTTTTGACATTAGATAATATTATTCAAGGACAGCCTGAGGATCAAATTAGATCTCCGAACGAGTTTGTTTTTTAGGGTTTGATTAAGAGTTGACCAATGGTCAAAGTTTAACCCCAGAAAGGGTGAAAGTCAATCTCGAAACTAGTAATGAAAATAAATGATATTAATTAAGGTCTTTATATGAGGTTGATATTTTTCTTATAGTTATTTTTTCTATTGAGCAAAAGAATTAATAGATAAAGTTAACCTTAAAAAAATTGGAAAACTTTTTGTGACCATATGACATTTTGTCATTTTCTTGGCCCCTACCTCTTTTCTTCACTAAGGGGTGCCGAGAACCACCACCCCTCCTTTATTCTCCATTTCTTTCATTTTTTTATAGTTTCAAGTCAATTTTCATTAATTTTAACCCCCAACACCTATTAAACATTAAATCATCAACCTAGGGTCCCTAAATTCACCATATCAACAAAAAAATTTGGAAAAGATAAAGAAAAGGTATATAGGTGTTCTTGATAAATAATAACCAAAAATTCATAAGGTGGGTTAATGGAGTCTTAATTATTTTTAGTACATGATTTTGATGTAGTTGCATTCATTGATGAATAAAATGCATGGAATTGAATTTGTTATGCAATATTATGAAGATAAAGGAGAGGGAGAAAGAGAAAGAGAAGGAATAAAGAATTGATGATGAAATTGAAGTTTATGGAAGTTTAATTTGAAGATTTAGACATCAATTTGGTATGTGTTCTTGCAATTATACTCTTTCCTAAAAATTGTGCATTAGGAAGTTTAGAGCTTATGAGTAAAATTAGGGGTTTATGAAATTGTTTTTAAAATTTTTAATTGGATGTTAAATGAAGTAATATATGTGATTAATTGAGATTTTGGAATTCTAATTTGTATTTTTTCCCAATTGCATACATTATGTTTGAATTGAAAAATTGATATATATGTTATTTTGGCTAATTGGTGAGATGAATATATCTTGAATGTTGTATGAATTAAATTAAAACCAATAACGAAAAAAAAACATTTACTTTGGTCAAATATGGAGTAAATTGAACTGGTTATTATGAGCCTTTGTTATGAAATTTCAATGGAATTTAATTAGATTTGCCCTAGTAAAATAAATAGGAATTGGAGGAATGTGATAAGGTTGGCATGCTAATTAAGGAGTTAGCAGTATTGCGTCATGATATATGTTACTGGACTGTATGACTCAGATAGCTCGGTTTCGATGTAAGATATTTGTTTTGGATTATGAACTGCATGGCTTCGAGAGCTCATTTCCAATATGAATGTATTAAAAAATGGATTGTATGGTTTCGAGAACCCAATCTTGTAGTTTTTTAAAATCCTACTAATCCGGCTTGATGATACAATTCTAATAGATTTTACTTTGGGGTAATTATAGAAAGTAGATAAATGCATGATTAATGATTAAATAACTTTAAATGAAGGTAGTAATTGAATGTACAATGTATTGATCATTTTATAATTAAATGTGAATTATTAAAATAGATATATGCTTGTATTTCATAACTTGATTTTAAATGCCTATTTATGCTTAGAAAGAAATGAAGATATTTATATATGAAAAAGTTATATATTATGTATGTTATAATTGAATGAATTGAATTGAATGTGAAATGGAATTGCTTGAACACCACTAAGCCTATAGCTTAACATGCGGATTTTTTTCTACGCATAAGTCTTAAAGAGAACTAGAAGAAAGCTGTGGTGAATCTACTACAAGACAAGAGTCACATAAAGGACCTTGAAAGATTTGGAGGTGGATGTATTACAAATTTTTATTTGGTTTTTGGTTATGTATGTACATATAAAGACATGATGGATCTCACTGGATTTTATTGTGAATTATATATGAAATCTGGTTTAGATGTGTCGAAAGGTTTTGGAGGATGGGTTAATTATTTTGTCAAGGAGTTTGACATAGAGATGGATGGTTGAGAAACATGCATGAGAAGTGTATTGAAGTTTCTTGCAGGCGATTTTACGTAAATAAAGAGGAAACTTTGTCTAATTTTTTATGTGAATAGTAATTGCTAGATTAATGAGATTTAAATAGAAAATATTGTAGTTTGAAGTATTAGGTATTTAAGAATGTGGTAACACTCTGTATGCCAATTTCATTATTGGGTATAGGATGTTACATCTAATTCATAACCTAAACGTCTATAGTTTCTAGTCCATATTAAATTTCTCCTTTTGGTCCTTCATTTAATACTAAAATGATGCAAATTTTGGTCATGTTATTACATACATTCAGGTCAAAAACTATAGCATAAATAAGATAAGAATACAATCCCTCAATCATGCATATTTGTCTAAAATGGCTACATTAATCCTCAAGAAAAAGATATTAGCCCATCGTGGCATAAATACAATTCATCATCTCCATACACTTTATCATGGCATAAACACAGTTCATCATCTATATACAATTTAGTCCCATGTTACTATTAAGAAAAGTATTAAAGCAATAAAACAGTGAATACTAAATGAACTATGAAAAGAAAACAAATAACAATGGGTTAAGCTAACAAGTAATAAGTTCAGTAAATAAACAAGAAACTAAGCAATAGATGAAAAATAGAATAACTAAACAAGGATGGGGTGAGTGTGAAGGCGGTGGTCTCCTGCCCCTCTTAAGCTTCTTGCATTAGCTCTCAACTTCTACTTCAGCTTGTTCTCACCAAATGATCGAAGGCTTGCTCTGCTTCCAGCTCTCTACTATGTTTCTCTCTTCTTCATTGACTCTCTTTGTTTCTCTTCTTGTCTTCCCTTCTTTCTCTCTATCTACTCCTCGAAGTGTCTCTCTATATAGAGTGAAGAGTGAAGAATGAATAGTGGGAAAGATATCATCACCACCCTCCTATCCTTTCTATTTATAGCCTTGTCTAGGTTTAGGTTTTTGTGCCCCTTCAACCTACAACTGCCACATCAACCTCTGGTTGAACTGCCTGCCCAAGCTTGGTCTTTTCAGTCTTCCCCCATCCGCAGTTGTTTACACCACTCCACCATTGTCATTCTTTGTTGCTCCATTCCACCATCACCATTTACGGTCACTACTTTCCTAAAAAGATTGTTGAAATCAAGATTTCTATTTTTCATATCTAGACTCGACTCGACCCGACCTAACCTAACTCAACCATGATTGCAATTTCTGATTTTTTTTGTTATGTTTTGAGTTGTTTGTTTATCCTCTAAGCTGCAATTGCATTGTGTTTTGGTTATGTCAAGTGTGTTTGAATGGTTTATAAAATATGCATTGGAAATTTTGGGTTTAAAATTTAGAATTGTTTATGTGAACTGGTTCAAAAATTTAGGCATTATGAACTTGTAAATAAATGAGATCAAAATAATATTGTGTATGAATTGTGGAGGAAAATTTATGCATTGTGAATTTGTGATTTGTGATTTGCATATAATTCAAGAATATGCCATATTATTTGTTATTTTAATAATCATTTAATATATGTAACTAAGTTAAAAAATTAAATGTTTGTATTTTATATTGTTTTTGTTTTCAGGAAATAAAATTACAAATATTAATCTTGTTTTATAAGTACTAAGTACACATTTATCATCTCATCTTATAAGTGTTAAATATTGTATATGAATTTATTAATTTAATTTTGACACATATCTTCATTTGTTTTTATGGATAAGTTGAAGGAATTTCAAGTACTCCTAATAATCCAACCATTTCACAAAGATTCAATAATCCAGCTTAGACTCATACTGGATTGTTTTTCAAAATGAAGATTTATCTGTTTGCTTGTTTTGTAACAAGTAGTTGAAAAGCGAAGAAATCACCAGATTAAAAAAGCATTTAGTTGGGTCAAAGGTGAAGTGGTACATTGTAAAAAAGTTAGCCATGATATGAAATAGCAAATGATGACTTTGTTTGAAGAGTATTAGCATGAGGAAGGTATAAGGCAAAGATTGAATTACAAAATTAGTAGTGAAAGTTCTTTTGTTGGTGTTCAAGATGATAATGGGAATGTTTAAGTTGATAATATTCCTACCCAACTAGAAGGGAATATTACACCTGATGTTAGAAAAAAAGAATAAATGTATCTAATTTCTTTGTAGTACAAACAAATTTTAGAGCTCAGCCTTCAATCCGTAGTGCCTTACAATCTAGGAAGTGGCTCATAATGTAGATATGGCAATAGCAAGATGGTGGTGTGATTTAGGTATAACATTTAATGCTTCTAAGTCTTATTATTATCATTATATACTATCAAGGATACAAAACTTTTTTATTTGATGACTACTTAGATAAACTTTTGTGTAGCTCTGATTATGAAATTAAAAGTTATTTGGATGGAAGAAGAATGACTTAAGGCTACTTTTGTGTGTTCAATCATATGTTATAGTTGGGCAAATAAAATACATGAGCATACTATTAATTTTTTAGTTTGTTCTACAAAGGACACAATATTTTTAAAATCTATTAATGCATCTGGCCTTATTGGGAATGCTAATACTTTATTTGAAATATTTGATGAAGAAGTGAATGAGGTTGGGCCAGGAAATATTGCTCAGATCATTATTGACAATAATTTTGCTTATAAAGCAGCTGGAAAAAGATTGTAAAACAAGTATAGGTGTTGGAAAATATAAGAGATGCTAGGTATTTTCTTATTGTTGATGAGATTATGCAAAAACCAAAAAAGGTTAAATATAGGAGATGCTAGATATTTTCTTATTATTGATGAGATTTTGCAAAAATAAAAAAAGGTGACCAAGTTCATTTACAATCGTGCATGAGTCTTGAATTTAATGAGAAATGATTTCACCAATGGTAGGAATTTGTGTCATTATGCCATTATAAGATTTACAACAAATTTTGTATCACTTCAGTGTTTTATTATGATGAAGAAAGAGTTAAGACAAATGTTCACAAGTGATAAGTGAGTTGCATCTCAACATGCTAAGTTTAATGTTGTATTGAAGGTTTATAGAATTATACTTGAAGATAATGAATTTTGGTCTCAATGTCAATTTTTATCATTCGAGTTTGTGAGCCTTTAATGAGAGTGCTTTGCTTGGATGGTAGTGATGAGAAGGCAACAATGAGTTATTTTTATAAAGTTAGTGGGTGAAGGAGGCAATCAAGGCCAATATGAAAATAGGCCATCTTTGTACACACCTTATCTTGTAGTCATCAATAAGAGATGAGAAAGGCAACTTAACTTTATATTATTTGCAACTACGACATTTTTTAATCCTAGTACCTATTTTAGACCAAGTTTTACAAAGAAAATTGAAGTTAATAAAAGAATGCTATTAATCATTACAACAATTGTTACTCATGAGATGATGAAAGATCTCATAAGCTGACAAATGGAGATTTATAAAGATGCTTATGGTAATTTTAGGATGCCAATTTCCATTTTTCAAAGAGACAAACTTAATCCATGTATATATATTTTTTCACTTTTTTTGCTTGATGAAAATTAATCATCACTTTATTTGATTTATAATGCTACTTTTATTGTCTTATAGTTGTTTGGTTAGCCCAATTCAGATATGGTGTTTTAGAATTGCAAATGTTTACAAGTGAAATCCTAGGTTAATGTGTGAGTAAAACATGGTGTGAAATTTATCCTGATGATGCTCCCTTGTTACCTTTTGGGTTTCATATAATTCCCTTGGATTTAAAAATTGTTAAGTTTGGCCCAATCTTTGAAAAAACTTTCTATTTTATATTTTTCCACCAAGTTAATATTCCCTAGGGAATAGTTCATAAAAGAGACAAAATTATTCTATGTATATATATTTTTCACTTTTGTTACTTGTTGAAAATTAATCATCACTTTATTTTATTTATAATGCTACTTTTGTTGTCTTATAGATGCTTAGTGGGACTAATTAAAACGTGGTGTTCTAGAATAACAAAGGTTGTAATTCGAATTCTAAGTCAATGTATGAGTGTAACAGGGTGTGAAAGGAATTGAAGCACATTTTGAGGAACCAGGATTGATAGATGAGAGTGACTTTGAAGATAATCTTATATGAGAAAGTATCGACATATCATTTGGTACAATGAATTTGAATGATAGTGATGATGAGACTCCTCAATGGTGATGATTATGTAATAAATGAGAAATGCAATTTAAGCAGGTTTTCGATTGAATGCAATTCCAGGTTTTTGTTTCTGATCTTATTTTAATTTCACTTATATTTGATGTATATGTTAAATTCTATATGTATAATATAATTGTAAATATTTTTTTATGTTTCACTTCTAGTTGGTTCTTTAGTATAACTCTTATTGTAAATTGTAATTGTTAGAGTGATAAATACTTATTACTCTCCCTTCTCTCTAGCATTTTTGTTATTTTACCCTCTTTATTTTTCCACTTTTGGAAATCTTTCTTGTCACGTCAGTGTTATTTCTACTTTGGAGTTATCAAAGAACCTTCTCTACTGGGTGTTTCCTCTATGGGTTAGGCCTTGCTAGGGCCTAGTTGTAGTTATAATGGAAATAGAAGTCTTCTGGTCCCAAAGAAGACTTCCCTATTTTGTCTAGAGAAAATTTATATCAGAAAACATCAAAGCTGGATAGAACATCAACTGTTTGTGTAAATGTTAAAGAGAATGTGGAAGCCTTGAAACTAAAGGGAGATTGGAGAAAGAGTTTGGCAACTCACTATAATAAGGTAGGCCTGAAGCATTTCCAGGATGTCTCTAAAGATGGGGTCATCTGTCCTCCGAAGAAGATACCTGAAGCTAGTGTTTAAGTCTAGTCTTTTACTCTAATAGGTTTCTTTTGGAGCAAGAGACTAACATTCCTAGTAGTTAGTGCCTAGGCTAAAACATGTTGGAATAACGAGAGGTTGGAGGGGGTCTTGCTCAGGGAAGATGGAACTTTCTTATTCAAGTTTGTGTAGGATAGTGTTGTGTAGGAGATCATTGAATCAGGTCTTTAGCATATAAGGGACCAACCATTATTCTTACAAAAATGGAGACCTAGATTGGAAATGGACATTAGAGGGATAGATACATTTCCACTATGGGTAAACCTTCATAATTTACCTATGGAATTATAGACTGTAGAGGGTCTTACCTACTTGGAAAATTCTCTAGGCAACTCTTTAAGCATGGACACCTAAACTGCAAACATGGGAAGAGTTAGCTACACTAACGTGTGTATTGAGGTTTTGAAATCAACTCATTTTCTTGATAATTTGTCTATTTTGAGTTTAGGAGAGAATGGGGATATGGTGAAGAAATATATTCCTTTCTCCTATATATAAAAGCCTAATTCCACTGAAAAATGGCAACCGACTAAAAAATTGTTTCAAACTAGAAACCAAGATGAACTACTAGCAAGTGACAAAGCTGAGAAGAGTACAAAAGGGTTTGGAATGCATCTTGAATGCTCGAGGGATTTAAATGATGAGGAAATAAATGGTTCTAAGGAGGTGATAGTAGGGAGAAGTGTAGAGCAAGGGATTGAGGTTCCAAATATTAAGCACCAGAATGCTAGTCCTCTCATTAATAGTGAGAAACATATGAATCAATCTTCCACTAATCAGGTTGCCAATACCAAGGACCTGGAAATAGGTCCAAATCTGAAGGAAAATATTATAAATGGGGAGTTTGTCAACTTATCATCAGAATAGGATACTAACATAGCTAATGAACCAACATTTGTGCTAGATGATGTAAAGACAGTTAGCTAACAATCATAAGTAGCTAAGAGGAGATTTGCCATAAAAAGGAAGAGTAAAAGAAAAAAAAAGGCTTTTTTCCCTAGATCGTATCTCTTATTTTGGAACACCAGGGGACTTAATGACCTACTAAAAAGATCTTTGATCAGTAAGCTTATTAGAGAAAAGCAGCCAGTGATGGTCAGTTTGTTGGAGACTAGAATTAAAGATCAATTTTTTCTTTAAAACTCGAATTTTTTGAGGTCGCAATGGAGATTCCTCTCAAATCACATATCACATTTCGATGGGAGAATCATTTTTTGTTACAAATTTGAGCAAATGGAGGTTCAATTAGTGGAGGAAGGTGACCATCATTTTCATTTATTATGCCAGTTTAAAGGTCAATCCTTTAAGTTTTCTTTAACTCTTATCTATGCTGCTAATTTTTCTTTTCAAAGAAGTAAGCTATGGAGGGATTTAAGAAGTATACAAAATTCAACTAGAAGTCCATAGATTGTGGTTGGGTATTTCAACTGTATTCTCAGTTTTAAGGAAACAGAAGGTGGGAAGAGATTCACTCTAGCTGATAAGAAAGAACTTACTAACTTGCTTAGTCAAGTGAAGCTGCTAGATCTATGCTCAACAAGAAGATTGCTTACCTAGTCAAATATCAGTAGGGAACCATGCTCATAAGGAGAAAGCTAGATAGATGCTTCATGAACTCATATTGGTTAACCTTTTATCTTTTGTACACTTTGGGGAAAACTTGAGTTCAGACCACTCTTATATACATATTTAGTGTTCTACTATCACTAGGAAAGTTAGAGCTCCATTTTACTATACTAAAAGAGTATTAACAAGCTCTAGAATTGAAAAACTCCATCTTAAAATAGAAAGCTAGATTGAATTGTCTTAGAGAAGGGGATGCAAATATAAAATTCTTTCATACTTCTATTATGGCCAGAAAAAATTCCAATAGAATTGTTAGCTTCATTAATAGAGAGGGGAACTTGCAATCAGATCAAGGGGCCCTCCATGGATTGGCTAGATCCTTCTTTTCTCAACTGATGGGTCCTGATATTGTGGAGCTACCTTCGGAGAACATGAAAAGGGACATGGCAAGTGCTATTAAACAGGATAGTAAGGAAGTTCTAACTTCTCTTTTTATTACACAAGATGTCAAAAGGACTATCTACGATATGCACCCTTTAAAAGCCCCTAAGCCAGATGGATTCTCAGCTTTGTTTTTCCAATCTACATAGGACATAATTGGTCAGTTGCTAGTTGAAATGTTAGAATTTTTCCAAAACTTAAAAATGCTGAAAGAAATGGAAAGCACTTACATCTGCTTGGTCCCAAAGAAACAACATCCTTTGAACATTGAAGAGTTTATACCTTTTTCATGCTACAACATAGTTTACAAAGTGATTGTAGTTTGCAAAGTTGTAACATAGTCTACAAAGTGATTGTAGTTTGCAAAGTTGTTGGCTGATAGACTTAAAATGGTGCTATCGGATATTGTGGACAATACTTAAAGGCCTTTTTTACTTGACAAAAACTTAGGTGATAATATCCTATTATTACAAGAATTATTGAAAGATTACTTGTCAGGAAAGAGAGTGAGGTGTTATATAATGAAGATAGATTTTTTTAAAGCCTATGACATAGTTAAAATATTGGAGATACTGGAATTCCCTACTATTTTTGTGAACTGAATTATGGAGTGTATTAAGATCTCTTCTCTAAGTGTTTTGATAAATAGAATCCCTTACAAACCTTTCAAAAATGCTAAGGTAATAAGACCAGGGGATCCTCTTTCCTTCTACAAATTCACCTTAGTAATGGAAGGAATGTCGAGACTTATTAAATCAATAGCTTCTTCCAATGGAAACTTTGATTTTCACCAAAAGTGTAATAAGCTAAAACTTACCCATCTTATCTTTGCAAATGATCTCATACTATTTAGTCCTGTAGATAATCCTTCTACCAATATATTAATTCCATCTCTAGAGTTGTTCTCAAAATGGTCCGGTTTAAGGATCAATATGGAGAAAAGTAGCATCTTTTATCTTAGAAGATGTAATAAATGTCAGGGTGCTCAAGATAATTACTGGGCTTTGCATCCATCCCCCTATCTTGAGATATCTTAATGTGACTATTTCCTCCTCTAAAATGAAGTATGCTAATTGTGTCCCAATTCTGGAAAGCATAAAAACTAAAATACTTACTTAGTAGAACATGCATCCATCTTATGATCTTAGAGTCATTTTGATGACTTCATTATTGAGCAGCTTACATATCCACCGGTTAGCTCATACTACTCTTCCTAGAAAGATAATTAAGGAGATTGACATATTACTAAAGGTTTTTCTATGGTCTGGAAAGTGTTAGCCTAAGAAAAATGTTAAAGTTAAATGAAGTGATATTACTATTCCTAAGAAACAAGGAGGGCTTAGTATCATCTCTACATCAACTATGCAGAGAGTATTACTTACCAAGAGGATTTGGAGATTGCTTTCAGATA
The DNA here is from genome assembly GCA_029891385.1 of Erythroxylum novogranatense. Classification (NCBI taxonomy): domain Eukaryota; kingdom Viridiplantae; phylum Streptophyta; class Magnoliopsida; order Malpighiales; family Erythroxylaceae; genus Erythroxylum; species Erythroxylum novogranatense. Next base: position 81,747,834 of record CM057231.1, on the reverse strand, counting down.
AGGAGTCTCTCTAGAAGAAATGGGTCTTTTCAGTTCATATTCAACACCAAAATTTTTGGTAAGTTGCCCATTCCAGCCAATTTTCCTAGTTCTTTAACCTTTTGTTGAAGACAAGATACTTGATTTATCCTCATATTAAACATAAGATCAATGGAGGAGAGAATACTTAGATTTGGTTTGACAACTAGTTGGAGATTAGTCCTCTCATACACAACCCAAATTTCTAATATCTGAGAAATAGATTGCCTTTGGAAGCTAAAGTAGCATATCTAATTTAAGAGGGGAAATGGATGGGTAACTTTAGAGGGTTTTCATATATGCTAAAGTACCAACTAAGCTTGGGGGATGCTAGATTGTTTGACGCTGTTTGTGAGACCTTTAATCTGCAAGGAGTGTTTACTAATGAGTCATGCCAGAGAATATTCATAAATGATCTAACGGTGGTCCCATGGTGTAATCTAATGTGGAAAAATTATGTGAACCCTAAAGTTTCCATAATTACCTGCTTAGCCATAAAAAACAAGCTTAGGAACAAATGTAGATGGTTCAACCCATCTTATACAATCTGTGATCTTTTCCACAATGTTGATGAAAACAAAATCACTTGTTCTTTGCTTGTGATTTTTCAAAAGTTATTTGGAGTTGAATCCTTCGTTTATTGGAAATAGTAAACCAAACTTATTAATGGGAGCCTATATTGAGATGGGGCATCATCCACTCTGAACCTAAGAAGGAAAATGCTATTAGAGATACTACTTAACCACTGGCTGACTAGCCTAGGGCTCGATGGGCACCCGTCCCACTATATATATATTTTAAAAAAAAACGTAAAAAATGATGTTTTTGACAAAATGATGTCGTTATTGAAGTAATGTTCAGGCCACTGTCTGGGTTGGGCCCGCCTATGACTCACCCAAGTCGACTATGATTGACCCGTGATTAGGACAAAATCGGGCCGGGTTGGGTCCTTTTTGACATCTCTAAATGCTATCCTAATTAAAGTTGCTTTCATTACCACCATATATATGATATGCAGAGAGAGGAACTATAGGTTGTATAAGCAAGTAGAGTAGGATAAATGCAAAATAGCTGACAAGATCATTATTTAGTTTAGATCTACATTATTGGCTAGGAAAGTTGAAAACTTGTTAACCCCTTCTACAAAGACTAGATGGAACTTATGAATAGTGGTTTGCTTAAGCATCTCTTGTAATTTTTTGCTACATTTTGATGTTTTGTTTAGTTACTTCCATTAGTACCTAGTTAGTTAATGATATTATTATTGACTATCCATGTTTTTGTATCAAGCTTAATAGCCACTATTGTAGATAAAATATCTTATTCATTTTTTAAAATTGTATATTTTAATTATTTTGTATTGTTTTAATTTTATATTTGTATAATGATTAAATGTTCTTAATTTTATATTTGTATAATGATTAAATAATTTTTCTTATTATTTATATATGAAACATGTGAAAATAATTTTAATAAAATAAATCACTGTTATTATTTTAATTTTTATTATTATAAGTTTTAGAATTATGTTGATGTAAAATTATAAATTATACATTACAATATATTAAAAGACTATTTTATAATTTAAAATTTCAAAATTATTTTATAAATTTAAAAATTATCTAAAATATCATCCAATAATACTTATACAATACCCTACCATAATTATATATCGATAGAATAGCTAAACAAAATTATGCTCGGTACCGCCAAATGTCAACTTGATTGAATTTTCTTAAAAAGCTTGAGCGAAGCCAACACTTCCCACAAACTAACTCTTCAGAGAAACTGCAAAACACAGAGCACACTACCATGGCTACTGCAGCTCTCTTATTCGTCTCTCTGTTTTCCCTGTTTTACCTTTTCCTCTTTACAACGTCCTTATCTTCACCGACCATCATCACTCTTCCTCTGTATCCCTCCACCAATTACCCTTCTTCGGATCCTCTCCTCATCTTCCATCACCTATCTTCCCTCTCTCTCTCCAGAGCTCGCCACCTAAAGTCACCGACAACACACTCCTCCTCTCTCGAAGATATCCCTCTTTACTCACGCAGTTATGGCGGCTACTCTATCTCTCTTAGCTTTGGCACTCCTCCTCAGCCACTCAAATTCGTCATGGACACTGGCAGTAGTCTCGTTTGGTTTCCCTGTACCTCCCGTTACCTCTGCTCTAGGTGCAATTTCCCCAATGTTGACCTAAAAAAGATCCCAACTTTCATACCCAAACAATCATCTTCGACCAAACTTGTTGGCTGCAGAAATCCCAAATGCTCATGGATTTACGGGCCCACCATCCTGTCTAAATGCAACGATTGTGGTCTGAGTAGCCGAAACTGTACTCAGACTTGCCCTCCTTATTTTGTTGAGTATGCTTTAGGTTCGACATTGGGGTTTTTACTATCAGAAACATTGGATCTTCCCGAACTAAAAGTAAGTGATTTTCTTGTGGGGTGCTCCATTTTCTCCTCCAGACAACCCGAAGGAATTGCCGGGTTTGGTCGGAGCGTAGAGTCTATCCCATCACAGTTAGGTTTGAGAAGGTTCGCGTATTGTTTAGTTTCTCGGCGGTACGACGACACTCCAGTGAGCAGTGACTTAATTTTGTTTACGGGGTCGGGTAAGGGAGATACCAAGACAGAGGGTCTTCACTACACGCCATTTTCAAAAAATCCGAATGCTTCCAGCGCTATTTTTCAAAGTCATTATTATGTACCTCTGCGTAAAATCAATGTGGGAGACAAGCATGTGAAAATACCGTACAGTCTGTTGGTTACTAAACCTGACGGTAATGGAGGGACGATAGTAGACTCAGGCACAACATTCACGTTCATGGAGAGGGCAGTTTTTGAACCAGTATCAGGGGAATTTGTAAAACAAATGGCCAACTTTGCGCTGGCAACTGACATCCAAAATCTGACCGGTTTAAGTCCATGTTTCAAAATTTCCGGCAACGAAACGGTGGGTTTTCCCGATTTGGTGTTTCAGTTTAAAGGCGGAGCTAACATGAAGTTGCCCTTGGAAAATTATATTGCGTTTGTTGCTCGAGACGTAGTGTGCTTAACTATCGTCACCGATAATAATGCGATTGGTCCAGGACGAGTACATGGTGGTCCTGCTATCATACTGGGGAGTTTTCAGCAGCAGAACTATTACATAGAATATGATCTGGAGGACGACAGATTTGGATTCAAACGACATCAATGTGCCTGATTCTGGTATAATTTATCCTGCAAACGTAAGTGCCGCTCAATTGAGAATTATTTGAACACAAGCCGAACGGTGAGAAGAAGACAACAGGAGCTGCTACAATAATGATCAGTTGTTTACGTCGTGGTGGTTATGGTGTGACACGTAATTGTTTAATGATAATGGTGACGAGATATTTGATTTACAGTTGTTCAATAATCACCGGAAAAAAGTTGAAATGATTAAGTATAATTGCCAGTTTAAGCAGAGGAGACTCCAATAATGGGCTTTTGTCATTTCTGAACATTACACTAAAATTTTACTAAACTTAATGAAAAAAAATATTTCAGGAACCTTTTTATACAATTTTTTATATTCAAACTACTCTATACTATATTAATAACATGTACAATTATAATATTTTTATTATATATCTAATCTCAATTTTTATATTACCATATCGTTCTCACAAATATTCAATCACTGCATTACAAAATTTATAATAAATTTCTTTAACTTTAATTTACTTCGTCTAATAAGAAATTCTTAAAATTTAATTATATTGTTTCTATTTATATTAATTTTAGTGGGTGATATTTCTCTCCAATCTTATATGGTAACTTGGATATCACATTCGTCTTCAATAATCATATTATGAATTTTAATGTATTTTGACATTATATTATGTAATATGGATTTTTTCCAAAAATGTGCCGGCCCTTTGCTAATTACAAATTGTGATTGAAGAACTCCAAATACACGTTCAATATCCTTCCTACATATTTCTTGCATCTTCGTAAATAACCTCTTTTTTGGGACTTGGGATTATGATTGGTTTACACTAGAGTAGACAATTTTGGGTAAATACTATCAGTTAAATAATATCCAATATTGTACACTTTCCATCAAAGATCCAGTGATGTGTAAGACTTTCAAAAGTAAAAAAATGAATTTTTTTTTGCAAAAATAGTTGTAGAAGGAAAACCTTAAGGAAGAGCTGACTCATCTAGTGGTTTTAGCCGATATTTTGATTTTGGAGAAAATACGAATGACTTCCAAATTATTAATTATTTATGTTAAACAAATATTCTCATGATTGGTTTACACTAGAGTAGACAATTTTGGGTAAATACTATCAGTTAAATAATATCCAATATTGTACACTTTCCATCAAAGATCCAGTGATGTGTAAGACTTTCAAAAGTAAAAAAATGATTTTTTTTGCAAAATAGTATGAAGGAAAACCTTAAGGAAGAGCTGACTCATCTAGTGGTTTTAGCCGATATTTTGATTTTGGATAAAATACGAATGACTTCCAAATTATTAATTATTTATGTTAAACAAATATTCTCAAGTATTTTAATTTTATTTTTAATTTAGTTGTTGTAATTTTAGTTTGATTGTAATCTCAAATCTAGTTGTAGTTATAATTTATTTTAGTTTGGTTGTAATTTCAAATATTTTCATTGGTCTTAACTTTTTAAAATAAATGTTATGGTTTATTTTACTTTTAAGTTTATGTACTTTTTATTTTAAATTTGCTTTTATTATTAAAATATTTTATTAATAAATTTATAACACTTATAAATAAATATTTTAAAATAAAATTAATATTTAGTTCAAATGGGATTACGGCGGAATTGAGCGTTGCTGCTTAGATCCATGGAGTCAATTTCGCTTCTTTGTAGTAACTCGGCGAGAATATCCTATGAAAACAAAGAAGGCTCGTCGGGGGTTGTGTCCCGATTCGCCCCTCCGACGCTCAAGTTAGTCTTTTCTTGTAAAGACGAGATCGCCGTATGCAGAGAAGAGTCGAATTATGGTTACGTACCTCTGTTATGATGAAATCATACCTTATATATGGGATGGACGCTAGGGCTAAATCTTTACGTAGACTTCTACTTCTGCATGGAAGGTTTTCTCCTGCTAATGGGCCATGGATGTGTGGATTAGGCCCGGATTAACCAATGGGTGTGAGACCGACTGATCGGCCTGTGGGTTGTTATGATTGGGTTCGGGCCCAATTAGACCGACCCGATCATAAGCCTCCCCTACTCCTCGAGCCTGAGCGAGAAGGGTCAAAGGAGTATACTAGTATCCTGTCGCTTGTCCATGGGACATCTCGGGGTTGATCCGTCGATCGGCATCTTGGCGTTGTGGCTCGTCTCACAAGGCTGACTCGTAATAGCTCGATTGGTCGGGCGGTAATGTATAGCGTGCGACTACTCGTATCGGGAGACGTTTATTTTGTGATAGCTTGGACTGAAGTAGGTTGTCCGCGGTCTTACAGCTCGTTCGCGGGCTTATAGCTTGTTCGTAAGATAGCTCGAAAGGTGGTCGATCGGTCAAATATTGGCATTGTAATTCGATCATGGGACAGCTCGGGCAGTCCCAATCTGTTGGATGTCGACTAGTTGTGCGTGAATGCAAGTACTGGGACAGGTCGGCTAAGTGCCCCAACTGATAGGCTTCGGGACTTATTGCGTGACAGCTCTCGCTAGAGCAGATCGGGTGGTCATCATTAGCGAGCGCGTGAAGGTACTTGAAGCATTTATTGTTTGACGGCGCGCACCCTCGGCATTTTCAAAATCAAAGCGTATCGTCCTTATGGCAATTCTTGTTGTTGTCCGTCGTCCTTTCAACTGTCGCGCCACTCCGAATTTCGATTAACCCTAATTTATCTCCGCTCAGATTATGCCACGTGTCCGGACATAGCTCAGATTTTCTCCACGCATCGAGTTTTGGCTGGATCGCAATTCGAGCATTTCCTTATAAATGTCCAGGATCGACAGACGGTTTGGTTTTCTTCACGCTAGTTTCATTCTTGCTTTCGTCTTGCTTTCCTTTGCTCTTTCTTATCCTCAGTTTTCGGAAGTTTCTTTCAGCGTTGCACAAATTTCCGACCTCATACCATTGAATAGGTACGTCCCTTTCCCTCATTTTCCTCTTCTAAATTTTCTCTTAGTGAGCATGTCGTCCACCGGTTCCCGGAGTGGGGTTCTCTGAGGATGATGTCGTGAAAAGGCGTCTGAAGTCTCATTGGCGATGCGATGTCGAGGTTGGAAGATGTCGAAGAGATTTCGACAAGAGAGCGAAAGGATGGGCTAGTCGTTAAGGAGCTGCCCAAAGGCAAATCGAGGATGTCCGCGGCGGAGTTGAGTCGGTCGATTCTTAAAAACGGAATCCCTCGGTCCTGGGAGCCTAGTCTGGCCTCGGCGGATGAAAGAATCCACATCAGTACAAGTGGGTGGTTTGCCGTCTCTGAGTATTTCTTCTCGGTCGGCGGCTTGAGACTCTCGTACGCTCCGATTGTTGATGAAGTGTGCGCTAATTATCAACTAAGGCCGAGTCAGATTCCTCCAAATGGGTGGAGGTTCATTAATGGCCTTGTTTTGTGTTGCCACCAGTTTGGCTGTCTGCCTTCGGTCAATATCCTGCGCCACTTTTTAAGTATGAGCCAGATTCCGAGCTCTGGGGGTGGGATTCCCTCTTTGATGTACAAGGATGCCCGGTATCGCCCAGCCGGGACGGCTTCTAAAATTACCGGTTGGCGAACGAAATACTTCTTCGTGAAGCCTCGGGGATCTTCCTCCGAGTTTCAGCCGTAGAGGTACTCCCTAGCCGAGCAATGGAACGACTCGTCGAGCCTATTCCTTTCCAGGGAGGAGCGGGAGGTGGTTGGTCATATAAAGGAGCTCGGCCAATATAATTTTGCTCGGCTCATTTCGGGATACGGTGGGGGGGCCTCGGCCAACTCTTTTCTGATTGACCCCCCGCCACAAGTTAGCGGGCTAGGAGAGGGATCCACCCCGCCTGGTTGACCCCTCATGGTTGAGTTATTTTTCATGCTTGTAGGTTTTAGTTCGATTTCTAACATGCTTTCGTTGTTTGTGCAGCCATGGTCAAAGTTCATGCTTTCCCCGGTCCTCCCAAGTCGCGAGGGTAGCGTAAGGTCGTCCAGACCTTGGAGGCCGAAGGGCGGGAGGATAGGGGAGATGCCAATTCAATTGTTGTTCGGCCCATTGCTTCCGGGCAGCAGTATGTTCTTCCTACCGTTTCCGAGCCATCTGCGGCGCCTGCTGTGGTCGTCCCGCCTGGTGAGTGTCTGGTTGTTATCGAGGAAGAGGAGGAGAGTGAACGACCTCTGAAGAGGAGAAGGGGGGCTCAAGTGGCCGACCGATCTCAAGTAGCTGATCGACCTCCTCGTCCCTTGGATCGAAGCAAGGGGAAGGAGAAAGTGGTAGACCATGCTGCCCTGTCTGCCAAGGGTAAAAGGAAGATGCAAACGGGGAGTGCTGATAAGTGGGAGCCGACGATTAGTCTTGACAAGACTGCTTCGATTGCCAATGTCGAAGTGGCTCTTTATATCGCCGAGAGAGTCATTCCTTCTTCGGACGGGGAGCGCTATAACGCGTTAGATGTTGAGGAGCTGACGGGCCGTGCCATCCGCAATTCCATAAGGGAGGTGGCTTTCACTTTGTCCATGAGTCAACGTCTCGAGCTACTAGATCGGGAGGTCCATTCCCTCCTGGAGCAAGTGGACGGTTTAAAGACCGAGCTCTCAGAGGTTAGAGAAGAAAGAGACTTCTCCCGGGCTCAACTCTCTTCCTTGGAGAAGGAGAAGAAACTCTGGGAGGAGGAGCGCGACGTCCTGAAAGCTCAGCTCGCTTCGAGAGAGGAGGAGAGGCGCATTAAAGCTCGGCTCACCATGGAGGAGGTTGAGAGGTAAGGCGATGGCGGCGAGGAACAAGCTATCCGAGGAATATCTTGGTGTTACTGAGGAAGCTTGGAGTCGGAGAGGGCGCAGGAAAAATCCCTCGAGGACCGAGCACAAAGAGAAGATCTGTTGAGGAGGTGCGAGCCTCCGTAAAGAACAAAGGATCGAGCGATCATGCGATGGCGGCGGTTCTTGCGGGAGGAGTGCTTGGAGTACTCCTGTGACTTAGCCTCATGATCTGAAGAATTGCTATGGCCTGCGTTCTGAGGGTCAGACGGTCCTCCGTTTGAGGATTTGTCGAGCCATTCCTTCCTACCCCTTGGCCTCTCTCGGTCCAGTTGAGGCTGGACCTTAGTTCGACTGAGAGGGACGAGCTCCTTTGTGAGGATACTTCACCCTTGGACCCTGCTCCGTTTTGACCTTCGGCCGCTTTCAAGGCTTCCCTGGGCATCCTCCACTTCCCTTACAGATTTTGAAGCTCACCGGTCGGGCTTGTGACGAAGCGATTTAAAGGAATGAAAACTTTTCTTTTTAATTTTTCAAGTCATTTTCGTATTTATGTTCTTTACTTTGATATATGGTGAATTTTGATGAAGTTGTTGATAGTCGGCCAAACCGAGGTCGACTTATAGTAGAGTCTGAGCAAGGGTCCCAAGGATCTCGTCTTGGCCCCGATCGGCCATGATCGATCGTGTCGATCTTGAGCGAGGTCCCAAAGTCTTGTCTTGACGACCGACGCCGACCGTGGTCGATCTATGGTAATGGCGACGAGAGTCCCAAGGATCTTGTCTTGGCGACCGATCGGCCGTAGTCGATCTATGAAGATCTTAAGTGATGGCGAGCGAGGTCCCAAGGATCTTGTCTTGGCGACCGACCGGCCGTAATCAATCTATTGAGATGCCGAGTGATGGCGAGCGAGGGTCCCAAGGATCTAGTCTTGGCGACCCGACCGTAGTCGACGACTATGGAATCTTAGAGTGATGGCGAATGAGGGTCCCAGGATCTTGTCTGGCGACCGACCTACCGTAGTCGATCTATGGAGATGCCGAGTGATGGCGAACGAGGGTCCCAAGGATCTTGTCTTGGCGACCCGACCGACCGTAGTCGATCTATGGAGATGCCGAGTGATGGCGAACGAGGGTCCCTAGGATCTTGTCTTGGCGACCCGACCGATCGTAGTCGATCTATGGAGATGCCGAGTGATGGCGAATGAGGGTCCCAAGGATCTTGTCCTGGCGACCCGACCGACCGTAGTCGATCTATGGAGATGCTGAGTGATGGCGAACGAGGGTCCCAAGGATCTTGTCCTGGCGACCCGACCGACCGTAGTCGATCTATGGAGATATCGAGTGATGGCGAACGAGGGTCCCAAGGATCTTGTCTTGGCGACCCGACCGACCGTAGTCGATCTATGGAGATGTCGGGTGATATGGAGATGCCGAGCGATGGTTGATTGGATTTTTCACTCTTTGCCACGTATAATAGAACTTTTATTGCCAACAAATCTGAAAACCCCTTTATTGATGATAACGAGGGCATGGGCCATTAAAAAATCTGTCTGGCAGGGACAGAAAAAAGGTTCCCACATGTTGTATACAAAAATTGTAATAAACAAAGACTAACTGAAATAAAACTTATCTATTGGTAGAATGGCTTCAAATTTCGAGAATTCCATGGCCTTGGTAGAATTTTCCCGTCTGCATTGCGTAGAATGTAAGAGCCATGCCCAACTTGCTTGACGACCTGGTAGGGTCCTTCCCATTCTTGTCCGAGCTTTCCAGGATGCTTGCCAGCCGTCTCGGCTTTTCGTAAGACGTATCTCCCGACTTTTACATCGCTCAGCTTTACTCTTCTATTGTAGAATTTGGTCGCTTTTTGCCTGATTGCTTCCGAATGAGCGGCTGCCCTTTCTTTGTCCTCACTGAGGAGAACGAGTTCCGCTCTGCGGGCTTCATTGTTCCGCTCTTCTTCATAGCCCGATACCCTTTGATTATGGAATGCCACTTCTACTGGAACCAGGGCTTCTGCCCCAAAGGTCATCCTGAACGGTGTTTCCCCTGTGGCTCCGTTCAGTGTGGTTCTGTACGACCATAATACTTCATCTAATTCTTCCACCCAAGTCCTTCGTCCTTCTAGGCGCTTCTTGAGAGCACTCATTATTTTTTTGTTGGTATTCTCCATGAGTCGTTGCTCGAGGTGAGCTCTTGAGGTTAGCGTAGTCTTATCTTTAGTCGATCGCGAAGTGTTTGAACTTATCGTTATCAAATTATCGGCCATTATGCGTAACTAGCACCATAGGCATCTGAAGTGACATAGTATATTTTCTTTGAAACTTTCTACCTTCCCTTCGGTGATTATGGCGACCGCTTAACCTACCCATTTAGTGAAGTACTCCTTGCCACTATCGGGAACTTCTTACATCCGGTAGAGAGGAAGGGCCCCAAGATATATCCATTCCTATTGGGCGAAAGGAATAGGATGACTCACGATTTGCATCCTCTCGGTTGGTGATGAGATAGCGCTATTCTTACGGCAAGCCTCACATCGATCGACCTTCTCTGGCGGTCCTTCCTCATTATCGACCATAATATCCTGTACGATAAGCACTGTGGGCTAACATTCGCCTCCTACGTGGTTGCCACATCCCTTCGTGGACTTGACCATCGCTTTCGACTTCTTCTTCATTCAAGCACCGCAAGAAGTGGGCGATCATAGGATCGCTTGTATAAGGCGCCGTTAATGACCGTATATTCGGTCGCTTTTATTCTCAGTTTCTTGGCCTCCGATTCTTCTTTTTCACTAAAACCACATTGGTTAGCCATTCAGGGTACTTAACTTCTCGGATGAACCCGGCCTCGAGTAATTTCTCTACTTCTTTCTCGATCACCCCCTGTCGCTCCTTGCTGTGCCATCGCTTCTTTTGTCTGATCGGCTTGTAGTCATGCCGAATACCAAGGGAATGCGATGCGACTGATCGAAATTTTAGGCATGTCGCTCGGTACCCAAGCGAAAACCGATCTATTTTTCACCAAACAGCCTTTGATTTCTTTAACTAGGTCCTTCTGCAGCTCGAAACCTAGGTTTGTGAATTTAGAGGGGTCGACTTCGTCTAGTACAACCCGCTGCGTTTCTTCCACTGGGTTCATCCTATCCATCTCCTCATCAGCTCTCACATCAAGAGAGCTCGTCAGGACTACCGCTCCGAATAATGTTTTCGTTTCCGCTAAGTAGCACTCCCTTGCGATTCTCTGCTGACCCCTGACAGTACCGATTCCATGAGGCGTTGGGAATTTCATCGTCTGGTAGTATGTAGAGACGAATGCTCTAAGGGCGTTCTGGGTAACTCGTCCGATTATTGCATTGTATGCTCCTTGAAATTTCACGACTAGGAATTCAACATCCCTTTCTATTTGGCACGGCTTTTGCCCAAACTTCACTTTTAAATAGACTCGGATGAATGGGTAGGCTGATGCTTCAGTTACCCCTTTGATAGGTCCGTCTATGGGCAGTAGTCGATCTTCGGGTACCTTCATCTGCTTGAAGGCCTCATAATACAACAAGTCGACCGAGCTGCCCGTATCAATCATCACCCGCTTCACCTCGTAATCGTCCATGTTCAGATTTACCACGAGGGCGTCATCATGTGGGCAACTTACTCCATCAAGGTCGGACTCATCGAACGATATCATCCCGTCGTTCTCCCTCGGCCTTTTGGTGGATGAGTCTCTGCCGACCTGTTTGACATATCTTTTTCTCCCTTTAGCGGTGGATCCCCCTGCTGCATTTCCACCGAATATCATGTTAATGACCCCAGTCGGTCGGTCGTCTTGTTGCCCAACGTTTCTGTCATTTCTTTCCCTCGATCGCCCTCTCTCTTCTCGTCGATTATCTGCATTACGATTCGCCTCCTCCATCATTCTGTCATTTAGCCTCCAGGCGATGCTTTGATATCTGGCCGATCATCTCTGCGATTATGCCGATCGGCGTTTTGTTCGTGCCTCACGAATCGGCCTAACCTTCCCCTTCGTATGAGGAATTCGATTTATTTTTTCAACTACCAACAATCTTTCGTATCATGACTGACCTCTTTGTGAAAACGACAATATAAATTGGGGTTCTATCCTTGTAAAGTCTTCATTTTATCGGGTTCTCGGATAGTTTCCCATCCGCTCTTATGGCGCTTGATATTTCGCATATTGCCTATTGGCGGGGTGAATTCTGTCGATATCCTGTCGATCGATCGACTTTCTCATTCGGTTGGCCTTTTGCCCGCTTGTGCGAATTGCCACCTGTCGTTTAGCGGCGATCATCCATCCGACAACTTCGTATTTTTCAGCACTTCTTGAGTTGAATGTACCTACCATACTGTTTCTTATTTCCTGAACGGATCGGGTTGGTCGAGGGCTAACGACTTCTTGAACTCCTCATCCCTCGTGTTGCTCATAAGCGCGACCAACATGGACGAGCAAGTGAGGTCGGGGACCTCAACTGCTTCGTTATTGAACTGAGTGATGAACTCTCGCAGACTTTCATTCCTTTCTTGGGTAAGTTACATCACCTTCAAAGCTGTCTTCTGTGGCCGCTTACTGGTGGCGAATTGGTTCAGGAATAACAACTGAAATCTTGAAGCATGTGATCTGACTCGGGGCAAGGCTGTTGAACCATCGTGAGCTCCCTCTTGGAAGGTATGCGAAAGCCTTACAACTGGATAACGTCCAAAAACACATTGCAGATTCATCGTGGATTTGGAAGTCTTGTAGGTAATCGAGTCGATCTTTCGATATATTTTTCGAGGTTGGTATTTTGATGCAAGGTGTTGGGAGGCTATCAATTTCGGAATGAAGGAGAGTTGTCTTGTCTTTGTCGGACGATCTGGCGGGCTTCATAGCTGCGTTAATCGATCATCCACCATTTCTCTAGGTCTTGATCGGGTGGCGATCGGTTGCCATCTTTGATCTGTAGTGTAGTTTGCGTCTGCAGACAATTCTTTGTTATCTTGGTGAGGCTATGAATCTGGCGAATCAACAGTCGGTACCGCTTCTCAATCTGTTTTGGGAGAGGAGGTGTGTATAAGCGAAGAGGTGCATCGGAGAGATCTTTGGAGGTTGAGCGCATGTTGGTTTCGGCGTTATCCTCCAATTGCGCTCTGTTCTTCTTGTTCCAAGGTTGGAGATTGCGGTTGATCATTGGTGCGAAGATTCCGTCTGGAAACATGATGTCGGTGGCGGGATTGCGAGTAGCTGTAAACCCATCGTTATATCGCGAGAGCGCGGCAACAATATCGAGGTTTATTCTTTGCTTTGGTGATCATGTGTTTACGGGCGTGGTGCTTGATGTCGGGCCCCACGGTGGGTGCAATTGGTTGATCGGATTCTGGCGGGCCGAGCGTTGTCGTTTGGATCCATGGGTCGGTACGCTGCTTGTATTAACTCAGCGAGAATATCCCTACAAAACAAAGAAGGCTCGTCGGGGTTGTGTCGATTAAGCCTCCGACGCTCAAGTTAGTCTTTTCTCGTAAAGACGAGATCGCCGTATGCAGAGAAGAGTCGAATTATAGTTACGTACCTCTGTTATGATGAAATCATACCTTATATATGGGATGGACGCTAGGGCTAAGTCTTTACGTAGACTTCTACTTCTGCATGGAAGGTTTTCTCCTGCTAATGGGCCATGGATGTGTGGATCAGGCCCGGATTAACCAATGGGTGTGAGACCGACTGATCGACCTGTGGGTTGTTATGATTGGGTTTGGGCCCAATTAGACCGACCCGACCAATATTATATTCAATATTAGAGTCATTTTAAAATTGCCAATGAAATTTTTGTAATGATATATTTTATGTAAAGTAATATATATTTTAAATTTAATTGCTTAACAAATTATGTAAATAGATAAAAAATGAGAGAAAACATGAAAGAAATATGTAAACAAGAAAATAGTTAATGACGGCATTTTACAAAAGTTTTGGTGCATGAATTAAAACAGTGGTCTTGAATCTAAATTTGGTATATTGGTTGGAATGGACTCAATGATGTTTTGGTGTGTGTGTTAGGAGATGCCTAATGGTCGGTCAGGTTATTGACATGAAATGAAATGTAGTTTGTTGGCACAATATGTCACTTTTCTGCTCTTTACTGCAGTTTTCTCCAACGGTACTTATCGAATGCTTCAAAGTTAGTAAAGGTATCCAGAACATGTCTACCAACCTTTCTTTTCATGCTTTCCATTTCAACTGAAATTTGAGGGGAATTAGTTGCGTTCATCAACTTTAATGTATGTTTTTTTTGGTAAGCTCACCAGGTATTTTAGGAGGGTCTCAACTCATAAGAAGACGCTTTTAAGCCATCCATTTTTAGTCTGTAAGGAATAAATGTTAGTCTAACAGATTTTTCCATTCTTAAGACTCGAACTTGAGACCTCTAATTAAGATATGAGAATGCTGAATCACTCACACCAACCTAATTAATGTATGTTAATTACAAAAAAACGCAGAGCATTAAACTCTTAAAAGAGTGCCAGCATTATTAACTGGCAAGGGTACGTCATGTCCCAAAGTTGGAAAACATCTTGGGCCTTCATTCTCTATGTGTAACCACTCTTATAAAGGAACTATTGTTATGATGCCAAAGCTGTTACGGTTAATATTACGTGCATCAGTTATGATGTCAATTGACAAATATAACGGCAATACAGTTGACTCTTAAATAGGCTAGTTTTACTCTTCAGCGTATCACTCCGTGATGGTCACGGGTACATAGGAGAAAAATAAACGTGAATCTTGCAGTGTCTGCTGCGTATAAAACAAGCTTTGGCATCTGAAGGCTTAAAATATCTTTGTATTCTGGTCCATAAATTTAGTCACAGTTCCTGTTTGGAACTTGACTTTCTTGCGAATAAGCCCAAAAAATAGGAGAATATCAACCAATGATGCCAATATATGAGGCTTGCAGATTAGATTAAGGAATGGATTTAATTTAATAGCTTATAGAATTGGGTGAGGTAATAAGTTATTACGAATGCGAATTATTATGTGGAATTGGTGCTAATGTCAGGAGTCAGGACAAACTTGTTTTCACACACACATATATATATATATATATTGGGATTATAACCTTCTATTTGTCCGCCTTTGTAGATTCACTTAGCTCTTCGCAGCTTGGAATAATTCCGGGAAATGAGTTTAACCTTGTAAGTAAATTCGAGAAAACCTTATTTAATGTTCACGTGCTCTCCTAAATTGCCACCGTTTTACGGTTACATTGGTTGAAAGTTGCTTTCTTCATAAAGAAGGAAACGACATTGAATTGAAAAGAAAAAAGATGGGTGTTCTCAGAAAAGCGGAAAAAAGGAATACACGAGATTTTAGAGGGACGCCAATGATAATCCAACCAGCTGTTGAAAGGATCTCAAAGAAGGGGAAACCCATTTCCAGGACGGATGGGTTATGTCATACATGAAATTATAGAACAAAGAAGATGAGCACATGGGGATATCAAATTGGAAGACATTGGACCATTTTTATTGCATGTGGAATCTCTATTCTCTACCCCACCGCGCATGAATGGACTAAAATAATCTTATGTAAATAGGACCTATTGATGCTGTTCGTGGATTAATTGGAAAGGCTGTCACCCATATTTTTTTGGCATGCCCATATCAAATGTTCAATTAAGCTTCTTCATTTATATAATTAAAAACCAAACAATGGTATTCTGTGGTAGTGATTATCTAATTCAGCTTCTTCGCAATTAGGTATTAAAGGTTGTAGTTTCACCCCTTGTACACAAATGTAAAATATTTGTTACAAGTTGAATTCAGGTGGAAGATGTCTAAATGAACTATTAGGTTTAATGTTGCAATTTTACTTTTTACCTTGCGAAAGAAAATTTATTTTATTTTTAGGTAAATTTAATATATTGAATATATAAGGATATTTTATTGATAACAAAATGTTTGGAGAACTAGACTAATCGAAGAGTAATTACAATAGAATGTGCTAGTTAAGGAACCGATATCAACATGCATTAGAGGTCTTACGGAAAAAAAAAAGAAATTGGTCGGTGTCAAATCCAACAAATACCATCCTACTTTAATCACAGATACATTTTATATATCAATGAGTAATATTGATTTTTTTATATCTTTGACAAGTTAACAAAACAAAATAAAGTAATGGAGATTTGAGACATAAATTGAAATAGATTAAAAGCAGAAATAAAAAAATACAAACTAAGAATACAATTTAATGAAATCAAATGACAATGAGCATCTAATCCAAGGTTTAATTTTAGTTTTGGTTCTTTGAATTGATAGTTAATACAAAGATAAATATTTTACTCTTTGATTAGCTGATTATGATTATTAACAAGCTTTAACAACCAATCTGTCCTTATTTTCTTGTTAACAAAACAAGCTCCTCCATTACTTCTCTTTTATGATTTAATATCTTGATAATATTAAAAGCTAGAGAGACCACTAATTCTAGCCAACAAACATACAAGCTCGATTTATTTAGACTAGATTATATATCCATATAATATGAGTCAAATATCCTATATTAACTATATTATTTCACCACTAAAAATTAGAAAATGAAACAATTATAGATTTAATCATTCCAATTGAGAATATATTATTTTGATAATAAACAATAAGCCTTTTTGTACCAATCAAATAAAACAATAATATTAATAATCTCAAAAGATATGTAAATACTAAAGAATAAATTAGTAAAAAAGAATAATTAGATTTCATAATTCTTGAAAAGTCAAACTTTGATTAATCTTTGGCTAAGAAAAGAGAGTTTATTTGCATATGGCTCTTAAAGACAACATAAAATAAAGATAAAGAACTATCTAAAAATGTAGAAAAACTAAAATGAACCAAGATGAGAGGTAGAAGGGGAGAATTGCCTCTTGCACCTCTTCTCTATAAATAATCCTAGAACCCTATATAATCATCCTAAAAATAAGGGATAGAAGCTAAGATAAAGAATAAATCTAAAGCATCGCACTTATATTGAGATTTATCTACTAAAACAAGTCCTACTTAATCAAAACTCCTAAATAAAGCAAAACAAGGGCTAAAATAACTAGGCACGCTTGACTTTGGAAATGCCTCATCTATTTATTCATGTTTATTTTTTGGAGCAGTCATATTAACTATAGCATGGGCACAACATGTTTGCAAACCTCTTTTGCAGCTTTTCTTCTGTAGACTTTCTTTCTTTTCCAAAATTTGCATCTTTGGTCCTTCTTTGCTAAATTTTCACTTTTAAGCACATTTTGATCCAAATCTCGAATCCACACAAAAACTATAATTATGATCTATAATTACAAGCATTTTATCTGTAACATCCCGTCACCGATGGGAAGGATAAATAGTAAATTTGGATTGGGTTGTGTTTCTGTACACAAAATTGTGCATGCATTTGTGGCAATTCCCAGCTTTGGTATTTTTGCGAAAAATGTGAAATTGTGTAATTGAGAAATTGAATTGGAGTGCTTTATGAAAATTCTCCAGAAAATTTCAAAATGGGTACCGATGAGATTTCTGGTACAATGACTGTACCAATGACACTCCGATTAAAGACATGATTTAGGAATTCTCGTTATTGAATTTTAGAAAGATTTATGAAAGTCAAAATAAATGAAATGATTGAATTGAAAAATTGATGGGCATGAAAACGAGTGACTCGGAAAGAGTTGAATTTTAAATCAGTCCCTAAGAGTCGGAACTCCCGAATTGTAATAGTAAAGTTATAAGAATTTGGTATGAGGGCAATTTGGGCAAGATATTTAAGAGAAAAAGGCTTAAAGTTAAAGGAAGGGGCAAAATGGACTTTTCATTATTAAAATGGGTATAAAAAGGGAAATTAGAGTTGATGAAAGAAAAGAAATGGGGAGATGCCGTGGGAGAGAAGAAGAGGAGAAGAAAAGGATTTTCGATGAAATCATGAAGGGCTCATGGAGTTTGTGAGCTAAATCAAGTAAGTTCAAGTACCCTTCCTCTTGATTTGTTGATTGATTTATGTTTTGAGTGATATGGGTAAAGATTGGGTTATGTATATGTTGGTTTAGGGTTTTCGAACATGGGGTAAATTTATGATGAAATGTAAATGATATGGGTTGGATTTGAGTTGAAAAATGATGTATGAGTGTTAAATAGGGATAGAGATGAATTATGTGTTGCATAGATAGGAAGAGTTGGTTTGAGAATGGTGAAAAACTGAATTCAGGGAAGGAGACGGCCCGCACGACGCGACGTGCTCATGCGCGAGCGCAAGGCCGCACGTCACGACGTGAATGAGGGAGCACGCCGCTGCGAGCTTCTCTTTGCCGCGACGAGGACGCCTGTTTCTGAATGAATATGTTTTGATTTTTAAGCCATAACTTTTTATATCGTTATTCAAAAGAGATAATTTCTGATTTGTTATAAGCTAGAGACAAAGGTCTTCATGCTTTATGAAGAGGGGAAATGTTAAATCGATGCAAAGGCTTGAAATGCTGAATAGTGGTTTAGTGAAAGATATGGTTATGTGTTGGAGAATAACTTTGGGATTTTCGAAACGAATTGACTGATTTGGGTATCAACTAAATTTTGATTTTTTTAGGAAGTTTTTGAGGGTGAAATATTGGGTTAGTGCCGGGTGCCACTAAAGTGCGTGATACGTTTATTTTTGTAAACTACTACATGAGTTTTATTCTGAAAGGGCAATGTGTAAACTTAGGGTGTTTAAATTGTGATAGGGGCATTTGGAAAGTCAGCCTCAGACATTTCTGAGACTTCCAGGCATTAGCACGAAAGCTAGGTGAGTGACCTAGACGGTTCTCAGAGCATTAAATGTTATAATTCAGTAATTTAAATTCTTTGAAGTACAATGATAAGATAATATTGAATGTGAACTCCAGATAGAAAGTCCGGAGTATTGAAGTGATAATATACAGAAACGTTATGCGAATGTGAAAGTGTAATTGTGTTTGTGATGTGAAAATCTGGAATAGATTAGAAATGACGGTGATATACTGATCAGAGCTACAAGCTCGACTACTGAAAAAGAGCCTCGAGCTCGAAAGGAAATAGTGCATACCCAGAGGGCTCTCCTATCTCTAAGACGCGTGAGAAGTAGTCCATACCCAGAGGGCTCTCCTACCCCTAAGACGCGTTCACTGATTAATGAGCCCTTGACGGGACAGTTTCAGAGCGAAAAGCTCAACGATTGATGAGTTAGTGCATACCCAGAGGGCTCTTCTATCTCTAAGACGCGTGGGAAGTAGTGCATATCCGAGGCTCTCCACCCTAAGACGCGTTCAGCGATTAATGAGCCACTTGATGGGCGACTTCAAGCGGAAAGCTCAACGATTGATGAGTTAGTGCATACCGGAGGGCTTTCCTATCTCTAAGGCGTGTGGAAGTAGTGCATACCGAGGGCTCTCCTACCCCAAAGACGCGTTCAGCGATTAATGAGCCCCCGACGGGGCGGTTTGAGTGAAAAGCTCAGCGATTGATGAGTTAGTGCATACCGGAGGGCTCTCTATCTCTAAGACACGTGGGAAGTAGTGCATACCCGAGGGCTCTCTTACCCCTAAGACGCGTTCACTGATTAATGAGCCCTTGACGGGATAGCTTCAGAGCAAAAAGCTCAACGATTGATGAGTTAGTGCATACCCAGAGGGCTCTCCTACCCTTAAGACGCGTTCACTGATTAATGAGCCCCTGACGGGACAGTTTCAGAGAGAAAAGCTCAACGATTGATGAGTTAGTGCATACCCAGAGGGCTCTCCTATCTCTAAGACGCGTGGGAAGTAGTGCATACCTAGAGGGCTCTCCTACCCCTAAGACGCGTTCACTGATTAATGAGCCCTTGACGGGATAGCTTCAGAGCGAAAAGCTCAACGATTGATGAGTTAGTGCATACCCAGAGGGCTCTCCTATCTCTAAGACGCGTGAGAAGTAGTGCATACCCAGAGGGCTCTCCTATCCCTAAGACGCGTTCACTGATTAATGTGCCCTTATCGGGACAGTATAGATGCTTGGTCACCACACTGATATAAATTGATAATGGGTTACAAACTACAATTATTCTGATATGTTTGATTATTGATAATGGGTTACAGACTACAATTATTCCGATATGTTTGATTATCGATAATGGGTACAGACCACAATTTTTTTTGATATGTTTGATAATTGATAATGGGTTACAGACTACAATTATTCTGATATGTTGATTATTGATAATGGGTACAGACTACAAATATTTTGATATGTTTGATTGAGTGATGGGCGAAATGCCATACACTGGTGTGAAAACAGTTATGGGGTACTCCTAATTATAGAATGTATGACTGATTGTGATATGCTTAGTGTCGTATGGAATATTAGAGCTTTTAGCTCAACGTGCAAAAATGAACTTCGATTTCATGACTGATTCAAAGCCTTAGGCTCAACATATAATGAACCCGGTATCTAGTATTAGATAAGGGTCAGATATTATTGAGCCCTTCGAGGGGGCAGTTTAGGCACTAGGTCACAGCCAAATGGGATGTATGAATATAGATTTCTGTAAATGTGTAAATGGGGAATGTTTGAGAAAATGTATTACGAGATCGAGATAGATCTATAGGAATTGTAAAATGAGACCAAAGAGAAAGAATGAGGACATAAGTTATTATTTGATTCTGTACTTGAGTGAGCGGACTATTGATGATGGTCACTCATTGAGTTTGCAAAAACTCATCCAAAATTTGCAATTATTTTTTAGGACTTAGAAGAATACTCCGTTAGGTAACGGGTGTATAGTGATCGTGGAGTGCGGATGAGGGCGGATCGATTAAATGTCGCATTAGAGTGAAGACTTTGCTTATGCGTTACTGTGTATTTTATATGAGGACCCTCGTGGTGATTGTATCGATCAGATTGGTTATATAAACTGTTTTCCGCAACATACATATATATAAGTGTATGATTGTTTCAAAACAAAATTTTTGGTATTGTGTTTTAACTGAGAGAGGTAGCATCCCATCCTCGCAGGGCACGGATTCGGATATCATCATCGATGTCGGGTCCAGGTCTTACGGGAGTGGGGTGTTACATTTAGTGGTATCAGAGCCTAGAAGTACGAACTTGCATGGGCATTTCTGAACATGAGTCAAATCGTATACAGTAAAGACATGTTATAGTAGACACTGGTGACTGATTCCTAATCTGAGTCCTATGAGAATGAGTCTTGCGTATGAAAAAGTGTTAAGCTCATGTGTTAAGTGTCTTAGTGTGAAAAGAGAAACGAAATATCAACGTATGAGTCAATGTGGATTATGGGCAATTGGGAATGGGAAAAGTGAAATTGTGAGGGCGCGAAGCCCATGAGGCCAAGGCCCTTTTTGAGGACGCGAGGCCGAGAGGCTGAGGTCCTACACATTGTAAATGATATTCACACTGTACTGTAGTCATAAACCTTTGAATACGATAGGAATGTGAAGATAGTGGTATGGGCTGAATTTGGAAATAAGTGATATCGATTGAGTAATGAGACTTAAAGTGCATAAATTAGGTTATAAGAAAATGAAATTGTGATAGTCTGGAAAGATTAAATTTCGATATGAAAGAGATATCGATAAAGAGTGATCAGGGGTACGATTAAGTGTAAAAATATGCTTATGGTTGATCAAAAGCTCAGTAAGGACTAAGCAATTGTGATTATGATGAGTTGTTCGATAAATTAGGATGTGTGGAAACGAGAAAAAGACATAAATGGATTTACTGTATTTGTGTTACTATATGGGTATGATGGACTGCATTATAGCGTAAATGAATAAATGGGTATGACGGACTGCATTATAGCGTTATAGTGTCATAGTTGGATTGGGTCAAATGTGGACATGAGGGGAATATCGGTTAAAATGACCAGTGTATGAATTTGTCGAAGGATATATCGATGCGAGATAAAAAGGTCAGGATGATCAGGTATTATGATTCGACTTGTCTGTTCAATAAAGTGGGAATTTTTGGAAGTGAGAAAGCATGTGTTATGCGTGGGTAAATATAGATTCACTGTATTCGTATTGGTGTGTAAAAGGGTATTAATATGAGACCGAAATGTTTTGCCTTCGAAGGAAATAGAGAAGTAAAGTTATTGACAAAAAGAAGTAGAAATGGTGTGATTAAAGTGTATAAGCTTGGTTAAAAAGGAAATGATTTAAGTAAAAGTGGTTTTGAAATGTGACAATAGCCTGAATATTGGGATTGCATTTTTTTTAATGTTTCTGTATTTATAATTCTAAGTGGATTGGGAATATGCGCATGGACGATAAAATTATAGGGTTATGATGTTACAAATGTTGGAACGTGATTCATGATATGTTACTATGGTGACAATTAGGTATGTGCTTCGATTTGAATTGTTTAATGTATACATTTTTGGAAATTATGATAACTCAAAGAAGAAGAGTAAAAGCACTCGCTAATGTTCATGACGAGTTGTTATTTACCATAAAGGGAGTTAACTAATGGAAAGCCGAAAAGAATTTCTGTTAATATGTGTATTAGTATGAGGAATGAATGCAGAGCACATGCGGGTCACCAAGTCATAAGGTGAACCCTACTTATGGGCAGGAACAAGAATAGAAATGATTTCTGGAGGATATAGAAATGTTGTTATCATTAGTGATTGTGAATGATTGAACTGTGAGATTAATACATCTCTAGATGAGATAGTAAGAGTTATATGAAATTTACTGGGTTGTATAGTATAAGAGATTACTTTATAGTTCATTGGGCCTTAGTATCGAGGATGTATTGACTAGAGTGGGCGATACGAATTGATCCTATTATGATAGTAGGAAAAGTGGAAATTGATTCTCTTGAAGTTTCAAAAGGGACCTATAAGTACGTATGGAAAATAGGAGAGTGATTATATCAAGGTTTGTTAGCGTGGAATTCGATCAATGAGGGTAGGCTTTCCGTGACAAATAGCTGAGATCATAAGCTCTTCTCGCAATTCAACCATGGAATCTGGTAATTCTATCATTGTCTAAAGGTCGAAAGTTCTTTACCTGATACAATCGGGTTTGATTCAGGTGGGAACTGACTGCTGTAATGAAGAAATTGGAGTTGACGATGTGAAATATCTAAGTGTATGAGGGGATTCGGGTATTTCAAGGAAACACTTTTGTTTATGTGAGAAGAATTTTGGTCTGCATCTTAGGGTGTAAATGAGTGTTTGGGAACCGCAAATCTTCCTTAATATTAAGGGTTTCCAACACAGGATGTTATGATTTTAGACCGAATGAAATATGTGGAGAAGCAGATAAGAATGAACAAACATTTGTATGAGTCAATGAGGAATCTGTAGGAATTTGAAAGAATTGGGAAATCTGTTGAGAAATTGAAGTTTAACTAGAAATTAAGGGTAACCTGTGTCAAAGAAATTTGTTACTCAAGGAATTTCTTGAGCAAAATAAGAGGTTCTACCTAGTGTTGATTATGCTCTGATTAGATATTGTTCTTGAAAGTTAATGGGACCTAAGCATAAGGATATCAATAAGGGACTATACTCTTAGTGAAGATGAATTTTTGATTATGAGGAATTTGGTTGAAATGTATAACATGATTTTGGTGTTGCTAAAGATGAATTACTGCCTGAGTTAAATTTAGACCCATGATTTGGAAACTCAGCAACAGTAATTGGATTGAGAGCGTAGAATGATGATGTGGACAAAATCACTTGAGTCATACAGTGACTAGACAGATTTGTAGAGATTGAGGTATGACTAGAAATTGAAAAGATTGAAAGGATTGGGTTGAGGAACGCATGTTCCAATAAATAGTATCGGATAGAACACTGTATAGTAAAGTACCATAATTATGGATAGTGGGTTACTCGATCGAGTGCAATAAAGAGGGTATAGTGACAAGTTAATTGGAGCAAAGGAAATGGAGAAAAACCCAAAATTTTGGATTTGGGGGATGTCGATAACATCGACACCTATGTATTACCGTATAAAGAAAGGTCTTAGTTGGGGACCTCAAAAGAGCAATTGGTAACTAAGAATGTGGATTTGAGTAAATATGGTCGAATAAGTTCCGGCATTATAAGTAATGCATTCTATCCTAAGAATGCATGAAATATGAAGGAGTTGTGATTGAGGCGCCTAATTGTAGCATCTCCATGTAGAGCTATGCTCCATGACAGTATTCTGATTTGACTGAGCCTATGGGCCAGTATTCTGATTTGATTAAGCCTACGGGCCAATATTTCATTTTTGCGTGAGGCACTCGATCACAACGATAAGAACAAATGTGAGTCTTATACCAATGGCTTTATAAGTGAATTTGTGGCTAGAATTGTTTTAATCAAATAAATGATGGAGTTGTAATTGGGAGTAATGGGTTAAATTTTCTGAAGACTCATCAAAGATATATGCAAGTAGTATGATCTCTATATAATGAATGGAAAGACCATTGGACGACACTAATTATGAGGCAATAAGGGAATCATCGAATAAACGTGATGATATAAGAAATGGATGAATATATGACATAACAGTACCCCTACCTTATTCTGTGTCAAAATAAATTTCGAGGACAAAATTTTTATTAGGAGGGGAGAATTGTAGCATCCCGTCACCGATGGGAAGGATAAATAGAAAATTTAGATTGGGTTGTGTTTCTGTACACAAAATTGTGCATGCATTTGTGATAATTCCTGGCTTTGGTATTTTTGCAAAAGAAGTGAAATTGTGTAATTGAGAAATTGAATTGGAGTGCTTTATGGGAATTCTTCAGAAAATTTCAAAATGGGTACCGATGAGATTTCCGGTACAATGACTGTACCATTGACACTCCAATTAAAGACATGATTTAGGATTTCTCGTTATTGAATTTTAGAAAGATTTATGAAAGTCAAAATAAATGAAATGATTGAATTGGAAAATTGATGGGCATGAAAACGAGTGACTCAGAAAGAGTTGAATTTTAAATCAGTCCCTAAGAGTCGGAACTCCCGAATTGTAATAGTAAAGTTATAAGAATTTGGTATGAGGGCAATTTGGGCAAGATATTTAAGAGAAAAAGGCTTAAAGTTAAAGGAAGGGGAAAATGGACTTTTCATTATTAAAATGGGTATAAAAAGGAAAATTAGGGTTGATGAAAGAAAAGAAATGGGGAGATGCCGTGGGAGAGAAGAAGAGGAGAAGAAAAGGATTTTCGATGAAATCATGAAGGGCTCATGGAGTTTGTGAGCTAAATCAAGTAAGTTCAAGTACCCTTCCTCTTGATTTGTTTATTGATTTATGTTTTGAGTGATATGGGTAAAGATTGGGTTATGTATATGTTGGTTTAGGGTTTCCGAACGTGGGGAAGATTTATGATGAAATGTAAATGATATGGGTTGGATTTGAGTTGGAAAATGATGTATGAGTGTTAAATAGGAATAGAGATGAATTATGTGTTGAATAGATCGGAAGAGTTGGTTTGAGAATGGTGAAAAAATGGATTCGGGAAAGGAGACGGCCAGTAAGTCGGGAAGTTCTCATGCGCACGTCGAGGCGCGCGAATTTGAGCATGTCGCGACCAACGCAGGGCTGCACATCGTGACGAGCGCAGGGCCGCACGTCGCGACGTGAATGAGGGAGCACGCGGACGCCTATTTCTGAATGAATATGTTTTGGTTTTTAAGCCATAACTTTTTATATCGTTATTCAAATGAGATAATTTCTGATTTGTTATGAGCTAGAGACAAAGGTCTTCATGCTTTATGAAGAGGGGAAATGTTAAATCAGTCTGTAAAGGCTTGAAATCTGAAATAGTGGTTTAGTGAAAGATATGGTTATGTGTTGGAGAATAACTTTGGGATTTTTGAAACGAATTGACTGATTTGGGTATCAACTGAATTCTGATTTTTTTAGGAAGTTTTTGAGGGTGAAATATTGGGTTAGTGCCGGGAATGCCACTAAAGTGCGTGATACATTTATTTTTGTAAACTACTACATGAGTTTTATTCTGAAAGGGCAATGTGTAAACTTAGGGTGTTTAAATTGTGATAAGGGCAATTGGAAAGTCAGCCTCAGACATTTCTGAGACTTCCAGGCGTTAGCACGGAAGCCAGGTGAGTGACCTAGACGGTTCTTAGAGCATTAAATGTTATAATTCAGTAATTTAAATTCTTTGAAGTACAATGATGAGATAATATTGAATGTGAACTCCGGATAGAAGGTCCGAAGAATTGAAGTGATAGTATACAGAAACGTTATGCGAATATGAAAGTGTAATTGTGTTTGTGATGTGAAAATCTGGAATAGATTAGAAATGACGGTGATATATTGATCAGAGCTACAAGCTCGACTACTGAAAAAGAGCATCGAGCTCAAAAGGGAATAGTGCATACCCAGAGGGCTTTCCTATCTCTAAGACGCGTGGGAAGTAGTGCATACCCAGAGGGCTCTCCTACCCCTAAGACGCGTTCATTGATTAATGAGCCCTTGACGAGATAGTTTCAGAGCAAAAAGCTCAACGATTGATGAGTTAGTGCATACCCAGAGGGCTCTCCTATCTCTAAGACGCGTGGGAAGTAGTGCATACCCAGAGGGCTCTCCTACCCCTAAGACGCGTTCACTGATTAATGAGCCCTTGACGGGATAGCTTCAGAGCGAAAAGCTCAACAATTGATGAGTTAGTGCATACCCAGAGGGCTCTCCTATCTCTAAGACGCGTGGGAAGTAGTGCATACCCAGAGGGCTCTCCTACCACTAAGACGCGTTCACTGATTAATGAGCCCCTGATGGGACAGTTTCAGAGTGAAAAGCTCAACGATTGATTAGTTAGTGCATACCGAGAGGGCTCTCCTATCTCTAAGATGCATGGGAAGTAGTGCATACCCAGAGGGCTCTCCTACCCCTAAGACGCGTTCACTGATTAATGAGCCCTTGACGGGACAGCTTCAGAGCGAAAAGTTCAACGATTGATGAGTTAGTGCATACCCAGAGGGCTCTCCTATCCCTAAGATGCGTTCACTGATTAATGTGCCCTTATCGAGATAGTATAGATGCTTGGTCACCACACTGATATAAATTGATAATGGGTTACAGACTACAATTATTCTGATATGTTTGATTATTGATAATGGGTTACAGACTACAATTATTCTGATATGTTTGATTATCGATAATGGGTACAGACCACAATTTTTTTGATATGTTTGATAATTGATAATGGGTTACAGACTACAATTATTCTGATATGTTGATTATTGATAATGGGTACAGACTACAATTATTCTGATATGTTTGATTGAGTGATGGGCGAAATGCCATACACTGGTGTGAAAACAGTTATGGGGTACTCCTAATTATAGAATGTATGACTGATTGTGATATGCTTAGTGTCGTATGGAATATTAGAGCTTTTAGCTCAACGTGCGAAAATGAACTTCGAGTTCATGACTGATTCAAAGCCTTAGGCTCAACATATAATAAATCCGCTATCCAGTATTGGATAAGGGTCAGTTATTATTGAGCCCTTCGAGGGGGCAATTTAGGCACTAGGTCACAGCCAAATGGGATGTATGAATATAGATTTCTGTAAATGTGTAAATGGGGAATGTTTGAGAAAATGTATTACGAGATCGAGATAGATCTATGGGAATTGTAAAATGAGACCAAAGAGAAAGAATGAGGACATAAGTTATTATTTGATTCTGTACTTGAGTGAGCAGACCATCGATGATGGTCACTCATTGAGTTTGCAAAAACTCATCCAAAATTTGCAATTGTTTTTCAGGACTTAGAAGAATACTCCGTTAGGTAACGGTTGTATAGTGATCGTGGAGTGCCAGATGAGGATGGGATCAGTTACGTCTGCATTAGAGTGAAGACTTTGCTTGTGTGTTATTGTGTATTTTATATGAGGACCCTCGTGGTCATTTTATCTATCAGAATGGTTATGTAAACTGTTTTGCGCTAATTTTTAGGAAAAAAGAGAGGTAAGAGGGCGAGATTGTTAAAGATGGGAACTCAACCGTAAAAAGCGCTAGAGGTATGGAGTCTTCTAACGAGGATTATCCAAATCTTTAACATACAAGGAAGTCCAAAGGTGCTAGGAATCTAAAACAAAACTCAAGGAAATTCATGTCTATTAGTCATGGGAGTCTGACATAAAACAAGGGAAGAGATCCAGCCTCCCCTAATTAACTCCCTCAAAGGACATGCTGGATGTAAGAGCAGTGATTTACTCTTTAGCATTGGTAGGATATTCTTAGAATAAGAGATCATCTTACCCGTAAGTTCAAACATAGGCACTAAAATTATGGTAAGAAAGGGCTAGAAAGGACTATGCTTACAGAGGAGGACACATTCATGTTTACATTTTCCAGTGAAAGAAAACTAAATGAGATATTAGAACTAGGACTATGACATATAGGAGGAAAACTTTAGTTTTTATAAAAATGGAGGCCTAGAATGTGCTTAGATAGGAGTAGCAATGATTGAATTCCTATTTGGGTTATTTTTCACAATGTTCCACTTGAGTTTTAGACATTACCAGGGTTAAACTTCTTAGCTAGTTCAGTAGGGAATCCCTTTTACAAGGACAATCAAACAACAAGGATGGAACGAATTTGCTTTGCCAAGATTTGTGTGGAAATAGAGAAGGATAGTGAACTCATAGACAATTTACTAGTGAGGAGGCTAGGTGAGGAGGGGGAACTAGATAAGGAGGTAATCTAAATTAGCTATCTTTGGAAGCCCCAGATAAGTCATAAAGTTTGGAAACCTATCGAGAAAAGGTTTATTATGGGCTTCTACAATGAGATTATGAGGGTGGAGGAAAATAAAAATGAAAGGAAACCTGAGATGAAAATAGGTAAACAACTTAATAATGTCTTTGATAGCTAGATGGAGGAAAAGAAATTTAATCTGAGCAAGCTAGAGGAGTAGAGAATTGAGGGGATTACACAGGAGAAGAATCAAAATGATGAATTGTAAACTAATGAAGATGTTTATAATATTTTTAGGAATGGAGAAGATATGGAAAAGGGAACAAAACTGGGGAATTTTGAGCTAGTTATCAGTAAAAGAAAGGCAGTAACTTCTTATTTTGGAACATAAGAGGGCTCAATGACCCTCTTAAATAACAAACAATATACCTTTGAAGAAAAAAACTATAGTGTTGGATTTATTGGAAACTAAAATAAAGCATTTACAGCTACAAGCATTACTGTATTTTTTGGGTGATAAATGGAAATTGATTACTAATTACATTTTTCATCATAATAGAAAAATCATTATCACGTTCAATAGAAAGAGAGCCAATGTTCATCCGGGATTTATTTCAAGTCAAATTATGCATAGTATATGCAAAATACAAGATATCCCTGGCAGCATCAAACTCTTTGTTATTTATGCATCTAATCATGCATTCTAAAGAGCAAAAAGTTTTGGGAGAATGTCAAGATAATTTATTCTATGAAAGGAGGACCTTGGGCTTTTTTGGGAGGCTACAATTACATTCTTTCTCCTATCGAGACTGAGGGAGATAGATCAAGGTTAAGGGGAGTGGGAAAGGAACTATCAGAAATTACACAGGAGCTTAATCTAGTGGATTTAAGGTTTATTGGTTATCTTTATACATGGAATAACAAACAACAGGGGGAGTACTTCATAAGAAGGAAATTGGATAGATTCATGGTAAATCAACATTGGCTTGATAAATTTGTCAATTCTTATGCCCATTTGGAGAGCCAAGATGCTTAGATCACTCATGGATAGGAATACACAACATGAAAATTGATAAATTAATAGAGCCCCATTCAAGTTTTTCAATTGCTTAACTAAAAGACAAGGATTTGAAGAACTAGATAGGAACAAGTGACTTATGAAGGTGGACGGGTATAAGGCATATTAGTTAAAGGGCAAATTGCAGATGGAAAAGGTTGCATAAAAGGATTTCATAAAGACTAATATGATGGAATCTACAAAATCAATACAAAGAGATAAAGATAAGCTGATACTAATCCAACAACAAGGATACATATCGCCTCACATTTATAATTAAAAAATTCAGGAGGATGCGTGCTTGAGGGAATACAGCTCAGCATTGAATGATCTGACTCCATTTTGAGGCAAAAATCTATAATTAATTGGCCTAGGTGTGGTGATACTAATACAATGTTCTTATGCAACACTATCTTGGCTTGAAGAAATAGAAATAAAATTACCACGTTAGCTGATGATAGGGGAAATGTTTGTATAAGGCAAGATGAGATTGAGAATATTGAGATGATTTTTGACAAGAATCTAATGGGAATACTTGAATTAAGTAGAAGAGCATATCTTTCTTGGGTTATTAAGGAGACAATTAGTCAAGAAGCTAGGGAAGTCCTAATCAGTCCAATTTCAATGTTGGAAATTAAGAACACTCTATTTAGCATGAATCCATCTAAGGTTCTAAGGCAAGATGGATTTAACGCCCATTTCTTCGAAAAAAATTGGAGCATTACTAGTGAGTTAGTAGTGGAAGCATTACAGGAAATTTTCTACTCCTCCAAACTTCTTAAGGAAATCAACAAAACATATATATGCCTCATCCTAAAGATCCAAAACCCCACTTCCATGAAATATTACTACCCCATATCTTGTTGTAATAACATATATAAACTCATTTTGAAGATAATTGGAAACATATTGAAGAAATATACTTCCAAAAAGACCATTAAGAGTTGTTGCGCCAAGATTGATTTTTCTAAAGACATTGATACAATTAAATGGGAATTCATTATTGATAGTCTTCAAGCTTTCAAATTTCTAGAATTTTTTATGGAATGGATAGAGGAATGTATTACATCAACGAAGTTCAGTTTGCTAATTAATGGCATTCCAATAATAGTCTTCAAGAACTTTAAAGGTATTAGGTAGGGAGACCCTCTATTCCCTTCCTATTCTCAATAGCCAATTAAGTCCTCTTCAGAATGTTGGCAACCCTTACCATTGATAATCCAAGATTCAAATTTCATCACAAATGCAAAGTATTAATGCAAAAAAATTTAGCTTTTATAGATGATATGTTATTGTTGTGTGGAGCTGATACACATTCATTAACTATAATGATGACAATTATTGAGGAATTCAGAAAGATGTCAAGTCTAAATATTAACTTTCATAAAAGTTGTATGTTTATTTCTTTAGGTATGTAGAATGTGGACGAGTTAAACAGGTTGCCAAACCTATAATTTTATGCCCCCTTCAAATCATACGAATACAAATTACTATGAATAAGCCAAGGTATGTGGATTGCTTACCTTTGGTTGAAATGTATAAAACTAGGATCAATTATTGGCAAAATAGGTGCTTGTCTTTTACTGGAAGATTGCAGCTGATATCCACTAAGTTAAGGAATGTAAACATGCATTGGAGCACCTATTTAGTGTTCCATAGGAAGGTTATAAAAGAGATTAAAAGATGCATCAAATAGTTTCTAAAAAAATCGAAAGCTCAAAGGAGGCCAAGGTGCAATGGGATGAATTGTGTCTTACTAAATAGGAAGGGGGTTTAGGGATTACTTCACTTATATCTGTGCAAAAAGTTCTTCTTTCAAAGAAGATATTGGGGGGGGGGGGGGGTATTTAATGATAAGGAGTCCCTTTGTTCCAAATAGATTATCGAGTACAATATGAAGCAGAAAAGCTTCTGCCAATTTCAAACTAGAGAAAACTCATGAAGTTTAAAGTAAGTATTGAGATTACGAGACCAAACATATCATTCGATGAAGACACTAATTGGAAATTGTAAATCAATTTGGTTTTGGTTTAATAACTGGAGCAATTTGAGTCCCTTAATCAATATGAATGAGATTAGACATAGGATTACCAGGATACTTATTGAAGCACAATTTACCTTAATCTTACATAATGGAAACTAGAACTGCAATTTCTGAGGGCTAATAGCTTGAATAATTTACTTCCTAGCATTTGCTGGAGGCAGGGAGGACAAAAATTATCTGGTTGCTCACTAACTCCAAATAATTTTTCGATAGATCTTTCTATAATTTGTTTAAGGATATTCATCCTAAGTTCCATTAGTTCTAACTAATATGGCAGAAATTGTTATCCCCCAAAGCAGCAATCGTAAATTGGTTTGCAATAAAAGATAGGCTTAAAACTAAAAATAGATGGTATGACATTACAACCAACTTGGATATTAGATGCAACTTATACGGAAGGGTGAGTGAAACTTGGAATCATTTATTTTTCTAATGCAAGGTTTCACATCCTATCTAGGATGGGGTCCAGAATATATTACAAGTTCATTGTCCCCAGGATGAATAGGTGAACATACTACAGTAAACTATTAACATGATGACCAAAAAGAGGCAAGATGGTGTAATTTTTAAAACGACATATTTTTGTGCAATTTATACTATTTGGAAAGAAAAAATAGTAGGTTACACATGAGAAGGGTAATGGAGATGCAGAAGCTGATAGAAGTAATAGTCTATTAGATTAAAGATCTTTTTATAGCCAAATAAAATAAAATTAAACTCAATCCATGTATGAGGGGTCATTAGAATATATGATGTTCTGAGTTTACAAGGAAACATAGATTCTTAATTGAGTTTTTACTTTGTCTGTTGTTGTGCTATTTTTTGCCAAGCTTAGCTTGAGTTAATACAAATATATTTTTCTTTTTTTTTTAAATAGTGAAACTCTTACTATGGGCTTGCCTTATCACATATCTACCACTAAATAATGAACTAAGTTAAAGAAATCTGGGGGTCTTAGAAATGGTTGTAATGGGGTTGAGACTTAGGATTATCAAATTAAAGAAAAAAAAACACATCCATATAAGTTTTACATAAAAATGTTCTACAATTTTCTTAATTCAAGTCACTTAATCTTTTCCTCTTTATTTTTTCCTTTGTTTTTCTCTCTTCTTCCTTTATTTTCTCTTTCTCTATCTCTCTCTTACACACACACATACATATGCAAAAAATTAAGAATATACAACTTGAATCACTTCACTACAATTTTCATTATGATATTTTAAATCTCGTGCAAACAAGATCATATAATCCTTCAACAAAGGGTTCAAAATTATGAGAAATCAACATAACATAACAAATATGACTTATATTATGGATCATATGCAAGAAAAAAAGTTAAGTCTCAAATTGGTTAATTAGTTGAGTAATAATCTAGGAGACTTTTTAAGAATTCAAAAAGGTTAAGCTAAACATCCTTATCATTTTAATACATCTTGTCTTATAATTTGGTCTTAACATACATACAAAAAATAAGTTCTAGAAAAATAAAACTATATGACAATCGCTCATTTTAAAAATAGAGCATAAATAATGAATGCTCAATAGGCTTAAAAGCTCACAATGTTGGTTGACATGTATTGGATCTTTATCCACATTTATCCCAATCAATCATAAAAAGTAATTACTCACTGTGTACTAAGTGAGAACTTAACATTCATTCTTGTCTTCCAATTTGATTTCAATCAAAATTAATGATTTATGACAACTCAAATCATTTAGAGACAAATTTCAAAATAAATGAGACTTATACAAAGATAATTCAATAAATAAGAACTAAAGCAAGCTTAATAAAAATTTAATTTTTATGCAAATTTAGCCAAAATCACAAAAGCATGTATAAAACAAAAAAAAAAACTACTAAACTACCTTCCCCCACACATATTTCATAACAACATATCAAAACTAATACATAACAATTTTAACGAAAATAAAAATATAAGAGTAAGACTTTCCTTTGACAAAGTTGAGTATGGTTGATACACCTCTTATAAGCTTAGTAGTGAGGGTGGAGTGAATTGTATGAAAGCCAAGAAGGCCATCAAGGAAGACCTGGTTGTGTATGAAGGGGGTAATGGTAGATAGAGGTGAAAAAGAAGTTAGGGTTAGAAAGAAAGAAAGAAAGAAAGAATTTTTTTTTATTTATTTAACATTTTTATTAAATTTGTTCATTTGTATGCTCTTAAGTTAGAAGAAGTCCTACAGTAAGATGTGGGAATGCCATAGTCAAGTGTGCCTAGACTCTATTAAGAATATTCTTTACACCTAAAATAAAATAAAGTAATGTAAGTTATGAAAAAGACAAAAATCATAATTTAAATAAAGGGAATTTGAGTAGAGGAAAAATATTGGATGGCCTCCCAATTAGCAAATCTCTTTAACCTCTTTGGCTAGGCAGTATGATTCCTTATGTCTCATAATTTGCGCATTCCAAGTTGATTTCTTTAAATTCTGTAAGTTTTTATCATGAGGTTATTGCCAAGTGTGACCTTTAGATTGTCATCATCATCCAACTTAAACAATTCATGCATTAAATGATGAATAGCTTCTACAACAGAAATAGATGAAAAATCACAAAGGTATCTTATGGCATCATAATATTAAATTTAATGATTTCTTCACCAAATTCTATGTTGAATGTACCATTATACACAATAATCTTCATTTTAGCTGTCTTAAGAAATGGCCTCCCTAACAAATTAAATATAGAGTTAGGAGAATTAATTTTCTTTCATATCAAACACATAAAAGCTAACAGAGAAAATCAATTTATTGACTTCCACTAAAAGGTCCTTTAAGACTCCCATAGGGTACATAATAGATCTACTAGTAAGTTGGATGAGCACACTGATCTCTTTTAATGGACTATCACTTAAAGAGCATAAATAAATATAAGTATGATATTAATTAAAGCACTTGAATCACAAATAGCTTTCAAGTTCTAGCCTTCAATTATACATAAGGTAGTGAACATACCTATGTATTTGTAAGTTGAGGAAATTTTCTTTAGAAACAAGCTAACACATTCTTTCCCACACTTTCCCTTTCATTACCTTTCAAATTACCTTTATTGATGTATAATTATTTGAAATTTTTTTCATAGAAAGGTACTTGTTTTTGGATCGCGTACGGTCCGAGTATTCACAATACACTGCGGAAAAAGACCATACAACAACATGAAGTATAATAAAAAAAACTAAGGATGTACGAAAATACCTTATTTTCATGGATAGGTTGCTTCTTTTTCGGATTCCAAGACACTGCAAAACTCGAATGCCCTCTACCGGTATCCACACGAGTATTCACGATCTGGGCTGCAGCTATGGTATGCTAGCACGTCCTGAAACTCTTCCCAAACGCCGCACAAGTTTCCTTTGGGATGGTGGCTAGGGTTTCGTGTGACAATGGTGTCTCTCATCTAATGAGACCTAAGCTTCTCTATTTATAGAGAAACCCTAATCCCATTGACACCCCAATAAGTTTTGGCCCATTATATCTCATATAATAAAAGCCCGACAACTTAATTCAATCTAGCCCAATAAATATATCTACATATATTTATTCAATACCTAATAAATTAGGCCTAAGAGAATAAGCCTAGATCACATCACTCTTTGTGTGCGACCCTGTAGGCTCATTTGATGTTGGCAATGGGCTTGATCACACTTCAAGGCCCATAATTCATGAGTGGTCTCTAGCAAGACATTATGACTACCCAAATCAAATGAGGATTGATAATCCAATTTAACCTGTAACTATGGTTATAAGCTCAGTCCTTTTGTAACATGATATCAAGATTAATCACAAGTCATGGTACATGTCAACCTTTGATTAATCATAGTTTCTTGATCCCCAAGTTGACTGATTATAACAAATGACATTGGTGACTCTTCATCAATTCATTTGAGCACGGCCATGCATTTCTTCAGTCACACTTGTCAAGAGGCCCAAATGATATCTCTCTCATTTAAGAGAGGTACAAATCCCATCTACGTCATTCACATTTCTCCGTATGATTCATTTGATGCTCAACATAAGACTACTTGTTATTTGGTTAAAAATAAGTTAGTCTAATATCAAAACACAAAATTCCTCATGTAGGGAACCATGATGACTTCAGGTCAAAGGACTAAAGTCAAACCATATTAAGAATCACTAATGACATGAAACCATGTAGTATTCTTTATGTGGGTCGGTCCAATATATGTTCTTTAACATATATATATATATTTCTGATTTGATATCTCATATCCATGATTAGTAAAACGTGATCATCAACAAGAACACATACTAGCCTTAATTCATTATTGTTCCACTAATAATGATCGACTAGGGACAGTCTAGAATAGTCTTATAACTCTTAAGGTTTTACTATCAAGTCATATACTTGATGACATAAGTCTAAAACCATTCATGGAATGTAAATCACATTACATAAACGAAATACATGCATATATGAAAGGAATACCTCATAATATATTATTAACAAGTAATTATGTTAATACATTAATCACAACTATCCATTGGCCTAGGGCACACTACTAACACTTGTTTTATTGCATAAAGTAAAGCAATATTTACTTCTATGTTGTGAAAGGTCTCAAAAATTTCCTTTTCCTCATCTTTGTTAGATTTGAAAAATCTTTTAAGGAAGGCAGGATTAGTCACTAATGCTCTTAATTGCATGCCATTGACCACCTTAGAGTGATTGGATTGTTTTTGGGTAGTTATTACTTCTTTTTTTTGGTCTCCTTTAGGTTATTCCTAACTTCTTTTGATGTCCTTTTAACATTCGGTGCTCTTTATTGCACTTGATTTGGTAACCTCAATATCTAAATTTGTGATACACTATTATGGAATTTTCTATTCAATACCACATATTACAACACTAGATTTACTAAGAAATACTCATTTACATAACCAAAATCTTCAACTAACTCTATTTATTGTCCCAACCTTGCTTTCTGTTCTTTCAAACTCCATAATGACCTCAAACTTTAATGATCTCCATAAATTTCGGAATGTTTCATATATATATATATATATATATATATATATATATATATATGTCTCCACGCATATGAAATCACTTTATTAAGTTGCATTGGATTTTATCCTAATCTCTTATACAAGCATCATTGTATCCTACAAAATCTCTAAATTCAGATGATATAATATTGATGTTATAATTCCACAAAATTATCTTTACATTAATCACTAATTGATATAGTTTTGCTTGGAACACTTTAATCTTCAATATCATAATACTGTCAGGGGCATTATTAACTCCAACAGATATAACCCAAAACTCTTTCTGCCCATGATTTGTTCTCGTAATTCTTTAAGTATCTAATTCCTCAATGAGGTAGTATTCTCTTGTAATATTTTCAGTTTTCCAATTGACTTCTTTTCTCGAATGATTTTCTCAATTCATTTAATTTCCTTTATTTTCACATGGATTCATTTTAGTGCCTACTCATTCATAGTAGTTTCTCCACACATTTCAATCTATTTAAACCCTTCACTTCCTATGTTGGTAACATATTCGTTAGATATAATTTGTATTTCCCAGATATATTTACACAGACAATAGCGTGGGCCTAAGTTCTCCTCATATTAGCAATAGTGTCACCTCGAATTTAAAATCCACTCACATAGTTGGATACTTTACATCAAACAAAATGCATACAATCTCAGTAGCATATTCTATCTCCAATATTCACTTTTGATTCATTATATATTCATTTCTGATTTATTCTTTCATTGATCATTCTTAATTTGAATCATCTGATCAACTTAACCTAATTCAAGGAAATTTCTTCTTTGAAAGAAGATTTATTGTTACAATCATCGATAATGTTCATGAAATCCTTATCAATCAACTATTTTCCATTATTACTTATCAGTTATTCTTTGTATCTCAAGAAAATCAATTTCAACTATTCATAATATCTCCATAAGATCAATTTATGTCATAACTTACATGATCGGAACATCCTTTGTAATAAGGCTCAGTGAGGCACTAAACAATTTCATTTACTCTAATGCCTTGACATATATCACCAAAATCATTACTTCATATCTAGAGATGTATTTATGACAATTCACTAATTAGTAGCTTATGCTAAGGATATTTTAATCTCATTTAATTCTAGACAACTCTTCTCCTTTTATGTCAATCCTCGATTGTGGGGATTATGTCATGATTGAGTCCTTTTTCTTTTTCCTCGAATTCATCATATATATAGTAACATCATTATCAATCTCAGTTTATTCCTAAGTGATCACTATAAGCATTTTCATGTCTTACTCTAACTCATCTTAGACTTTGAACTATAGGAACTATGACCGAACAATATTCAAATAGTCATAGATTGTTTCTTATATTTCCTCCACACATATAATATATATATTCTCAATATTCTCACTTCTCATGATGATCCCATTATCAGATGTGCACCCACAATTGCAAATCAACTTAACTTTAACCACTTTTTTCATATATCGATATCATCATCTCCCTTCCAATTACCATATATCATCGTACATACATGTGTTCGCAATCAATTCAGAATCATAGATGCCTAGTCATCCTAAAATTCTGATCTCGATTTCACAGACATATTCTTGTCCTAAATCATAACTCTTTTCACTTTTAACCGAAATTCATTTCAAGTCCAACTTTAACCTCTCCAAGCCATAAAAAATTTCATTTTCTTTCAACTCAGCTTATACACTTTAGGTCTCATCATTCATATTGATATCACTTCTTTCCTTAATCAGTCCATGACAATGTATTCACATTTATATCACATTCGAGGATATATTACCATAGTACAATATGGATATCATGTTCAATGATACAACCACATATACAAATGTAGTGGACCTTTATCTATAATACAAAACTAGATACTATTTCTCATTTTTAACTGTCCATAAACCTTCATTGGCTCACCTTCTAATAGATCATCATTCTTCCCAGTGTTTCTAACAGCTCAAATTCTTAAGGAATGCTTATGCATGTGACTCATATAAATGTGATTTAGACTGGGGGATCAGTTGCCACTATCTGTTATGACATAACAAGAATGCATGTACCTTGACACCTATTTCAGAAAATGCCCATATAAGATAGTAATTTTGGGCTCTGATACCAACTAAATGTAGCACTCCACTCCCGCAAGACAGTTACTCAACATCCTAAGTGATATATGAGTATATGCCCCACGAGGGTGACATGCTAACACAGTCAGTCAGTAAATTTTCCTTACAAATATTTTTTTGGCACGATTGTACGCAAAAATCAATTATCAAATTAGGCCCACTTTTTTTTCATAAACAATTTCATTCAAGAGTGTTATTACACTCATTAATCAAACTTGTTTACAACATTTCCAAATTGGAAAGTTATTACGTACAGAAGCATATTCAAATACACATTATACAAATGTAATGGAATATACAGATAAGAAAGTATAAATACAGACGTCAACTAATCCGACCTCTACCTCTTACTTGAATGCAGTAGGTATACTCCAGTTTGTCTAACGAGTACTCTTCTGAGCCTGAAAGATAATTGCAAATTTTGGGTGAGTTTTGCAAACTCAGTGAATGACCATCATTGATAGCTCCTATAATACATAATTCAAATTCACAACATTTTACATGTCATAATCAATGCACTTTAATCATTCATATTATACATATACCGTACACATTAGACCCACTTTTTATTTGTTACTTTATTATGATCGAGTGCCTAAACTGTCCAGTATTCATTGAATACTAGGCTCATTAAACGTTGATCTTGAGGCTCTGAATCTCTTTATGAGCTCGAGGCTCTTTTCACACTTTGAGCTTTAAGCTCTGAATCACTTTCTGAGCTCGAGGCTCTTTTCACACTTTGAGCTTTAAGCTTTGATTAGTGGCTACTTTGGTCACAGGTCCCATTATCTGATAATGCATTCATGTATGGAATGCATCTCACATTTTCAATCAATCATATCAATGAAGCACATAGTTCGTCACATTCACATTCAATGAGCACTTCAATATTTCATTCCTACATCACATTCATCGGACCTCCTATCTGGAAACCAACAAAACCAATCACATTCATATAGTCATTCAGTAGTCAATGAATACAAAAATTCAGAACAGAACAAACAATAAAATAAGACCATTTAGGTCTACTTATAGTATGCTCCAATTTAGCATTTGTTTCTAATTCTAGAAACGTCTGAATGCGAACGTTTATCCTGCATATCACAATTATGTAATATGCATGTTGCACACACATTAATAACTTTGCACAATTATAAGCATTCATTTATGCATACGTGTGTATATGAACTATGTACAATGCATGTTCATGACAATCTCAGGTATATTATCAAATCTCATAATTCAATCACTTATCATTTCTTTTCTTTCCTTCCTACTTTTATTATCAATTTCCTATTCATCTAAACTAGATACACTCTACTCCTCTTCTTTGAATCACAAATTTAATCAGATGAACCACTCCATTTCCATTTTACACATGTCCTTGGTTCTTTAATACCAACAATTCACTCTTAATGTAATTCTAGCATTAAAAGACCAAACAATCATCCAAATTCTCATTTCAGTCTTATATTACTTCCAAAAGTCCAGACCTTTGGGTTAATCTTCCGTGATCATTCTGATTACTAAATGAAGTAATTTGCTAACACTTTCTACTAGAAAAGTGTTCCCTATTGTCTTAAGTTTTTAATGACATCAGTTCATACTATTCCAACAGGTTCCCTCACTTCCTTCAATCAAACTTTTCCTATCAATTCGTAATGCTTCCAATTTTTGTGGAGAGATAGAATAATGTGTTAGGAATCTATTGGTTTAAGAATCACTTCATTTGGAGGTTGGATAACAAAGTTATGGCTGAAAGAATCAAACAAGGTTTTGTTCTCAATCATATTGAACCTATTTCGGGACAATTAGTATATCTTTCTCTATAGATATCAGACCGATGTCATTCTTAGATGTTTTGAAAGAGACCTTCAAGATCTACAACATTTATAAAGACCTTAAAGAAAGATTCTATCATATGCAGGGTCAAAATTTGACTAGACGATACAAAATGAATAGTGCACCAGATGATATGACATCATCACCAGATGATATGATCATGTCACCAGATGATACATCCTCACCAAACGATACGTGCTCACCAGAAGAAGCATCCTCACTAGACGATATGTCCTCACCAGACGAAGCGTCCTTACCAGACGATACGTCCTCACCAGGTGAAGTATCCTCACCAGAAGAAGCGTCCTCACCAGACGATACGTCCTTACCAAACGATATGTCCTCATCAGATGAAGCGTCCTCACCAGACGAAGCGTCCTCACCAAATGATACATCCTCATCAGACGAAGCGTCCTCACCAGATGATACATCCTTACCAGATGAAGCATCCCCACCAGGCGATACATCCTCACCAGATAATACGTCCTTACCAGACAAAGCGTCCTCGCTAGACGATACGTCCTCATTAGACGAAGCGTCCTCACTAGATGATACGTCCTTACCAGATGAAGCGTCCTCACTAGATGAAGCGTCCTATACTTCTGAGCATCTCCACTTATATAGACCATAACGTTTGACTCCTATATCCAAAAATTCCATACTTTATACCTTTGGAAAGCTAGAAAGCTGAGCTACAACTTTCTAGAAGACAACTTTGTCTAATTTAGCCTAGATCAATACAATTTAGTTAAGGAAGTTAATATCAAACTTTTGCCTCTCTTTATCTTTTCTTTGCTGCATTCACAGCCAACTTCTCTACGTGTCTTTCTTCACTAAATTCAACACTTCAATTTTCATTTCTAGTTTTTCCACTCCATTTTCGTTCAACTAATTCACCACAAATTCATGGAACCCCTAGATATGAAATTTTACTCAAATTTCTCAAAATCATCAAAATCCAAATATCAGTTATTCATCTTCCTCACATTCTGCATTTCACTATTCTCTGCATTTCAACCTATTTGTACATTCTCTATTTTTCTTCTCAACTTTCATTTTAAGCAATTTTTTCCCCATCTCCAAACATCATCATATAACTATTCTCCACTCTAATCTTATTCTTGTTCATCTTTAATAACTGTCAAAATATTCGCGTATATGCATATACATATATGCACAGTGAAAATAGAGTCCTCATTTCTGTTTTCTTTAAAAAGTTTCTACATCTAGTTATACATGTTTTCTAAGATCTTTGAACTTCAAAAATCATTTTAACACCATCTCACAACATTTTTATCATCAAGTCTGAAAAATTAGCACATGTTGTATACTCTGGTTTTTCACTCACGTTTTCAGCATATATAAATTTTCATTTTATAACTTCAACATATAACTAACATGATGCATGCTTCATCTTATGTAATAATGAAAAACCATAAAAATGCTTACTTGTCTAAAGCTCCAAAATCTTTAAGATCACGTAAACCATAGCTTTCCCATAATACCTGATCATCAATAGTCAAGAGTTGTAGGATTAGGTATTTTAGTTATAGTGAAGAAGATAACAAAAAGAGATGGTGAGTGAAAAGTGAGAGCAAACTCTCTTTGTGAGGGTGAGAGATATTTCTGAAAGAATGAAGCTTCCAGAGGATGAAGGGAAATCCTGAAGAAGATATTTTTAAGATAGGAACAAACAATAGATGGATCTTTTAAGTTTAAGAGAACGACTGTTTAAGAATTGGACGCTTGTCCATTTCTTTAAGACCTTGGCTAGTTCCTAACTAACTAGTTCTTATTGAACTAGTTCCCAAACTTTCATCCTTTCATTACAATTATCTCCAATTTGTCTCTAATTTTCACAACCATTATCTCAAAATTCTAAAGTTGACTTCCAAGTTTTTCCTCAATTCCATTACACTCATTTATATTTTTCACACATCAATTTACTTGCCAAATGGCACTTTCCTAGTCCAATAATAATTAAAAAATTTTTGGAATTATTCCTATTACAATAATATCCCACAATTTTCAAACACTATTCCAATAATTTACCAAAATTCAAAAATTAACAATTACACTTACCAATTAAATTTTCAATACAATAGATTCACAATTCTCAATAATATCACATTACAATTCAATTATACCCGGAATGTCAATGAGTGCATGTACAGTCATTTTCATATTCATGTGCATAAGTATATCACATAATGCATGAGCATGAAACACACTTCTATTCTCTCAGTGAATCTCTCACATTTACAATTTTAACCTTAACATGGGTAACGGGATGTTACAAAATACTTAGGCCACGAGTTTCTTGGTTACTTAAAAGAGAATGGGATTCTCTCACAATGGTCTCCTCCTGCAACTCCATAACATAATGGAGTTTTCGAGAGGAGAAATCATACATTATTAGATATGGTACATTCTATGATGAGTCATGCATTCCTTCCTATATCCTTTTGGGGATATGCAATTGAAACCGTAATATATCTTCTAGATAAAGTTCCATCTAAATCGGTTGATAAGATACCATATGAGATATGGACTGGTAGAAGACCTAGATTATCACACTTAAAGATTTGGGGATGTGAAGCTTAAGTGAAGCGTGATATATCTAATAAGCTTTAAGCTAAATCAGATAAATGTAAATTTGTGGAGTATCCGAAAGAAAGTTTCGGTTATCAATTCTATCATCCTGTTGAGCAAAAGATGTTTGTCTCAAGACATGCTACATTTTTAGAAAGAGAATTTATTCTCAAAGAAGGTATTAGGAGTGAGGTTGAACTTATAGAAGTTCAAGAACCACAAATTGACATTGATATGGAACACGAACCTCAATTTAATACATATGATGTACAACCGAGAGTTTAAAAGATACATAGTCCACGATGAACTAGTAAGATACGTCGTCCTCTCACTACATTAGATCTACATATAAAGTATGGAAAGGATAACGTATCACTCATACATGATGAGCCTACTACTTTTAAAGAAGCAATGTCAGACTTTAACTCTTTAAAATGGAAAGAAGCCATGAAATCTGAAATGGAATTCATATACATTAACTAAGTATAGACTTTGGTGGATGCATCTGAAGGTATAGTACCTATTGGGTGGAAATAGATTTTTAAGAGAAAAACTGACATGGATGGAAATGTACTTACGTACAAAGCAAAGTTGGTGGTGAAAGGTTACAGACAAAAATAAGGAGTTGATTTTAATGAAACTTTTTTGCCAGTAACAATGTTTAAATCCATAAGGATTTTATTGGCTATAGTAGCATACCATGATTATGAAATTTGGTAAGTAGATGTCAAAATAATATTTCTCAATGAGAATTTGCAAAAGTATGTGGATACAAGTTGGAAAGGTCCATTTATGGACTTAAGCAAGCATCACAGAAT
The DNA here is from genome assembly GCA_029891385.1 of Erythroxylum novogranatense. Lineage (NCBI taxonomy): Eukaryota > Viridiplantae > Streptophyta > Magnoliopsida > Malpighiales > Erythroxylaceae > Erythroxylum > Erythroxylum novogranatense. The sequence continues at coordinate 81,703,682 of CM057231.1, read as the reverse complement.
TGGAATATTCGTTTTGATGAAACAATCAAAGAGTTTGATTTTATTAAAAATATGGGAGAAGCAGCTTATATACTAGGTATAAAGATCTATCAAAATAGATTAAAAAGGTTGCTTGGATTATCTCAATCCACTTATATAGATAAAGTGTTAAAGAGGTTTAGTATGAAGAATTCCAAAAGGGAACTATTACCCATATTGCATGGGATTTCTCTCTCACAAAATATGTGTCCACAGACATGGAAGGAGAGAGATAAAATTGATTGTATTCCATATGCTTTGACAATTGGATCAATCATGTATGTGATGTTATATTCTAGACTAGTTATTGCTTATGCTTTTAGCATAAGAAGCAGATATCAAGCTAATCCCAGTGAGGGTCACTGGATGGCTGTGAAAAACATCCTGAAGTACTTAAGAAGGACTAAAAATATTTTTCTGGTCTATGGAGGAGTTGAGCTAAGAGTTTAGGGTCATTCGGATGCCATTTTTTAGTTTGATCAAGATGATAGTAGATCACAGTCAGGGTATGTTTTTACTCTTTATGGTAATGTGGCTAGTTGGAAGAATTCCAAACAACCAACCATCATAGATTCAACGACCAAAGCATAGTACATTTCAACATCAAAGGCAACAAAGGAAGTAGTTTGGATTAAGAAGTTCATCACTGAACTTGGAGTGGTTCCTAGCATTGTTAAGCTCATAGTATTGAATTTTGACAACAACGGTGCTATTGTACAAGCAAAGGAACCTAGGTCTCATCAACGATCTAAACATGTACTCAGGAATTGATCAGGAAGATAGTGGAGCGGAAAGACACAACATTGAGTGAGTTCCCACTGAAGAGAATCTAGCAAATCCTCTTACTAGGCCAATGTCTCAAAAAAAACATGATCGATATATGGATGGATATGACATTAGATTCATAGGGGATTGAATTTAGTGCAAGTGGGAGATTGTTAGTTTATGCCCTTGCAACCAATCAATTGGATGCAAATTAATGTATGATATTATATTTTAATTAATAAAAGGGCTTTATTTATCTTTTTGTATTAATTTAATTAATATCTTAAGTTTTAATACTAAAGATAAAATCCTTGGAATAATTATCAGATAATTGAAATTATGATGAGATCATAATTATGATATTCAATTTACACTTATGTGTTATTCCTAAATATTCCTAGTTAGAGTTTCATCAAGACCGGATATTGTTGAAATGGTAAAACTAGCACACATTAAGTTACTTTCTTATGAAGAAAGGAATTGGTCTCATAAATTAAAGTATATAGATACTTAAACTAATGAGGGGGTGATTATTAGAGAATATGTCACTAAACTAACCCAATTATGAGAATTTCGAATGGAATATTACTTATATGTCTATGAATTATCTCATAATGATGGATATATAATTGATCATCAGACTTGAGATTACCAAGGTATCTAGTATGAAAATTACTATGTTTTGATGCTATTTATGAATCGTCCTAGGAGAATTCAGTCGGTAGTAGTTAAATACAGCATGAACCATATGTAGATAGTTGAGTAGGTCAATATAGGATTCGTCACTCTAAAGTAATTAGAGAGAATATTCTACTATTCTTGATTAGTAATGATTTATTGAATTCTCTCGCCAGAGTGAATTGATATTTAAAAAAGAGTTTTCAATTTTCAATTATAAACTAATTACTAATTAGCAAGAATGAATATGATTCACTACATCTATACTCTGTCTAATTAGAATATTAAATGATGAAAGGATTAAATTATACATTATAGCCATGCATGGATAGGTTAAGTCAATCACTTTGACATTCCTGATATTTGGGTAATCATGACATGTTGCTAGATGTCAATCATAAATTATGATTATGAATTATTTAATTAGAGAATTAAAGATAAATTAAAAGAAGTTTTAATTTATCTAATTCTAATTGTGAATTATAATTATAATTTATAATCATTGCCAATTTATTAGGAACCTAATGAGTCACACATCAAAGAGCAATTTATGAAAGAAAATCACTTTAATTAAGTTGGACTTAATTATAAAGTTTGAGAAAATTTGGAATCAAATATGAGATATTTATTTATTTAAAATTAAATTAATTATAATTAGATTTTGATTTTGATTTTGATTCTAATTAAAGAGATTTAATTTTAATAAAAGACTCATGATGTTTCTATTTAAAGGAAAGAGTTTTTTGGAAGCTAGCATCTTTTGTCTTCTTCCTCTCAAAATAATTTGAGAATTGCTCTGTGGATATCATTAGAGGCTAGACAATTGGACAACTCATGATTGATCAAACGGAAAAACTTTCAAAGATTTTTCAACAGAAAGCAAACAAGGTACGATTTCTAAATTGATTTGTTTTTTTATTCAAGTTTAATCAATTATCAGGATTCGCTCGGAATCCATAAAATTTTTTTATTTTCCACTGTGCTTATGATTCGATAACGGTTTGATTCCAATAGGAACATTTCTTGTTCCATCATCAAACAAACAATTCACCATAGAAAAGATAAAACCAAAAGCTAAAAGTTAATGTTTTCTCTCATTAATAGAGAACATGAAGCCAAACTGTGCTAATAGTTGTAAAACATAATCAAATGGTGAACTTTCTATTTTTTTTAATGTGATACAAGTTTTTTTTCCAAACTCCTGTATTGGCAACAAATTATGCTCTTTAACCTTTTGTTGATACGACAAGATAAATTAATCAATAACTATTTATTACATATTAAATGTCGATTGTTCAAATATTTATTCCATGTATTTCATATAAATAATTTTAATGAAAAGACTTAAATAGAAATAGGTCGTAAAATTTTTAAATACGTATGAGATATTTTTAAAATTTTATAGAATACAAGGCAAATAACATAAATAAATTGATATCTTTTACTCTTTAATTTTTAAAAGTTTGAATAAATTAAAATGAAATTAAAATCATTTTTCTATTCGGTTTTCTTGATTAGATTTTGAAAATGTTAGAAATTAGCCTTATGATTATTATTTAGATTTCTAAAAAATCAATCAACCAGAATTACATGCAGATCGAATAAACAATGATATATGTACAAATAAGAACACTAACCTTGATCCATTGCACAGTGGAAGTGTAAACAACAAAACTTGATAGATTTGTGTTCTTCTATGCTAAGATTTAGAAACTTAATGAATTCTCCTTATGGAATAGAGAAAACTGATGAAACCTATTTTAGAGGAATGTGAAAAGTGTTTCTAGCTTGGGGACTACAACCTTTTTTGTAATCAATTTTGACTTACGAGCCATTGTGGGTCCTTTAACCATAATGGCTCGTAATGGGCTTCTACACATCAAGCCCATACTAATAATTAATTAATATTTCTGTAGGCCCAATTAATTTACTAAAGTTAGATAACATTTTATTAGGCCTATAATCGAGATAGAAATCTATGTATATTTATACATATGGCCCATAAAATTCTAACAATCTCTTACTTGGGCTACGTGTGTTTCCAAATAATGTACATAGAAAAAACTTAATACGTGCAAACTTGCTATCTTAGTCCATAAATATAATAAAACAATTTGGTCCATCAATTTTACTAGTGTAGGATCAAAGCGGCTTTTGTCATCTCTTTTTGTGACTAAACCAAACAATTGTCACAATACAAACAGAATCAATGACATAGATCAAGTATGGATACATAGCATAGAAATTACCTATGATGTGATCATAATCATGCCTATTTCCAACTGGTCCTAAATTTGTGACTCAGAGAGTCTAAAAAAACTTTCTAGCCTTATGCAATACCGCAATAAAAAGTAAATTCTATATGTTCAGAATTTCCAGATAAACATGAAATTCATTAGATTTCATAAACCAAAGTCTATATAGAAAGCTAACTTTAGACCTTAGAAACTTAAACCTTAAAACATAAACTTTAGATAGCAAAGAGCATATATAGAAATAAAAGATTAACCCCACTAAAGTGACATGTCTAATAGACTTACTACACCCATATTAGCCACATGTATATGAAACACTAAAGGTGGCAACCTTTTGGTGAGTGGGTCTGTGATATTAGAGTTTGTACCAATATATTCTATAAACACTTGAAGATTCTGAACCCTTTCTTTTACAACCAAATACTTGATGTCGATATGCTTTGATTTTGATAAACTTCGGCTGTTATTTGAATACAGTTCAATGGCTTAATTATCACAATAAATCTTTAGTGGTTTTTTATATATTATCAACCATTTGCAGCCCAGTGATAAAGTTTCGCAACTATATTTCATAACACGATTCTTTATAGTAGGCTATATATTCTACCTCTATGGTAGAAGAAGCTATAAGTTTCTGTTTTTCACTTTTCTATAAAACAGCTCCTCCACTCATCATGAAAACATAACCTAGAGTGGATCTTCTGCTATCTAAGCATCCAGCATGATCAGAGTCGGTGTATCCAATGATTTCCAATCGCTCTGACCTTTTGTATGTGAGCATATAGTCCTTTGTTCTTGGTAAATACCACATAACCCGTTTTGTTGCTTTCCAGTGATCCATTCCCTAATTACTCAAATATCTGCCCAACATTCCTGTTATGTATGCTATATCTAGACGCGTATATACTTGTGCATACATGAGACTCCCTACAACCGAAGCATAAGGGATTTTATCCATCTCATCTTTCTATGTATCCAATTTAGGACATTAGAGCAAACTAAACTTATCACCCTTTGAAACATGAGTGTCTCCCAGTGTATAATTCTGCATGCCATATCGTCTTAGCACCTTATCAATATAGGACTTTTGAGATAAACCAAGTATACCTTCTTTATGATCCCGATGGATTTGTATACCCAAAATAAAAAATGGATCACCAAGATCTTTCATTTCAAAATTCTTTGACGGAAATTTCTTGGTTCCATACAATAAACCTACATTGCTACTTGCTAGTAGAATATCATCTACATAACACACTAGGATAATAAATTTGCTCCCACTGAACTTGATATATATGCACTGATCAACAATGTTTTCCTTAAAACCAAATGAGGTTATCACTTGATCATATTTCTAGTACCATTGACTGGATGCTTGCTTTAAACCATAAATGGACTTCTTAAGTTTACAAACAAAATGCTTTTGAATCATTGGATTCAAAGTTCTCTGGTTGTACCATGTATATTGTTTCATCAATGTCTTCATTGAGAAACGTTGTCTTTACGTCCATTTGATGTAGCTAGAGATCACAATGAGCTACAAGTTCCATAATGATTCTAAAAGAGTCCTTTGTTGAAATTAGAGAAAAGGTCTCTTTATAATCAATGCCTTCCTTCTGAGTGAAGCCTTTGGCGACTAAGCGTGCCTTATATCTTTCAATGTTACCACGTAAGTCCCTTTTGGTTTTAAATATCCATTTGCAACTAATCAGTTTCTCTCCTTTAGGCAACTTGACAAGATCCCAAATGCCATTATCTGCCATTGACTTCATCTCCTCCTTCATGGCTTCAATCCACTAATCAGAGTTTGAACATGATTTGGCTTGACTTACAAATGTTGGATCATCCTCTGCCCTAATGCCAAATTCATGTTCATTAAGATATACAATATAGTCATCTGATATTACACTTCTCCTTTCTCTAATGGATCTCCTAGTAGGCACTTCTAATTGAGGTTGTGGATTTCCATTACCTTAAATAGGCAATGTTTCCTGATCAACAGTAGGAGATATGATAGGTAAAATTGTGTTTTCAATATTATCCTGATTTATAATTGGAATAGTGTCAGGTATGATTAACTAGTCACTTTCAGTTGTAACTATAGTGGGAATGTTAACACACTCCTCTGTAAACATAATATCTTTATTTTGATTACTCCCACTATAATCAATATCCTCAATAAATTTGGCATTCCCAGTTTCAAAAAAGGATTTGGTTGAGGGATTATAGAACTTGAAACCCCTCGATTTTTTCGAGTAACCTTCAAAGTAGCAACTAATAGTTCTTGAGTCCAATTTCTTTTCATTTGGCCTATAAGGCCTAGCCTCTGTTGGACAACCCTAGATATGCAAATGCCTAATACTAGGCTTCTTACCTATCCACAGCTCATATGGGGTTTTAGTTACTGCTTTGCTGGGAACTCGATTTAGGATGTAAACTACAAATTTAAGTGCTTCGCCCCAAAATGATTTTGGTAAAGAAGAATGACTAATCATACTTCTCACCATATATTGAAGAGTTCTATTTCATCTTTCAGCCAGACCATTTTGATTTGGAGTCCTAGCCATGGTGTATTGAGCAACTATACCGCACTCAGTCAAATATTTGGTGAAGAGTCCTTGACATTGTTCACATGATCCATCATATCTGCCATAGTATTCACCACCACGGTCAGACCGAACAACCTTTATTTTCTTGCTTAGTTTATTTTCAACTTTAGCTTTGAAATTCTTGACCACATTTAAGGACTGTGACTTCTCATGAATTAAGTACAAATAACTATAGTGAGAGTAATCTTCTATGAAACTAATAAAGTATTGTTGTCCATTGCATGAAGTCGTAAGGAATGGACCACATATATCTATATGATTCAGTTCTAATAGTTCATTACTCCTGTTTGCACCTGTTTTTTCTTATGTTTGTTTATTTTCCCTTTACACATTCTATGCAGACCGTAAGATCTGATAAATCAAGGGAATTGAGAATTCCTTCAGACACAAGTCTTTGTATTGTCTATTTAGAGATGTGACCTAATCGCTTATGCCATAACATTGATGAATTCTCATTAGTTATATTTCTTTTAATACCAATGTTACTTGAGTGCAGGTTTTCATAATGATTAGTTGCCTTAGAATCCAACTTGTATAGTTTGTCAACATAAGTGTCGGTTGATACAATTTAAGAATTTAGAGAACAAACACATTTACCATTTCCAAATAGAAAAAAGTAACTAGAGTTGTCAAAATTAGAAATAGAAATTAAGTCCCGTCTAAATGACTGTGCAACAAAAGTTTCATCTAAATCCAAATTAATACTAGACTCTAATTGAATTCTAAAATAACCAATAGCTTGAATAGTAGCCATGTTGCCATTTCCCACATATATGTATCTTTCACCATCATTTGGCTTTTGGTTCCTGATGCAATCCTACATAATGACACTTATATGAGTGGTAGCACCAGTATCCATCCACCAAGTGTCAATTGGTACTAAATCCAAATTAACTTTAGAACAAACAAATTTAAGAAATATACATTTCTTAACACGCTAGTTGGCGTACTTGGTACATTTTTTCTTCACGTGACCCAGTTTCTTACAAAAGAAATAGAGAACAACCGTATTCTATTTCTTTTGTGTACCTTGCATTGTTATAGAATTTGCAGTTTCTTTACCTTTCTTCCTTTTCCTCTTATGGGAATTTCCCTAAGAAGTTGTTGCTAAATGAGCACTTTCAGTCTTCTCTTGTTTTAGCCTCTCCTCTTCTTGCACACATTGAGCTATAAGCTCATTTAGGCTATGTTTCTCCTTTTGAGTATTGTAGGAGACTTTGAACTGACTGAATTGTGCAGGAAGGGAAATCAAAACCAAGTGCACGAGTATGTCATCACACAACTCTAACTTAAGTTCCCTCAACTTTGTGACAAGATTAGACATCTCCATTATGTACTCCCTGATGTTTCCTTTTCCCTTATAACACATTAAAACAAGCTTGGTCAACACAGTGCTTGTTTCGACTTTTTCGTTTGCAACAAATCGGTCATAAATTTGCTTAAGGAAACTCTTAGTATCAGCCTTATCAAGAATTCTACCTCTTATGGAGTCCAAAATGAAATCCTTCATGATCATCAGACTCATGCGGTTTGCATGTTCCCACTTCTCGTATGTAGCTATCTGATCAGCGGTACTGATGCTAGTCAGATCTACAGGACGTTCAAATCTAAATGCAAAGTCTAGATCCATGCAGCCAAGCACAATCATTATGTGCTCATTCCATTTCTTAAAGTTTACGCCGTTAAGCACGGGAATATTGTTCATATTGGCAAAAATTGATGACACTTTAAGAAAAGAAGCAAAATAAAATGCTCACAATTAGTCAATAAGTTAAGAAGCCAAAATAAAAACATTTATAAAAGGGACGATTACAAGATACCTAACACAACATTATTATTCAGTTTTTTGACAGAAATAATAATTTGTAAGTGCTACTCTTGGTCATAGTAAAAATATTGAAACCAAAATGGCCTAACAATGTGCCTTTCTTTGGACAGACATATTGTCAACATGTTATGCCAAATACTTACATAATTTAATACTACCCATCATAATAATCTTCTTTTGGGTCGATTACTGCGTAGTGATGTTTTAAAATTTTACTTACTATCTGGCCAAAATAACCTTCCTTTGGGTCGATTATTCCGCATAGATGAAACATACATTCTCATTCTAAATTAATAAAATTTACCCAATTGAGGTTACTTTGGCAACATATTGGTTCAATCTATTTAATTAAAAAAGATAAACACCTAAAGTTTAGATAAGAATAGGTAATTTAATTATAATTAAAAAATAGAAAATCAATAAACCCCAAATTTTGACTTCAATTAATTATTACGAAATTACAAGCTTAGTCCGTAATACTATTTAAACTAAGTCCAAGTGACTTAGCCTAAACTCATAGAAAGCCATCACGACCCATAAAGATAATATATATATATATATTTTGCTTGGGCGGTTGAGCACAAGGCTTTTAACCCTTTTGTCATGGGGTCGAATCCCATAGACGACATGGTATTGTCTTCCAATGGATAAATGGATGATTACTAAATAAATGGTAAGGAAGTCTCCCAGAGACTTGATAAATAAATTAAAAAAATTGTCAGGTTAAAAACACGGATAAGACCATAAGACGCGCCTCTTGCATGCAAAAGTGCTGTGCACCAGAGAGTCAATTTCTCTGGCAAATGCAGAAACGGTGCAAGTGTTCTCTAACACTTGGCAAAAACGGTGCAAACGTCAGAGAAACACTTTGACGAATGCAGAACGGTCAGGGAGCCTCTAACGGGTCATAGATCTAAGGACCCGAATAAAAACAGGTATGTCAAAAAAATTTATACTAGACTTAATGATTATCAGTTTGATTTCACCATTTTTACAGCCAAAATTATGTTTCTTGACCAGATGAAACATTAACACAACATAGAGATAGTGAAAAGATTAGAAGTTGCCAACTTGAAATTTAATAGGTTAATTTTGATTTGACTGAATTTAAATGAATGTGTGCTCAGGGACAATTTTTTAACCGAAAGTACCTATTCATCATGCTAATGCACTTTTTTTTTTGAAATTACATCAACAATCTTTTTTTTTATCGAAAGTATTTAACGACTATGTCAATGAGTTGCTTTCTTTAGTAAAAGGGCTTAGTGACCATATCCAAGAGTTGTGTTTTTTTACCAAACATGTGCTAAAGGATTATTTTCTCACGAAAGAGGTCCAACAAAGGACTATTTTCTCTACCAAAAGTATACCAAAGGGTACGGAAATTACTCTAACGCCTTGACAGTGGACTGTTTTCTCTACCTAATTTTCAAATACAAAGATAGTTAATCCTTTCATAGGATTCAAATTAAAAAAATAAAAATCAGTGTAATAAAGAAATTGATTTCAAATATTTAAATTAAATCAAAATTTAGATTATTAGTTATTAGTTATTAATTATTAATTTAAATTTAAGTATAAAATACATGTCATCATCCTTAATTAGACTAAAACCAATGCAGCTTCGAAAGTTGCAACTTAGGCATCCGTCTAATGATTTTTGCGAATTTGAAGTTATAAATATGCCTATTTTTTAATCTGGGTTTCAAGAAGTGCTTTCAAAAGAAATGCATTTTACCCCTTTGAGTGGTGCGAGAGGAAATGAGCCATATCAAAGTACATGAGAGCCTTTTGTCCTTGTTTTTTTTCTAAATGTGTAAGTGTGTGTGAGTTGCTCTTTCGTTTACAGGACATTTTTCCTCTCGGCCTTTGCAATAAACACGCTCCTAACAACTTTCTGTTTTCTATCTTCCTTGAAGGTCCTCCAAGCCCTCCTAAATAATCCGAGAAACAAAAAGGATTAGGGTTTTGAAGTAAAATCAAGGAGAGTGAGTGAGTGAGAGAGAGAGAGAGAGGGGAAGAAAAAATAAGAAGAATGGTGAGTGAACAAGACATGGGCGGGTGGACGGATCTCCTTCATTCTTCGACCAAGCTTCTGGAGCAAGCTGCTCCTTCTTCTCAGCTTCCTCCTCTTCAGGTCTCTCTCCATTTCTCTTTTTCGTTGTCTGTTTGTTTCTTCACAAAGTATATCTGAATGTTTCTAAGCTATTTCTCATGTATGCCGAATAACTCGAATCTGATTTCAGCCCATTTGTTACTTGATTTATGTCGTCTACAAACATTTTATCTTGGATATCTATATTTCTTTTTGCAAAGACTAGTTTTCCCCTTTTAAGTACGAGCATAAAAGTTGTCAAAATTATTGGCTTACCAAAATATCGTTGGAATTTGTTTGGAAATATCTAATTTCAATCCTCCTACATATTGCATTTCCCTTCTTTAGCCCTCTTTCTTTAATTGATTTTTCTAGTGCCATTGAAGAAAGAGTAAATTATAGTTTAAATTTATAACTTTACTCAAATTTTCAATGCTTGCCAAAACTTACAAAAAAGATCAATTAAATACCTAAAATTTTAGTTTGTTTCAAATATATCCAAACATTAGCGCTGCTAGGTTTTTTGACATGGAGGGTCAGCTAATTGACCTTACCATGAAACCCCCTCATCTCTCTTTAATGAGACTTCATCTTTAAGTATATATATATATATATACTATATATATACTAAGGACGAGTAGATGGACGACCACGCAGACCATACACTCCGTCCATTTCATGTGACGGTCACGACACTCTCAAAAGCAGAGACTCTTCGCATCCCCTAAAAGAAGTTCTTTAGTATTAGGGCTCTCACGTTTCTCTCGTCCTTCACCTCCTTCCCTTACCGTCTGTCAGTATCTCTGGTTCTTCAATTCCTGTTGATTTCCATTCTTAAAAAGATTCAGAAGATAAATTGTAAGATCCAGAGAATGATTTCCATTATCTTCCTCTTCCTCACCAGTAGAGCTCAACTTGTTCACCGACCCATTCTCTTCCTCTCTCTTCTTCTGATTTTCTGATCTCTTCTCTATCAGATCTGTCAGACATTTTCCTATTTTTTCCTATTTTTTTCTTTATTTCGTTGGTCTCTACAATACTCCGTCCTCTGGCATCTCGGCTCCTCAGCTCCACGCTCGGGAATGGCTTGCCTCCGCCAGGTTATAAATTTCTAACTTATATGTCTAGGTCCTTTGCTAAGATTGACAGGTTTTGGTTGGATCTCTTGGTGTCCCCTGGGGTAAGTATCTATTTGCTTATGTTTTATGGTTAAATTTCTAACTTATATGTCTAGGTCCTTTGCTAAGATTGACAGGTTTTGGTTGGATCTCTCGGTGTCCCCTGGGGTAAGTATCTGTTTGCTTATGTTTTATGGTTAAATGGCTTTGATTCAGATATGGCTTTGGTTGTTTTATGGGTGTGGATCGAAAAGTTTCAATCTTTTGACTTAGATTTCAGTATGTGGTTCGTTTTGGACGTGTGTTTACTAAGTTTTAACATTAGTGTATTCATGTTCTTTCCTCTTTTCGAACCTTCATGTTAAACCTTATTCTTCGTAAGTACAAATTCAATCTTTTGACATATATTCCTTGTTATTTGAATGCATTTTCTCTTAATTAGTTATGTGGCTGCATTCTGTCTAGATTTAATGTCTTCTTTGTGTTCAAAAAGATCTTTTTCAATCTCGAGTCCTTTTTATACATTTCACTTGTCTGCATGTGCTTGAAGCATCTCTGTGCATTAATATATCCAGATTTTCCGTCTTTTCTCTCCACAACACCTGGACTTTCTTATTAAGATTTTCTTCTTCTGAAGAGGACTGAAGGGTAAATCATAGATTGTAGCAATGCACTTAAAACTTGACAATGGTAGATTGTCAAGTCTGTTTTCTATATTTCACAAAACCCTTGTTCTTCTTCATACCAAAAAACCCATGTCGAGGAACTTCCTGAATCCTTTTCCTTTTTATATTGTGAAGATGTATGCAATTTGGATGTCCTGTTTTTTGATTGTTGCCTTGCATTTCTTGAAAATTTTGCAGGAGTGGTTTTGACAATATAGCAATCCATGGCAGTGGAAGTTCTAGGGACGGATCATTCAATCAGGATCTTGAGGTTTTAACTTGACGTTCTGACTTAAGGTTGTTAATTGGGGATGAATATTTGCTCAACTTAAATAAACATAAATGCTATTTCATACTGTGGAGAGCAAGGAAGAGATATATGTATCTTGGTTTGATCATCCACAGTTGCATATATATACAAGCTAATGTTCTTCTTTCAAAAGTCTGTATGCTTGTGAGAGAAATGATCAATTTTAATTTTTCTGATTTGTTGAATGTGTTGCTTGCAGGAAGCAAGAAAAGGAACTGTTGATCCATCTCACTCGTCCATTTAATTCTTTTACTCCTTATTTGTGGTCCTATATTTGATGCAGAATTGTCTCATATTGCTAATTCTTATATATTCCAGTTCAATGAAGAAGCACGTTCTCCATTTTTACGAAAGCACAAAACTATCATGCATCCTACAGAGGTGAGATCTCTTGAACAAAATATGCACAAGCATGTTTCTGTTTCCTGCATCATTATAGTCATTTTACGTTTTAACCGGTGAAATCCTTAGATATACCTTTTAATACATACATGCTTTTACTTAATTATAACTGTGAATTTAAATTTTATAAAGATATGTAATTTTATGCCATTTCGTAAGATAGATCATGTATTCTACAACATCAAATTTATAGAAAGAAGTTAATTGTCTGGGTTGTCTAAAAAATAACTTCTCGATTTCAGTTGCTCTGCTTCTTTGATGAGTTGGAGAATGTAAGTTTGGATGTAAATAGATTCTCATTTTTCAGTTTCTTTGAATTTACTTTTCTGTCTTTGGCTTTATTCTAATGACAATGTTATTTGTGTTGATCTTACTTGGCATTCAGTTTCAGTTTTTCTTTTTCTTTTCATTTATGCACCTTACTATCACAGGAGTGTTGGACCCCGATCTTTGAGTGAAAATTTGAATTATGAAAATGAAATTTAAGGAGTGCTTTGTGTACGTCTTGTATAAGAGATGACTTAAAATTTAAAGAATATTGAGAAGAAAAGAAATGATCTGATTTTGATATCTTTGGGGTATTGAGTGGATTGGTATGGTTTATGAATTAAGTAGATGAGTTGATTGAAATTAAGTTGAAAATCATGAATAAAAAGAGAAAGAGTGAAAATATGAAAAATTGTGAAATAGTTGACTTTTTGGCCTTTGAAAGTTGACTTTTGATTTAGGCAAAATTTGATAAAATGGTCTTTTGGAAACTTGTAGGTTATGTTAAGAGCTTTTTGTAGCCATAAAGTTTGTAATTTTTCGATATCGGGAGTGAAAGTTATGATCAGTCAAAGTTTATGTGTGATAGGGTTGACTTTTGACTTTAATTATGATTGAAATTTTGACTGAGAAATTAACCTAGTTAGAGGTTAATTGAGCTTTGATGTTCTTCATGAAAATTTAAGGATTTGTTTTGATCTTTATTTCGATATAAAGTATGCAATTTTTCGATCTCGGAATAATAAGTTATGATTTTTACAAGTTTATATTGTGGTTTTAGCATGATTATTAGAGGATAGTATCTTTGACCGAAAAATGGACTCCCGTAGGAGTCAAATTGATTTTTATATCCTTCGTGGAAGATGTAGAGCTTCCTTCAAGCTTTCTATAGAGACTAAGTTTGTCAAAATTGGAGTTCGGGATTAAGAGTTATGAATTTTGGAAGTTTTATGTGAAAAAAAAAGAAGAAAAATGTATCACCCCCGTTGCTAGGGCGACGCGTCACCAGGGTGACCTCACCCTAATACGACGCCGTTTTGCTCCTTTAGTGTTCTTGCTTCCTCCTCCGATTCGACCTTTGTTCACTATTTTGCTCATATCTTTTCCGTCCGACATCCGATTGAGTTGATTCTTGAGGCGTTGGATTCGTAAGACAATTCCTTACATTCTCATGGGAAATTTGTGAATTTTTGAGATTAAATTAATGGAGATGAATTTAATCAAAGTGAGTCGGGAAATTTTTCGAACATAGTTCAGTATTTTGTGAAATTCGGGATCTGTAGAGATCCGATTGAAGTGATTCTTGAGGCGAAATAAATATAAGACAAGGGGTTACAAATCATATTAAGAAATGAAATGTCAATTTTGCCCCTAAGACCTTCGAATTATGAATGGAAGTTCGGATTAGGGTGTAATTTTTGGATTAGGAACACCTAAGAGTATTTTGAGCATAACTTTTGATCTGGGAATCTAAATGAGACGATTCTTGTTTTGAATTAAACTAAAGACATAAGGCTACAATTGTTATGAAGACATCAAGTTTCAATTCTGGGATTAAGAATGTGAATTTCTGGACGGAAATAATCGTACATGAAAAATGTGTTAGAATATGGATATTCCTGAACTGTTTTGTGCATAACTTTTGGTATAGTGATCCGAATTGAGCGCCGTTAGTGGCGTTGGATTCGTATGATTGAGAGGAACATTTCTCTAGAAGGAAGTTTGGACAAATTCCTTCAGCTTGATAGTGCGAATCAACCCACAAGTAACCATGACTTTAAGCTTTGAATGGAGGGCAAAATGGTCAATTAACCATCATTTAATGAAACACAAGGAGTGTCGTTTTTGGCTTAATAAAGCCACGAAAATGGTCTAGAATTTCAGAAGAAGAGGAAAGAAAATAAGAAGGAGAAGAAGAATGAAGAAGTTTCGGTTGGGAGAAAAGTAAGTGAGTTTTGATTTTTCTAAGTCTTAAAGCAAGATTTGGAGGTTGTTCCAAGAGAGAAAAAGATGGAAAAGCATGAGAGCTTCCTAAGGAACCAAGAAAATTCGAATTTGGTGGAAAAATGAGGTAAGAGAAAATTTTCTACTTTGATATTTTGATGAATTTTTGGTTTAGAAATATGGATAATGACATGGGTTTGTGATTCATGAAGTTGATTTTGATATTTATGCCTTAGGTTATGTTTAATTTTGGTTATGGAAGATTCTAGAGAGAGAAAGCTTAGTGAAGAAGATGATGAATAGTGAAATTTAGGGGTTTTTGAAATTGTTGCTTTAGATGGCTTGAATTAGTGATGAATTTGAGATATCCTAAGTTAATTTTGATGTTTATGCTTTAGGTCAAGTTTAATTTGAAAAATTGTAAATTGGGGGTTTAGGCCAAATTAGAAATTTGGGGATTTTCCCAAATTTTGTGAATTAATGGTGTAGAATCATCAATAATAGCATGAATTGATGAAATATGGAATCAATTTTGAAGAAATTGTGATTTATGGTATTGAATTTGTGTAAATTGGTTTAGGCCAATTTTGACAATTGGGGATTTTCAAAATTGGAGATTGAAATAGCTTGAATATGAGAGGAATTGATATTTCCTAAGTTCAATTTGAGAAATTAAGTTAATTATGATATTGAATTTGATTGGATTGATTTAGGTTCAATTTGTAATTTGGGGGTTTTTGGAATTAGTGATGTAACTATCTTGGAATTAGTAAGAATTGATGACTTATGCATCAAATTGAAGGATTAAGTTATTTATGAGATTAAATTTTGATGAAATTGATTTAGGGAATTTTCAATTGGAAGGAAGAAAGGAGAAAAGGTCAAATTGAAGCATTGGACAAGATGCTAGCATGGATATGAGGTGGGTAGTATATTTATTTATTGAATTATAAGCTAAATGTGAAATTTTGAAAATTAAAGAAAGCAAAATTTGATTTTGATAAATTATTATTGATAAAATGTTTGAAAAAGGATGTAAATGTTTGAAATTATGATTTCAAAGGAGTAAAATGAGTTTTAGAAAATACAAGACTTATGAATTTCATGGTTTTCAAATTATGTGATTTATGATTTGAATGATTTAAAGAATTAGTGCATATATTGATATGTGATTTACGCGAATTGCATTAGATTGATTATGTGCAATTATGTCGATATATGCTTGTGTCATCTATGACACAATTTGATGTTATGAGTTAAAAAAGGTACAAAAATCAAGATTTTTGAAAAGTGCCTTCGGACAATCTGAATTCTGTTTTCGTTATGTGTTAAGTGGGTTTGGTAAGGTCCTTAGTGAGTCAGCGCTGTCTCTACCTGTTTAAGCCTTCACCCAGCTGCCTGCAATAGGCATAGGAGTTCCGATCTCGGACTCCCTGCTCACTACCGCATGTAACCGCTATGTGGGAATGTGCGATGACGTCTGCTTTTGGACCGAACCAAACCAATTCTGATGTGTTATGTGTTTTTAATTTGATTATGATGTGATACATTCATGTTTAAGACTGTGCATGTTTTGAAAAAGGTTTGAGATTTTGAGAAACGAGAAAGTAAATTTTTCAAGCATGAAATTCTCAAATCGGATATAAATGTTTTGAAACAAATGAAAATTTTGAGAAAAATCTTAGAAAGTGTTGATGAAATTGAAAAGTTTGAAAAGGAGTTTTTGGAGAAATTCTTAAATGGGAAATGTTTGAAAAGTTTGAAAAATAAAAGATTTTTCCGCTTATTGTTCAGTTTATAAATGTATTATCCACGAGCTTCCGAGCTCACCCCCCTTTCATCCCCATCTCCAGGTTTTCACACAGGAGATCGGATGGAAGACGAGTATGATGTCAACCCGATAGTTTTTATATTGCTTTTGTTTATGGCTTGAAAAGTCATCATGTAAATTTATGATGTATTTCAGTTATGAGTTATGTATGATTGTGGAATAGATTTTGTACGTAAATTTGAATTGAGATGGATATAAATGGCAATTGGAATGTATATGAATGGCTTGTGATTGAATTGTGAATATTTGAGTTGAGATGTATTATGGATTGAAATAATGAAGTGTTTAGAACTAAGGTTGTGTTTCTGCTGGTGTTTGGATGCCGGATGGGAGGTCCGATGTTGCCTTGTGTTATTGGATTATGTATTAGAAGTGCGTTTCTTTGGTTTTAATTTTTGGGCTGTTAAAATACAGGCGTTATGCTGCCGAAATTTCGGTAAAAATTTCGGTAGGTTGGGTTTAAAGAAATGAGTTTGAGGATTTATATGATTGTATAAGAAATGATTAAGATGAATTAAGTGAATTGAAATTGGTGAGGATGAGTTTCCAAAAAGGGAATTGTATGGAATGGTTATGATTTGAATGAGATTGATTAAAGAGAAAAAGAAAAAGAAAAAGAAAAAAAAATTATACCGGATTTGAAATGTCGTAAGGTTTCCAACGCGATGAGTTTTCTATGCTTCATGTTTGAAACGGATGTCGGTGTGTGTTTTCAGTTTGATTATTTCGATTCGCATTCGATTCGAAAATTCTGCCTTTCGAGTTTCTCCGCTTTATTATTCGTATTTCCGATGCGAAATTTTCGTTTATGCACTTCGCTTTCGATTCTTATGCTTTGTATTCTGATTCGAAATTTCGATACGAAATTTCTGTTTCCATTCGATTCCGTTCCCTTCGTTCTCTTCGTTTTTCGGTTGGGATCCGGTTCCCGGATCGGGTCCCAACATTTATGGTATCAGAGCAAGAAGAGTTTATAAGGATTCATGCATACGTATGAGGGAATCTGTATGAGTAGTTGGATTTCGGAAACGGGATCCAACAATTATGGTATCAGAGCCCAGTAATATGATCTTACTTGGGCATATGAGTATGAGTAAGAATTTGAGAAGAGTTTGTAATGATAAGAGTGAAATTATGAGAATGTGCTAAGTGATCATTTGATTTTGATGAAAGAAAAATGATTGTCTTTAGGAATTTGAAATTGATGTGCATGACTTGTCATGACTTATTTGAAGAATTAAAGTGATTGTTTGTTTTGGGTGTTAAGAATATGATTGATTGGAAACATGTGTTTGTGGAACTTAAGATGTGAATTGCAAAATGAATTGGGAGAAATTGATATAGCTTGTATTTACGTGAGATGAGAGTATGACTTTTAGAAAGATGACGTGATGGTAAAGATTAAATGACGAGTGAACCATATTAGGGTTCCTTAAGAAATGGACCATCGACTTGTGTCCATATATGAAGAAATAATAAGTTATAGATATAGTGCTTTGAGATGATATGGGTGTTATGAGATACAAAAGTGAAATGTTGTGAAGAGATATGATGAGGAACGTAGATAAGAAAAGTGATTTGATTATGATTTAGGAAAGAAATTAGTAAGAAAGTGCTTGATGATTTTTGTTTAAAAGCAATTTATGCAAGAATGAGTTAATTGAGTCTATATATGAATTTCGAGGACGAAATTCTTTTAAGAGGAGAGAAATGTTAGACCCGATCTTTGAGTGAAAATTTGAATTATGAAAATGAAATTTAAGGAGTGCTTTATTACGCTCTCAGATAAGAGATGACTTAAAATTTAAAGAATATCGAGAAGAAAAGAAATGATCTGATTTTGATATCTTTGGGGTTTTGAGTGGATTGGTATGGTTTATGAAATTAAGTAGATGAGTTGATTGAAATTAAGTTGAAAATCATGAATAAAAGAGAAAGAGTGAAAATATGAAAATTGTGAAATAGTTGACTTTTGGCCTTTGAAAGTTGACTTTTGATTTAGGCAAAATTTGATAAAATGGTCTTCTGAAACTTGTAGGTTATGTTAAGAGCTTTTGTAGCCATAAAGTTTGTAATTTTTCGATATCGGGAGTGAAAGTTATGATCACCAAAGTTTATGTGTGATAGAGTTGACTTTTGACTTTAATTATGATTGAAATTTTGACTGAGAAATTAACCTAGTTAGAGGTTAATTGAGCTTTGATGTTCTTCATGAAAATTTAAGGATTTTTTTTGATCTTTATTTCGATATAAAGTATGCAATTTTTCGATCTCGGAATAATAAGTTATGATTTTTACAAGTTTATATTGTGGTTTTAGCATGATTATTAGAGGATAGTATCTTTGACCGAAAAATGGACTCCCGTAGGAGTCAAATTGATTTTTATATCCTTCGTGGAAGATGTAGAGCTTCCTTCAAGCTTTCTATAGAGACTAAGTTTGTCAAAATTGAAGTTCGGGATTAAGAGTTATGAATTTTGGAAGTTTTATGTGAAAAAAAAGAAGAAAAATGTATCACCCGTTGCTAGGCGACGCGTCACCAGGGTGACGGTGAGCGTTGGTTCAGCGTCACCAGGGCGACGCGTCACCAGGGCGATAAGCGTTATTCACGTCATCGTGGCGACCTCGCCTAATACGACGCTGCGTTTTGCTCCTTTAGTGTTCTTGCTTCCTCCTCCGATTCGACCTTTGTTCACTATTTTGCTCATATCTTTTCCGTCCGACATCCGATTGAGTTGATTCTTGAGGCGTTGGATTCGTAAGACAATTACTTACATTCTCATGAGAAATTTGTGAATTTTTGAGATTAAATTAATGGAGATGAATTTAATCAAAGTGAGTCGGGAAATTTTTCGAACATAGTTCAGTATTTTGTGAAATTCGGGATCTGTAGAGATCTGATTGAAGTGATTCTTGAGGCAAAATAAATATAAGACAAGGGGCTACAAATCATATGAAGAAATGAAATGTCAATTTTGCCCATAAGACCTTCGAATTATGAATGGAAGTTCGGATTAGGGTGTAATTTTTGGATTAGGAACACCTAAGAGTATTTTGAGCATAACTTTTGATCTGGGAATCTAAATGAGACGATTCTTGTTTTAAATTAAACTACAGACATAAGGCTACAATTGTTATGAAGACATCGAGTTTCAATTCTGGGATTAAGAATGTGAATTTCTGGACGGAAATAATCGTACATGGAAAATGTGTTAGAATATGGATATTCCCGAACTGTTTTGAGCATAACTTTTGGTATAGTGATCCGAATTGAGCGCGGTTGGTGGCGTTGGATTCGTATGATTGAGAGGAACATTTCTCTAGAAGGAAGTTTGGACAAATTCCTTCAGCTTGATAGTGCGAATCAACCCACAAGTAACCATGACTTTAAGCTTTGAATTGAGGGCAAAATGGTCAATTAACCATCATTTAATGAAACACAAGAAGGAGTGTCGTTTTTGGCTTAATAAAGCCACGAAAATGGTCTGGAATTTCAGAAGAAGAGGAAAGAAAATAAGAAGGAGAAGAAGAATGAAGAAGTTTCGGTTGGGAGAAAAGTAAGTGAGTTTTGATTTTTCTAAGTCTTAAAGCAAGATTTGGAGGTTGTTCCAAGAGAGAAAAAGATGGAAAAGCATGAGAGCTTCCTAAGGAACCAAGAAAATTCGAATTTGGTGGAAAAATGAGGTAAGAGAAAATTTTCTACTTTGAGATTTTGATGAATTTTTGGTTTAGAAATATGGATAATGACATGGGTTTGTGATTCATGAAGTTGATTTTGATATTTATGCCTTAGGTTAGGTTTAATTTTGGTTATGGAAGATTCTAGAGAGAGAAAGCTTAGTGAAGAAGACGATGAATAGTGAAATTTAGGGGTTTTTGAAATTGTTGCTTTAGATGGCTTGAATTAGTGATGAATTTGAGATATCCTAAGTTAATTTTGATGTTTATGCTTTAGGTCAAGTTTAATTTGAAAAATTGTAAATTGGGGGTTTAGGCCAAATTAGAAATTTGGGGATTTTCCCAAATTTTGTGAATTAATGGTGTAGAATCATCAATAATAGCATGAATTGATGAAATATGGAATTAATTTTGAAGAAATTGTGATTTATGGTATTGAATTTGTGTAAATTGGTTTAGGCCAATTTTGACAATTAGAATTTTCAAAATTGGAGATTGAAATAGCTTGAATATGAGAGGAATTGATATTTCCTAAGTTCAATTTGAGAAATTAAGTTAATTATGATATTGAATTTGATTGGATTGATTTAGGTTCAATTTGTAATTTGGGGTTTTGGAATTAGTGATGTAACTATCTTGAATTAGTAAGAATTGATGACTTATGCATCAAATTGAAGGATTAAGTTATTTATGAGATTAAATTTTGATGAAATTGATTTAGGAAATTTTCAATTGGAAGGAAGAAAGGAGAAAAGGTCAAATCAAGCATCGGACAAGATGCTAGCATGGATATGAGGTGGGTAGTATATTTATTTATTGAATTATAAGCTAAATGTGAAATTTTGAAAATTAAAGAAAGCAAAATTTGATTTTGATAAATTATTATTGATAAAATGTTTGAAAAAGGATGTAAATGTTTGAAATTATGATTTCAAAGGAGTAAAATGAGTTTTAGAAAATACAAGACTTATGAATTTCATGGTTTTCAAATTATGTGATTTATGATTTGAATGATTTAAAGAATTAGTGCATATATTGATATGTGATTTACGCGAATTGCATTAGATTGATTATGTGCAATTATGTCGATATATGCTTGTGTCATCTATGACACACTTTGATGTTATGAGTTAAAAAAGGTACAAAAATCAAGATTTTTGAAAAGTGCCTTCGCAATCAATTCATTTTCGTTATGTGTTAAGTGGGTTTGGTCAGGTCCTTTTGTGAGTCAGCGCTGTCTCTACCTGTTTAAGCCTTCGCCCGGCTGCCTGCAATAGGCATAGGAGTTCCGATCTCGGACTCCCCTCTGTTCACGGCTGCACAGAACCGCTATGCGGGAATGTGCAGTACGTCCTGTTTTGGACCGAACCAAACCAATTCTGATGTGTTATGTGTTTTTAATTTGATTATGATGTGATGCATTCATGTTTAAGACTGTGCATGTTTTGAAAAAGGTTTGAGATTTTGAGAAACGAGAAAGTAAATTTTTCAAGCATGAAATTCCTGAAACTGGATATAAATGTTTTGAAACAAATGAAAATTTTGAGAAAAATCTTAGAAAGTGTTGATGAAATTGAAAAGTTTGAAAAGGAGTTTTTGGAGAAATTCTTAAATGGGAAATGTTTGAAAAGTTTGAAAAATAAAAGATTTTTCCGCTTATTGTTCATTTTATAAATGTATTATCCACGAGCTTCCGAGCCCACCCCCCCTTTCATCCCCATCTCCAGGTTTTCACACAGGAGATCGGATGGAAGACGAGTATGATGTCAACCCGATAGTTTTTGTATTGCTTTTGTTTATGGCTTGAAAAGTCATCATGTAAATTTATGATGTATTTCAGTTATGAGTTATGTATGATTGTGGAATAGATTTTGTACGTAAATTTGAATTGAGATGGATATAAATGGCAATTGGAATGTATATGAATGGCTTGTGATTGAATTGTGAATATTTGAGTTGAGATGTATTATGGATTGAAATAATGAAGTGTTTAGAACTAAGGTTGTGTTTCTGCTGGTGTTTGGATGCCGGACGGGAGGTCCGATGTTGCCTTGTATTATTGGATTATGTATTAGAAGTGCGTTTCTTTGGTTTTAATTTTTGGGCTGTCAAAATACAGGCGTTATGCTGCCGAAATTTCGGTAAAAATTTCGGTAGGTTGGGTTTAAAGAAATGAGTTTGAGGATTTATATGATTGTATAAGAAATGATTAAGATGAATTAAGTGAATTGAAATAGGTGAGGATGAGTTTCCAAAAAGGGAATTGTATGGAATGGTTATGATTTGAATGAGATTGATTAAAGAGAAAAAGAAAAAGAAAAAGAAAAAAAAATTATACCGGATTTGAAATGTCGTAAGGTTTCCAACGCGATGAGTTTTCTATGCTTCATGTTTGAAACGGATGTCGGTGTGTGTTTTCAGTTTGATTATTTCGATTCGCATTCGATTCGGAAATTCTGCCTTTCGAGTTTCTCCGCTTTTTTATTCGTATTTTCGATGCAAAATTTTCGTTTATGCGCTTCGCTTTCGATTCTTATGCTTTGTATTCTGATTCGAAATTTCGATATGAAATTTCTGTTTCCATTCGATTCCGTTCCCTTCGTTCTCTTCGTTTTTCGGTTGGGATCCGGTTCCCGGATCGGGTCCCAACATTTATGGTATCAGAGCAAGAAGAGTTTATAAGGATTCATGCGTACGTATGAGGGAATCTGTATGAGTAGTTGGATTTCGGAAACGGGATCCAATAAGGAGCACCTGAGACGGATACTTAGAGGTCGAGCTTCACTATTTGATTGGTCAAGACCATCTTCACTGGCAAGGACTTTGTCTCCCTGATTTCTAGAAAGCCAAGTGGATGCAAAAAAAGGTTTGTCCTTCTCTACTTTTGGACATTTAACTATTAACTTAAGAGCATCAAATGTTATAAATAAGGTAAGTGTTTGACAGTCTTGCTAGAATTTGTCTCAAGCATAGTTTGGCATTATTCATCTTTCTACTACAAATATAAGTTTGTTAGGTAACTTTGGTTAGTGGAACAATTTTTACTTATCATGCTTGTGTTTTTTCTTATTCAGATATCTAATTGATTCAATATACATATTTTACCAGGTTTGGGTCTATTCTATTTGTGGTTTAACAATGGGCCATTTATGATTCTGCATGAATTGAAGAAAAGTCTTAAGACCACTTTTGAGGAGTTCTTTATGGCTGTCACAAAGCTGGTTGTGGATCCAATGCTCTCATTTGTTATTTAGGTTCACTGTTTGCTTATTTTTTGTCAAAACTCACCATAATTGGACCAGTTAAAGTTCATCATCTAGGTAGATGAGGTGGCAAATGCAAGGTCTATATAGACTTGAAGGCAGTTAATCATTGACATAATATCAGAATAATAACATTCAGATACACATTTTACCTACATACAAAGACACACTTGCAAGCATGGTATGAGAGATTTTAGGTGATCAAATATGCAGGAGAATAGTGATCAGTTAGCTAACTAAATGAACAAACAATGTATACATTTATCTTTCAGAACTCTTCTATTGTCCATAAGCATGATGTTTTTAATATGTTTCTCTGGTGACAGCTATGAGAGTTGCGTTATCCTCTGGCAGTCAAGACCAGAAAGTAGATTCAATCATGTCCAAACCACTTAAGGATCAAGCTTTGCCACCAAATAAGGTTGCTGAACTTGTTTAAAAGGTATGTCATGATCTATGCTAGATTTTTAAGAAGGTAACTTGTCTTCAGATAACTAAAATTGTGCCTTGAGATACAAGGTAAGTCGAGAGGTTTGGCTAAAGAAGAATAATCTGCTTTCCAACATATAGATCAAAATTTGCAGCCGGTGGAGTGGTAAGTTATAGCGTGTGATTCAAGCATGATCATTCTCGGCTTTCTATTGTTTGTGTTTCCGAAGCCTATATTTTAGCCATATCCATCTTGACACGCTTTTATCTTATTCAATGTAGGATGGTCATTTGAGAATTTGGGAGTGGCCAAGTCTTAGAATAATTATTGATGAACCAAGAGCACACAAGTCCTTTCGGATATGGACTTGTGTTTTTTCCTTCTTTCTAACGAAGAATGGTTCGAGCGAAAGTCAATGCATGCACATAATGTTGTTGACACCTCTTGGAATTGTCTTTGAATTATTTATAGTCTCCTTATGAAATGCTATCGAATGCAATAAGCTCCAGGATAAATTATGTTCAATTGCCAATAAAATTTGCTTCTCTTGGGAATATGATGTTCAGAGTATTCCTTCATATGGAACTAAAGTTTGGATTTTATTGAACTGTTTAGATCTACTTCTTCCTTTATATTTTTGAGTTGACTGAATAAAAATGCAAAGGAGATCAATTTTTGTGCTAAACTCTTGAGTTTCTTTTTGGTTCTTGTTCCAGTCTAGATTCAGAATTCCTGGCGTCAACATGCGTCGATGGTTTAGCACGAATATGGAGGATGGAAGATGGTGTCCCTCTGACTTCTTTGGTCGGGTAGGGTTTGTTTCATATTGTGATATTGATGATTGTGGCCGATTTTTCTTGTTACCTTAAAGAGACCTGTTGTTATTTTATCTGCTGTAGGATGAAAACTTTGAATTATGTCGACTCTCCAAGGATGGGACGAAACCATTTTTATTTTGTGCTGTTAAAAAAGGTACATCTATCAATTTATGTACAATATTATTGTTATAGTGCAGAATGCAGCAATTTTTTCTGAACTATAGCAATATCACTGTACAGGTGATAAAGCTATCACTTTGGTCTATGACATTAGTACGTGGAAGAAAATTGGGTATAAGAGGCTACTAAGAAAGACTGCTGCCATAATGTCTATCAGCCTGGACGGAAAATACCTTGCTTTGTAAGTAGTTGGCCTTGCCCATTGTTTAATTTTTTTAATTTCTTTTATTTCATTTTCTCACTCCTTCCTTTGTTATAGAAATTATGTTCATGGGACCCATTGAAGAGGCCAACTGCTGATCAGTCACTCCAACATCCCTTTTTTCCATGTAAATATTGCTTTAAAGTCTGATTTTTGTAGTTTTATCGATCCTCCGCTACTAATATTTCTTGTATAGGTGGGCACAAGAGTTTCTTTTCCATTCAAGATCCCCGAATTAAGGCTTAATAACATAGGTAAGTTCTCTAAAATCAAAATTTAATGCAATAAGCATGCCAAGTGTGTCTATCGATGGTTTCTATATCATTGACTTTCAACTCCACAGGAGCTAAGCCAAATCTTGAGTTAAATCTTTGGGATTTTGGAGTAGACATCGATGACTATTTTACGGGCTTGACTCTTGCAATGAAACCCACATTTCAAAATTGGGTAATACATTCTTGACATCCGATTTTAATTTTTATAGCCATTGGAATCTCGAATGATCTTGGAGTGGACAAAATCATTAGTTTGCTCGTGCTTCTACCTCTGTTTCTTTGCTTTATATGCATCATGATGCCGTATGATTTACTTGGACATGTTCTCTCAAGATATAGAATACCTGCTGTGGTTTAAAGTTTTATATATGAGGAAAATTTTAGGAATTGCGTCTATGATCTTGCTCCCCAAAATAATTAGTGTGAGCAGTGCAGTATATTGGTTGAGTTACTTTCAGATTATTGGTGCAGTCTATCTAGATTTTTGGTGTTTTTTTAATCATATTTTATGCTACAATAGAAAGAATTTATGTTTTCTTTAACCATGACATCTTCTACTTTTCCCTGCAGAGGCAGTTTGCAATGTTTCTCAAGGTATGCGGAAGGTAATGATTTATAACTAGCTTCAAAAATGATGCTTGATATAGCTATATCCTTTGATTATATCAGAATCACCGTGTGTGTTCGAAAAATTTCTTTACACTAAGAGTTTGTGGAATTTTTATCCAGACATTTTGTTATGCTTTGATTTCAAAGATCATCAAGAACAATCGGTACTTGTTTGTTCATTTCGCTGCCTAATAATAAAACGGAAACTTGGATTAAAAAAGTTCCTCAGACCGCATCTTTTTTAGTTGGAGGTTAGTTCCCACAATACTTCTTTGATAGTCCTTTTGATTGTCCACACGTCCCAACCTGACCAGGTTTGATTTTTTTGTTTCTTTTACAATGATATTTGGTTCAAGAATTAATTTGTCAAAGCAGAATGTTCAATTTTTGTTTTCAATTGGAATTAGCTTGAGAGTTTGACTTTTGCTCTGGAATTTCTCAATAGAATATCAGTTGTTATTGTTGTAATTCCTTTGCTGGTTAGGATCTCATTTGTTGCAGAGGCCCAATCCTGACTTGCACTTCTAATGTTTTGTGATTCGGTTAGGTCTTTTGTTTATAGATGAGTGTAAAGTCTATGGTTTTCATTTCTACTTTTTGCAACAATAAGAAAGAAACTAACTTGTCGTACTATTAAGTTACAATGGTTCACGTGGTAGTTTTATGTCCAAAACATGGGAGTAGAGTCAAGTACTTGCTGAAGGAGAGAAAAAATACCAAACTTCACCAGCATCTATTAATTACCTTGGATATTTAAATTGTTGTAATTGATTCATAAAGAAGAGGATTGCATAGAGCTGGTTCTTTTCTTTTCTTTTCTAAATCTTTTTTGTGTTTTTGATCATCTCTTCTTACTCCTTTACTTTCGTGGTCATTCTTGCTCCAGTTTTTGTCCACTTTGCTCGTAATTCGATTATATCTGTTTGGTTCAAGAACTTTTAACAACATTCATTTCAAAGGATCGGATATGTATGTCCCCGTACTTGATATTTATTTTAGTGCAACTTTTATTCCTACTTCAGGAACTATACTTTGTTGGACGTGGTCTTTATGAGAGAATGAGTGATTATTGCGGGTTTGTTTCTCTGATATTCAATGTTTTGACTCTTCTTCAATAATCAAGTTTCATAGCTCCCAATCTTTAATTTGAACACATGTGTATCTTGCTTCGTTGCATTTTTTTCTTATGGAATCTATTGCTTTTGCTTTCTGATTTATCAGGTACCTTTTTTTTTTCTGAGTGTGAGAGGGACATTGTATGGTCTGTTCCTTTTGGTAAGTTTGGATTGGAATGCATATGAATTCAATATATTTGATGAATTGAAGTTAAAAGAGCTGCATGTGTTTGTTGTATTTTGTGTTGACTCATGTATTTGTGAAAATCTTATGATGTATTTAATTCTTAATCTTTACGGATATCGCAGTTTGCATGTAATAGTTGCAAGCATTGATATGGGTGAATATGTATTATGTGGAGATGTGTATACTTTTGATTGCTTTAGTTAGATTGATATAAATAGTTCTTCCTAGTTTACATCCCACATTATGCCCCAACCTTGTTGTTTATTAAAATTTTCCTCTAACTGCTGCAGGTATGTGCTGTTTTGGTTATTGATCTTCAAGGGCAAATTCACTTTATGCATTTCTCCGAGCAAGTATGGAACCTTAACCTTCACATTGATTGAAGAGGACATGAGATCATCTTTGAATTTTGCTGGAAAAATGTTTTACATAAATCTTAACTTGCGTGCAGTTGATTTTAAGAACGATTACAAGACTATGGACTTGAAGTTTATGGAAAGTGTTTGGTGGGTTTTTTCTCAGCTCTTTGATAAGGGCCTTGTTTACAAGGGTTTTAAGGTTGGTGTCATACTTCAAAATTCAATCTTGAAGTTGTTCATTTATGTTTGACATTTGACCTCTTATAAAAGAACGATGTTTTTCTTACTTTAACAATCATTAACTTGCGATGTGTCGCTACCTTGAACACATGTGAGAAGGCAGATTGGGTTTAACGTGTTGGTAATTGTGTTTCTTGCACGCCATGCTATACAAGATTGGTTGTAAGATCCGCTTTCAAATTTTGAAGTTGGTCAGAATTATAAGGTTTGTTTTTCATTTTTGGTTTAAGGATGATCTTTTTCTAAGTTTTGTGTGTGTCTGTGTGGTTTTTTTTTAGCTGCTAGACGGTGTTGATATTTTGATACTACGTAATTTTTGACAACACTAGTATAACAAGATGTCCCTGACCCTGAGATAATAGTGGCCTTTCCAATTGTTGATGACCCGCATGGTGCAGCTTTTGTAGCTTGGACGACAACACCATGGATGCTTCCCAGTAATCTTTGCCTCTGTGTCAACGCAAATTTTGACTATATGAAGGTTGGGTGCCTTCAACTTGTTCAGAGGGTTTTTCTTTTGATTAATAAATTGTTAATGTTTACTACACTTTGTGCGTATGATTATTTTCCAATTAAAATTGTTGCCTTGCATTGTAATTTTTGTTGTCTTGGATTATATTTAATTTGTAGTCCCCATGTAATTTCATTCATTGTTCATATATTGATTTAGTCTCCTGATCATATACTAAAAGCATTTGCATAAGTTTCAACCAATCCTTAAACATTCTTGAGGCTTTAAACATGAGTAATGTGGCACTGGAATTTATTTTTGTGATGACTTCTTGTTTAGATATACAATTTCAAAAGAATTTCTTATCCTTTTTTGGGAATTTCGAAAAAACAATCTGAGTTTTTACAATTGAATTACTTGTGAAAACTATTTACTGGATTTCCTTTCTGCAAATTTATGTTTGGTAACATATATTTATTATGTTTGAAAATAAAATTTAGGCGCAACAAGTACATCGAAAAGTCATCAGGGTTCTTTGAATCTAGGTCATCGACCATTCTGTTGAGAAACCGGATTCAACGAGAGCAAATGGATCTCGCCAATGATTCTAAGGCATCTAAGTCTAAGTAAGGAAGAATGAAAACTTGATGGATTCTTACCAAGTGTTAAAGAAAGTCAAAGGTAGTGAATTGGTGCAAAAGAAGTTAGCACTTCTGTAACTTGTTTTGAACTCCTTTTTAATTCCCTCTATATGTGCTTTTAACAAATTTGAGCATCTTTGTAAGATTATTATTCTTTTT
Organism: Erythroxylum novogranatense; assembly: GCA_029891385.1. Classification (NCBI taxonomy): domain Eukaryota; kingdom Viridiplantae; phylum Streptophyta; class Magnoliopsida; order Malpighiales; family Erythroxylaceae; genus Erythroxylum; species Erythroxylum novogranatense. Next base: position 81,674,290 of record CM057231.1, on the reverse strand, counting down.
TACACTCTTTTTTTATTTGAATATTGCGCATAGGTACCATTCTTTTACAAAATTTTAAAAATAAATAGAATGTGAGATATTGTTCATTTTAAATTGAGGTTGAGGGAGTAGCTTAGTGGTTGGCATTCCCTCAAGATCAAGTAGGTTTGGGTTCAAATCTTCATTTGGATGGGTTGGGGTTTAGGAAAGGGCCTTGTTGTGTAACTAAAATAGCTTTTCAATTTACAAAAAAGGGCTGATCATCTACCCATACTTATTCAAAGAAGAGCATCTTTAGTTCATTGCATTTGTTATTGATTTGCTGATTTTGATTTTTGCAGATAAGAACAATAACTTGACCATAGTTAGCCTCTGGGCTCCTGTTATAGCTGTGAGTGCTTTACTCATTTTGCTTATGGACGTTTACAAATTTGGTCATTGCTTCTTTAAGGAACACACTTCTTCTTAATTTTGTCATATCTTTTCGTTATCTGAGATATTTAAGTGAAACAAATGAAAATCCAATTGCGACTCTATTGACTTGAAAGAGCCCCTTGCTTTAATTTTTGCTTCCTTAGTAATTTTGATTCAAGACATTATGGAAGTTATTTGCATAAATACATGAAGGGATGTCCTTGTAGAAAAGTTTAACAATTGGGTTAATAGTTGTTCTCCTTTCTCCTGTAGATATATATCATGGAAATTCGTTATCCTTTTTTCATCACAATGGTAATGAAAATGGGATTGTATCTTTTAAAGTTTTATGTCTTTAACGTATGTCTGGTTTATTTTCTCTCATTGCGTCTTCTCTTAAGTTTTGTGATTTTCTATGTTTTTTCTTCCATCTTCTTCCATATTGCGCCCTTTTCATGCTCTCCTTTATGCGGCTATTTGATTTGTTGATCTAATCTTTGGTGGTCAGTCGCTCGATCTTTCCCTTCAATGCCCAGTGAAGATCTATCTCATTCTATACCTTTCTTTCCTTTGGTATGTATCAGGAGGTCACTGGAATTTACACTAATAACTTTGACTTGTCCTTGAACACAAAGAATGGATTCCCAAACTATGTGACCAAGAAACAGGATCTATTTTCTGCTTACAAACTTTCCCAAGAGGACAAAGAAGAAATTGAAAAGTTAGCCAAAGATCCAAGGATTGGAGAACGGGTTTGTTACCTAGAGTTTTTCGCTATCAACCATGTTTCTGTAATATTTTTGTTTCACAACTATGAACCTTCCTCTTATAAAATTTTCAGATTATCAAATCAATTGCCCCTTCAATTTATGGCCATGAAGATATAAAAACTGCCATAGCTCTTGCAATGTTTGGAGGCCAGGAGAAAAATGTTGAAGGCAAGCATAGACTTCGAGGGGACATCAATGTACTTCTCCTTAGTGATCCTGGCATGGCAAAGTCCCAGTTCCTTAAGTAAGAACTGGACTAAGAAGTTCTGTAACCATTTGACCACTAGGAGTGATCAAATAAATTGATGAAGGATGTTTCTTTCAGGTATGTTGAAAAGACTGGGCAAAGGGCTGTGTATACTACTGGTAAAGGAGCCTCTGCTATTAGTCTAACTGTAGCAGTGCACAAGGACCCTGTGACAAGAGAGTGGACGCTGGAAGGTGGAGCCCTTGTCTTGGCAGATAAGGGGATATGTCTCATTGATGAGTTCGACAAGATGAATGATTAGGATCGGTATGGAAATGGAGAGCTGGTCTTTTTGTATTAGTGAGGTGGGATGTATTCTTGATTAACAATGTGTTTACCTTTTATCAGGGTGAGCATCCATGAAGCAATGGTGTAGCGCCCCCTTACCGTAGAGTACGCACCGGAATGCTTGTAGGTCATTAAGACACATATCCTACAATAAGGGAGAACTACGTTCGGTCACTTCACTAATTTCATGGCATCACAAAAACAAAACCACAATATAAAATCACTAAATTTTGAAACCAAAATACTTTCCCATGTCATTTATTAAAGCAGAAGTTTACATGCCTAACAGATTTTCACTGTCTAAAAACATTACTCCAAAAGAAAACTGATACAAAGATCTAACTATGTCATCCTCAAAAATCTCAGCTGACTGACCTGTGTGCCATGACTTCTCTTGTCAACATGATCAACACGGCAGGAAAAGTCTCTCTGGAGCTAGGAGTCTACTCTCACGATATAGAAATATGGGTAAAAGAGTGTTATGGGGTTGTTTTACGAGCAAGTAATCTGATTTCAGCCCATTTATTACTTGATTTATGTCGTCTACAAACATTTTATCTTGGATATCTGTATTTCTTTTTGCAAAGACTAGTTTTCCCCTTTTAAGTACGAGCATACAAGTTGTCAAAATTATTGGCTTACCAAAATATCGTTGGAGTTTGTTTGGAAATATCTAATTTCAATCCTCCTACATATTGCATTTCCCTTCTTTAGCCCTCTTTCTTTAATTGATTTTCTAATGCCATCAAGAAAGAGTAAATTATAGTTTAAATTTATAACTTTACTCAAATTTTCAATGCTTGCCAAAACTTAAAAAAGATCAATTAAATACCTAAAATTTCAGTTTGTTTCAAATATATCCAAACATTAGCTGCTAGGTTTTTTGACTTGGAGGGTCACTTAACCGACCTTACCATGAAACCCCTCATCTTTCTTTGATGAGACCTCATCTTTTCTCCATATTGCAATACGTATTTATCTTAGTTATCACCAATATTTTGATTGCAATTCTATTGTTTTAAAGTCCGAAATAACAAGAAGAAATTTTACTTTTAAAATATATCGGCCTTCACATCAACCACTCTAATGAGTGGAGTGAACGACCGAGGTCTTAGTTATATTTGAAACAAATTGGATTATGGATTTTGTTAATTTTTAATAGTTCTAGCTAGTATTGAGGAATTAATTAAATTTTAAATATAATTAACCCTTTAAAAAAAATTTAAACCTTTCCATAAACTTGATTTAATAGAGATAATTTGTTAGTTTTCTTCCTTGTATCTTGTTTTCAATCTCTCCCAATGCTTTTCTTGGATTTTGTTTTCAATCTTTCCTAATACTTTTTTATGGAAGTCCTGCTATTAACATTGTGCTAATAAATTTAGGCAATTAAAGGATATTATTATTCGAAGAATCTACAATGAGGACTTTATAATAATAATGCTATATATTGCAGGAAGATTGGCAAAAGGAAAAACATGACTTTCTTCAGAGCTTGAATCGGATATCAACTTTGCCTAGAACTAACTTAGTTGATAGCTTTGGCCCTACACATCCTGGTCAATTGATGTCTATAACTTCCAGTTCTCAAGTTTCCTCTGGCGAGTCGGATATGAAGCTCATAGCAAACAAGCCTATAGTGGAGAAAAGGCTTCACCTATCTTTCATTGTTGAAGAATCTTAACAATGTAAGAGAGCGTGGCTAATATTAAAAGTAAGGGCGGTTGTTTTTTATTTTTCCATTCCTCTTCCCTCAGCGTGAGTGAAAGATTTATATTTTAACGGCTTTAGTAAGATAAATCTTCATCTGAACTGTTTCTTCGTTGCTTAAACTTCTTCCTGCACCATGTTCTTGTTAGCTAGCTGATTTAAACACATACATATTGACTTGAAAGATATTAGTAATCGAGAAAAAAGCAGTTATGAAGTGGGTTAGAAACGCGTGTTGATGTTTACATGAATGGGATTGAATTTGAATGATCTAAAAAATTTTGTACCACCGAAAAGATTTATATGTACTATGCGAAGTTGAAAAATCTATAAGAGCTCCTATGTACAACAAACTTTACCATCTTGAAAAGCCCAAGAATTTTGTAATGGGGACTCCAAATTAGAAGCAAACTGAATCTTTGGGCTGTTGTGCCTTTGTTTCTCTATCATATTGATCCATTAAAGAAGCAAAAGGGTTTCAATTTACGTGTGTTTATTATCATTGTTTATTCCTCTAGCCTCAAACAAATTTCAAAGTTGTCTATGAAAGTTTGGGGCTTGAAACATCTGCTGGAAAATCGTTAACATGCGTAAGATATGGCACCTTATTCAAGTAAACCTAAAACATTTTCCTAAGCTTCTTCGAGGTCATCTAGTTCAGAACTTGTTTGTTTCCTTTTGAGTTCTGTCATTAGAAAATCTAACAATGTTAATGTGATTGATGTATACACCGCCGGGCTTAAAACTCAAGTGTGCGTGGAACTTTCCGAGAAAAATATCTTTAGTACTTGGTGCAAGGCACCATCTAGAATGGGGGCATGAAAATATATGATGGATACAATACAAAGTCATCTTGCACACGTATTAGAAGTTTGGATAATTTTTACATTAATCTTGAAATTGATATTTGCTATAAATCGCTTTCTTTTTCAACTCGTTAAAGTCTTGTCCTTGATGCCTTCTTGCTTTTGCTCTTCATTAATGTTTTCCTATTTATTGTGATCTTATGTCGCATCCTTGGTGGACCAGTTGGAAATTTACAAAGAGTTCCGCATTTCTTCTAGTTGTGTCAGCTCTTACTATTTGACTTGACTTACAAGTTACTGCCTTCTTTCAAGATTTTATAATATTTTCTTTTCCTTTTTGGACGTGTTCGTTTAAGGGATTATGGAGTTCTTGATTTTGATGCGGTGATATTCGTAGACAGCCTCCATTGATACCACCGAAACAAGTATGTTGTTTCAGATTATTGTTTAGTTTTAACAGTTCAAAAATCAAGGAGTAGAGAACTTTGTTAGATTACCCTTATTCTCGAAGTTTTTGGTGTGATTTCCAACAATAACTGCTTTTAAATTATGGGTGCCGCTTGGAAACACAAATGAATGTAAATCTTGAAAATCGCTGAATATGGGTTGCCTAAATGGTCTTGCCTAAAGTTGTTAACAAATCACCTTCATTATTACATAAAATTCTACAAAGAAAGAGCTTTGCATGTTACAAGAGAAATTGGTTAGCGTTGATTTTACTGTTCATGAGATTCTTCAGTTTGTTTCACTTGATTCTTCCTCTGAAATAGGAGTTCCCTTATCTTTGTGATCTTGAATCAATTAAAAACTACTAAGAACGGGCCTTAAGGCCACCTAAGTTAAGTCAGATGCGAGTCTATAATTAAGAGTTCAAAACTACCGGTTGTAGATATTCTTCAATGCTTGTAGCCTCAGTTGAGAACACATCCTCAAATGTTGTCTTCAAAGAGGAAAAGAAACCAATAAATAAGAAAAGGAAAGTTGAAAGGAAATTTGCACTAATCCACCACAGAAATCAACTAGATCGAACAAGAATATTTACCTTCAACTCAAAAGACTTAAGATCTTGTGCAAGTCGCGGCATTTATTCCTTCACGTGCAAGAAACCTGTGAAAGAGTAACACATTAAGAAAATAATATGCCCTTCATACATTTACTTGGTAGGCCAGATGGAATGCAAAGTAAAATAGAGAGGAAATGTTAACTCTATCCTCCTGAAAGTGTATAAGAAATTCTCTCATGGTTTCTGGGGAAATAATGTGTAGCTTAATGGGTGATAATCCCAAGTGTTAGAATTTAGCGCCCCTGATTGAGCTAAGTTTACATTATAAATTGGCTGCATTTTCATAGTTGCTTTTGCATTCGTTGACTCCTAATTGATGATTTTTGTGCTTAAACTGGTCCCTGATAACGAGCTCTTTTAATTCACAATTTGTCAGTAAATTGTCATGATTTGATATTAATTTCTCTATAATTTTCATGAGGACAATTGATACTGCAAATTGTTATTTTATTGTAGAAGCAAAGGAGTCAACTCATCAGGAAGTCAACAGGTCATGAGGTCCTATCTGCACGTCGCGACGCATGTTAATCCACACGTCACGACGAGCAAATCACTTCCACACATCGCGACGTATGTTAATTCGCACGTCGCGACGAGCAGGCAATTTTGCACGTCGCGACGAATATTTATTCACATGCCGCGACGTACGAGCGGATATCCGACCTTAAATGGAAAGTTTGCCTCACTGTTCTGACCCGACCCGCATCCATTATATAAAAACTTTTCTATTTTTAGGTCAAAAGGGGAGATACTGAAAAGACGCTGAGGAGGCAGCAGAGATGACATTCCTTTCCACCATCATTTTCCATTTTCATCATCGTCGATCATCACCATCTTCGCACCCGTCAGTATCTTCTGCTACCATGAGTATCGCTCAATCTTCAAAGATGAGAGATGAACCGGTTATGCGTAGCTAAATCACATTCCCTCTTGAAGATGTAGCAATGGCTTGAGTTCACCGAGAGCTTCAAAGGGGAGTAATCATATAGTGTCTGAAGTTTAGTTATATTTGTGTAAACTCTGAGTTAGAGATTGCATCTGTATAACTAGATTAACATAGTTATAGTTTAACCGTGTGTTGAACACTTTGTTGCAATTTGTACATAGTTATTTGTAGAATTTCGATGCTTAATATATGAAGTCTCATATATTTCATTCGAATATTGGGGTTGATCTTTTGAAACTTAGTGGATTCTATCCCCAAAAAATCATTTTGAGCCGTGATAGCCTACGCCCATTTTCAAGAGGATTTTATCAATTTGATTACTATCTGGGTTTTTGTTAATTTCATTTTATTCATAAAATCAAAAAAATATACTTTTTACACTTTTGCCTGCAATTGAGTTAAATTTGTTTAGTTCTTTCAATGACCCAAAACCCCATTTTATCAACTTTGATTGCAATTTTTGGTAATTAGGCTAGCTTAGACCTTTTTCATTTGATTCCTATTAAGTGAGACGACCCGAGGTTGCATCCTGTATTGCAATCTTTGGAATTATTATTTTTGACTGGTTTCCAAGGATCGATCGTAAGGTCGACTCGACAAAGCCGCGATCAAATTGGCGTCGTTGCCAGGGAACCAAGAAATTGGTTTACCGTAAGATAGCCATTGTCATTCATTTCAATTGTCGTTGATAATCGGAATCTTTGCTTTAGCAGTGCATTTAGTATAGTTTGATTTTCACACTTGTTCATAGTATAGGTTTGATATCCCTTTGCACAAGCATACTCCATACTTTAATTTTTCTCTTACTTAACAAGTTTTCCACACATACACACTCATACATACATCCATACACTCATACTCTCGCATTCATCGCATTTCACTTTTATCCGATTTTGTGTGACTGTGAGAATTTTTTTTACCATTTCTTTTATTTGTGGATTGATTTTTGTGCATGCCCAGGAGAGGTAGACTTGTTCAATTCCAACCTGAAGTTGAGAGACATTTGAGGAGACTTAGGAAAGAGAGGAAAGAACAAGAGAGGAGTAGAGTAGTTGAGCGAGAAAGAGAAAATATGGCTGAAAATCCAAACATTTTCCCAAATCCTGACTTTCCTGTATACCAACCTAGAAATGGGACTAATGGAGGAAATGGTGAGCATGAGAGAGTAGGAGAGAACAATGAGAACTAGAGACGTAGGACTATTTAGGGAAGTAACAACTTCTGATGTGCATTATGATCCATTTACTGCTGCTTGCCCTAAATTTGATGTTAATTTTGAGATTAAAGGTTTGTTGATTAATTCCCTTCCTAAATTTCATGGCTTGGAAGGAGAAGATCCGTACATGCACCTACAAGCTTTGACGATGATCTGTCAGAGTATGAAGCCAGTAGGAGCTACTTTGGACCAAGTGCTATGGAAGGTATTTCATTTATCCTTGGAAGGAAAGGCGCGAGAGTGGTACATGAGTCTTCCGAGGCATATGGCCAATGTTTATCATAGCTGGGCCAACCTGAGGAAGGCCTTTTTGGAGAAATATTTTCCAGCTTCCAGGACATCTTCGATGAGGAAGGAAATTTATTTAGCCCGCCAGGAGTATGATGAATCACTGTATGACTATTGGAACCGCTTCCAAGATCTTCTGTCTAGATGCCCCCATCACCAAATTCCTGATGAACAATTGGTGCAGTATTTATCTGATGGGTTGAAGAGTCAGGAGAAAGGTATGTGAGATGCTGCATCTGGAGGATCTCTGATTGACCTTACAACATTGGAAGCATGGGACTTGATCAAGAAGATGGCCTTAAACCATCAACAATACAGTGTGAGAGATTCCAGAGGATTGAATGAATTGGGAGCTTTAATAGCTCAAGCTAAGAGAATGGAAAGTCTGGAAACAAAGGTAGATTCGCTGGAGAGCAGGATAACATCACAGTTGTCTTGTATTACTGCAGAATTGAAGAACTTGAATGTGCATCACCCATCATCTTCAACGGATATTACTGCACCTAGTTGTGACACTTGTGGATCGATGATGCACATATCAAGTGTATGCCCTGGACGATATGAAGAGGTGTCAGCAGTGTATCCAGGAAGAGCTAATCAGAAGTGGGACCCATACTCCAACACATACAATGAAGGATGGAAATCTAATCCAAGATTCGGTTGGAGGAATGAAGAAAGTAGGGCATCAAACAGATTTCCACAAGGGGGAGGAGCTGGCACTTCCACTAGCCAGTTCCCTAATCAACAGCAAGCCCTAATAGTCCCACCAAAGGAAGACACCAACCAATTGCTTCATAACATGATGACTCTGATGAAGGAATAGAGGGATTTTAACGCTAACCAATTTAATGCCATTGCTTCTCTTATTCAACAGGATTCCTAAAAAACTGCTGCTAGGTTCAATGCCTGGGAGAAAAGAATGGAACAATGGGAGACCAAGGCGGAGAACATTAATTCATATGTCACTCAGTTGTCCAACAATATGAGTGAGAATCAAGCGAAAAGCAGTGGGACTATTCCTTCTAATACTATGATGAATCCCAAGAGTCTCAATGCAATTGCCATCCGGAGTGGGAAGCAAGTGAGGTTTAATCCTCACGTAGATGAAGAGGCATGTGATGAGGATGTTGAGAGTGCAGAAGTGCCCCTACCTAAGGAAAAGATTAAGAAATCAGAAAGTGTGAGAGAAGAAGAGCTATTGAAAGAGAAAAAGCATGCTTCAAGAAATAAGGGAACTACTTTAGAGAGTTCTAATGATCAAGCTGAACATGGAGAATCAAGCAATCAAGCTGGCAAAGGTAAGGAGGTAAGTATTCAAGACCTTCCTTTTCCAAACTCATATTTGATGAGCAAACGCATGAATGAGATTAAAAATGAAAAGGAAATTATTGACTTGTTTGGGTTGAATGTTCCCTTGCTTGATTTGGTGAAGAGAGTTCCGACCTATGCTAAATATTTGAAGGACTTGTGCACTAACAAGAGAAATTTTAGGCCGAATGAGAGAGTCCAGGTAAGCTCCAATGTGTCTGCATTGTTCAAGCCCCAAATTCTAGTTAAGTGTCAAGATCCCGGATCGTTCACTATTCCTTGTGTTATAGGAAAGGTGACCATCGGACGAGCACTATTAGATTTAGGGGTGGCCATCAATGTGATGCCTAAATCAGTCTACGAGGCCCTAAGAGTGAAAAGTATAAAATCTACATCTGTAGTTTTACAATTGGCTGATAGATCCTTTAGGCATCCCGTGGGAATAATTGAGGACATCTTGGTCCAAGTAAAAGGTTTAGTGTTTCCCACAGACTTTTATGTTCTTGACATGTCTACTAAAGTTGTACAGGACACTTCACTGATTCTCGGACGACCCCTTCCTTCGGACAGCAAGCACCATGATAAGCATGAAGGAAGGAAAGATAAACATGGAGGTAGGTGACCAGCAGGTAAGCTTCAACATGTATGAAGCAATGAAACACCCCCATGAGGATTATTCTCTTCTTGGAGTAAATATGCTTGATACAGTCATTGACGATGTATGTAATGATTTTGCACAAACTTTAACATCTTCTACTGACAATCTCTTTGGAGAGAGTTTTCTTGCTGAGGATTTTGCAGGAAATCCTTTGAGTAAGGGATTGGACATGGAGCTACCCAGGAGCCAAGTTGCTAAGATGAAGCTTGGATATCAACCGGATGACCATCCCGAGCTACAGGACCCACCGTGAGCCCAGTTTGTTTCCCTACCTGCATTCTCAATATATTCATGCGCATTACTTGGAATTGATATGAAATTTTGTGTTGCATGAGCATCTTGATTGAGTGTGGGGGGAGACCCAACCAGTAGGATTAGTTGTAGTTAAGTAAGATTTCTGTTCCTTGTTCTAATAAATTACTTTCACTTTGTGAGCTTTAAATCTTTCTGCATTGAAGAAGCATGACATTGGTAGAAGGGTTGGTTTTTGTGAGATTGATTGTTTCTGGATTATGCTAGGATCTTTAGGTTTGTGTTTTCTGTTCGGGTAGAGGCATCGCAACGTATTTTAATTTATACGTCGCGACGTGCCTCGTTTTTCTTTGACGCCTACGTCACGATGTTCTTGCATTTTTACGTCGCGACGTGCCATCAATTGAAATACCTTTTTTCCCTTTCTGTCCGTTGGTCTTCTCATTTTGTCTGATGCCCCTTTTTGTCCTTTTCCCTCGCGACCTTCTGCCTCCATTCGCCGTTTATCCTTCTTCTTTGCCCTTTCATCTTTTCTCCTCTAACACTCTCTTTCTGCTGTCATCGCTCTCGATTTCTCTCGATTCTCTCCGTTGTTCAACTGTGCCCAGAGTCTCCACCGTCTCCCTTCTTGCATTTTTTATTTCTGTAAGTGTCCCATTTCCTCTCTTTTTCCTGTTTTTCGTCCTCCTTGTTAGTCATTTTTAGTTAGGTCATCGCGACGAGCGTTGCACGTTGCGATGCGTCTGGAAAATCACCATACGTCGCGACGAATGCCTTGCCTCATTGTGACGTACGAAGTACCTTATCTCGTCGCGACGTATGTTAATTCACACGTCGCGACGTCTGGTCAAGGGCTTTGCCTCGTCGCGGCGTCTACCCACACGCAGCAGCGAGGTGGCTGATTTTTGCTTAACTCCTTATTGATTTCTCTGTTCTCTTTCTTCTTGTGTGCAGGACAATGCCTCGAACCAAGAATGATAGTAGGTCTGACCGTCCCCATTCTCCTTCTCATGTCCTCCCCTCTTCCTCCAACTCGCTTGATGAGTTTTACTCTGACCCTTCCGTTTCCCCTCACCTCGTTGCCTCTCCGTCCTCTTTGGGAGTTTTCTCCGCTCATTCTCCTTCTCCTCAACCTTCACATTCTTCGCACCACCAACCTTCTCCTACCCATTCCTCTTCCTTTCTGGTTGATCCGACGTATGTTGAACTGGCTGCCAAAACTAAGGCCAGGGCTATACTCAAGGAAAAACCTTTTCCTTTAACCCCCCACAACAACCCCTTCGTCCGACAATTGTTTCAACTCAACCTCTCCAACCTAGCCCATCCCCGAACCTCTGGGAACCTCACATTCGTCCGCCACTACTATACCCATGCCCGTTACTCCGGCACCTACGAAATTGAGTTCCGTGTTGTTACCATTCCCCGAGCTTTCACTGCTGTCTCCATTCGTGAGCACTACCATCTTCCTCCTACCCCTCGTTGCCACTACTTCGAACTCATCCATGAGTACCCTTGGGTTGATGTCCTTCGTACCCTCTGTCCTGAGGGTACCGACTGGTATCAACCCAGGGGGTCTCAGCGCTATATCTGTGGCTCCGACCTTTGCTCCGAAGCCCGTCTGTGGCTTCATTTCATTTGCAACAACATCCTCCCCACCTCCCACCTTACCATGGTTCCTAAGGAGCAGGCTCTCTACATCTACCTGTTGATGATCGGTCGGCCCGTCAACCTCGCTCAAGCCATCACCTCCGCCCTCCGCCAATACATCATATCCTCTAACATCAACCATTCCCTCATCTTTCCCCACCTGATCACCGACATGTTCCGGGCCTATCGGGTTCCGGAACATCCGACCGATCTAACTTTTGAGCCTGCCCCTGTTTTCAAATATATTTGTCTCCGCTAACCTCGTCGCCTACCCACCCCACCTGACCCTTCCCCACCTTCTTCTCCCACCCTTCCCCCTGTCCCTTCTCGCCTTTTCCCTACTCCCGCTCCCTCCGTTGTTGCACCTCCATCTGAGGCTCCGCCTCGCGACCCTATCCATCCACCACCTTCACCTTCCGCCCTCCCTGCTCAGGTCGCCTTCTTCGCGACGACATATGGCGCATTGAGGCCCAGATGGCAGCTAACCGCCAGTTCTACCATTCTATGTTCACACTGATTGCGGATCGCCTACAGTTGCCCATCTCTCCTGCAACCCGGGATTCTTCAACTGCCCTAAGACTTAGGCTGCCCTTCGCACTACCGGTCGATGATCCTTCTACTAATTTTGACATTTTGTTCTTTTTCTTTTCTTGTATTTATTTTCTTTTCTTGTCTCTTCTTGTCTGTATTTATTTCCTTTCTTCTTTTGTCCTTATTGTACTTGATTTGTTCCAATTAATGATCAATCTTTATTCCCTCTTCTCTCCTCTTCATGTATTTCTTCTTCTTTTTTTTGCTACATTTTCATTGAGGACAATGTGTGCTTTAAGTGTGGGGGAGTTGTTTCCGCATTTATCTTTCATATTGCATGCCTGTTGACATAGTGTTTATGAATTGTTGGCCAATAATGCATTCTGTCGATAAACTTGGTAAATTGTTAAAAAAAATTCTGTCATTCTACATCTCCTCACCGTGACGAGCGATCACACATCGCAGCGAAGCTATTCATACGAGTGCGTATACGTCGCGACGTCATCTGTGTTATACGTCGCGACGTTCGCACGTCCCGATGTACACTATTATACGTCGCGACGTCACCTTTATGCATGAATGATTTTTTCCTGACTCTTCCACTCAATTCAAACATTTTCTGCACTGGACTTTTGTGGCTGTCGTTTTCAAAGCTTTTACTAGTTTCAAAATGATGCTTGAGTTTCTGAAAACACCTCCTATCCTTTTAGTGATAGTTGGAATTGGCAAAATCTTGCTTTTCATGTTTTCAAAACAAAGTGAATGGAAGCATGCTAACAAAGTAGCACTTTAAGTTTTTGAGACTTGAGATTGTTCACAGAGATAATACCCTTGTTGGAAGGATATTTGAGCCAAAAATTTTATTTTATCTTTATGTGCGTCTGCTTATTTCATATTTCTCTAGAATTTGTTTCAATTCTTACTCGAAGCTTGATGGCCTAGATTTTTGTTGATGTGATAGAGGCGTTCCTTGTTCAAACCCTTTTCCCAAACACAGTCCCATAAACACTTATCTCTTGCTAGCCCCTTGAGCCCTCTTGTTATGAGCATTTGCATTCATATTTTTGTGGTGTCATTAGTTATTTTGCTTTCACATATATGTCAAAAAAAATCTCAAATTGGGATAGTGAATTTTGTGTGTACAAAAAAAAAATTGTATGCATTCTGTTTATGCAAATGTTTAAGTTTGAGTTCAACTGTTGACATCAGTTCATCGTTTAGTGCATGTGCTCATATTTTCTTTCTTTCACTTCATCCATTCATTTAGCCTTCCATACATTACAACCCTAAAAGTCCTCTTGATCTTCGGAATGATAGTTCTTGTAGTGGAGAAATAGATTTGACACAAGCCTATGGTAGGAGATGGATTAAGCAGATTGAGAGCAAAAATATCCCTAAACACAAGTGAGATGAGCGCAAACACTATATCCTGAGTGATTCTCTTTTGTTCAATCTCTTGTACTTGAATTCTTTCAGTGTTTGTTTTATTAGCACTCTTTCAATTTGCTGTGGTTGAATTATGAGGAAGTAAATTGCGTCAATTTCCTTTTATTGTTTTGAGCATTGGCAGATATTTTCTTTTCCTCTTGTATTCTTTTTGACTCTTGTAAACTTTGTCCAGGAGTACAAAGGTCTAAGTGTGGGGGAATTTGATTGAGCCAAGTTTACATTATAAATTGGCTGCATTTTCATAGCTGCTTATGCATTCGTTGACTCCTAATTGATGATTTTTGTGCTTAAACTGGTCCCTGATAACGAGCTCTTTTAATTCATAATTTGTCAGTAAATTGTCATGATTTGATATTAAGTTCTCTATAATTTTCATGAGGACAATTGATACTGCAAATTGTTATTTTATTGCAAGAGCAAAGGAGTCAACTCATCAGGAAGTCAACAGGTCATGAGGTCCTATCCGCACGTCGCGACGCATGTTAATCCGTGCGTCACGATGAGCAAATCACTTACACACGTCGCGACACATGTTAATTCACACGTCGCGACGAGCAGGCAATTCTGAACGTCGCGACGAATATTTATTCACACGCAGCGATGTACTAGCGGATATCCGATCTTAAATGGAAAGTTTGCCTCACTGTTCTGACCCAACCCCCATCCATTATATAAAAACTTTGCTATTTTTAGGTCAAAAGGGGAGATACTGAAAAGACGCTAAGGAGGCAACAGAGACGACATTCCTGTCCACCATCATTTTCCATTTTCATCATCATCGATCATCACCATCTTCGCACCCGTCAGTATCTTCTGCTACCATGAGTATCGCTTAATCTTCAGCAATGAGAGACGTACCGGTTATCGTAGCTAAATCACATTCCCTCTTGAAGATGTAGCAATGGCTTGAGTTCACCGAGAGCTTCAAAGGGGAGTAATCATATAGTGTCTGAAGTTTAGTTATATTTGTGTAAACTCTGCGTTAGAGATTGCATCTGTATAACTAGATTAGCATGGTTATAGTTTAACCATGTGCTGAACACTTTGTTGCAATTTGTACATAGTTATTTGTAGAATTCCGATGCTTAATATATGAAGTCTCATATATGTCATTCAGATATTGCATTGACTCTCATTATCTGCCTAGTTGTGTTTGATTTAGACGGTTGTGTTTTTATCCGATTGACCGATTGCATTTACTTGTCCAATTTTCACATTAAGGTTTTTAACAAGGATTTAAATGATGGAGTTCATTAATTAAATCTTTAGACCTAAAGAGTCCTATAGGGTTGATCTTTTGAAACTTAGTGGATTATATCCCTGAAAAATCATTTTGAACCGTGATAACCTACGCCCATTTTCAAGAGGATTTTATCAATTTGATTACGATCTGAGTTTTTGTTAATTTCAGTTTATTGATAAAATCAAAAAATATACTTTTTACACTTTTGCCTGCAATTGAGTTAAATTTGTTTAGTTCTTTCAATGACCCAAACCCCCATTTTATCAACTTTGATTGCAATTTTTGGTAATTAGGCTAGCTATGACCTTTTTCATTTGGTTCCTATTAAGTGAGATGACCCGAGGTTGCATCCTGTATTGCATTCTTTGGAATTATTATTTTTGACCGGTTTTCAAGGATCGATCGTAAGGTCAACTCGACAAAGCCGCGATCAGCCCCCTTACCGTAGGGTACATACTGGAACGCCCGTAGGTCATGCCGACATATATCCTATGATAAGGGAGAACTACGAGCAGTCACTATATTACTTTCCATGGCATCATAATCATAAAACCATAATAATATCACTAATTTTTGAAACCTAAAAAGATTTCTCATGACGTTTCATCAAAAGCAGAGATTTACAATTCTATCAGTTTTTCACTGTCTATACATAACTCTAAAAGAAACTGATACAAAAGTCTAACTAGGTCATCCCCAAAAATCCCAGCTGACCGACCTATGAGCTATGACTTCTCTTGCCAACACAATCTACGCGGCAGGAAAAGTCCCTCTGGAGCTAGGAGTCTACTCTCTCGATCTTGAAAAATAAATTACAATTTTGGGTGAGTTTGCGAACTCAATGAGGAACCATCATCGATGGTTCACTCAATTCATGCATTAAGCAAGCAGTTCACAGATTTTAATACAATAGCATATTCAAAAATAACACAAAGCAGTTATCACACAAGTATAAGGCATTTAACCTTCTTTCTCTTTCTTTTCTATCCACAATTCAATCAGATGCATATAAAAAGAGTACATAACATTTTTCCCATTATATTTCGGTGTTGTGACCGAGCGCCTAAACTGTCCCAATATGGGCGCATTAATCGGTGAGCTTGAGGCTCTGAACTGTCCCATTTCGGGCACATTAAACATTGAGCTTGTAGCTCTGAATCGCCCCATTCGGGCACATTATCGTTGAGCTTGTAGCTCGAATCGTCCCATTACGGGCACACTATACGTTGAGCTTGTAGCTCTGAACTGTCCCATTATGGGCACATTATACGATGAGCTTGTAGCTCTCGGTGGCTGCTCCGGTCACAACTGTTATTAACTGATCATGCATAGAATACATCATTCATAACTGAGCAATATCTCATTTCAATTAATCCAAATTATTGCATTCAATCAAATAGGTCTCAAATATTCACATTAAAATTTCACAATCACAATTGATCATATTGGAAACACAAAAGTTTCACATTCTCAGACAATTACACTTCTATGTCATCACTCCCAATCCCTCGGACCTTCGGTCCGGAATTTCAGTCATACACAATTCACACAAGCCCACCATTATTCTCCACAGAGCTATAAATGCAGAACTTTAAAAAATTAAAGATTGAGGAACCATCTAGGTTACTCACCTATAACTTCTGAGCTAATGCCTGGAAGTCCCAGCAACGTCCGTAGAATGATGTTCCAACTGTATCTCTATAACAGTCAAAATAATCGCCCATTACCAAATGCACAATCAGAAAATTCAGAAATGCACATGTAGCAATTAAAAGTGTACAATGCATGTTCGTGACATTCCCTACACTATTCCTCAATTTTCCTTTCTTTAATCTCAAAACTAACTTTTCACCCAATTGTCCCAATATGACAAGTTTGTTACCATTAAAAAGGATCATAGAAAACTCCAAAAATTCCACGAAGGTCTACGTCCCTTTCAAAGAGTTTGCCTATATTTACCATATCATAATATTAAACATACCTCAAAGCCAAAGTCATTTTGAACTAGATCAAATTCACCCATTGTATGAAGTTTCTAAAAGCCCCAAAAGCATTGACTTTATTTTAGAAGCCCCAAAGTTAAACTCCAAACATCAAGAAACTATCCTTAGGTTGCAAAAGAAACCTATACCCAGCTTTCATTCAAGGTTTGGGATCTTAAGAACTTGAATTAACACTTTCTTTCTTCACATCAATTGTATACCTCTATCTCTAGTTTATAACGAATCAAAAATCATTTCATTCGGAGGTCTACATTATCAGCTATGTCCGAAATACTAAAACATATCACTCAAAAATAGGCTCATGCGAATCTAACGCTTCGCCATGGCGACATGGAGCAGCTCACCGCGGCGAGTATCTAAAAGCTCGTCGTGGCGAGAGTGCTCCTTCTCGCCGCGTCGGGACACAGGCACGCCACGACGTGCGAACCCAGACCCTTCTTCTTCGACCATTTTTTCATCCTCTCGCTTCCAAATTTCAGTCATAACTCATCTTAAACTACCACAAGATTTCACAATCAACACCATAAATGTTTTTAACTACCAAATGAATAACATATAAGAAATTTTCTTACCTAAACAATCTTTCCACTCTTCAAACCTTCAAAAACTTCCTTAACTCCCTACCTCACCAACACCTACGGCCATCTCTGATATTCTCACAAATTATCATCATCTCAAGGGTTTAAGGTTGGTTTAATACCAGGAAGAAGAAGAAAGCAAGCAAGTAATAAAAGAAGACTTGTAGTATGGAAGGGGAAACCAACGAGAGCAAAGAAGAGAAGAACGCTTATGGAGGAGAAAAAGTTTGCCCTATCAAAGAAATTTTCAAGTCTTTCTAAGGTGAGTATCGAAAATTCAAACCACTTAGAATACTTATAACCTTTAGACCTAAGACAAGTAATTCTCTTAAACCCTCTCAAAGTTCTTTCTCTTTTCAAATTTAATTCTAGTCCAATTTGTCTCCAAATTTTAATGGCTCGACATTTTCATTTCTAAAATCATGTGTCTAATTTTTTCCCAATGCCATTGAACAGTTATTCTAATACTATAAAGTCAATCAGTCCGTCACTTAGAAAATTTTTCGGTCCGGAAACTTTCTCCCAAAATTTTCAGAAAAATTTTTAAGAGTCACTAACACTGAAAAACACTCCTAAAGCAGTCCAATTCAAATTTTCAAACACAAATATCCCATAATTCACAAAACAAATCACATTTAAACACATAAGCCAGAAAATGTCTTGAATGCATGTACAATATGTGCATGTGCAAAATAAATCATTCCTCTATATATAGAGGCCAAATGTATGAGCATATCAAAATATGTATTTTAAACTCCTAGCCCATTCCCAATGACCAATTTACCCTTCCCATCGGTGAGAGGATGTTACAATTCTCCCCTCCTAAAAAAAATTCGTCCTCGAAATTCTTACCTGTATGATCAAATAGATGAGGATACTGTCTCCTCATATGCTCCTCAGTCTCCCAAGTTGCCTCCTCAGTTGAGTGGTTCCTCCATAAGACTTTTACCAATGGAATAACCATGTTCCTCAACTGCTTGACCCGAGATCCCACAATCTGGACTGGCTCCTTAATATAACTCAGATTGCTAGCCACCTCAATCTCCTGAGCCGGTATGACATGTGTCAAATCTGATCGATACCGTCCGAGTATACTCACATGAAAAACATTATGTAACTGAGACAACTCACTCGGTAATGCCAACTTATATGCCAAAGGTCCTAACCTCTCGGTAATCTCATACGGACCAATGTACCTAGGGCTTAACTTACCCTTCTTGCCAAATCTCAATACTCCTCTCCATAGTGATACTCGGAGGAAAACTCTATCTCCCACATTATACTTCATCTCTCTCCGATGCTGAGCCAGATAACTTTTCTGTCTATCCTGAGCTACTTTTATGCGACTCCGAATCAGTTTTACCTTATCCACAGTATCCTGAATCAGTTCTGGGCCCTCAATCATCCTCACACCCTCTTCATCCCAATATAGAGGCGATCGACACTGTCTCCCATATAAAGCCTCATATGGTGCCATCCCAATGCTACTATGATAATGATTATTATACGCAAATTCAATCAAAGCCAAATACTGATCCCATGCTCCTCTAAACTCCAATACACACGCCCGAAGCATATCCTCAGCAGTCTTAATCGTCCTCTCACTCTGCCCATCTGTGTGAGGAAAGAAAGGCTGTGTTGAAATTCAACCTGGTGCCCATAGTAGACTGCAGGCTCTTCCAGAACCTCGAAGTAAATCTAGGATCCCTGTCTGAGACTATAGACACCGGGACCCCATGAAGTCTCACTATCTCAGTCACATACTTCTGGGCCAACTGAATCAAGTGTATTGTTTTCCCTTACTGGCAAGAAATGGGCCGATTTAGTCAACCGGTCCACTATGACCCAGATAGCATCATGCTGCCTCGACCTCCTAGGTAATCCTATAATAAAATCTATAGTAATTCGTTCCCATTTTCACTCCGGAATGGGCAACAAATGCAGTTTTCCCACTGGAGCCTGGTGCTCAGCTTTAACCTGTTGGCACGTCATCCATCTGGAAACGTACTCTGCCACCTGTTTCTTAATGCCGAGCCACCAGAAATGTGGCTTAAGAGTGTTATACATCTTGGTAGTACCAAGATGCATAGCATAGGTGGCCATATGTGCTTTCTCCAAAATCTCACGCCTCAAATCATCTACATCCGGCGCACAAAGTCTCGGACCCATCCATAATGTCCCATCTCTCAACTCAAAGTCAGAATTCAGATCAGACTTCACTCTCTCAATCAGTCTTACCATAGCAGGATCCTTGTACTGAACTCTCCTGATCCCGTCGTGTAACATCGGTCTGAGTCTCAGAGTGGCTACCAAAGCCCCATCCTGCTCCAAATTTAACTGCACATTCAAAGCTCTCAATTGAATCAAATTAGGCAATCTCCATACCTGAATCTGAGCTGCACTAATGTGAGATTTCCTGCTCAACGCATCTTCCACCACATTGGCCTTCCCTGGATGGTACTCAATCGTACAATCATAGTCCTTTAGGGCTCTATCCATCTCCTCTGTCTCAAATTTAACTCTCTCTGACTCAACAGATACCTCAAACTTCTTATGATCAGTGTAAATCTTAAAGGTCTCACCATACAAGTAATGTCTCTATATTTTTAGGGCAAAAACAACTGCAACTAACTCCAAATCATGCACTGGATAGTTTGCCTCGTGAGATCTCAACTGTCTCGAGGCATAAGCAATCACTCTAACACACACCCCAATCCATGATGCGATGCATCGCTATATACCTCATAACCTCCACTCCCAGATGGGATACCCAACACCGGTGCAGTGGTCAACCGATGTTTCAGCTCCTCAAAGCTCTCCTGGCACTCCTCAGTCCATCTGAATGGTACATTCTTCCTCAGAAGTTTTGTCAGAGGGGCTGAGATCAGTGAAAACCTCTCGACAAACCTCCGGTAATAACCGGCTAATCCTAGGAAACTCTGAATCTCAGACACATTCCAAGGAGCCTCCCACTTCAACACTTCCTCAATCTTGTAAGGATCCACCTGAATACCCTCTCCAGTCACTATGTGCCCCAGAAATACTACCTCATCTAGCCAAAATTTACATTTGCTGAATTTGGCATAAAGCTGCTTCTCTCTCATAACCTGTAAAACAGTCCTCAAGTGCTCAGCATGCTCCTGTCTACTCCTCGAATACACCAATATGTCATCGATGACTATAATAACAAAATGATCCAGGTAGGGCTGAAAGACCTTATTCATCAAGGCCATAAAATCTACCGGGGCATTAATCAACCCAAACGGCATCACCAGAAACTCGAAATGCCCATACCTGCTCCTGAAAGCACTCTTAGGCACATCAGCCTCTGCTATCTTCAGCTGATAATACCCTGATCTCAAGTCTAACTTAGTGAACACCTGAGCCCCCTGTAACTGATCAAACAAGTCATCGATCCTAGGCAGTGGATACTTATTCTTCACTGTCACCCGATTCAGCTGCCTATAATCGATACATAATCTTAGAGTCCCATCCTTCTTCTTCACAAACAATAACGGCACTCCCCAAGGGGAGACACTGGGCCTGATAAATCCCTTCTCCAAAAGCTCCTGTAGCTGAGCCTTCAGCTCCCTTAGTTCCACAGGTGCCATCCTATATGGAGGTATAGATATAGAGCGAGACTGAACAAAGTCGATCGTGAACTCGCTTCCCTATCCGTGATAAGTCTTGTAACTCATCAGGAAATACATCCGGAAATTTCCTAACTACGGGAATGCCCTGCTGACTCCGCCCAACTCTAGTGTCAATAACGTGGGCCAGATAGGCCTCACATCCTCCCTGCATCAACCTCAGGGCAATAAGGAAAGAAATCAGTCGGGCTGGCACTGCCTAACTAACTCCTTTGAATACTGCTCTAGGCTAACCAGGAGATTCGAATACGAATGTAGCATCCCACTCCTGCAAGACCCGAACCTGATATCGATGGTTATATCCAAGCCCGTGCCTCACGAGGGTAGTATGCTAGAACGGTCACATCAATTTAAAACTCAAAAAACCAATTAATTTCTTTTTGAAAATAATAGAGTGCGCAGATATCGGTAAACAATTTGGGCCACGATACAAAAACATTTTTAGTCAAAATCCAATTTCAGTCATAAAACCATTCATACACACATATATTCACAGCCAATTTGGGCCCAATACAATAACAATATTTATCTGCAAAAATTACAATTTTTCACATATAACCAAAATGACTCAAATGCAGACATGAGACTGATCCCGACGCCAAACTCTGCCTTGCTTGTAGCAATCATACTCCCGTTTTACTAACGAGGTAATCTTTGATTCCTGAAAAATATTTGCAATGTTGGGTGAGTTTGCGAACTCAGTGAGAAACCATCATCGATGGTTCACTCAATTCATGCATATTCAAACAATTTACACAATATCATATATATCACAACCAGAAAATCCCATACATGCAGTTTCACATTTAATCATTCATATACAATGCATATGCGACACCTTCTATTTTCATTACGTTGTTGTGATCGTATACTCTTGTCGATGGCGGGACACATTATTGCGTTGAGCCTAAGGCTCTGATAAACGTTGGGCGTGATATGCCCTGATACATTGAGCTTGAGGCTCTGAATACATTGGACCTGAGGTCCTGTGCGTTGAGCTTAAAGCTCTCATATA
Source organism: Erythroxylum novogranatense (assembly GCA_029891385.1). Classification (NCBI taxonomy): domain Eukaryota; kingdom Viridiplantae; phylum Streptophyta; class Magnoliopsida; order Malpighiales; family Erythroxylaceae; genus Erythroxylum; species Erythroxylum novogranatense. The sequence goes on along the minus strand of CM057231.1, from coordinate 81,652,229 downwards.
CGTTGGGCGTGATATGCCCTGATACGGTGGCTGCTCCGGTCACAACTACCTTTATCTAATCATGTCATTATGCATGAATGCATATGTTCCAATTTCCATTTACAGTCATTTACAATCATTTACATTTCAATGTTATTTTCCATTTCTTCGGACCTTCGGTCCGATATTTCAATCATATCATTTTCAATTTATTGCATTGATGCGTCATAATCATTTACACATAACAGCACTTCAATATCACATTTCCAATATTTCGGACACCCATGGTCCGAAATCAATCAAAATCAAACACACATATATCCATCCATTATCTCCACATGGCATCAATGCGTAATATTAAACACATCAAGATTGAGAAACCAACTAGGTTACTCACCTGAACTTCCTAGCTGTCGCTTGGAAGCTCCAGCACTGTCCGTGGAATAACGATCTAACGGTGCCTCTAAAACACTCAAATAATCATTTATTACTAAATGCATAAGCAGAAAGATTCAATGATGCACATGTTCGAAATAAAGATGTACGATGCCTATTCATGACTTTCCCGGTACTATTTCCCATTTTCCACCTTCTTTTGCTCAGTATCTAACTTTCACTCAATTGATCAATATTGGGTTTTCTCGATTCGATAACATATTACGGAACTCCCCAATTTCAATTCTAATGTTCAGTCAATTTATCCAATCATATTCGCTAGGGTATTACCTCAGAATCACTATCACTATTCTCTATATCAAATTCATCCTCTATGCTCAGTTCTAAATTTCCAGTAACATTGAATTTATTTTTAAAGTCTCTCACTATACCCTAATTATCAAGAACAATCCTAAGATTGCAATTCAGTCACATTTTTAACTGTCTTTCACTAATATTGAGATCTCAAAAACCTAAATTCAAACTCTCATTCTTTTCCTCATTTGTAGACCTCTTTCTCTAGATCACAACGAATCAAACATCACCTCAATTGGAGGTCTACACCATTAGTTATGCCTCACAAATCTAATTAAATCCAATCAGAAATCTATCCCTCGTCGCGACCTCCAACCATTCGTCGCGGCGTATAACAGGTCGCTCGTCACGACGTCCGCTTGCTTGGGCGAACGTCATTACGACGTTTACGACGTCATACGCGACGCTGCGTCATGACGCAAGGCGTCTCGGTTCGCCTTTCTCCGATTGATTTTCTACCATTTCTCTCTCTAAAACCAGTAATAATTCACTCCTAACTACCCCAATCACAATATAAATGCATAAATGCATCAAACAACATTAAATAACAACATTAAAACCATATACTTACCGATTGAGCCACAAATCCTCAATTCTCCGAAAATCTTCTCCAAGCCCTAACACCACGATTCTCTCCCAAAACCTCTCAAATCTCCATTTTCCTTAAGATTCAAGCTTTGCTTTGCAAGAGGAGAAGAAGCACGCAAGAATCGAACACCAACGATCACACAAGGAGGGAGGAGAAGAATCGATCGAAGGAGAAGAGAATCGCATGCCCTAGGTGAAGGAAAAATGTTTTATTCTCTTCCAACCAAATTCAAACCTAAGGCATTATATACATCATAAGCCTATACACTTGCCACATATCCTTTATCCAATTACTCACTAAAATCTTTCTCTTTCCAAATTAATTTCCAGTCTAATTCGTCTCCGAATTTCAACGGCTTGACAAATCAGTCCGTTACTCGAAAAATTTTCGGTCCGGACATTTTCTCCTAAATTTTTAGAAAAATTTCTAAGGTTCACAATCAATTAATAGTCACTCTAAAATATTTCAAAATCAACTATTCATACCCAATTATTCCAAAATTTCAAATAAATCACAATCAAATCTAATTATCTCTCAAATCACAATTCATACCATATTCACAATCAAATGTCGGGAAATAGTCATGAATGCATGTACCTATATGTGCATGTGCAAAAGACTCATGGCCTCCAAAATTAGAGGTCAAATGAATGCTCAGTCAATAATATGCGGTAAAATCCTAACCCGTCTCAATTTACCATTATAACCTTCCCATCGGTGACGGGATGTTACAATTCTCCCCTCCTAATAAAAATTTCGTCCTCAAAATTTCATATACGATTGATCAAGAAGGCAGGGGAGTCTTTTCGATCATTGACTCTCTGATTTCCACTCATTTCACTATCTGACCAATTCTACCAATTAACTGCAATTAATACTATCAATAAACTACTCACTTTACTCAAATTCTACATTGCCTTACCGTTTGCTCATGATTACTTACAATACTTACTTTCGGTATTAACAACACATATATCAAATCAAAACAATATTTCCTAATCCTGTCCATGTAACACTTAACAAATCTGAATCAGCTTTTTGGTTTTAAACTGTCTTGCCAATCTATTCACACCACAATCACATAGAGGTCATTTAATCATGAATTTAATTTCCCTATTTACCTTTGTCTCAATCTATGCATTTTGGCCGAGGCAATACACTTCGAAGCATTTCATTTATCACTTATCAAATTACATCTCCTTAGAGTTAAAACACTAATCTCATAAGATTCTAATAGCCTCGATCTACTCAAATCATTACTCTTTTACTTGGATTTCGTAATCCCCATTACAAATTCATTTTACTCATCAACACAATACACAGTTCAAATGGTGTCACCCATACAACAATTGTTATGACCTTAATAAATTTGGACTTTACATCAATTTCATGTTCCTATGAACCCCAAAATACTAGTTGTCAATTGCTTCCAACAATCAAATCTGTTGGTTATTCACACATATAATCATTCACACAAATAATCTTTTGATGTTACTCTCTAAACTATCAATTCCTCTTTCGATGTACTCTTACTATAGCATAAAAATTTGATTGGTTCTCAAATTTTTCTCTGACAGTTTATGTAGTGGATACCACACATATCTCTTAATCGAACTATACATATCACTTTCCTCAACAATGGAGTTATTTTCGATTCTTCGATAAGGTTCATAAATTTCACACACCTTAATTTGGTCTTTGCCAATTCCTTATATGCACAACTGATTTGGAACTTCCGATAACTAATAATACATTCTTTTTGCCCCTTTGCTAGCTCGACTATTAAGACTCAGTAATCATTCAAATTCGCAAAATATCTTAATCGTTATCGATTTGCATATTCATGGACATCTTCAAAATATTTCATGGACACTCAGTGTAACAGATTTCAAATCATCAATCATAATACCACCCATGAAGCTATATTTGTCCCTCGGTATAATAATTCACTTTATACAATTTCAATAGATTGTACCCTAACCTTTACTAGGACGCTTCAGTATATATTTCAAATTCTTCAAATGTCTCCTTTACAATCATCAGTCATAACATTCACACGTTTTCCTCAAACATTCTTATCAATTTGCTAAAACCAGAAAATCTTTGACAATTCCAGAACGTATTCAGCCTTCAGTTAGTTCCAATTAACTCCAAATTTCACATACACATATCCCTTGAACTTTCGCGTTTTATCAATACCTATATCTTTATTGATTCTCCCAATATACCATGTTCGTATACTAATTCATCCCTTATTTATTCAATCAGGTTAAGATTCACTCTTATGAGACTTGCATGATAACTAATTTCCTCAACTATACCAATTCATCTATTTCATTTTTCAAATGCGTTCAATTGATTATTTATGCTTATATCCATTATCCACTCTAAACACAATTGGGACATGTTACTTTTCAGTAATACAATGTCTCCTTATGCCCACGATTCATATAACTCTTTAAATGTCGAACGTCTCCAATGAGGAGCAATTTTCTTATAATTTTATCAGTTTCATCATATCATATTCTAACACATGTTCCTTACTTTAATTTCTCCACATAACCCAATTTAGTTACGATAGATCACTCCTTGGCTTGAATAAACAATCATCATATCAATCTCGTACTTTCAGAACATGATTACACAAAATATACACAAACCGTTATTCTCCTCATATCTGTAATTAATATTTCCTTGATGTTCAGTAATTCTCTTACATAATCGGAGTCATCTCATCAACGTAATACACACTTTTTCAGTAACATATTCTATCTCTTACACTTGAGTCTCTGCTAGACTTCGGACTCCAAAATTTACTTGTTCTTCATTTCAAATTTATCTCTTCAATGATTACTCTCAAATTAAAGTGTCAGATCAACTAAACCTTATCAATCATTAATACTGTTCATAAAACTTTATCAATCAACTATTTTTCATCACTATATATATCAGTCACTCTTAATACCTCGAAAAGACCAATTTTAACTATGCATAATACCCCAATAAGAACAGCTTCATGCCATGCCTTACAAGATCGTAACATCCCTTATAATGAGGCTCAGAAGGTACTTGAACGATTTCATTTACATCTAATATCTTAGCATACATCGCTATAATCATCACATCTTATCCAAAATGTATTCACATCAATTTACCCATTAATAGCTTATACTACTAAGAACACTTTAATCCTATTTAATTTTAGATAATCTTTCTCTTTGGGTACCAGTTCTCGATCACGGGACTTTGCTATATTCAAGTCCCCCTTTTATTCCCTCAAGCTCATTACCTGTGCTATCATCATTGATAATCTCACTTCTTTCTCAATTGATCGTTACAAACATTCTCGTGCCTTACTCTAACTCATCTTGAACTTGGGGCTACAAGAATTATGATCGGAACTTGTTTAATAGGCCACCGATTACCTCTTATATCATAGTCACGCATATTATTCATTTATGCTTAATCATTTCACCCATGATGATGATCCCACTATCGATGTACGCTACGGTGATAATATAATCAACTCAACAACTTTCCTTTTGCACCCGTCCTCGCTAGTGAGGATCGATACAATCTCTATTCATTCCCAATTGATCATTATAAGCACTTTCATTTCTTATTCTAACTTAATAGGATTTTTAAATTACAAGAATTACGGCTAGCGTTATTCATTAACTCGGGCTACCATAATCAGTGTGCATTCACGTAGGCAAAGCAACTAAACCTTGACAACCTTTTTCATCTACCAATTTCATTGTCTTACAATTCAATCTCGCCATTATTGCATTATGCCCATGTATTTCAAGACTCAAATCAATATCATAGATATACAATCATTCGGATTTCGCTAACATAATTTGACTCAAAGTCATACATCATTATTCATAACTCTCGTCACCGCAATCAAACCCAATTATAACATTTTATTTCCATCCACTTTATACTTGGAAATCTTACCATCTCTATCGTATCTCTACTTTCCTCTATCAATCCACAACTATAACCTTATTTCTATCTCACATTCAAGGATATACCCAATAAAATTATAATATTGTATTTCATAATATAACCACCAATACCAGTACACTAAATCTTCATCAGTCAAATCGAATCATACACTTTTTTCCGATTCCTCGATATCCATAATTTTCCCCTTTAACACGTTCTAACACATTCTCATTTCCCCACTATTTCTAACCGCTTAAACGACTGAGACATACTCATGCATATGACTCATATACTAGACTGGGGATCAGTTGTCACTGTCTGTCGTGACATGACTTAAATGCATGTAACTTGACACATTTTTCAGAAAGCCCATGTAAGATTGTACTTCTGGGCTCTGATACCACAAATGTAGCATCCCACTCCTGCAAGACCCGAACCCGATATCGATGGTGATATCCGAGCCCGTGCCTCACGAGGGTAGTATGCTAGAACGGTCACATCAATTTAAAACTCAAAAAACCAATTAATTTCTTTTTGAAAATAATAGAGTGCGCAGATATCGGTAAACAATTTGGGCCACGATACAAAAACATTTTCAGTCAAAATCCAATTTCAGTCATAAAACCATTCATACACACATATATTCACAGCCAATTTGGGCCCAATACAATAACAATATTTATCTGCAAAAATTACAATTTTTCACATATAACCAAAATGACTCAAATGCAGACATGAGACTGATCCCGACGCCAAACTCTGCCTTGCTTGTAGCAATCATACTCCCGTTTTACTAACGGGGTAATCTTTAATTCCTGAAAAATATTTGCAATGTTGGGTGAGTTTGTGAACTCAGTGAGAAACCATCATCGATGGTTCACTCAATTCATGCATATTCAAACAATTTACACAATATCATATATATCACAACCAGAAAATCCCATACATGCAGTTTCACATTTAATCATTCATATACAATGCATATGCGACACCTTCTATTTTCATTACGTTGTTGTGACCGTGCGCCTGAAACTGTCCCAGTGACGGGCACATTGCGTTGAGCCTAAGGCTCTGATAAACGTTGGGCGTGATATGCCCTGATACATTGAGCTTGAGGCTCTGAATACGTTGGACCTGAGGTCCTGTGCGTTGAGCTTAAACCTCTCATATACGTTGGGCGTGATATGCCCTGATATGGTGGCTGCTCCGGTCACAACTGCCTTTATCTGATCATGTCATTATGCATGAATGCATATGTTCCAATTTCCATTTACAGTCATTTACAATCATTTACATTTCAATGCTATTTTCCATTTCTTCGGACCTTCGGTCCGGTATTTCAATCATATCATTTTCAATTTATTGCATTGATGCGTCATAATCATTTACACATAACAGCACTTCAATATCACATTTCTAATATTTCGGACACCCATGGTCCGAAATCAATCAAAATCAAACACACATATATCCATCCATTATCTCCACATGGCATCAATGCGTAATATTAAACACATCAAGATTGAGAAACCAACTAGGTTACTCACCTGAACTTCCTAGTCGTCACCGAAGCTCCAAAGACCGCCCATGGAATAACGATCTAACGGTGCCTCTAAAACAATCAAATAATCATTTATTACTAAATGCATAATCAGAAAGATTCAATGATGCACATGTTCAAAATAAAGATGTACAATGCCTATTCATGACTTTCCCGGTACTATTTCTCATTTTCCACCTTCTTTTGCTCAGTATCTAACTTTCACTCAATTGATCAATATTGGGTTATTTCGATTCGATAACATATTACTAACTCCCAATTTCAATTCTAATGTTCACTAATTTATCCAATCATATTCGCTAGGTATTACCTCATAATCACTATCACTATTCTCTATATCAAATTCATCCTCTATGCTCGCTTCTAAATTTCAAAGAACATTGAATTTATTTTAAAGTCTCACTATACCCCAATTATCAAGAACAATCCTAAGATTGCAATTCACCACATTTTTAACTGCCTTTCACTAATATTGAGATCTCAAAACCTAAATTCAAACTCTCATTCTTTTCCTCATTTGTAGACCTCTTTCTAGATCACAACGAATCAAACATCACCTCAATTGAGGTCTACACCATTAGTTATGCCTCACAAATCTAATTAAATCCAATCGAATCTATCCTCGTCACGACCTCCACCATTCCTCATGGCGATAATAAATCGCTCAAATCACGACGTCCTGCTTGTCACAAGTGAACGCCGTCACGACGTCTATGCACATTGCGGCGTACGCTCGTTGCGACGTCCATTAATTCCTTCGTCACGACGCTGGCCTCGGTTCGCCTTCTCCGATCGATTTTTCTACCATTTCTCTCTCTAAAACCAGTAATAATTCACCCTAACTACCCTAATCACAATATAAATGCATAAATGCATCAAACAACATTAAATAACAACATTAAAACCATATACTTACCGATCGAGCCACAAATCCTCAATTCTCCGAAAATCTTCTCCAAGCCCTAACACCACGATTCTCTCCCAAAACCTCTCAAATCTCCATTTTCCTTAAGATTCAAGCTTTGCTTTGCAATAGGAGAAGAAGCACGCAAGAATCGAACACCAACGATCACACAAGGAGGGAGGAGAAGAACCGATCGAAGGAGAAGAGAATCGCATGCCCTAGGTGAAGGAAAAATGTTTTATTCTCTTCCAACCAAATTCAAACCTAAGGCATTATATACATCATAAGCATATACACTTGCCACATATCCTTTATCCAATTACTCACTAAAATCTTTCTCTTTCCAAATTAATTTCCAGTCCAATTCGTCTCCGAATTTCAACGGCTTGACAAATTAGTCCGTTACTCGAAAAATTTCCGGTCCGGACATTTTCTCCTAAATTTTTAAAAAAATTTCTAAGGTTCACAATCAATTAATAGTCACTCTAAAATATTTCGAAATCAACTATTCAGACCCAATTATTCCAAAATTTCAAATAAATCACAATCAAATCTAATTATCTCTCAAATCACAATTCATACCATATTCACAATCAAATTCCGAGAAATAGTCATGAATGCATGTACCTATATGTGCATGTGCAAAAGACTCATGGCCTCCAAAATTAGAGGTCAAATGAATGCTCAGTCAATAATATGCGGTAAAATCCTAACCTGTCTCAATTTACCATTATAACCTTCCCATCGGTGACGAGATGTTACAACGACCTCCTTGGTATAGCAGTCCATGATGGCCCTATGTGCAGTACGCCAGTCCATCCCAAAATCACATCTATCTCACGCAATGGTAACACTATAAGGCCTGCTCTCAATGCTGCTTGATCAATCTAGATCGAGCACCCCTTGCAGACCTCTTCCAATGCAGTAGTACTACCTAGAGGTGTACTCACCTCTAGCCCATACAGTAATATCTCTCTATCCCTATGCAATCTACATGCTAAATGCGGTGCAACAAATGAATGGGTGGATCCTGGATCTAACAATGCAAATGCCTCAATATCAGAAATCGAAAGCTACTACATCTGGAGAATCCTGAGCCTCCTACAGATTCATGGCATAGACTCTAGCCTGGGACTGCGGTCGACTGCTTAGTCCCTCTGTCCTCACTACAAATCCCTCAGCTCTGCCTCGACCTCTACCTCGGCCCCTCAATCCAGATCCACCTCCCCGACTCACTGATCGTCAGTGTTGCTACGATCTCCCAAAGGATAGCGACAGAGCTCCCACAAGAAGCAGGCAATCCTCGCTTTGATGATCCATGGAGCCGCACCTAAGACAAGCTCCAGTCAATCGCCAACACTCTCCACTATGTCTCTTATCACAATGCTCGCACACTGGAGGAATCTGCCCTGAACCTCTACCACTGCCACTTCCAGCCTGAACAAACCTACCTCTCTGCCTATATCTGAACTGTCTAGCTCCTTCCAATGACCTGACAGTCCTGCTCTGGCACTTGCTAAAGCCTCAGCTAGAACTGCCCTGGTTATCACTCAACCTCTTACCCCTGGGCCCCTGACCAGTCTCAGCCTGGTTCTGTCTCATTAGCTGCTCAACTCGAACTGCAGCAGCCCTCAGCTCAACAAAAGTGCCCATATCAGATAGGGCCAATCTCGTGCGAATCTCTAGATTGAGGTCATTCTCAAACCTCCTGCACCTATCTGCCTCAGTGTAAATCAAAGCAGTAACATATCCCATAAGCTCATTAAACCTCACCTCATACGCTACCATTGTCATCCGACCCTGCCTCAACCCTATAAACTCTTGCATCTTCATTTCCAGATAAACTTTGGGCATATAATTGTCTCTAAACGCCCTCAAGAAATCCTCTCATGTCAGTAGGCAAGGCTTGGTGGTACTACTCGGGACAGTCTTCCACCACTGATAAGCTGGGCCCTGAAGGAGAGATACTGCCTAATCACATCTCTCAATCAGATCACACCCATCCGTCAAGACTCTCTCGATCCTCTCCGCCCATCCTCACCTCGGCGGTCTCAGGCCGCCATAAAGTCCACAGCCTTCTGCTTGCGCAGTCTATCGTACCTCCTCTCCCGTCTCACGGGAACTCTAGGAGGCAGCTCCTCATAATGAGGTACCGATGACTCCCTACTAGCTCCGACTGATCCTTGGTCAACTAGTTAATCAATCTGATCACCTAGAACGGATGACCTATAACAAAATAATAATTCCGATCAATTTCTGCATTTCTCACAATCATTCAAGCCTAAATAGTTACTAGTCCCAACAGATGCTAAACCATGCTCTGATACCACCTAAATGTAGCACCCTCTTATCGTAGGATACATACTGGAACGCCCGTAGGTCATTCCGACACATATCCTATGATAAGGGAGAACTACGAGCAGTCACTATATTACTTTCCATGGCATCATAATCATAAAACCATAATAATATCACTAATTTTTGAAACCCAAAAAGATTTCTCATGACGTTTCATCAAAAGCAGAGATTTACAATTCTATCAGTTTCCACTGTCTATACATAACTCTAAAAGAAACTGATACAAAAGTCTAACTAGGTCATCCCCAAAAATCCCAGCTGACCGACCTGTGAGCCATAACTTCTCTTGCCAACACAATCTACAAGCCAGGAAAAGTCCCTCTGGAGCTAGGAGTTTACTCTCTCGATCCTGAAAAATAAATTACAATTTTTGGATGAGTTTGCAAACTCAGTGAGGAACCATCATCGATGGTTCACTCAATTCATGCATTAAGCAAGCAGTTCACAGATTTTAATACAATAGCATATTCAAAAATAACACAAAGCAGTTATCACACAAGTATAAGGCATTTAACCTTCTTTCTCTTTCTTTTCTATCCACAATTCAATCATATGCATATAAAAAGAGTACATAACATTTTCCCATTATATTTCGATGTTGTGACCGAGCGCCTAAACTGTCCCAATATGGGCGCATTAATCGGTGAGCCTGAGGCTCTGAACTGTCCCATTTCGGGCACATTAAACATTGAGCTTGTAGCTCTGAACTATCCCATTCCGGGCACATTATGCGTTGATCTTGTAGCTCTGAACTGTCTCATTACGGGCACATTATACGTTGAGCTTGTAGCTCTGAACTGTCTCATTATGGGCACATTATACGATGAGCTTGTAGCTCTCGGTGGCTGCTCCGGTCACAACTGTTATTAACTGATCATGCATAGAATACATCATTCATAACTGAGCAATATCTCATTTCAATTAATCCAAATTATTGCATTCAATCAAATAGGTCTCAAATATTCACATTAAAATTTCACAATCACAATTGATCATATTGGAAACACAAAAGTTTCACATTCTCAGACAATTACACTTCTATGTCATCACTCCTAATCCTCGACCTTCGGGTCCGAATTTCACCATACACAATTCACACAAGCCCACCATTATTCTCCACAGAGCTATAAATGCAGAACTTTAAACAATTAAAGATTGAGGAACCATCTAGGTTACTCACCTATAACTTCTGAGCTAATGCCTGGAAGTCCCAGCAACGTCCGTAGAATGATGTTCCAACTGTATCTATATATAAATAAAATAATCGCCCATTACCAAATGCACAATCAGAAAATTTAGAAATGCACATGTAGCAACTAAAAGTGTACAATGCATGTTCGTGACATTCCCGACACTATTCCTCAATTTTCCTTTCTTTAATCTCAAAACTAACTTTTCACCCAATTGTCCCAATATGACAAGTTTGTTACCATTAAAAAGGATCATAGAAAACTCCAAAAATTCCACGAAGGTCTACGTCCCTTTCAAAGAGTTTGCCTATATTTACCATATCATAATATTAAACATACCTCAAAGCCAAAGTCATTTTGAACTAGATCAAATTCACCCATTGTATGAAGTTTCTAAAAGCCCCAAAAGCATTGACTTTATTTCAGAAGCCCAAAAGTTAAACTCCAAAAATCAAGAAACTATCCTTAGGTTGCAAAAGAAACCTATACCCAGCTTTCATTCAAGGTTTGGGATCTTAAGAACTTGAATTAACACTTTCTTTCTTCACATCAATTGTATACCTCTATCTCTAGTTTATAACGAATCAAAAATCATTTCATTCGAAGGTCTACATTATCAGCTATGTCCGAAATACTAAAACATATCAGTTCAGAAAAATAGGGCTCGCCGCGGCCAACGAACGCTCGCCGCGGCGTAAGGAAGTAGCTCGCCGCGACGTGGCACGCTGGAGTAGCTCGCCGCGATGTACGAGAGTAGCTCGCCGCGGCGAGAACGCTCCTTCTTGCCGCGTCATATGCAGTACGCCAGAATGTGCGAACCTGCACCTTCTTCTTCTTCGACCATTTTTTTCATCCTCTCTCTTCCAAATTTCAGTCATAACTCATCTTAAACTACCACAAGATTTCACAATCAACACCATAAATGTTTTTAACTACCAAATGAATAACATATAAGAAATTTTCTTACCTAAACAAGTTTTCCACTCTTGAAACCTTCAAAAACTTCCTTAACTCCCTACCTCACCAACACCTACGGCCATCTCTGATATTCTCACAAATTATCATCATCTCAAGGGTTTAAGGTTGGTTTAATACCAGGAAGAAGAAGAAAGCAAGCAAGTAATAAGAGAAGACTTGTAGTATGGAAGGGGAAACCAACGAGAGCAAAGAAGAGAAGAACACTTATAGAGGAGAAAAGGTTTGCCCTATCAAAGAAATTTTCAAGTCTTTCTAAGGTGAGTATCGAAAATTCAAACCACTTAGAATACTTATAACCTTTAGACCTAAGACAAGTAATTCTCTTAAACCCTCTCAAAGTTCTTTCTCTTTTCAAATTTAATTCTAGTCCAATTTGTCTCCAAATTTCAATGGCTCGACATTTTCATTTCTAAAATCATGTATCTAATTTTTTCCCAATGTCGTTGAACAGTTATTCTAGTACTATAAAGTCAATTAGTCCGTCACTTAGAAAATTTTTTAGTCCGGACACTTTCTCCTAAAATTTTCATAAAAATTTTTAAGAGTCACTAACACTGAAAAACACTCCTAAAGCAGTCCAATTCAGATTTTCAAACACGAATATCCCATATTTCACAAAACAAATCACATTTAAACACATAAGCCGGAAAATGTCATGAATGCATGTACAATATGTGCATGTGCAAAATAAATCATTCCTCTATATATAGAGGCCAAATGTATGAGCATATCAAAATATGTATTTTAAACTCCTAGTTCATTCCCAATGACCAATTTACCCTTCCCATCGGTGAGGGGATATTACATAGAAAATCACCTCGTCATAGCAATAGACTGAGAAGGGGCCTCATTCCTTAGGGTTTTGGCCTTGAGCTTCTTTGATAGGGCTTCTAACTGATCTAAGTTTCTCTGAACAAGAACAAAACAAAATGAAATCATAATGGCTAGTATGGAACAAAGGCGTTCCAACAAAGATCCATTACCGAGGTTACAAATGCTCTTTTAAAAGAGAATGGGATCAACATTGATAAGCCAATTTTAGTCTTCCAACAACTAGAACAGAAGAAGCAATGAAATTGGGAGCACCATTGTTACGTAAAGACAAACTATAAGACCGGTTTCGAGTTATTCTAAGCATACATGAGAAATAGCTTAGAAACATTCAGATATACTTTGTGAAGAAACTAACAGACAACGGAAAAGAGAAATGGAGAGAGACCTGAAGAGGAGGAAACTGAGAAGAAGGAGCAGCTTGTTCCAGAAGATTGGTCGAAGAGTGAAGGAGATCTGTCCACCCGCCCATGTCTTGTTCACTCAGCATTCTTCTTCTTTTTTCTTCCCCTCTCTCTCACACTCACTCTCCTTGATTTTAATTCAAAACCCTAATCCTTTTTGTTTCTCGGATTATTTAGGAGGGCTTGGAGGGCCCTCAAGGAAGATAGAAAATAGAAAGTTGTTAGGAGCGTGTTTATTGCAAAGGCCGAGAGGAAAAATGTCCCGTAAACGGAAGAGCAACTCACACACTGTTGGGCCCCAATTCGCTTTAAGCATGTTTTCTTTATTTGGAAGTTTAGATTGATTAAGTCCTTTTAGTTAGAATTTTTGTGTTTAGTTAATAGAAATAAATTGAAAGGATTTAGATAAAATTAGAATTTTGATAAAGTTCCTAGATTTTAAAAAGATTAAGATGGTATAAGGGCTTTTTAGGAAGATCATGAATGTTCTTAAGGCTTAAGGCTTAGGAAATGGGCTTTTAGCCCATTTTACATGACATTAAATGATGAGGAAGAATTGAATTAAATGGGGAGAAGCCATATGGTGAAGGAGAGATACGAAAGTGTTAAGAAAAAAGGAGAGTAAATGAAAACTACGTAGTTTTGGATAAAAGGGGCTTAGGTTTTTAAAGTTAAGAAACAAAGTTACCTTAGTTGTTTTTGAGATATACGAAACTTACAATAGACAAGAGAAAAGAAGGGTGACTTTCGGCCATGAGGTAAGGAGAAGAAGAAGAAGAAGAAGAAGAAGAAGAAGAAGAAGAAGAAGAAGAAAAGAGAAGGAGCTTAGGTTTTTATGCTTTAGAAAGGAAGATTGAAGAGTTTCTTTAAGAAGAAAAGGGAAGAGAAAGAGTTTTAGTTACCTTTGAAGCAAAATCAGAATTTCGTGGGTCATCTTCTAAGGTAAGAGATTTTCGAAATTCTTGGGTAATTTAAGTAGGTTTTGGTTTAAATAGCTTAGTTTAGGTATGGGTAAGGTTAGGTAGGTGTTAATTCAAGTTTTCCTTTCCTTAGAAATGTTCGATTTTGATATCCTATGTTCTTATGGGATAATTATGCTTAATGAAGGCAAATTGAGGCAATTAGAGGAACAACCAAGGCCTTTTGACCATCCTACAAGCTAAAGGAATTTAAGGTGGGTGATTCCTTAATAATTGAGTTAATGGGTATATTACCGTTTTTATAATAAATGTGAATTAAGGTTTCCAATGACTTAGAATTTTTGTAGGAATTATTCTTGTTGATGTTTTGAACTTGTATGTGATGTTCTTTGATTATGAATTTATGTTGGAATGATTTGTTTAATGACTTGTTAAGTGAAAAAGATGAAAACTTGTGATTTTAGAAAAAGATTACCATTTGGCAATTTATGTGAAAATAAATTTGTAAATGCCAGTTGAGGCAATTGGTTTTGAATTGTGTGAATTATGTGCTTTATTTGGGTTTGTGGTGATCCAGTCAGAGTCAGGTGCACCTGTCCAAACATGGGCTTCTCCCGCCTGCCCGCAAGTGGCACCGGAATTCCTTTCAAGGACTTCCATCAGTCACGGCTACACATGACCACTTCGCGAGAATGTGTAGTACGTTCCGTTTCGAATCCACCCGAACCACTTTGTTTGTAAATTTGTGATTTGCTAGGTTACTTTTGTGATATGTTAAGTTTGTAAATTGTTCGAAGTGAGAAATTCTGTTAAAAGACTTGTAAAGTGAAATTGCTTTTATTAATGTGATATTGCTTTGAACATGAAAGAATGAATAACGATTTTTGCTTATATTCTCGTTTATTAAGTTTTTACCCACGGAGCCGTCAAGCTCACCCCCCATTTCCCCTCCACAGGTGTCGAGCGAGAAACCGAGTCACCGCATCGGGATTGAGGCAATCTGATGCATTTTGCTTTTGAAGTCATGTTTTGAGAAATCAAAGCATTAGCTTGTTCTTTGTAATTTTACTTTTGTTATTTTGGGATGTAATCGGGCAAAATGCCCTCTGAAGCGTTGTATTGACTTGTTTTCAGGTAAATATAACAGTTTCGAAGTTTAAATGTACCTTGTATAAGTTTTCAAAGAATGTATAATTATATAGTAAAACTTGACAAAAGAAAGAGTAAAGTTAGATTATTTTATGTTTTGGAAGTAAATAGAATCCTAGGAGTGTGCTACTGACTTTGATTTGAAGTATATTGGGTTTGAGTTGTGATATGGAAGTTAGAAAAATGAGTTTTTATGCAAGTTGATGTGTTAGATTGAAGATTTTGGCTAGAGCATTTTTAGGGGAAGTGTTGTCCAATTTTTCCCAAATTGGACAGCAACTTGTTTTGAGTTTTAGAGTATTTTAGAGTGAGATTTTCAGTGAGATGCCTTCTTGAAGATTTTAGTGCATCATTAGAGCTTTCCAATGACATAAAGTTTGTCACATTCGGACTTAAAATGAAATAGTTATGAGAGGTGAAAGGCTTCAGCTACTGTTGATGGAAGTTACAATTTTGCAGTCCCTTTGAATGGATTTTTCACCCTCTTAGAGGCAGTTTCGAGTTTTTCTTTCTTCAGAGAAAATGTAGATTGTTCTTCTATATTTAAAATGAGGTATGATTTGAAATTATTGGAGTTAGGAATAAAAAGTTATGAGGTTGGGAATGTTGACAGTTACTGCTCATTGAGCTAAATTACTGTTCCATTGATTTTCATTTAGGCTGAAACTTTGAGAGTGTTTTTACCCCTTTAAATGATTGAATTGATTTTTGCTTCCTTCATGAAACTTGTAGGTCATCTTCTTATCTTTCCAATGAGGTAAAATATATCAGTTTTCGACTTGTGTACTAAAAGATACGAATTTTCAAATTCTTGGCATTGTGTAGGGAAATTGAAATTTTAATAGCAGCAACTTTGAAGCAATTTATGACACTCTTAATGACTAAATTAGTTTTTAAATCCTTCTAGGAAGTTGTAGAGCTTCCTTTTATCTTTGTATTGAAACTAAATTTACGAAATTTTGATTTCGGGGTGAAAAGTTAGATATGTTTAAAGCTAAAAGGTTATTTCAGTTTTTGTAAAAAAAAAATTAAATGTTCCTTGCACTCAATTGAGAGGACCATTCGGACTCTTGAGGGAATGCTCAGGGCTTGTGTGATGGATTTTAAAGGGGCATGGGATGAGCACTTGCCTTTGATCGAATTTGCATATAACAATTCGTATCATTCGAGCATTCAGATGGCTCCTTATGAGGCTATGTATGGGAGGAGATGTAGGACTCCAGTGTGTTGGGATGCAAAAGGCGACAGGAAAATTTTGGGTCCAGAGTTGATACAGATGACCGTTGATAAGGTCAACTTGATAAAACACAGGCTGAAGGCAGCTCAGGACAGGATGAAGAGTTATGAAGATGCTCACAGGAAAGAGATGGAGTATGAGGTCGGTGAGAAGGTGTTTCTTAAGACTTCCCCTTGGCAAGGGATTCTGAGATTTGGTAAGAAGGGTAAGCTGAGTCTGAGGTATGTGGGGCCTTATGAGATTCTGGAGAGAATTAGTCCGTTAGCTTACAGGTTAGCATTGCCTCCTGAATTATCCCAGATTCATGACGTTTTTCATGTCTCCATGCTGAGGAGATATCGATCAGATCCCTCCCAAGTCATTCAAGCTGATGAACTTCAGTTGAGTGATGATTTGATTTATGAAGAGCTTCCAGTGCAGATCTTGGATACTAAAGAAAAGGTTCTTAGGAACAAGACTTGTAGTTGGTAAAAGTCTTATGGAGGAACCACTCGGTGGAAGAGGCCACGTGGGAGCCATTGGAAGCTATGAAGTAGAAGTATCCCCATCTCTTCAGTATGTCAGGTATGAATTTCGATGACAAAATTCTTTTAAGGGGGGAGAAATGTTGGGCCCCGATTCGCTTTAAGCATGTTTTCTTTATTTGGAAGTTTAGATTGATTAAGTCCTTTTAGTTAGAATTTTTGTGTTTAGTTAATAGAAATAAATTGAAAGGATTTAGATAAAATTAGAATTTTGATAAAGTTCCTAGATTTTAAAAAGATTAAGATGGTATAAGGGCTTTTTAGGAAGATCATGAATGTTCTTAAGGCTTAAGGCTTAGGAAATGGGCTTTTAGCCCATTTTACATGACATTAAATGATGAGGAAGAATTGAATTAAATGGGGAGAAGCCATATGGTGAAGGAGAGATACGAAAGTGTTAAGAAAAAAGGAGAGTAAATGAAAACTACGTAGTTTTGGATAAAAGGGGCTTAGGTTTTTAAAGTTAAGAAACAAAGTTACCTTAGTTGTTTTTGAGATATACGAAACTTACAATAGACAAGAGAAAAGAAGGGTGACTTTCGCCACGAGGTAAGGAGAAGAAGAAGAAGAAGAAGAAGATGAAGAAGAAGAAAAAGAGAAGGAGCTTAGGTTTTTATGCTTTAGAAAGGAAGATTGAAGAGTTTCTTTAAGAAGAAAAGGGAAGAGAAAGAGTTTTAGTTACCTTTGAAGCAAAATCAGAATTTCGTGGGTCATCTTCTAAGGTAAGAGATTTTCGAAATTCTTGGGTATTTTAAGTAGGTTTTGGTTTAAATAGCTTAGTTTAGGTATGGGTAAGGTTAGGTAGGTGTTAATTCAAGTTTTCCTTTCCTTAGAAATGTTCGATTTTGATATCCTATGTTCTTATGGGATAATTATGCTTAATGAAGGTGAATTGAGGCAATTAGAGGAACAGTCAAGGCCATTTGACCATCCTACAAGCTAAAGGAATTTAAGGTGGGTGATTCCTTAATAATTGAGTTAATGGGTATATTACCGTTTTTATAATAAATGCGAATTAAGGTTTCCAATGACTTAGAATTTTTGTAGGAATTATTCTTCTTGATGTTTTGAACTTGTATGTGATGTTCTTTGATTATGAATTTATGTTGGAATGATTTGTTTAATGACTTGTTAAGTGGAAAAGATGAAAACTTGTGATTTCGGAAAAAGATTATCATTTTGGCAATTTATGTGAAAATAAATTTGTAAATGTCAGTTGAGGCAATTAGTTTTGAATTGTGTGAATGATGTTCTTTATTTGGGTTTGTAGTGATCCAGTCAGAGTCAGGTGCACCTGTCTGAACATAGGCTTCTCCCGCCTGCCCGCAAGTGGCACCGGAATTCCTTTCAAGGACTTCCATCAGTCACGGCTACACATGACCGCTTCGCGGGAATGTGCAGTACGTTCCTTTTCGGATCCACCCGAACCACTTTGTTTGTGAATTTGTGATTTGCTAGGTTACTTTTGTGATATGTTAAGTTTGTAAATTGTTCGAAGTGAGAAATTCTGTTAAAAGACTTGTAAAGTGAAATTGCTTTTATTAATGTGATATTGCTTTGAACATGAAAGAATGAATAACGGTTTTTGCTTATATTCTCGTTTATTAAGTTTTTACCCACGGAGTCGTCGAGCTCACCCCCCATTTCCCCTCCACAGGTGTCGAGCGAGAAACCGAGTCACCGCATCGGGATTGAGGCAATCCGATGCATTTTGCTTTTGAAGTCATGTTTTGAGAAATCAAAGCATTAGCTTGTTCTTTGTAATTTTACTTTTGTTATTTTGGGATGTAATCGGGCTAAATGCCCTCTGAAGCATTGTATTGACTTGTTTTCAGGTAAATATAACAGTTTCGAAGTTTAAATGTACCTTGTATAAGTTTTCAAAGAATGTATAATTATATAGTAAAACTTGACAAAAGAAAGAGCAAAGTTAGATTATTTTATGTTTTGGAAGTAAATAGAATCCTAGGAGTGTGCTACTGACATTGATTTGAAGTATATTGGGTTTGAGTTGTGATATGGACGTTAGAAAAATGAGTTTTTATGCAGGTTGATGTGTTAGATTGAAGATTTTGGCTAGAGCATTTTTAGGGGAAGTGTTGTCCAATTTTTCCCAAATTGGACAGCAACTTGTTTTGAGTTTTAGAGTATTTTAGAGTGAGATTTTCAGTGAGATGCCTTCTTGAAGATTGTATTGCATGATTAGAGCTTTCCAATGACATAAAGTTTCTCACATTCGGACTTAAAATGAAAAAGTTATGAGAGGTGAAAGGTTTCAGCTACTGTTGATGGAAGTTACAATTTTGCAGTCCCTTTGAATGGATTTTTCACCCTCTTAGAGACATTTTCGAGTTTTGCTTCCTTCAGAGAAAATGTAGATTGTTCTTCTATCTTTAAAATGAAGTATGATTTGAAATTATTGGAGTTAGGAATAAAAAGTTATGACATTCGGAATGTTGATAGTTACTGTTCATTGAGCTAAATTACTGTTTCATTGATTTTCATTTAGGCTGAAACTTTGAGAGTGTTTTTACCCCTTTAAATGATTGAATTGATTTTTTCTTCCTTCATGAAACTTGTAGGTCATCTTATCATTCCAATGAGGTAAAATGTATCAATTTTTGACTTGTGTACTAAAAGATACGAATTTTCAAATTCTTGGCATTGTGTAGGGAAATTGAAATTTTAATAGCAGCAACTTTGAAGCAATTTATGACACTCTTAATGGCTAAATTAGTTTTTAAATCCTTCTAGGAAGTTGTAGAGCTTCCTTTTATCTTTGTATTGACACTAAATTTACAAATTTTCGATTTCGAGGTGAAAAGTTAGATATATTCAAATCTAAAAGGTTATTTCAATTTTTGTATTAAATATATATATATATATATATATATATATATAAATGTTCCTCAAGATTTACCTCGAAAAGTAGGAATCCTCGATCAGCAGAACGCACTCTGAAAGTGAGTCGACGGTGAGTGTCGCACTCAACAGAGTGCGACACTGTTTGAATTATTTTTTTATTTTTATTTTTTTGAAAATATTAATTTCTGATTTTTTTAAAAATTTGATAAATAAAACCCTTTTTCTTATTTTTTTGTCTTTCCTCCGTTTGACCTCCGATTTTCACGATTTTTGAAGCATTGAGTTTTTTAAAAAAAAATATACCCCTTTTTTGTAAAATGAGAGTGTCGGGTTTTGGTCGGTCTTTACGGATAATATTGAAGAGAGTCAATTACGTGACAGTTTCGAATATATTTCCATTTTCGGGCGACTTTGTGAGTTATTGAGATCCGATTGAAGCGATTTTTGATTCTAACTGAACTAAAGATATGGAATTTCATTTTAGCTTAGGAATCGGATTTAGTTATGGGCCCTAAGAAAATCAATTTTATTGGAGGATAATTAGGATGGCGTTAAATTAAGTTCGATTTGAGGTTTCTTTCGTGGTGAGGAATTCTTCTCTCGTGAGATGCACGTCCAGATGTCACGTAGGATGTCGGGCACGCAACTCATCGGGGAAGGGTTCCAACACACACACTTACACATTTAGAAAAAACAAGGACAAAAGGCTCTGGTGTACTTTGATATGGCTCATTTCCTGTCGCACCACTCGGAGGGGTAAAATGCATTTCTTTTGAAAGCACTTCTTGAAACCCATATTAAAAAATAGGCTTATTTATGACTGCAAATTCGGAAAAATCATTAGACGGATGCCTAAGTTGCAACTTTCAAAGCTGCATGGGTTTTAGTCTAATTAATGATGATGACATGTATTTTAGACTTAAATTTAAATTAATAATTAATAACTAATAATCTAAATTTTGATTTAATTTAAATATTTGAAATCAATTTCTTTATTACACTGATTTTTATTTTTATTTAATTTGAATCCTACCGAAAGGATTAACTATCTTTGTATTTGAAAATTAGGTAGAAAAAACAGTCCACTGTCAAGGCATTAGAGTAATTTCCGTATCCTTTGGTATACTTTTGGTATAGAAAACAGTCCTTTGTTAGACGTCTTTCTTGAGAAAATAATCCTTTAGCACATGTTTGGTAAAAAAAACACAACTCTTGGATATGGTCATTAAGCCCTTTTACAGCCAAAATTATGTTTCTTGACCAGATGAAACATTAACAAAACATAGAGACAGTGAAAAGATTAGAAGTTGCCAACTTGAAATTTAATAGTTTAATTTTGATTTGACTGAATTTAATTTAATGTGTGCTCAGGGACAATTTTTTAACCGAAAGTACCTATTCATCATGCTAATGCACTTTTTTATTGAAATTACGTCAACAGTATATTTTTTTATCGAAAGTATTTAATGACTATGTCCATGAGTTGCTTTCTTTAGTAAAAGGGCTTAATGACCATATCCAAGAGTTGTGTTTTTTTACCAAACATGTGCTAAAGGATTATTTTCTCAAGAAAGACGTCTAACAAAGGACTGTTTTCTATACCAAAAGTATACCAAAGGATACGGAAATTACTCTAATGCCTTGACAGTGGACTGTTTTTTCTACCTAATTTTCAAATACAAAGATAGTTAATACTTTCGGTAGGATTCAAATTAAATAAAAATAAAAATCAGTGTAATAAAGAAATTGATTTCAAATATTTAAATTAAATCAAAATTTAGATTATTAGTTATTAATTATTAATTTAAATTTAAGTCTAAAATACATTCCATCATCCTTAATTAGACTAAAACCCATGCAGCTTTGAAAGTTGCAACTTAGGCATCCGTCTAATGATTTTTGCGAATTTGCAGTCATAAATAAGCCTATTTTTTAATCTAGGTTTCAAGAAGTGCTTTCAAAAGAAATGCATTTTACCCCTCCGAGTGGTGCGAGAGGAAATGAGCCATATCAAAGTACACGAGAGCCTTTTGTCCTTGTTTTTTTAAATGTGTATGTGTGTGAGTTTCTCTTCCGTTTATGGGACATTTTTCCTCTCGGCCTTTGCAATAAACACGCTCCTAACAACTTTTTGTTTTCTATCTTCCTTGAAGGTCCTCCAAGCCCTCCTAAATAATCCGAGAAACAAAAAGGATTAGGGTTTTGAATTAAAATCAAGGAGAATGAGTGAGAGAGAGAGAGAGAGAGAGGGGAAGAAAAAAGAAGAAGAATGGTGAGTGAACAAGACATGGGCGGGTGGACCGATCTCCTTCACTCTTCGACCAAGCTTCTGGAGCATGCTGCTCCTTCTTCTCGCCTCCTCCTCTTGGTCTCTCTCCATTTCTCTTTCCGTTGTCTGTTCATTTCTTCACAAAGTATATCTGAATGTTTCTAAGCTATTTCTCATGTATGCCGAATAACTCGAAACCAGTCTTATAGTTTGTCTTTAAGTAACAATGGTGCTCCCAATTTCATTGCTTCTTCCTGTTCTAGTTGTTGGAAGACTAAAATTGGCTTATCAATGTTGATCCCATTCTCTTTTTAAAGGAGCATTTGTTACCTCAATAATGGATGCTGTTCGGAACGCCTTTGTTCCATACTAGCCATTATGATTTCATTTTTGTTTTTGTTCTTGTTCAAAGAAACTTAGATCAGTTAGAAGCCCTATCAAAGAAGCTCAAGGCCAAAACCCTAAGGAATGAGGCCCCTTCTCAGTCTATTGCTGCGATGAGGTGATTTTCTAACACTTGGGATTATCACCCATTAAGCTACACATTATTTCCCCAGAAACCATGAGAGAATTTCTTATACACTTTCAGGAGGATAGAGTTAAAATTTCCTCTCTATTTTACTTTGCATTCCATCTGCCCTACCAAGTAAATGTATGAAGGGCATATTATTTTCTCAATGTGTTACTCTTTCACAAGCTTCTTGCACGTGAAGGAATAAATGCTGAGCAACTTACACAAGATCTTAAGTCTTTTGAGTTGAAGGTAAATATTCTTGTTCGATCTAGTTGATTTCTGTGGTGGATTAGTGCAAATTTCCTTTCAACTTTCCTTTTCTTATTTGTTGGTTTCTTTTCCTCTTTGAAGACAACATTTGAGGATGTGTTCTCAACTGAGGCTACAAGCATTGAAGAATATCTACAACATATAGTTTTGAACTCTTAATTATAGACTCACATCTGACTTAACTTTACCGTAAATCTAGAGTGTATTTCTTTGAGTCTAATTTTTGAGTTGTGGATTGTCTTCCATCACAAGCTTAAGTATTTTGCGTTGTTCATATTGATTAGTCATCAAACCTTTTGACGTTTAAACCAACCAAGTTTTATAAAGGTATTGAAACCTGTGAATACGACTATGTATCTACTAGCTTATAAGTTTTGGTGCAATAGCGCTTAGAAAAGAAGGATAAAGAACATGAGAGATTTCACCCAGGAAGTGTGGCCCTGGTTTTGCATTAGGCAAGCCATAATGTTTCTGAATTAGAAAATCTTTCAATTCTCCTATTTCATGAAATATTTATGGTCAATTCTTCATGCTTCTGTTTTGTGTCTAGCTCTTGCTTTTTGCATGCGATTCTCTATTTTAATTTTCTTAGTTAATTATTTGCCTAAGTGAGAAATTGATTTTGTAATAAGTTACATTATGTCTTCGTTCATGTATAGTTTCCAGTTCTATGCATGGTTATAGTATGTACGAATGTCTCCATCGCTTCTATATCACATAGATCACTCTATTTAGTAGTGATAACTGCTCTCCTAGTGTATTTCGCCTTACTTGTTAGATATTGTCTTGATGCTCAATGAGAATGAATTAATTCTCTTTTTCTTTCAACCTTTTTGGTACAGGTTCATGAAAACGCCATGGTTTCTGCCATACAGGAAGCTCAAAAGGATAATCTTAGAAGTTTTAATGATTATATAATGAAGGTTTTGAGGTTCGTCTTTGATTCAATGTTTGATTTGTTATAGTTTTCATTTCCTTATGGAATTTGGACTTCATGGATATAAACAATGGAGCAATGGGCTGCTCTTTTAGCATGCACTACTCGTCTTTTTGTATGTTCCCGAAGAGATTGTTGGGTCCCTTTATAACTTATCCGTATGCAACTTCATCTCCTCTTCAGTTTCCTTGACATATAACATGCAATTTTTCAAATTTCCTACTATTTTGGCCTTAGTACATCCATAAATGTTTAAGCTGAGTACGCTATAGTCCATTGGGTGAAGGATTTATTTGTTGTCCAAAAGTTGCCATTGTCAGAATTTTTCATGCATATCATTTAGAAGACTTATGTTTCAACTGTAGCCAATTTTAGATAGGCATTTTGGTGAATTGCCTTATTGTTGCTTCTTGATTTTTGGTTTACATTTTTATTGATTGTTGTGGAATTGAATTAAGAAAAAAAAAATGATGCTTGTTCTAGAATTACAATAGACTAATCTTATCCATCCAACCTAACCTTTGTTTGCTACTGTTCCCTCCTACTCTTTTTGATATAGAGAGTGTTATGGGGTTGTTTTACGAGAAAGTAATCTGATTTTAGCCCATTTAATACTTGATTTATGTCGTCTACAAACATTTTATCTTGGATATCTGTATTTCTTTTTGCAAAGACTAGTTTTCCCCTTTTAAGTACGAGCATACAAGTTGTCAAAATTATTGGCTTACCAAAATATCGTTGGAGTTTGTTTGGAAATATCTAATTTCAATCCTCCTACATATTGCATTTCCCTTCTTTAGCCCTCTTTCTTTAATTGATTTTTCTAGTGCCATTGAAGAAAGAGTAAATTATAGTTTAAATTTATAACTTTACTCAAATTTTCAATGCTTGCCAAAACTTACAAAAAAATCAATTAAATACCTAAAATTTCAGTTTGTTTCAAATATATCCAAACATTAGTGCTGCTAGGTTTTTTGACATGGAGGGTTAGCTAATTGACCTTACCATGAAACCCCCTCATCTCTCTTTGATGAGACCTCATCTTTTCTCCATATTGCAATACGTACAATCTTAGTTATCACCAATATTTTGATTGCAATTCTATTGTTTTAAAGTCCAGAAATAACAAGAAGAAATTTTACTTTTAAAATATATCTGGCCCTCTACATCAACCACCCTAATGAGTGGAGTGAACGGACCTGAGGTCTTAGTTATATTTGAAACAAACTGGATTACGGATTTTATTAATTTTTTAATAGTTCTAGCTAGTATTGAGGAATTAATTAAATTTTAAATATAATTAACCCTTTAAAAAATTTAAACCTTTCCATAAACTTAATTTAATAGAGATAATTTGTTAGTTTTCTTCCTTGTATCTGTAAACGATCTAGAAGGGGGGTTGAATAGATATTTAAATCCTTTCGTAATTTTCTACAATAAAATCAGAAGTTAATTCACACAAAAAGATTAGAGAAGAAGATCAAACACTGTTTTTATAGAGGTTCGGTGCTAAGACCTACGTCCTCTACCTAAGTTTCCACTTAGGATTTTGCAAACCACTTTATTACACACTTTGTAGTTCAGTGTGAACTCTTATAATACCGCTTGATTTTCGGTTCAAACTACCTTTACACTTGATTTGTCTTCCGGCACAAATCCTACCAACACCACTTGATTTCCTGCTCAACCAACCTTTATAAATGATTTGTCTTCCGGAACAAATCCTACCAACACCACTTGATTTTTGGCTCAAGTTACCTCACACGTGACCTTTCACTAGTCACTCAAATTGTAAGAGAAATAATATAAAGGTTGAAGAACAAATACTCAATATAATTGTGTAACAAGATAAGAACAATAATGAGCAATTTTGGAGCAATAGGAGAGTATTTTCACTTGTAGAACTTCTATAGTCTCTTCATCGATCATCCACTCTTTATACTTGAAGAAAAATAGTTGTTAGAAGTCATTCTAGTCGTTGTATGATTGTTATGACCGTTCCTTAACAATCTCCTTTCCATTTGTGGCTAATTGGACCGTTGGAATTAATTTGTTGTACTCATAAGTCGACTTGTCGAGTATATAAGTCGACTTGTGTCAACTATTTACGTAAAATTTCATCTCCGCTCTTCAATAAGTCGACTTGTGCTGTGTAAGTCGACTTGTGCTCCTCGATAAGTCGACTTATGTACTGTTAGTCAACTTGTGTTGACATATATTCATATGTTAGTCGACTTATGCTTTCTAATCGACTTATCTTGTTCAGATCTTGATGTATAAGTCGACTTATCTTATCTGAGTTTACTTTATGTTGACTTCAACGGTAACATCCAACCAAATCTTCCATAATCCTCATTATTAATGTCTCTTTCACTTATAAGGAAACTCCCATCTTGATTCTTCAATGATTAATCACTTGCCCATCTTGATTTGCACAATTCTTTCATTGAATAATAATCCAAAAATACCTTAAATAATTTCTTAACTAATTCTAGATATTTTATTATTATCAAAACATAAAAGGGATTTAATTTGTCAACCACCATTGGTCCAACAGTATCTTGTTTTCAATCTCTCCCAATGCTTTTCTTGGATTTTGATTTCAATCATTCCTAATGCTTTTTTATGGAAGTCCTGCTATTAACATTGTGCTAATAAATTTAGGCAATTAAAGGATATTATTATTCGAAGAATCTACAATGAGGACATTATAATAATAATGCTATATATTGCAGGAAGATTGGTAAAAGGAAAAACGTGACTTTCTTTAGAGCAACTTAGTTGATAGCTCTAGTCCTACACATCCTGGTCAATTGATGTCTATAACTTCCAGTTCTCAAGTTTCCTCTGGCAGGTCAGACATGAAGCTCATAGCAAACAAGCCTATAGTGGAGAAAAAGGCTTCAGCCTATGCTGCTGTTATGAAGAATCTTAACAATGCAAGAGAGCGTGGCTTAATATTTAAAGTAAGGGCAGTTGTTTTTTATTTTTCCATGCCTCTTCCCTCAGTGTGTGTGAAAGATTTATATTTTAATCGGCTTTAGTAAGATAAATCTTCATCTGAACTGTTTCTTCATTGCTTAAACTTCTTCCTGCACCATGTTCTTGTTAGCTAGCTGATTTAAACACATACATATTGACTTGAAAGACATTAGTAATCGAGAAAAAAGCAGTTATGAAGTGGGTTAGAAATGCGTGTTGATGTTTACATGAATGGGATTGAATTTGAATGATCTAAAAAAAAATTTTGGCCACTGAAAAGATTTATATGTACTATGCAGAAGTTGAAAAATCTATAAGAGCTCCTATGTACAACAAACTTTACCATCTTGAAAAGCCCAAGAATTTTGTAATGGGGACTCCAAATTAGAAGCAAACTGAATCTTTGGGTTGTTGTTCCTTTGTTTCTCTATCACATTGATCCATTAAAGAAGCAAAAGGGTTTCAATTTCTGTGTGTTTATTATCTGTTGTTTATTCTTCTAGCCTACAACAGCTTTCAAAGTTGTCTATGAAAGTTTGGGGCTTGAAACATCTGCTCGAAAATCAATTAACATGCAGAAGATATGGCACCTTATTCAAGTAAACCTAAAACATTTTCCTAAGCTTCTTCTGAGGTCATCTAGTTCAGAACTTGTTTGTTTCCTTTTGAGTTCCTGTCATTAGAAAATCTGACAACGTTAATGTGATTGACAGACACTGCTGGGCGAAAACTCAAGTGTGCAGTGGAACTTTCCGAGAAAAATATCTTTAGTACTTGGTGCAAGGCGCCATCTAGAATGGGGGCATGAAAAATATATGATGGATACAATACAAAGTCATCTTGCACACGTATTAGAAGTTTGGATAATTTTTTACATT
Source organism: Erythroxylum novogranatense (assembly GCA_029891385.1). Lineage (NCBI taxonomy): Eukaryota > Viridiplantae > Streptophyta > Magnoliopsida > Malpighiales > Erythroxylaceae > Erythroxylum > Erythroxylum novogranatense. The sequence goes on along the minus strand of CM057231.1, from coordinate 81,624,189 downwards.
AATCTTGAAATTGATATTTGCTATAAATCAGTTTTCGTTTTTCAACTCGTTAAAGTCTTGTCCTTGATGCCTTCTTACTTTTGCTCTTCATTAATGTTTTCCTATTTATTGTGATCTTATGTCAGGCATCCCTTGGCAGACCAGTTGGAAATTTACAAAGAGTTCACGCATTTCTTCGGGTTTGTCTGGCTCTTACTATTTGACTTGACTTACAAGTTACGGCCTTCTTTCAAGATTTTATAATATTTTCTTTTTCCTTTTTGGACAGGTTCGTTTAAGGGATTATGGAGTTCTTGATTTTGATGCAGGTGATATTCGTAGACAGCCTCCATTGGATACCACCTGGAAACAAGTATGTTGTTTCAGATTATTGTTTAGTTTTTAACAGTTCAAAAATCAAGGAGTAGAGAACTTTGTTAGCATTACCCTTATTCTGAGTTTTTGGTGTGATTTCCAACAATAACTGTTTTAAATTATGGGTGCTGCTTGGAAACACAGCTGAATGTGAATCTTGAAAATCGTTGAATATGGGTTGCCTAAATGGTCTTGCCTAAAGTTGTTAACAAATCACCTTCATTATTACATAAAATTCTACAAAGAAAGAGCTTTGCATGTTACAAGTGAAATTGGTTAGAGTTGATTTTACTGTTCGTGAGATTCTTCAGTTTGTTTCACTTGATTCTTCCTCTGAAATAGGAGTTCCCTTATCTTTGTGATCTTGAATCAATTAAAAATTACTGAGAACGGGCCTTAAGGCTACCTAAGTTAAGTCAGATGCGAGTCTATAATTAAGAGTTCAAAACTACCTGTTGTAGATATTCTTCAATGCTTGTAGCCTCAGTTGAGAACACATCCTCAAATGTTGTCTTCAAAGAGGAAAAGAAACCAAGAAATAAGAAAAGGAAAGTTGAAAGGAAATTTGCACTAATCCACCACAGAAATCAACTAGATCGAACAAGAATATTTACCTTCAACTCAAAAGACTTAAGATCTTGTGCAAGTCGCTCAAGATTTATTCCTTCACGTGCAAGAAGCCTGTGAAAGAGTAACACATTAAGAAAATAATATGCCCTTCATACATTTACTTGGTAGGCCAGATGGAATGCAAAGTAAAATAGAGAGGAAATGTTAACTCTATCCTCCTGAAAGTGTATAAGAAATTCTCTCATGGTTTCTAGGGAAATAATATGTAGCTTAATGGGTGATAATCCCAAGTGTTAGAATTTAGCGCCCCTGATTGAGCCAAGTTTACATTATAAATTGGCTGCATTTTCATAGCTGCTTATGCATTCATTGACTCCTAATTGATGATTTTTGTGCTTAAACTGGTCCCTGATAACGAGCTCTTTTAATTCACAATTTGTCAGTAAATTGTCATGATTTGATATTAATTTCTCTATAATTTTCATGAGGACAATTGATACTGCAAATTGTTATTTTATTGCAGGAGCAAAGGAGTCAACTCATCAGGAAGTCAACAGGTCATGAGGTCCTATCTGCACGTCGCGACGCATGTTAATCCACACGTCACGACGAGCAAATCACTTCCACACGTCGCGACTCATGTTAATTCGCATGTCGCGACAAGCAGGCAATTTTGCACGTCGCGACGAATATTTATTCACACGCCGCGACGTACGAGCGGATATCCGACCTTAAATGGAAAGTTTGCCTCACTGTTCTGACCCGACCCGCATCCATTATATAAAAACTTTGCTATTTTTAGGTCAAAAGGGGAGATATTGAAAAGACGCTGAGGAGGCAGCAGAGATGACATTCCTTTCCACCATCATTTTCCATTTTCATCATCGTCGATCATCACCATCTTCGCACCCACAAGATCTTACGCTACTACATGAGTATCGCTCAATCTTCAGCAATCGAGAGCGTACCGAAGTTATCGTAGCTAAATCACATTCCTCTTGAAGATGTAGCAATGGCTTGAGTTCACCGAGAGCTTCAAAGGGAGTAATCATATAGTGTCTCAAGTTTAGTTATATTTGTGTAAACTCGAGTTAGAGATTGCATCTGTAGATAACTAGATTAGCATGGTTATAGTTTAACCGCAGTGTCTTTGAACACTTTGTTGCAATTTGTACATAGTTATTTGTAGAATTTCGATGCTTAATATATGAAGTCTCATATATTTCATTCGGATATTGGGGTTGATCTTTTGAAACTTAGTGGATTCTATCCCCAAAAAATCATTTTGAGCCGTGATAGCCTACGCCCATTTTTAAGAGGATTTTATCAATTTGATTACTATCTGGGTTTTTGTTAATTTCATTTTATTCATAAAATCAAAAAAATATACTTTTTACACTTTTGCCTGCAATTGAGTTAAATTTGTTTAGTTCTTTCAATGACCCAAAACCCCATTTTATCAACTTTGATTGCAATTTTTGGTAATTAGGCTAGCTTAGACCTTTTTCATTTGATTCCTATTAAGTGAGACGACTCGAGGTTGCATCCTGTATTGCAATCTTTGGAATTATTATTTTTGACTGGTTTCGAAGGATCGATCGTAAGGTCGACTCGACAAAGCCGCGATCAAATTGGCGTCATTGCCGGGGAACTAAGAAATTGGTTTACCGTAGGATAGCCATTGTCATTCATTTCAATTGTCGTTGATAATCGGAATCTTTGCTTTAGCAGTGCATTTAGTATAGTTTGATTTTCACACTTGTTCATAGTATAGGTTTGATATCCCTTTGCACAAGCATACTCCATACTTTAATTTTTCTCTTACTTAACAAGTTTTCCACACATACACACTCATACATACATCCATACACTCATACTCTCGCATTCATCGCATTTCACTTTTATCCGATTTTGTGTGACTGTGAGAATTTTTTTACCATTTCTTTTATTTGTGGATTGATTTTTGTGCATGCCCAGGAGAGGTAGACTTGTTCAATTCCAACCTGAAGTTGAGAGACATTTGAGGAGACTTAGGAAAGAGAGGAAAGAACAAGAGAGGAGTAGAGTAGTTGAGCGAGAAAGAGAAAATATGGCTGAAAATCCAAACATTTTCCCAAATCCTGACTTTCCTATATACCAACCTAGAAATGGGACTAATGGAGGAAATGGTGAGCATGAGAGAGTAGGAGAGAACAATGAGAACCAGAGACGTAGGACTATTAGGGAAGTAACAACTTCTGATGTGCATTATGATCCATTTACTACTGCTTGCCCTAAATTTGATGTTAATTTTGAGATTAAAGGTTTGTTGATTAATTCCCTTCCTAAATTTCATGGCTTGGTAGGAGAAGATCCGTACATGCACCTACAAGCTTTGACGATGATCTATCAGAGTATGAAGCCAGTAGGAGCTACTTTGGACCAAGTGCTATGGAAGATATTTCATTTGTCCTTGGAAGGAAAGGCGCGAGAGTGGTACATGAGTCTTCCGAGGCATATGGCCAATGTTTATCATAGCTGGGCCAACCTGAGGAAGGCCTTTTTGGAGAAATATTTTCCAGCTTCTAGGACATCTTCGATGAGAAAGGAAATTTATTCAGCCCGCCAGGAGTATGATGAATCACTATATGACTATTGGAACCGCTTCTAAGATCTTCTGTCCAGATGCCCCCATCACCAAATTCCTGATGAACAATTAGTGCAGTATTTATATGATGGGTTGAAGAGTCAGGAGAAAGGTATGTGAGATGCTGCATCTGGAGGATCTCTGATTGACCTTACAACATTGGAAGCATGGGACTTGATCAAGAAGATGGCCTTAAACCATCAACAATACAGTGTGAGAGATTCCAGAGGATTGAATGAATTGGGAGCTTTAACAGCTCAAGCCAAGAGAATGGAAATTCTAGAAACAAAGGTAGATTCGCTGGAGAGCAGGATAACATCACAGTTGTCTTGTATTACTGCAGAATTGAAGAACTTGAATGTGCATCGCCCATCATCTTCAACGGATATTACTGCACCTAGTTGTGACACTTGTGGATCGGTGATGCACATATCAAGTGTATGCCCTGGATGATATGAAGAGGTGTCAGCAGTGTATCCAGGAAGAGCTAATCAGAAGTGGGACCCATACTCCAACACATACAATGAAGGATGAAAATCTAATCCAAGATTCGGTTGGAGGAATGAAGAAAGCAGGGCATCAAACAGATTTCTACAAGGGGGAGGAGCTGGCACTTCCACTAGCCAGTTCCCTAATCAACACCAAGCCCTAATAGTCCCACCAAAGGAAGACACCAACCAATTGCTTCATAACATGATGACTCTGATGAAGGAATAGAGGGATTCTAACGCTAACCAATTTAATGCCATTGCTTCTCTTATTCAACAGGATTCCTCAAAAACTGCTGCTAGGTTCAATGCCTTGGAGAAAAGAATGGAACAATGGGAGACCAAGGCGGAGAACATTAATTCATATGTCACTCAGTTGTCCAACAACATGAGTGAGAATCAAGCGAAAAGCAGTGGGACTATTCCTTCTAATACTGTGATGAATCCCAAGAGTCTCAATGCAATTGCCCTCCGGAGTGGGAAGCAAGTGAGGTTTAATCCTCACGTAGATGAAGAGGCATGTGATGAGGATGTTGAGAGTGCAGAAGTGCCCCTACCCAAGGAAAAGATTAAGAAATCAGAAAGTGTGAGAGAAGAAGAGCTATTGAAAGAGAAAAAGCATGCTTCAAGAAATAAGGGAACTACTTCAGAGAGTTCTAATGATCAAGCTAAACATGGAGAATCGAGCAATCAAGCTGGCAAAGGTAAGGAGGTAAGTATTCAAGACCTTCCTTTTCCAAACTCATATTTGATGAGCAAGCGCATGAATGAGATTAAACATGAAAAGGAAATTATTGACTTGTTTGGGTTGAATGTTCCCTTGCTTGATTTGGTGAATAGAGTTCCAACCTATGCTAAATATTTGAAGGACTTGTGCACTAACAAGAGAAAGTTTAGGTCGAATGAGAGAGTCTAGGTAAGCTCCAATGTGTCTGCATTGTTCAAGCCCCAAATTCTAGTTAAGTGTCAAGATCCCGGATCGTTCACTATTCCTTGTGTTATAGGAAAGGTGACCATCGGACGAGCACTATTAGATTTAGGGGCGGCCATCAATGTGATGCCTAAATCAGTCTACGAGGCCCTAAGAGTGAAAAGTATAAAATCTACATCTGTAGTTTTACAATTGGCCGATAGATCCTTTAGGCATCCCATGGGAATAATTGAGGACACTTGGTCCAAGTAAAAGGTTTAGTGTTTCCTGCAGACTTTTATGTTCTTGGCATATCTACTAAAGTTGTGCAGGACACTTCACTGATTCTCGGACGACCCTTCCTTCGGACAGCAAGCACCATGATAAGCATGAAGGAAGGAAAGATAACCATGGAGGTAGGTGACCAGCAGGTAAGCTTCAACATGTATGAAGCAATGAAACACCCCCATGAGGATTATTCTCTGCTTGGAGTAAATATGCTTGATACGGTCATTGACGATGTATGTAATGATTTTGCACAAACTTTAACATCTTCTATTGACAATCTCTTTGGAGAGAGTTTTCTTGCTGAGGATTTCGCAGGAAATCCTTTGAGTAAGGGATTGGACATGGAGCTACCCAGGAGCCAAGTTGCTGAGATGAAGCTTGGATATCAACCGGATGACCATCCCGAGCTACAGGACCCACCGTGAGCCCAGTTTGTTTCCCTACCTGCATTCTCAATATATTCATGCGCATTACTTGGAATTGTTATGAAATTTTGTGTTGCATGTGTAGGAAAATCCCGGTGTGAGCATCACATGCCCACGGTGCGGAAAACAAAAAATTTTTATTCCGGGACCTTCCCGAAAGCCAGGATCCATATGTCTATATAATAAACTCAAACCATAACGGCCAAAGGAGACCGTCTCTAACGGTATCCACGCAGAGATCGAAGAACCTAACCGGGACAAACCCTTTGACCCGGGAATAGCTAGAACAAATTAAAGACTGCTAGATCTTACCTTTGTTCTTGGAGAGCTTGAGAAACGATGGAGAGAAGGAGAAAACTTGGAGACCAAAGTGATGATCGTTGGAGATGAGAGATGAGAGGAAAAAACTCTTTCTTCCTTCTCTTTCAAAACCCACGAAGATCATCATCCCCCTAAGACCAAAGAAACTCTTTCTTTCTTGCTTTTTCTATATGCCACGATCATCATCTCCATTCTCCCTTTTTCATTTTGTCTTTTAGTCATTAAATTCCATTTGATGACTAAGTAAATAAAGGAAGCTTCTTCTCCTCTTTCATCCATCCACGTTTCACATATATATATATATATATATATATATATATATATATATATATATAATTCTTTAATTAATTAATAACATATATATATGTATATATAAATGTCAAGTGGTCCACCACACTGGGTCGATCCTACCGCCCACTGGTCCCTAGATGGGAAAAACTCCGAAACGCTTTTCAGCAATATCGATGTCGCGATCTCATCGGGACATATCTCAATCTCATCGGGATCCATTTAATTCTATTGCTTCCATATATTGGATCTCTATCCAAAACTATTTTACTTAATTCTCCGAGACACTCTTATCGCTGTGACCCATTAGGTTCCCGGTTATGTTGGCCACTTATATTAACACTTAATCTGAGCAAGTCATGAGCGGTATCTAGCAATACATCATGACCCCCAATTGACCGGAAAGTACTTGGTTTGACGAATGAAGCTATATTCATCATGAACCATATTACGAACCTTTTCATAGACAATTACCGTGCAATTCGTCCTTTCACCATGCTATACCCCACTTGGTTATGAGTATGGGCAATGTGTCAACTCTTACTAGACTGACTACGTCAAATCTAGTCCAAGTGATTTCAGTTCTCGTCTTGGGACTCATTACTTTATATGTCACTGAAGACACTCTTCATGACATATATATATACTCCGGCCAGAGATTTCCAAGTAATGACCCTAACAAGAGGCCATGGGTATCATCTTCTGCTATCACAGAAGTGGTGAATCCTTTATTGGCTACTCAATTACCTTCGAATACCTCAAGTCGTACTCAAGCACCACCCTATGAGCGACCTCAGTAAGGCAACAAGGAATGGAGTCAAAGCACGTAATCAAGATTCAAGATATCCTCGAGCACCTCAAGTCTAAGGATACTGCACCATTGCTATGATGAGATTATCACCGACATTGAATAGGACATCCATGTGATGATCTCATAGCAGGTCATCCAATGTACTTACTACCTCTAGTAAGTATCCACATCTCAACCCTAAATATCTCATATTTACAGTTTCTGAGATCCACTGTTTGACCAAATCAAGAAGTTTGAGATGTGCTAGTCTTTTCGGATTACCGATGTCCAGTCTCAGTAATCCTATGACTAGGGATAATTTAGATACTGACATAATTGCACATGATAGGAATCTCAGTAGTATGATCACATCATAATTTCCTTCATGCTATGTCATATATCATGGACTTCATTAATTTGCTTATCGATCAATATCAGTTCATAATTAAAGAATAGCAACGTAATGAAATATGCCTTTCTTTATTTATTCATAAAGACTGTACACAAATTTGTACAAAATGCACTAAAGGCGATTGCCTTCAGGGCACTACTCTAACAATCTCCCACTTGACCTAAAGTCAATCGCCTTGATATCTAATACCATAAAGCGAGTACATGAGAATCAAAACTCTTCGTGACAATGGCTTTGTCAACGGATCGCAATATTCTACTCGGGAATTCTCTCGATCTGACATCACCTCGCCCTATGATCTCCTCGATCGATGATATCTGCGAGTATGCGGTTTGGATCGTTGATGAGACCTTGGTTCTTCGTCGCTGCAATAGCCCCATTGTTGTCACAATACAATCAGATGGGCCCATCATCGCTAGGAACCACACCAAGTTCAAGAATGAACTTCGATCCAAACCGCTTCCTTTCTCGCTTCAAGCGGCAATGTACTCTCCTCGGTTGTTGAATCGGCGCTTGTCTCTTGTTTGGAACTCTTCCAACTAATCGCCCGCCATTCATGTGAATACATAACCTGATTGGGATTTGGAATCATCCTTATCGATTGAAAACGGCATCTGATACCCACTCACCGGAGATCTCCATCCCTATATATCAAGAACACATCCTTAGTCCTTCGCAAGTACTTGAGGATATTCTTGACATCCACCCAAAGACCTCACCAGATCCGATTGGTATCCGTCAGTAACACTTAGAGCATATGATACATCGGGTCTCGTACATAAAGACAAACGTATATGATAGATCCTACCACAGATGCATACGGGATCATATTCATGCAAGCATCCTCTCATCTTGTGTCTTAGGACACATAGATTTTGAGAGTGTTATCCCACGAGTCACGGAAGGTACCCTCTCTTGGATTGCTCCATGCTAAACCTTTTAGCATCTTGTCTATGTCGTTGATTGTGAAAGACCAAGCAACCTTTTGATCTATCTCTATAGATTCTTATCCCTAGGATATAAGTTGCTTCACCAAGGTCTTTCATGGCAAATTATTTGACAACCAAATCTTGACCGATTGTAGCATAGAGACATCGTTTCCTAGCAATAATATGTCATCTATATACAGCACAAGGAATACGATTGCGGTCCCACTAACCTTCTTATACACACATTCATCCGGATTTTGTGAGAAACCAAACTCTTTGATTACCTCATCAAACGGATGTTCCAACTCTGGATGCTTGTTTCAATCCATAGATGGATTTACGAAGCTTGCATACCTTTTCGCCATCATAGGAGGTGAAGCCCTCGGGTTGTGTCATATACATCCTTAGCTAGATTTCCATTTAGGAAAGTCGTCTTCACATCCATTTGCCATATCTCATAATCATAATGAGTGGCAATGGCTAGGAGTATCCTAATGGATTTAAGCATTGCTACTGGGCTGAAGGTCTCGTCATAGTCAACTCCTTGTCTTTGATGAAAACCTTTAGCCACAAGCCTTGCTTTATAGGTAATCACATTACCATCCATGTCGGTTTTCTTTTTGAAAACCCATTTGCACCCTATGGGTTTGATTCCTTCGGGTGCCTCAACCAAAGTCCATACTTGGTTTTCATACATGGAATCCATTTCAGCCTGCATGGCATGAAGCCATTTCTCAGACTCTGAACTCTTCAGAACCTCTTCATAGGTGGTAGGCTCATTATCTTCTATGAGCAATACGTCATCCTGTTCATTCACGAGAAATCCATATCTCTCAGGAACAAAGTGTATCCTACGTGACCTACGAATTTCGTGTGTTGTAGAAGGTTGAACTGTTACTTCATCTGTATGAGTCATAGTTTCGAGTTCAGCGGTTGATTCAAGCGTCTGCTCGAGCATCCCGAACTTCTTCAAGCTCAATTTTGCTCCCACCGCCTTCTTGTAAAGAAACTCTTTCTCTAAAGAGACAGATGCTTGAAACAAACACCTTTTGTTCCTCAAGAAGGTAGAATTGATATCCCATTGTTTCTTTAGGATATCATATGAACAAACACTTGTCAGACTTTACATCAAGTTTATCTGACTGTGTCCGCTTCACATAAGCAGGACAACCCCAAACTTTCAAATGAGTAAGATAGGGTCTTTTGTTAGTCCACATCTCATATGGAGTAACATCAATCTTTGATGGAACTCGCTTAACAAGTAAACAATTTGTCTCGATTGCATATCCCCAAAAGGATTTTGACAACTTTGCAAAGCCCATCATTGATCGTACCATGTCTAACAAGGTTCGATTTCTCCTTTCTGCCACACCATTATCTTTGTGGTGTGGAGGAGTCCATTGAGATAAAATCCCATTATCTATGAGATAATCCAAAACTCTTAGTCTAAGTATTCCCCACCACGATCGGATCGTAATGTCTTGATACTTTTCCCAAGTTGGTTTTCTACTTCATTTCGAATTGTTTGAACTTTTCAAATGCTTCATATTTGTATCTCATCGACATCGGTACCCATATCGAGAATAATCATCGATAAAGGTAATGAAGTAAAGACAACCACTTCTGGCATGGATGGACATCGGACCACATACATCTGAATGTATTAGGTCTAATACTCCAGTCGCTCGTTCATCCTTTCCCTTAAAGGGTAATTTAGTCATCTTGCCTAATAAACAAGATTCGCATGTGTCATATGATTCATAATCAAATGACCCTAAACTACCACTCTTATGGAGCTTAGCTATGCGTCTCTCATTTATATGGCCATGCGACAATGCCATAAGTAAGTTGATTTTAAATTATCTCATTTATGTCTTTTGTGTCATTGACATTCATAATTGGATGTGACATATCTAATATGTAAATTCCATTGCATAATGTACCAGTACCATAAAGCATTCCATTCAAAGTAATAGAACAACCATTGTTACTAAAAGTCAAATAGAAACCAAATCTATTTAAACAAGAAATGACAATATGTTCTTTGTTAATACAGTACAAAATAACATTCATCCAATTTAATTACAAGCCCGAATGGGGAGTGACAAAAAGTAAGTGCCTACGGCTAATGCAAAGAACTCTTGCTCCATTTCTCACACGCAGTCTAGTTCTCCTTCATGAGCCGCATCATCGTCCTCGAGGCCCCGCATATCATTGCATATGTGTGAGCCACAATCGTATCTAATACCCATATGTTATGGTCGAAAAAAGATAACCTCAATGACAAACATACCGAAGAAGCCGAGGCATCCGATGCCTTCTTCGCTTCAATTCATCCAGATAGACTTTATAATTTCGCCTTCGATGGCCGTCTTGCCACAATGGAAGCAAGTTCCTTTAGTGCGCCTCTTTGTTTTTCTTCTTGGCTGCACTTCCTTTTGGTTTCTTAGACCTTTTCTTCTTTAGATTCTTTTCTTTGAACCGTAAGAAGAAGCCACCATAAGCACTTGCTTACTATCCTTCTTGATAGATTGCTCTGCTTGCTCTTGGCCAGATTGATCAACTCGAGGATTGTCGTGGATATTTGGTTCATCCGATAGTTTAACACAAACCGTGAATAACTATCGACAATCCAACTAAATTAAGTCAACACTTAATTCATAATCCATAACAAAACCTAAGACGGCCAACTTGTCAATATACCCATTCATCTTCATCATCTATCGCACCGCAGATGAACCCGAGTCATCTTAGTAGTGAAGAGTAGCCTCGAGGTCTCGAACCTTTCGCATCGAAGCTTGATCATCAAACAGTTCCTAAGATGAAACACTATGGTATGAGCATCCATAGACTCATCTTTTTTCAGCTCTGGTGACATCGAGGCAAGCATAATGCAGTTAGCCATGTCACTGTCTTTAAGATGCTTACGATATGCTTTCTAATCCTCATCAGAAGCATCAGCAGCAGGTGGATCAGGAAGTGGAACATCTAGGACATATCCTAGTTCCTCTGACCTGAGAACAATTCTCAGGTTTTTCAGCCAATCTAGAAAGTTATGTCCAGTTAATTTGTTTGTGTCCATTAGTGAGCGCAAGTTCACACTGGAAGTCATTTTCAATAACCTATAGGGAAAAGAGAGAAAGAATGTTAGAATAGAATTACATGCATGATCATAAGGACTTGCATGACATGCATATGGCTCCCACTAGTTTCAAAGAATCCATAACCCTCAGTACGATTCCAAGAAACATTATGACAAAATGTCCTAGTGGGTCGATATCCGACATTACTAAAATGACCTTGGGTTTACCCAACAAGCCACCTTAGGTCAATCGGTAGGTATCGGTCATACCAATTGCATCATAGATATCCGACATTACTAAAATGACCTTGGATTTACCCAACAAGCCACCTTAGATCTATCGGCAGGTATCGGTCATACTAGTTGATTCATAGATGCAACTATCGACTAGTGCTATCAACTCGTGATGTATGCACACTCATTGGGTTCTCAACTCTTGATGCGCGTACATCTGATGTACACTACCCAATTTTGCCTCTGTCCATGTTGACCTTGAGTTTACTCAACAAATCAACACTTCTAGTGAAAACCGACCCATTAATCCGAAAATCTAATTTTCATGGTTCGAACATATCCGTATAGAGCGAGCTTGGGTTTACCCAACAACCCAACTCTATAAGAACTCTGGTTCTCTCCATATTAATGGAAGGCGTTAGTTTTCATATGATGTGTGAGGGTTTTCAGGTCTCATCTTCTTCTTCTCCAAGCTGTAGGATTATAGTCACCTTGACTATATAGAATGATTTAGGGTATTTCATCAATCACATTGAGTCTATACCTAAAATCATCCATCATCCCACCTCTGCAGATGTTGTAGTCATTGATCGTGCATGTTCTAGTCGACTGGTGCATGTTCCAGTCGACTGGAACTTATGCTAGTCGACTACTATAGGTTACTGTGCACATTCCAATCATCGGTACATGTTCCAATGACCGATGGATTATCGTGCACTTTCGGTCATGATGGTGCATGTTCGGTCATTTGAATTATTATTGTGCCATCGACCGTACATGTGCCGGACGGTGGTTTTGGCCTGCTATCTAATCGGCTAATTTCTCAATCCGTGTAGTTCAAATTCACAATACCAAGTATAATATCCTTTATTATGATGTACCAATGAAACACTTTCATTGTTCCATGCTTACCATATATAGTCAAACTATACATGAAACTTGAAATTGATGAATACATTCTTATTCATTTAGATTTTCAAATAATTTGAGAATATCAAACTATCACCCTAAGTATCTCTAGGTAGTCTACACTTTATCAAGACTACTTCGGCACCTGTCACAAAATTTGTGACGGCCAAAACAATCAAGATAAGGGAATATACTAACGAGACGCTAATGAGACACATTTGACATCCTAAATTGTTTGGAAACCCGATTTCAAGAAAATCATTTAGGAAAGCATACAACATCAATATAAAACATTTTTAATCACATTAAAAATGATCCAAGGCATTGGAATTGAGAAATACACAATTTATCATTTCAAACAAAACAGCTCCAGCAACTTTCTCAAAACTGCCAAGCTTTGGGTTTTGCTTGAAAAAATCATTGAAAAAATTTCAATAAATTCTGATAAAATTAAAGAGGTTACAAAATGTTCCCAAAATGCTTCATGAATTTTTTCAGGATTTATTTTCAACAAAAACTCATCCAACCTCAGCAACAAAGCCAATGTAGAATCTGTGTTCCTCAACACAGTTATTCCCAGCAGCACACCATAAATTCTTAAATAAATAGTAAATCACCTTGAAAATATTTTTCCATTCTCATAGACATTCATAAACATCTTAGAGACATGATGGTGAAAGAAAATCCAAAAAAAAAATTTCTACAATTTATTCTCGAATTTATAAGCATGCCTGTTCAATGAATGTGCACAAACACAGCAACCAGAACATTAGGGAATAAATTAGCAAAACCATATCAAATCACATTGATAAATTCCGAGCTTCCACAGACATATGCAACAACATCTTGTGAACATATCTGTTCAAGAAAATTTCGAAAACAATATTTCTATACTGAATTCGAAATTCACACAATCAACATGCATCATCGTCACAAGCAATAGGCAACTCCGACCTAGTCATGGTTTCTTCGTTATATACGACACAAGTGTCTCTGATACCACTGTAGGAAAATCCCAGTGTGAGCATCACATGCCCACGGTGCGGAAAACAAAAAAATTTTGTTCCGGGACCTTCCCGAAAGCCAGGATCCATGTGTCTATATAACAAACTCAAACCATAACGGCCAAAGGAGACCGTCTCTAACGGTATCCACGCAGAGATCGGAGAACCTAACCGGGACAAACCCTTTGACCCGGGAATAGCTAGAACAAATTAATGACTGCTAGATCTTACCTTTGTTCTTGGAGAGCTTGAGAAAAGATGGAGAGAAGGAGAAAACTTGGAGACCTAAGTGATGATCGTTGGAGATGAGAGATGAGAGGAAAAAACTCTTTCTTCCTTCTCTTTCAAAACCCACGAAGATGATCATCCCCCTAAGACCAAAGAAACTCTTTCTTTCTTGCTTTTTCTATATGCCACGATCATCATCTCCATTCTCCCTTTTTCATTTTGTCTTTTAGTCATTAAATTCCATTTGATGACTAAGCAAATAAAGGAAGCTTCTTCTCCTCTTTCATCCATCCACGTTTCACACACACACACACACACACACACACACACACATATATATATATATATATATATATATATATATATATATATATATTAATTCTTTAATTAATTAATAACATATATATATGTATATATAAAAGTTGAAGTGGTCAAGTCACACTGGGGTCGGTCCTACCGGCCTACCGGGTCCCGGTATGGAAAAAACCTCCGGAAACGTTTTTCAGCAATATTGATGTCGCGATCTCATCGGGACATATCTCGATCTCATCGGAATCCATTTAATTCTATTTCTCTCCATATATTGGATCTCTATCCAAAACTATTTTACGAATTCTCCGAGACACTCTTATGCGTGTGACCCATTAGGTTCCCGGTTATGTTGGCCACTTAGATTAACACTTAATCTGGGCAAGTCATGAGCGGTATCTAGCAACACATCATGACCCCCAATTGACCGGAAAGTAATTGGTTTGACGAATGAGGCTATATTCATCATGAACCATATTACGAACCTTTCCATAGACAATTACCGTGCAATTCGTCCTTTCACCATGCTATACCCCACTTGGTTATGAGTATGGGCAATGTGTCAACTCTTACTAGACTGATTACGTCAAATCTAGTCCAAGTGATTTCAGTTCTCGTCCTGGGACTCATTACTTTATATGTCACTGAAGACACTCTTCATGTAACATCCCATCTTCGATGGGAAGAGTATTTTAGTAAATTGGGTCGGGTCAGGAGTATTAAATTATATCTCGGCATGCACATACAGCATATAGCCTCTATGATTGATGGTTTGTTGCACTTGCACATGGTATACATGCATTCATGACATTTTCCGGCTTAGGTTTCAAATTGAGATCTTTTGTGAAATTTATGGGATAATTGTACTTGGAAAATTATTTGGAGTGCGCCATAAATTGTTTTACATTTTATGAGATTTTCATGAATTTTTCTGGAATTTTTCAGGGTTCTTTCCCGGACCGGAAAATTTCAACCGACTGAATGAATGAACCTTTTTGTACTGAAAATGATTGCTTAATGGCATTTGATTAGTGGCTAAATGGTGTTAGGGAATTATTTGAGTGCCATGATTAGAGTTTAATAGGGATTAATACTTAATTAACTAGGATTAGCTAAATTTTGTCTTATTTCTATTTTGTCCCTTTTTCTCCAATCCATGCCATTTGTCCTAAAAGAATTAAATGCTTTTGTTTGAAACAAACCTAGTGTTTTCGGTGGCTTATGGTTAAAGGAATGAAAAATTAAAGTTCTTTGCTCATTTCACTCATTCATTCATCCGAAACCTACCTTCCACTTTGCCATCTCCATCGATTTCTCTTTTGTTTCTCCCTTAAGTCACCTTCCACCAACCTTAAGAGCCCTCTTTACTTGCATATGAGTTTAGGTCTCTATCTAAGGTGATGATTTATGCATTTTGGGAGTGATAATCGTGAGTTTTGGTGAGAGATAAGGAATTGAGTAAAGCTTGGAAGATTGAAGTAGAAGTGGTGTGAACTTGTTTAAGGTGAGTTTTTATGTTTGTTTTTATGCTTTTGGTAGTTAGAAACATTCATGGAGATCCTTTATACATGTAGTTGATCATCATAGTAGTAGGGTTGAATGGGTTTAAATGTATACTTGGTTATGGATGAATGAATGACTATAGTTTTCCTTGATTTTGGCTTGGTTTGGATTGAGTTTGTAAGGTTAGATAAATGGAAAACTCAGGAAGATAATTTGTGTTAGTGCTGCCAACTTTTGTATAATCATGTAAATATATGTTGTGATGAATTTGTGGTTGAATTAGAGGTATAAATGGGTGCTTAGCTATGTGTTATTGATGTTAGAAGTGATAGGAGTTAGGTTGTAGTTGAAAAGCTGGAAAATGCAATTTGACCTATTGTAATGTTTTGATCATAACTAATTGTGTAGGTAAGAAAATGAGGTGAAGTTTGTGCCCAATTAAACTTTGGGATGTTGGCTACAATTTTGTGTGAAATAGGTATTGTTAAATTGTAATGCTAGAAGGGCAAAATTTTGCATGGAAAGTTACTGTTTTATTGCCTGTGAACAGTACCCGCAGTTATGACCTGATTACTTTGTTGATTTTTCTAAATTAATTGATATGGAATTAGGAAAAATGGTCTTCATGAAAGTTGAGGCATATTAAGTTAGCTTTACATTTCCACTGATCGTGCTAATTTTCGAGTTGTATATTGGGAGATATGAACTGATTTCTATTGGTTGGTTTTATGCTTTTTGGAGAAACCTAGTCAAAGTGTTGGTTTTGTGAGCTTTCTGTTTGGGAGCAATTTTAACAATTTATGTGAACTGAATTGGTGTGAGTGATCTTCTGAAAATTTGTAGAGGAAGAAATTACCTTGAAAATGATATATGGTGTGTAATGTTTAGAGGTCAGAGTTGGGAGTTATGATTTTACAAAAACTGAACCTAAACTAGATTGTGAGGGGCTGATCATGACAGTAGCTTCCATAACAGTTTTGAAATTGTTAGAAATCGAATTGGAGTTTGAGTTCTTCATGAAAATTTAATTTTGAGATCTTAGCTTTTCAGGGATATAAGGTAGTGAATTTTGTGACTTTTGTTCTAAGAGATATGCTGTTTGGAAAATTACTGTCCAGATTGGTTGATTTCAGAGGGTTGATGCTTTGGTGAATTGTTTGACCTAGTTAGTTATGGAATTTGATTTTGGGTTGTTCATGAAAGTTGTATATGATATTGTGAACTTATTGAACATATTTATGTGGTAATTTCTGGCTGAAAAATCTGAGAGTTATGGAATTTGCAATGTACTGTCTGTTTTAATGTTATTTAAGTAGGCAGTAGCTTTGAAGGGATTTTTGACACCCTTAGGGGTGAAATTAATTTTTATGGTCTTCTTGAGAATTGTAGAGGTTTTTATGATCTTTCCAACAAGGTATAATTTGTATTTTTCTGATTTGTATACTAAGAATTATTGTTGTTGTAAATTTGGGTTGGAAGTAGGAAAGAGAGAGAAGGAATGGGAATCACGCCTTTAACACTAGGCGGCGCCTTCATCTAGTGACGAGGCTTAAAGAAGCGGCATCGCTAGGCGGCGCCTCCCTAGCGACGAGGCGTCGATAAGTCGGCCTCGCTAGGGCGACGTCTCGCCCAAATGAGGCTGGTCCTTATTTTATTTGTTAATTGGTATTTTAGAATTTCTTGCTTCTTTTGTCAATTTCTTTTCCGTCCGACGTCCGATTGACCTGATTTTTGAGGCATCGGATTTGTGACATGTTGAATTTCATTTTGTGAGAAATTGGAAATTTTTAGACGGGAAATTGACGTGGCCCCGGGTACTTGTTCTGTGATCACTATTTTATTTATTTTTGAACCGATTGAGGTCCAAATTGAGTGCTGTCAGTGGCTATAGCTTTCGAATTTTAGTTGGAATTTTTATTATGGGAAAATTTGGATTTAGGGCCGGAAATTTCATGAACAAGCATTATACACTTACATGTGCATTATTATTAGTTCTGATTGGATAATTAGTGATCGGATTCCTCTCTGCTTGTTATAGAGGCACAGTTGGAGCGTCGACCTACCGACGTTGCAGAGACTTCCCGGCAATAGCTCGGAAGTAATAGGTGAGTAACCTAGTTGGTTCCTCAACCTTTATGTGTTTAAGATTTTGCAATTATGCCATGTGGAGATAATGGGGGGTTTATGTGTGTTTGATTTTGATTGATTTCGGACCATAGGTGTCTGAAATATTTGGAAACTTGTTATTTAAGTGCTATTTGTGTGTAACTGTTTGTGAATAAGTACATTGGAGATCTCGGACCAAAGGTCCGAGGGAATGGGAAATAAATATTGAAGTGTTAAAATTGTTTGTTTTGATACATTGGATGTGACTTTTAATATGATATGGTAGGATGCAATAAATTGTAAATGTATAGATGAAACACTTAATCGAAGGTCCAAGAAACGCAAAATTGGTCATCGAACTATAGCGATAAATGGGAATTGGAGCATATGCATTCATGCATGATGGCATGATCGATAAAGCGGTTGTGACCGAGCAAGACCGTATCGGGGCATATCACGCCTAACGATATGAGAGCTTTATTTCAGCGCACAAGACCTCAGATCCAACGTATTCAGAGCCTCAGGCTCAATGTATCAGGGCTTCAAGCCCAATGTTTTCAGAGTCACTGGCTCAACGCAATGTGCCCGTCACTGGGACAGTTTCAGGCGCACGGTCACAACAACGTAATGAAAATGAAAAGGGTCTCATGTGCATTGCATATATAGTATGAGTAAATGTGGATGGTATGAAAGGCGTTACGCTTTACATTTGTGAATTGTGATTGTATGTGATAATTGGTAAATTGTGTGTTTATGCATGAATTGAGTGAACCATCGATGATGGTTTCTCATTGAGTTCGCAAACTCACCCAAAAAATTGCAAATATTTTTCAGGGATCGGAGAGTACCCCGTTGGGCACGGGAGTATGATTACCAATTCTGAAGTCGAGTTAAGGTCGGGATCGGTTCACGTCGCATTTGTGTCTTTTGAATTATATGTAAATTTGTATTTTCGCAAGATTAAATCTTGGTATTGCTGAGTGCCCGATGATTAATGTTGTATTGTAATTTGATTACGAAATAATGTTACGATTGAAAATGATTTCAGATTAGAACGGGCCCAAATTATTCTTGATATTTACAAGACTCGATGGGTTTTTTAAAAATTTATATACATTACCAAGTTTTAAATCGCATTGATCGCTCTAGCATACCACCCTCATGGTCGCAGTTCTCGGATATCACAGTCGATGTCGGGTTCGGGTCTCGTGGGAGTGGGATGCTACAGTTCATGACATATATATATACTCCGGCCAGAGATTTCCAAGTAATGACCCTGACAACAGGTCATGGGTATCATCTTCTGCTATCACAGAAGTGGTGAATCCTTTATTGGCTACTCAATTACCTTGAATACCTCAAGTTGTACCCAAGCACCACCCTATGAGCGACCTCAGAAGGCAACAAGGAATGGAGTCAAAGCACGTAATCAAGATTCAAGATATCCTTGAGCACCTCAAGTCTAAGGATACTTGCACCATTCTATGATGAGATTATCACCGACATTAGAATAGGACATCCATGTGATGATCTCATAGCAGGTCATCCAATGTACTTACTACCTCTAGTAAGCATCCACATCTCAACCCTAAATATCTCATATTTACGCTTCGAGATCCACCGCTTGACCAAATCAAGGAGTTTGAGATGTGTTAGTCTTCCGGATTACCGATGTCCAGTCTCGGTAATCCTATGACTAGGATAATTTAAATCTTGACATAATTGTACATGATAGGAATCTCAGTAGTATGATCACATCATAATTTCCTTCATGCTATGTCATATATCATGGACTTCATTAATTTGCTTATTGATCAATATCAGTTCATAAATAATGAACAGCAACGTAATGAAATATGCCTTTCTTTATTTATTCATAAAGACTGTACACAAATTTGTACAAAATGCGCTAAAGGAGATTGCCTTCAGGGCACTACTCTAACAGCATGAGCATCTTAATTGAGTGTGGGGGGAGACCCAACCAGTAGGATTAGCTATAGTTAGGTAGGATTTCTGTTCCTTGTTCTAATAAATTACTTTCACTTTGTGAGCTTTAAATCTTTCTGCATTGAAGAAGCATGACATTGGTAGAAGGGTTGGTTTTTGTGAGATTGACTGTTTCTGGATTATGCTAGGATCTTTAGGTTTGTGTTTTCTGTTCGGGTAGAGGCGTCGCGACGTATTTTAATTTATACGTCGCGACATGCCTCGTTTTTCTTTGACGCCTACGTCGCGATGTTCTTGCATTTTTACGTCACGACATGCCATCAATTGAAATACCTTTTTTCCCTTTCTGTCCGTTGGTCTTCTCATTTTGTCCAATGCCCCTTTTTTTTCCTTTTCCCTCGCGACCTTCTGCCTCCATTCGTCGTTTATCCTTCTTCTTTGCCCTTTCATCTTTTCTCATCTAACACTCTCTTTCTGCCGTCATCGCTCTCGATTTCTCTCGATTCTCTCCGTTGTTCAACTGTGCCCAGAGTCTCCACCGTCTCCCTTCTTGCGTTTTTGACTTCTGTAAGTGTCCCATTTTCTCTCGTTTTCCTGTTTTTCGTCCTCCTTGTTAGTCGTTTTTAGTTAGGTCATCTCGACGAGCGTTGCACGTTGCGATGCGTCTGGAAAATCACCATACGTCGTGACGAATGCCTTGCCTCGTTGCGACGTACGAAGTACCTTATCTCGTCGCGACGTATGTTAATTCGCACGTCGCGACGTCTAGTCAAGGGCTTTGCCTCGTCGCGACGTCTACCCACACGCAGCAGCGAGGTGGCTGATTTTTGCTTAACTCCTTATTGGTTTCTCTGTTCTCTTTCTTCTTGTGTGCAGGACAATGCCTCGAACCAAGAATGCTAGCAGGTCTAACCGTCCCCATTCTCCTTCTCATGTCCTCCCCTCTTCCTCCAACTCGCTTGACGAGTTTTACTCCGACCCTTCTGTTTCCCCTCACCCCGTTGCCTCTCCGTCCTCTTTGGGAGTTTTCTCCGCTCATTCTCCTTCTCCTCAACCTTCACATTCTTCGCACCACCAACCTTCTCCTACCCATTCCTCTTCCTTTCCGATTGATCCGATGTATGTTAAACTGGCTGCCAAAACTGATGCCAGGGCTATACTCAAGGAAAAACCTTTTCCTTTAAACCCCCACAACAACCCCTTCATCCGAGAATTGTTTCAACTCAACCTCTCCAACCTAGCCCATCCCCGAACCTCTGGGAACCTCACATTCGTCCGCCACTACTAAACCCATGCCCGTTACTCCGGCACCTACAGAATTGAGTTCCGTGGTGTTACCATTCCCCGAGCTTTCACTGCTGTCTCCATTCGTGAGCACTACCATCTTCCTCCTACCCCCCGTTGCCACTACTCCGAACTCATCCATGAGTACCCTTGGGTTGATGTCCTTCGTACCCTCTGTCCTGAGGGTACCGACTGGTATCAACCCAGGGGGGCTCAACGCTATATCCGTGGCTTCGACCTTCGCTCCGAAGCCCGTCCGTGGCTTCATTTCATTTGCAGCAACATCCTCCCCACCTCCCACCTTGCCATGGTTCCTAAGGAGCAGGCTCTCTACATCTACCTGTTGATGATCAGCCGGCCCGTCAACCTCGCTCAAGCCATCACCTCTGCCCTCCGCCAATGCATCATATCCTCTAACATCAACCATTCCCTCATCTTTCCCCACCTGATCACCGACATGTTCCGGGCCTATCGGGTTCCGGAACATCCGACCGATCTAACTTTTGAGCCTGCCCCTGCTTTCAAATATATTTGTCTCCGCCAACCTCGTCGCCTACCCACCCCACCTGACCCTTCCCCACCTTCTTCTCCCACCCCTCCCCCTGTCCCTTCTGCCCCTTTTCCCCCTACTCCTGCTCCCTCCGTTGTTGCACCTCCATCCGAGGCTCCGCCTCGCGACCCTATCCATCCACCACCTTCACCTTCTGCCCTCCCTGCTCAGGTCGCCTTCTTCGCGACGACATACGGCGCATTGAGGCCCAGATGGCAGCTAACTGCCAGTTCTACCATTCTATGTTCACACTGATTGCGGATCGCCTACAGTTGCCTATCTCTCCTGCGGCAGGATTCTTGGTGGTCCTAGCACTTCTCGGTGCCCTTCGCACCATTGGTGATGATCCTTCGGCCTAATTTTGACATTTTGTTCTTTTTCTTTTCTTGTATTTATTTTCTTTTCTTGTCTCTTCTTTTCTGTATTTAGTTCCTTTCTTCTTTTGTCCTTATTGTACTTGATTTGTTCCAATTAATGATCAATCTTTATTCCCTCTTCTCTCCTCTTCATGTATTTCTTCTTCTTTTTTTTGCTACATTTTCATTGAGGACAATGTGTGCTTTAAGCGTGGGGGAGTTGTTTCCCCATTTATCTTTCATATTGCATGCCTGTTGACATAGTGTTTATGAATTGTTGGCCAATAATGCATTCTGTCGATAAACTTGGTAAATTGTTAAAAAAAATTCTGTCATTCTACATCTCCTCGCCGCGACGAGCGATCACACGTCGCGGCGAAGCTATTCATACTAGTGCGTATACGTCACGACGTCATCTGTGTTATCGTCATGACGTCGTCCCGTCGACGTCTGTTGTTATCGTCGCGACGTCACCTTTATGCATGAATGATTTTTTCCTGATTCTTCCACTCAATTCAAACATTTTACGACCTTTGGACTTTTGTGGTCGCTGTTTTCAAAGCTTTTACTAGTTTCAAAATGATGCTTGAGTTTCTGAAAACACCTCCTATCCTTTTAATGATAGTTGGAATTGGCAAAATCTTGCTTTTCATGTTTTCAAAACAAAGTGAATGGAAGCATGATAACAAAGTAGCACTTTAAGTTTTTGAGACTTGAGATTGTTCACAGAGATAATACCCTTGTTGGAAGGATATTTGAGCCAAAAATTTTATTTTATCTTTATGTGTGTCTGCTTATTTCATATTTCTCTAGAACTTGTTTCAATTCTTACTCGAAGCTTGATGGCCTAGATTTTTGTTGATGTGATAGAGGCGTTCCTTGTTCAAACCCTTTTCCCAAACACAGTCCCATAAACACTTATCTCTTGCTAGCCCCTTGAGTCCTCTTGTTATGAGCATTTGCATTCATATTTTTGTGGTGTCATTAGTTATTATGCTTTCGCATATATGTCAAAAAAAATCTCAAATTGGGATAGTGAATTTTGTGTGTACAAAAAAAATATATTTGTATGCATTCTGTTTATGCAAATGTTTAAGTTTGAGTTCAACTGTTGACATCAGTTCATCGTTTAGTGCATGTGCTCATATTTTCTTTCTTTCACTTCATCCATTCATTTAGCCTTCCATACATTACAACCCTAAAAGTCCTCTTGATCTTCGGAATGATAGTTCTTGTAGTGGAGAAATAGATTTGACCTGAGCTTATGGTAGGAGATGGATTAAGCAGATTGAGAGCAAAATATCCCTAAACACAAGTGAGATGGCCGCAAACACTATATCTGAGTGATTCTCTTTTGTTCAATCTCTTGTACTTGAATTCTTTCAGTGTTTGTTTTATTAGCACTCTTTCAATTTGCTGTGGTTGAATTATGAGGAAGTAAATTGCGTCAATTTCCTTTTATTGTTTTGAGCATGGGCAGATATTTTCTTTTCCTCTTGTATTCTTTTTTACTCTTGTAAACTTTATCCAGGAGTACAAAGGTCTAAGTGTGGGGGAATTTGATTGAGCCAAGTTTACATTATAAATTGGCTGCATTTTCATAGCTGCTTATGCATTCGTTGACTCCTAATTGATGATTTTTGTGCTTAAACTGATCCCTGATAACGAGCTCTTTTAATTCACAATTTGTCAGTAAATTGCCAAGATTTGATATTAAGTTCTCTATAATTTTCATGAGGATAATTGATACTGCAAATTGTTATTTTATTGCAGGAGCAAAGGAGTCAACTCATCAGGAAGTCAACAGGTCATGAGGTCTATCCGCGTCGTCGCGGCGATGTTAATCCGCGTCGCCACGACGAGCAAATCACTTCCACACGTCGCGACGCATGTTAATTCACACGTCGCGATGAGCAGGCAATTCTGCACGTCGCGACGAATATTTATTCACACGCAGCGACGTACTAGTGGATATCCGATCTTAAATGGAAAGTTTGCCTCACTGTTCTAACCTGACCCCCATCTATTATATAAAAACTTTGCTATTTTTAGGTTAAAAGGGGAGATATTGAAAAGACGCTAAGGAGGCAACAGAGACGACATTCCTGTCCACCATCATTTTCCATTTTCATCATCGTCGATCATCACCATCTTCGCACCCGTCAGTATCTTCTGCTACCATGAGTATCGCTCAATCTTCAGCAGTCGAGAGACAGACCGAAGTTTTGCGTAGCTAAATCACATTCCCTCTTGAAGATGTAGCAATGGCTTGAGTTCACCGAGAGCTTCAAAGGGGAGTAATCATATAGTGTCTGAAGTTTAGTTATATTTGTGTAAACTCTGAGTTAGAGATTGCATCTGTATAACTAGATTAGCATGGTTATAGTTTAACCGTGTGCTGAACACTTTGTTGCAATTTGTACATAGTTATTTGTAGAATTTCGATGCTTAATATATGAAGTCTCATATATGTCATTCGGATATTGCATTGACTCTCATTATCTGCCTAGTTGTGTTTGATTTAGATGGTTGTGTTTTTATCCGATTGACCGATTGCATTTACTTGTCCAATTTTCACATTAAGGTTTTTAACAAGGATTTAAATGATGGAGTTCATTAATTAAATCTTTGGACCTAAAGAGTCCTTTAGGGTTGATCTTTTGAAACTTAGTGGATTCTATCCCCAAAAAATCATTTTGAACCGTGATAGCCTACGCCCATTTTCAAGAGGATTTTATCAATTTGATTACGATCTGAGTTTTTGTTAATTTCATTTTATTCATAAAATCAAAAACATATACTTTTTACACTTTTGCCTGCAATTGAGTTAAATTTGTTTAGTTCTTTCAATGACCCAAACCCCCATTTTATCAACTTTGATGGCAATTTTTGGTAATTAGGCTAGCTATGACCTTTTTCATTTGGTTCCTATTAAGTGAGACGACCCGAGGTTGCATCATGTATTGCAATCTTTGGAATTATTATTTTTGACCGATTTCCAAGGATCGATCGTAAGGTCGACTCGACAAAGCATGATCGGCCGCCTTCCGTAGGGTACATCTTGGAGCAGCCGTAGGTCATTCCGACATATATCCTATGATAAGGGAGAACTACGAGCAGTCACTATATTACTTTCCATGGCATCATAACCATAAAACCATAATAATATCATTAATTTTTGAAACCCAAAAAGATTTCTCATGACGTTTCATCAAAAGCAGAGATTTACAATTCTATCAGTTTTCCACTGTCTATACATAACTCTAAAAGAAGCTGATACAAAAGTCTAACTAGGTCATCCCCAAAAATCCCAGCTGACCTACCTATGAGCTATGACTTCTTGCCAACACAATCTACACGGCAGGAAAAGTCCCTTTGGAGCTAGGAGTCTACTCTCTCGATCCTGAAAAATAAATTGCAATTTTGGGTGAGTTTGCGAACTCAGTGAGGAACCATCATCGATGGTTCACTCAATTCATGCATTAAGCAAGCAGTTCACAGATTTTAATACAATAGCATATTCAAAAATAACACAAAGCAGTTATCACACAAGTATAAGGCATTTAACCTTCTTTCTCTTTCTTTTCTATCCATAATTCAATCAGATGCATATAAAAAGAGTACATAACATTTTTCCCATTATATTTCGGTGTTATGACCGAGCACCTAAACTGTCCCAATATGGGCGCATTAATCGGTGAGCCTGAGGCTCTGAACTGTCCCATTTCGGGCACATTAAACATTGAGCTTGTAGCTCTGAACTGTCCCATTCCGGGCACATTATGCGTTGAGCTTGTAGCTCTGAACTGTCCCATTACGGGCACACTATACGTTGAGCTTGTAGCTCTGAACTGTCCCATTATGGGCACATTATACGATGAGCTTGTAGCTCTCGGTGGCTGCTCTGGTCACAACTGTTATTAACTGATCATGCATAGAATACATCATTCATAACTGAGCAATATCTCATTTCAATTAATCCAAATTATTGCATTCAATCAAATAGGTCTCAAATATTCACATTAAAATTTCACAGTCACAATTGATCATATTGGAAACACAAAAGTTTCACATTCTCAGACAATTACACTTCTATGTCATCACTCCCAATCCCTCGAACCTTCGGTCCGAAATTTCAGTCATACACAATTCACACAAGCCCACCATTATTCTCCACAAAGCTATAAATGCAGAACTTTAAAAAATTAAAGATTGAGGAACCATCTAGGTTACTCACCTATAACTTTTGAGCTAATGCCTGGAAGTCCCAGCAACGTCCGTAGAATGATGTTCCAACTGTATCTCTATAACAGTCAAAATAATCGCCCATTACCAAATGCACAATCAGAAAATTCAGAAATGTACTTGTAGCAATTAAAAGTGTACAATGCATGTTCGTGACATTCCCGAAACTATTCCTCAATTTTCCTTTCTTTAATCTCAAAACTAACTTTTCACCCAATTGTCCCAATATGACAAGTTTGATACCATTAAAAAGGATCATAGAAAACTCCAAAAATTCCACGAAGGTCTACGCCCCTTTCAAAGAGTTTGCCTATATTTACCATATCATAATATTAAACATACCTCAAAGCCAAAGTCATTTTGAACTAGATCAAATTCACCCATTGTATGAAGTTTCTAAAAGACAAAAGCATTGACTTTATTTCAGAAGCCCCAAAGTTAAACTCCAAAAATCAAGAAACTATCCTTAGGTTGCAAAAGAAACCTATACCCAGCTTTCATTCAAGGTTTGGGATCTTAAGAACTTGAATTAACACTTTCTTTCTTCACATCAATTGTATACGTCTATCTCTAGTTTATAATGAATCAAAAATCATTTCATTCGGAGGTCTACATTATCAGCTATGTCCGAAAAACTAAAACATATCAGTTCAGAAAAACAGGGCTCGCCGCGGCCAACGAACGCTCAACGCGGTGAGTATCTAAAAGCTCGTTGTGGCGAGAACGCTCCTTCTCGCCGCATCAGGACACAGGCACGCCGCGACATGCGAACCCAGACCCTTCTTCTTCGACCATTTTTTCATCCTCTCTCTTCCAAATTTCAGTCATAACTCATCTTAAACTACCACAAGATTTCACAATCAACACCATAAATGTTTTTAACTACCAAATGAATAACATATAAGAAATTTTCTTACCTAAACAAGCTTTCCACTCTTCAAACCTTCAAAAACTTCCTTAACTCCCTACCTCACCAACACCTACGGCCATCTCTGATATTCTCACAAATTATCATCATCTCGAGGTTTAAGGTTGGTTTAATACCGGAAGAAGAAGAAAGCAAGCAAGTAATAAGAAAGACTTGTAGTATGGAAGGAAACCAACGAGAGCAAAGAAGAGAAGAACGCTTATGGAGGAGAAAAAATTTGCCCTATCAAAGAAATTTTCAAGTCTTTCTAAGGTGAGTATCGAAAATTCAAACCACTTAGAATACTTATAACCTTTAGACCTAAGACAAGTAATTCTCTTAAACCCTCTCAAAGTTCTTTCTCTTTTCAAATTTAATTCTAGTCCAATTTGTCTCCAAATTTCAATGGCTCGACATTTTCATTTCTAAAATCATGTGTCTAATTTTTTCCCAATGCCATTGAACAGTTATTCTAGTACTATAAAGTCAATCAGTCCGTCACTTAGAAAATTTTTCGGTCCGGACACTTTCTCCCAAAATTTTCAGAAAAATTTTTAAGAGTCACTAACACTGAAAAACACTCCTAAAGCAGTCCAATTCAGATTTTCAAACACAAATATCCCATAATTCACAAAACAAATCACATTTAAACACATAAGCCAGAAAATGTCTTGAATGCATGTACAATATGTGCATGTGCAAAATAAATCATTCCTCTATATATAGAGGCCAAATGTACGAGCATATCAAAATATGTATTTTAAACTCCTAGCCCATTCCCAATGACCAATTTACCCTTCCCATCGGTGAGGGGATGTTACAAATCTCCCCTCCTAAAAAAAATTCGTCCTCGAAATTCTTACCTGTATGATCAAATGGATGAGGATACTATCTCCTCATATGCTCCTCAGTCTCCCAAGTTGCCTCCTCAGTTGAGTGGTTCCTCCATAAGACTTTTACCAATGGAATAACCCTATTCCTCAACTGCTTGACCCGAGATCTCACAATCTGGACTGGCTCCTTAATATAACTCAGATTGCTAGCCACCTCAATCTCCTGAGCCGGTATGACATGTGTCGAATCTGATCGATATCGTCCAAGCATACTCACATGAAAAATATTATGTAACTAAGACAACTCACTCGGTAATGCCAACTTATATGCCAAAGGTCCTAACCTCTCGGTAATCTCATACGGACCAATGTACCTAGGGCTTAACTTACCCTTCTTGCCAAATCTCAATACTCCTCTCCATGGTGATACTCGGAGGAAAACTCTATCTCCCACATTATACTTCATCTCTCTCCGATGCTGAGCCAGATAACTTTTCTGTCTATCCTGAGCCGCTTTTATGCAACTCCGAATCAGTTTTACCTTATCCACAGTATCCTGAATCAGTTCTGGGCCCTCAATCATCCTCACACCCTCTTCATCCCAATATAGAGGCGATCGACACTGTCTCCCATATAAAGCCTCATATGGTGCCATCCCAATGCTACTATGATAATGATTATTATCATGAAATTCAATCAAAGCCAAATCTGATCCCATGCTCCTCTAAACTCCAATACCACGCATGAAGCATATCCTCGGTGAGTCTTAATCGTCCTTTCACTCGCCCATACATGCGAGGAAAGAAAGGCATGTTGAAATTCAACTTTGGTACCCATGGCGCATCGTATGGCTCTTCGGAACCTCGAAGTAAATCTAGGATCCATGCGAGACTATGACACGGGACCCCATGAAGTCTCACTATCTCGATCCACATACTTACAGGCCAACCCGATCAAGTGTATTGTTTTCCTTTACTGGCAAGAAATGGGCCGATTTAGTCAACCGGTCTACTATGACCCAAATAGCATCATGCTGCCTCGGCGTCTTAGGCAATCCTATAATAAAATCTATAGTAATTCGTTCCCATTTCCACTCCAGAATGGGCAACAAATCGATTTCCCATTTGGAGCACGGTGCTCGACTTTAACTGTTGCACGTCATCCATCCGAAGCGTGCTCGCCACTGTTTCTTAATGCCGAGCCACCAGAAATGTGGCTTAAGAGTGTTATACATCTTGGTAGTACCAAGATGCATAGCATAGGTGGCTATATGTGCTTCCTCCAAAATCTCACGCCTCAAATCATCTACATCCGGCGCACAAAGTCTCGGACCCATCCATAATGTCCCATCTCTCAACTCAAAGTCAAAATTCAGATCAGACTTCACTCTCTCAATCAGTCTTACCATAGCAGGATCCTTGTACTGAACTCTCCTGATCCTGTCGTATAACATCGGTCTGAGCCTCAGAGTGGCTACCAAAGCCCCATCCTGCTCCAAATTTAACTGCACATTCAAAGCTCTCAATTGAATCAAATTAGGCAATCTCCATACACGAATAAAGCCGCACTAATGTGAGATTTCACCTCAGCGATCTGCCACCACATTGGCCTTCCCTGGATGGTACTCAATCGTACAATCATAGTCCTTTAGGAGCTCTATCCATCTCCTCTGTCTCAAATTTAACTCTCTCTAACTCAACAGATACCTCAAACTTCTTATGATCAGTGTAAATCTTAAAGGTCTCACCATACAAGTAATGTCTCTATATTTTCAGGGCAAAAACAACTGCAACTAACTCCAAATCATGCACTAGATAGTTTGCCTCGTGAGATCTCAACTGTCTCGAGGCATAAGCAATCACTCTAACACACACCCCAATCCATGATGCGATGCATCGCTATATACCTCATAACCTCCAGTCCCAAATGGGATACCCAACACCGGTGCAGTGGTCAATCGATGTTTCAGCTCCTCAAAGCTCTCCTGGCACTCCTCAGTCCATCTGAATGGTACATTCTTCCTCAGAAGTTTTGTCAGAGGGGCTGAGATCAGTGAAAACCCCTCGACAAACCTCCGGTAAGAACCGGATAATCCTAGGAAACTCCGAATCTCAGACACATTCCTAGGAGCCTCCCACTTCAACACTTCCTCAATCTTGTAAGGATCCACCTGAATACCCTCTCCGGTCACTATGTGCCCCAGAAATACTACCTCATCCAGCCAAAATTTACATTTGCTGAATTTGGCATAAACCTGCTTCTCTCTCATAACCTGTAAAATAGTCCTCAAGTGCTCAGCATGCTCCTGTCTACTCCTCGAATACACCAATATGTCATCGATGAATACACATTCCTAGGAGCCTCCCACTTCAACACTTCCTTAATCTCAGACACATTCCTAGGAGCCTCCCACTTCAACATTTCCTCAATCTTGTAAGGATCCACCTGAATACCCTCTCCAGTCACTATGTGCCCCAGAAATACTACCTCATCCAGCCAAAATTTACATTTGCTAAATTTGGCATAAAGCTGCTTCTCTCCCATAACCTGTAAAACAGTCCTCAAGTGCTCAGCATGCTCCTGTCTACTCCTCGAATACACCAATATGTCATCGATGAATACAATAACAAAGCGATCCGGTAAATTTGAAAGACCTTATTCATCGAGGCCATAAAATCTCGGAGCATTAGTCGACCCAAGCGGCATCACCGAAACTTCGAAATGCCCATACACGCTCTCGAAGGCACTCTTGGGCACATCGACCTCTGCTATCTTGGTGATAATACCACGATCTCAAGTCGACTTAGTGAACACACAGCCCCATGGCTGATCAAACAAGTCATCAATCCTAGGCAGTGGATACTTATTCTTCACTGTCACCCGATTCAGCTGCCTATAATCGATACATAATCTTAGAGTCCCATCCTTCTTCTTCACAAACAATACCGGCACTCCCCAAGGAGAGACACTGGGCCTGATAAATCCCTTCTCCAAAAGCTCCTGTAGCTGAGCCTTCAGCTCCCTTAGTTCCACAGGTGCCATCCTATATGGAGGTATAGATATAAGAGCAGTACCTGGAACGAAGTCGATCGTGAACTCTGTTTCCCTATCCGGCGGTAAGCCCGGTAACTCATCAGGAAATACATCCAGAAATTTCCTAACTACGGGAATGTCCTGCTGACTCCGCCCAACTCTAGTGTCAATAACGTGGGCCAGATAGGCCTCACATCCTCCCTGCATCAACCTCAGGGCAATAAAGAAAGAAATCAGTCGGGCTGGCACTGCCTAACTAACTCCTTTGAATACTGCTCTAGGCTAACCAGGAGACTCGAATACGACCTCCTTGGTATAGCAGTCCATGATGGCCCTATGTGCAGTACGTCAGTCCATCCCCAAAATCACATCTATCTCACGCAATGGTAACACTATAAGGCCTGCTCTCAATACTGCTTGATCAATCTAGATCGAGCACCCCTTGCAGACCTCTCCCAATGCAGTAGTACTACCTAGAGGTGTACTCACCTTTAGCCCATACAGTAATATCTCCCTATCCCCATGCAATCTACATGCCAAATGCGGTGCAACAAAAGAATGGGTGGATCCTGGATCTAACAATGCAAATGCCTCAATATCAGAAATCGAAAGCTACTACATCACGGAGAATCCACAGGCCTCCTCTGAGTCATGGCATAGACTCAGCACAGGGGCTGCGGTGGTTGCCCGGTCCCTCATCCTCAACAAATCCTCGGCTCGCCTCGACCTCTACCTCGGCCCCTCAATCCAGATCCACCTCCCCGACTCTGCTGCACCGTCGTGTTGCTACCTGATCTCCCAGTGATAGCGGACAGAGCTCCCACAGTAGCAGGGCAATCCCTGATCTAATGATCCATAGAGCCGCACCTAAGACAAGCTCCAGTCAATCACCAACACTCTCCACTATGTCTCTTATCACAATGCTCGCACACTGGAGGAATCTGCCCTGAACCTCTACCACTGCCACTGCCACTGCCACTTCCAGCCTGAACAAACCTCCCTCTCTGCCTATATCCGAACTGTCTAGCTCCTCCCAATAACCTGAAAGTCTTGCTCTGGCGCTTGCTAAAGCCTCGGCTAGAACTGCCCTAGTTGTCACTCAACCTCTTACCCCTAGGCCTGACCGGTCTCGACTGGTTACATCTCATCAGTTGCTTTCAACTCAAACCGGCGACCCTCGACTTAACAAAGTGCCCATATCAGATAGGGCCAATCTCGTGCGAATCTCTAGATTGAGGTCATTCTCAAACCTCCTGCACCTATCTACCTCAGTGGAAATCAAAGCAGTAACATATCCCATAAGCTCATTAAACCTCACCTCATACGCTACCCTTGTCATCAGGCCACCTTCGACCCATAAACTCTTGCATATTCATTTCCAGATAAACTTTGGGCATATAATTGTCTCTAAACGCCCTCAAGAAATCCTCTCATGTCAGTAGGCAAGGCCTGGTGGTACTGCCTGGGACAGTCTTCCACCACTGATAAACTGGGCCCTGAAGGAGAGATACTGCCTAATCACATCTCTCAACTGTATCACAGTCCATCTGGTCGAAGACTCTCTCAGTCCTCTCCAGCCATCCCTCAACCTCAGCAGGGTCTGTGCTGCCATAAAATTCCACAGCCCCCTGCTTGCGCAATCTATCGTACCTCCTCTCCCTTCTCACGGGAACTCTAGGAGGCAGCTCCTCATAATGAGGTACCGATGACTCCCTACTAGCTCCGACTGATCCTTGGTCAGCTGGTTGATCAATCTGATCACCTAGAATGGATGACCTATAACAAAATAATAATTTCGATCAATTTCTGCATTTCTCACAATCATTCAAGCCTAAATAGTTACTAGTCCAAACAGATGCTAAACCATGCTCTGATACCACCTAAATGTAGCACCCTCTTATCGTAGGATACATCTTTGGAGCATGGTAGGTCATTCCGACACATATCCTATGATAAGGAGAACTCTGACGATCACTATATTACTTTCCATGGCATCATAATCATAAAACCATAATAATATCACTAATTTTTGAAACCCAAAAAGATTTCTCATGACGTTTCATCAAAACCAGAGATTTATAATTCTATCAGTTTCCACTGTCTATACATAACTCTAAAAGAAACTGATACAAAAGTCTAACTAGGTCATCCCCAAAAATCCCAGCTGACCGACCTGTGAGCCATAACTTCTCTTTCCAACACAATCTACACGGCAGGAAAAGTCCCTTTGGAGCTAGGAGTCTACTCTCTCGATCCTGAAAAATAAATTACAATTTTGGGTGAGTTTGCGAACTCAGTGAGGAACCATCATCGATGGTTCACTCAATTCATGCATTAAGCAAGCAGTTCACAGATTTTAATACAATAGCATATTCAAAAATAACCTGGCGGTTATCACACAAGTATAAGGCATTTAACCTTCTTTCTCTTTCTTTTCTATCCACAATTCAATCAGATGCATATAAAAAGAGTACATAACATTTTTCCCATTATATTTCGATGTTGTGACCGAGCGCCTAAACTGTCCCAATATGGGCGCATTAATCGGTGAGCCTGAGGCTCTGAACTGTCCCATTTCGGGCACATTAAACATTGAGCTTGTAGCTCTGAACTGTCCCATTCCGGGCACATTATGCGTTGAGCTTGTAGCTCTGAACTGTCCCATTACGGGCACACTATACGTTGAGCTTGTAGCTCTGAACTGTCCCATTATGGGCACATTATACGATGAGCTTGTAGCTCTCGGTGGCTGCTCTGGTCACAACTGTTATTAACTGATCATGCATAGAATACATCATTCATAACTGAGCAATATCTCATTTCAATTAATCCAAATTATTGCATTCAATCAAATAGGTCTCAAATATTCACATTAAAATTTCACAGTCACAATTGATCATATTGGAAACACAAAGTTTCACATTCTCAGACAATTACATACATGTCATCACTCCCGATCCCTCGAACCTTCGATCCGAATTTCGATCATACACAATTCACACAAGCCCACCATTATTCTCCACAAAGCTATAAATGCAGAACTTTAAAAAATTAAAGATTGAGGAACCATCTAGGTTACTCACCTATAACTTCTGAGCTAATGCCTGGAAGTCCCAGCAACGTCCGTAGAATGATGTTCCAACTGTATCTCTATAACAGTCAAAATAATCGCCCATTACCAAATGCACAATCAGAAAATTCAGAAATGTACTTGTAGCAATTAAAAGTGTACAATGCATGTTCGTGACATTCCCGAAACTATTCCTCAATTTTCCTTTCTTTAATCTCAAAACTAACTTTTCACCCAATTGTCCCAATATGACAAGTTTGATACCATTAAAAAGGATCATAGAAAACTCCAAAAATTCCACGAAGGTCTACGCCCCTTTCAAAGAGTTTGCCTATATTTACCATATCATAATATTAAACATACCTCAAAGCCAAAGTCATTTTGAACTAGATCAAATTCACCCATTGTATGAAGTTTCTAAAAGACAAAAGCATTGACTTTATTTCAGAAGCCCCAAAGTTAAACTCCAAAAATCAAGAAACTATCCTTAGGTTGCAAAAGAAACCTATACCCAGCTTTCATTCAAGGTTTGGGATCTTAAGAACTTGAATTAACACTTTCTTTTTCACATCAATTATATACATCTATCTCTAGTTTATGATGAATCAAAATTCAGTTCATTCGAAGGTCTACATTATCAGCTATGTCCAAAATACTAAAACATATCAGTTCAGAAAAATAGGGCTCATGAGAATAATAACGAACGCATGCCATGTGGCAATGCATGGAGTAGCTCATGCAGTATAAAATAGCTTCGCCGTGGCGTGTACGCTGGAGTAGCTTCGCCAAGATGTAAGAGTAGTAGCTTCGCAGCGAGAGGCCCTTACTGCCTTGCGGTGAGAACGCTCCTTCTTGCCGCATCGTGGCGCAGGCACGCCGCGATGTGTGAACCCAGACCCTTCTTCTTCGACCATTTTTTTCATCCTCTCTCTTCCAAATTTCAGTCATAACTCATCTTAAACTACCACAAGATTTCACAATCAACACCATAAATGTTTCTAACTACCAAATGAATAACATATAAGAAATTTTCTTACCTAAACAAGCTTTCCACTCTTCAAACCTTCAAAAACTTCCTTAACTCCCTACCTCACCAACACCTACGGCCATCTCTGATATTCTCACAAATTATCATCATCTCAAGGGTTTAAGGTTGGTTTAATACCGGAAGAAGAAAAAGCAAGCAAGTAATAAGAAGACTTGTAGTATGGAAGGAAACCAGCGAGAGCAAAGAAGAAGAACACTTATAGAGGAGAAAGGTTTGCCTATCAAAGAAATTTTCAAGTCTTTCTAAGGTGAGTATCGAAAATTCAAACCACTTAGAATACTTATAACCTTTAGACCTAAGACAAGTAATTCTCTTAAACCCTCTCAAAGTTCTTTCTCTTTTCAAATTTAATTCTAGTCCAATTTGTCTCCAAATTTCAATGGCTCGACATTTTCATTTCTAAAATCATGTGTCTAATTTTTTCCCAATGCCATTGAACAGATATTCTAGTACTATAAAGTCAATCAGTCCGTCACTTAAATTTTTTTTTGGTCCGGACACTTTCTCCCAAAATTTTCATAAAAATTTTTAAGAGTCACTAACACTGAAAAACACTCCTAAAGCAGTCCAATTCAGATTTTCAAACACGAATATCCCATATTTCACAAAACAAATCACATTTAAACACATAAGCCGGAAAATGTCATGAATGCATGTGCAAAATAAATCATTCCTCTATATATAAAGGCCAAATGTATAAGCATATCAAAATATGTATTTTAAACTCCTAGTTCATTCCCAATGACCAATTTACCCTTCCCATCGGTGAGGGGATGTTACATAGAAAATCACCTCGTCATAGCAATAGACTGAGAAGGGGCCTCATTCCTTAGGGTTTTGGCCTTGAGCTTCTTTGATAGGGCTTCTAACTGATCTAAGTTTCTCTGAACAAGAACAAAAACAAAAATGAAATCATAATGGCTAGTATGGAACAAAGGCGTTCGAGCGGCATCCATTCTTGAGGTTACAAGCGCTCTTTTAAAAGAGAATAGGATCGACATTGATAAGCCAATTTTAGTCTTCCAACAACTAGAACAGGAAGAAGCAATGAAATTGGGAGCACCATTGTTACGTAAAGACAAACTATAAAATTGGTTTGAGTTATTCAACATACATGAGAAATAGCTTAGAAACATTGGATATACTTTGTGAAGAAACGAAGGAACAACGGAAAAGAGAAATGGAGAGACACGAAGAGGAGGCGAGAAGAAGGGCAGCTTGTTCCGAAGCTTGGTGAAGAGTGAAGGAGATCTGTCCACCGCCCATGTCTTGTTCACTCACCATTCTTCTTCTTTTTCTTCCCTCTCTCTCACTCACTCCTCACTCTCCTTGATTTTAATTCAAAACCCTAATCCTTTTTGTTTCTCGGATTATTTAGGAGGCTTGGAGGACCTTCAGGAAGATAGAAAAGCAGAAAGTTGTTAGGGCGTGTTTATTACAAAGGCCGGAGGAAAAATGTCCGTAAGCGAGAGCAACTCACACCTTTATTGGGCCCCGATTAAACTTTAAGCATGTTTTCTTTATTTGGAAGTTTAGATTGATTAAGTCCTTTTAGTTAGAATTTTTGTGTTTAGTTAATAGAAATAAATTGAAAGGATTTAGATAAAATTAGAATTTTGATAAAGTTCCTAGATTTTAAAAGATTAAGATGGTATAAGGGCTTTTAGGAAGATCATGAATGTTCTTAAGGCTTAAGGCTTAGGAAATGGGCTTTTAGCCCATTTACATGACATTAAATGATGAGGAAGAATTGAATTAAATGGGAGAAGCCATATGGTGAAGGAGAGATCGAAAGTGTTAAGAAAAAGGAGAGTAAATGAAAACTACGTAGTTTTGGATAAAAGGGGCTTAGGTTTTTAAAGTTAAGAAACAAAGTTACCTTAGTTGTTTTTGAGATATACGAAACTTACAATAGACAAGAGAAAAGAAGGGTGACTTTTGGCCATGAGGTAAGGAGAAGAAGAAGAAGAAGAAGAGAAGGAGCTTAGGTTTTTATGCTTTAGAAAGAAAGATTGAAGAGTTTCTTTAAGAAGAAAAGGGAAGAGAAAGAGTTTTAGTTACCTTTGAAGCAAAATTAGAATTTCGTGGGTCATCTTCTAAGTTAAGAGATTTTCGAAATTTTTTGGTATTTTAAGTAGGTTTTGGTTTAAATAGCTTAGTTTAGGCATGGGCAAGGTTAGGTAGGTGTTAATTCAAGTTTTCCTTTCCTTAGAAATGTTCGATTTTGATATCCTATGTTCTTATGGGATAATTATGCTTAATGAAGGCGAATTGAGGCAATTAGAGGAACAGCCAAGGCCATTTGACCATCCTACAAGCTAAAGGAATTTAAGGTGGGTGATTCCTTAATAATTGAGTTAATGGGTATATTACCGTTTTTATAATAAATGCGAATTAAGGTTTCCAATGACTTAGAATTTTTGTAGGAATTATTCTTGTTGATGTTTTGAACTTGTATGTGATGTTCTTTGATTATGAATTTATGTTGGAATGATTTGTTTAATGACTTGTTAAGTGGAAAAGATGAAAACTTGTGATTTCGGAAAAAGATTGCCATTTTGGCAATTTATGTGAAAATAAATTTGTAAATGCCAGTTGAGGCAATTGGTTTTGAATTGTGTGAATTATGTGCTTTATTTGGGTTTGTGGTGATCCAGTCAGAGTCAGGTGCACCTGTCTAAACATAGGCTTCTCACTTTGCCCTCAGTAGCCGAATTCCTTCGAGGACTTCCATCGATTCTGACTACATGACCACTTAGCGGGAATGTGTATCGTTCGTTCGAATCCACCCGAACCACTTTGTTTGTGAATTTGTGATTTGCTAGGTTACTTTTGTGATATGTTAAGTTTGTAAATTGTTCGAAGTGAGAAATTCTGTTAAAAGACTTGTAAAGTGAAATTGCTTTTATTAATGTTATATTGCTTTGAACATGAAAGAATGAATAACGGTTTTTTCTTATATTCTCGTTTATTAAGTTTTTACCCACAGAGCCGTCAAGCTCACCCCCCATTTCCCCTCCACAGGTGTCGAGCAAGAAACCGAGTCACCGCATCGGGATTGAGGCAATCCGATGCATTTTGGTTTTGAAGTCATGTTTTGAGAAATCAAAGCATTAGCTTGTTCTTTGTAATTTTACTTTTGTTATTTTGGGATGTAATCGGGCTAAATGCCCTCTGAAGCGTTGTATTGACTTGTTTTCAGGTAAATATAATAGTTTCGAAGTTTAAATGTACCTTGTATAAGTTTTCAAAGAATGTATAATTATATAGTAAAACTTGACAAAAGAAAGAGTAAAGTTAGATTATTTTATGTTTTGGAAGTAAATAGAATCCTAGGAGTGTGCTACTGACTTTGATTTGAAGTATATTGGGTTTGAGTTGTGATATGGAAGTTAGAAAAATGAGTTTTTATGCAGGTTGATGTATTAGATTGAAGATTTTGGCTAGAGAATTTTTAGGGGAAGTGCTGTCCAATTTTTCCCAAATTGGACAGCAACTTGTTTTGAGTTTTAGAGTATTTTAGAGTGAGATTTTCAGTGAGATTCCTTCTTGAAGATTGTAGTGCATGATTAGAGCTTTCCAATGACATAAAGTTTGTCACATTCGGACTTAAAATGAAAAAGTTATGAGAGGTGAAAGGCTTCAGCTACTGTTGATGGAAGTTACAATTTTGCAGTCCCTTTGAATGAATTTTTCACCCTCTTAGAGATAGTTTCGAGTTTTTCTTTCTTCAGAGAAAATGTAGATTGTTCTTCTATCTTTAAAATGAGGTATGATTTGAAATTATTGGAGTTAGGAATAAAAAGTTATGAGGTTGGGAATGTTGACAGTTACTGTTCATTGAGCTAAATTACTGTTCCGTTAATTTTCATTTAAGCTGAAACTTTGAGAGTGTTTTTACCCCTTTAAATGATTGAATTGATTTTTGCTTCCTTCATGAAACTTGTAGGTCATCTTCTTATCTTTCCAATGAGGTAAAATATATCAGTTTTTGACTTGTGTACTAAAAGATACGAATTTTCAAATTCTTGGCATTGTGTAGGGAAATTGAAATTTTAATAGCAGCAACTTTGAAGCAATTTATGACACTCTTAATGACTAAATTTGTTTTTAAATCCTTCTAGGAAGTTGTAGAGCTTCCTTTTATCTTTGTATTGACACTAAATTTACGAAATTTTGATTCCGGGGTGAAAAGTTAGATATGTTTAAAGCTAAAAGGTTATTTCAGTTTTTGTAAAAAAAAAATTAAATGTTCCTCGCACTCAACTGAGAGGACCATTCGGACTCTTGAGGGAATGCTCAGGGCTTGTGTGATGGATTTTAAAGGGGCATGGGATGAGCACTTGCCTTTGATCGAATTTGCATATAACAATTCGTATCATTCGAGCATTCGAGATGGCTCCTTATGAGGCTTTGTATGGGAGGAGATGTAGGACTCAGTGTGTTGGGATGCAAAGGCGACATGAAACTTTTGGGTCGAGTTGATCTGATGACCGTTGATAAGGTCAACTTGATAAAACAGTGAAAAGCAGGCTCGGGGACGGGATGAAGAGTTATGAAGATGCTCACGGGAAAGAGATGGAGTATGAGGTCGGTGAGAAGGTGTTTCTTAAGACTTCCCTTGGCGAGGATTACGAGATTTGGTAAGAAGGGTAAGTGAGTCGAGGTATGTGGGGCCTTATGAGATTACGGAAGAATTGGTCCGTTGGCTTCTGAGTTAGCATTGCCTCTGAATTATCCCAGTTCATGGCGTTTTCATGTCTCCATCTTTGAGGAGATATCGATTAGGTCCCTCCCGTCATTCAAGTGATGAAGTTCAGTTGAGTGATGATTTGAGTTATGAAGAGCTTCGGTGCAGATCTTGGATACTAAAGAAAGGTTCTTAGGAACAAGGCGTGCAGTTGATAAAAGTCTTATGGAGGAACCACTTTCGGTGGAAGAGGCAGCGTGGGAGCCATTGGAAGCTTTGAAGGAAAGTATCCCCATCTCTTGATATGTCGGTATGAATTTGAGGACAAAATTCTTTTAAGGGGAGAAATGTTGGGCCCGATTAAACTTTAACATGTTTTCTTTATTTGGAAGTTTAGATTGATTAAGTCCTTTTAGTTAGAATTTTTGTGTTTAGTTAATAGAAATAAATTGAAAGGATTTAGATAAAATTAAATTTTGATAAAGTTCTAGATTTTAAAAGATTAAGATGGTATAAGGGCTTTTAGGAAGATCATGAATGTTCTTAAGGCTTAAGGCTTAGGAAATGGGCTTTTAGCCCATTTACATGACATTAAATGATGAGGAAGAATTGAATTAAATGGGAGAAGCCATATGGTGAAGGAGAATCTGAAAGTGTTAAGAAAAAGGAGAGTAAATGAAAACTTCGTAGTTTTGGATAAAAGGGGCTTAGGTTTTTAAAGTTAAGAAACAAAGTTACCTTAGTTGTTTTTGAGATATACGAAACTTACAATAGACAAGAGAAAAGAAGGGTCACTTTCGGCTATGAGGTAAGGAGAAGAAGAAGAAGAAGAAGAAGAAGAAGAAGAAGAAGAAGAAGAAGAGAAGGAGCTTAGGTTTTTATGCTTTAGAAAGGAAGATTGAAGAGTTTCTTTAAGAAGAAAAGGGAAGAGAAAGAGTTTTAGTTACCTTTGAAGCAAAATCATAATTTCGTGGGTCATCTTCTAAGGTAAGAGATTTTTGAAATTCTTGGGTATTTTAAGTAGGTTTTGGTTTAAATAGCTTAGTTTAGGTATGAGCAAGGTTAGGTAGGTGTTAATTCAAGTTTTTCTTTCCTTAGAAATGTTCGATTTTGATATCCTATGTTCTTATGGGATAATTATGCTTAATGAAGGTGAATTGAGGCAATTAGAGGAACAGTCAAGGCCATTTGACCATCCTACAAGCTAAAGGAATTTAAGGTGGGTGATTCCTTAATAATTGAGTTAATGGGTATATTACCGTTTTTATAATAAATGCGAATTAAGGTTTCCAATGACTTAGAATTTTTGTAGGAATTATTCTTGTTGATGTTTTGAACTTGTATGTGATGTTCTTTGATTATGAATTTATGTTGGAATGATTTGTTTAATGACTTGTTAAGTGGAAAAGATGAAAACTTGTGATTTCAGAAAAAGATTGCCATTTTGGCAATTTATGTGAAAATAAATTTCTAAATGTCAGTTGAGGCAATTGGTTTTGAATTGTGTGAATGATGTGCTTTATTTGGGTTTGTAGTGATCCGATCAGTCGGTACACAATACGAACATAGGCTTCTCACTTTTTGCCCATGAGTAGCTTTGAATTCCTTTCAAGGACTTCCATCAGTCACGGCTACACATGACCGCTTCGCGGGAATGTGTAGTACGTTCCTTTTCGGATCCACCCAAACCACTTTGTTTGTGAATTTGTGATTTGCTAGGTTACTTTTGTGATATGTTAAGTTTGTAAATTGTTCGAAGTTAGAAATTCTGTTAAAAGACTTGTAAAGTGAAATTGCTTTTATTAATGTGATATTGCTTTGAACATAAAAGAATGAATAACGGTTTTTGCTTATATTCTCGTTTATTAAGTTTTACCCGAAGCCTTGAGCTCACCCCATTTCCCTCCACGGTGTCGGCGAAGCAAGAGTCACCGCGTCGGGATTGAGGCAATCCGATGCATTTTCTTTGAAGTCATGTTTTGAAAATCAAAGCATTACTTGTTCTTTATAATTTTACTTTTGTTATTTTGGGATGTAATCGGGCTAAATGCCCTCTGAGCGTTGTATTGACTTGTTTTCGAGTAAATATAACGATTTGAAGTTTAAAGGTACCTTGTATAAGTTTTCAAAGAATGTATAATTATATAGTAAAACTTGACAAAAGAAAGAGTAAAGCTAGATTATTTTATGTTTTGGAAGTAAATAGAATCCTAGGAGTGTGCTACTGACTTTGATTTGAAGTATATTGGGTTTGAGTTGTGATATGGACGTTAGAAAAATGAGTTTTTATGCAGGTTGATGTGTTAGATTGAAGATTTTGGCTAGAGTATTTTTAGGGGAAGTGCTGTCCAATTTTTCCCAAATTGGACAGCAACTTGTTTTGAGTTTTAGAGTATTTTAGAGTGAGATTTTCAGTGAGATGCCTTCTTGAAGATTGTATTGCATGATTAGAGCTTTCCAATGACATAAAGTTTGTCACATTCGGACTTAAAATGAGAAAGTTATGAGAGGTGAAAAGTTTCAGCTACTGTTGATGGAAGTTACAATTTTGCAGTCCCTTTGAATGGATTTTTCACCCTCTTAGAGACAGTTTCGAGTTTTGCTTTCTTCAGAGAAAATGTAGATTGTTCTTCTATCTTTAAAATGAGGTATGATTTGCAATTATTGGAGTTAGGAATAAAAAGTTATAAGGTTCGGAATGTTGACAGTTACTGTTCATTGAGCTAAATTACTGTTCCATTGATTTTCATTTAGGCTGAAACTTTGAGAGTATTTTTACCCCTTTAAATGATTGAATTGATTTTTTCTTCCTTCATGAAACTTGTAGGTCATCTTCTTATCTTTCCAATGAGATAAAATGTATCAGTTTTTGACTTGTGTACTAAAAGATACGAATTTTCAAATTCTTGGCATTCTGTAGGGAAATTGAAATTTTAATAGCAACAACTTTGAAGCAATTTATGACACTCTTAATGGCTAAATTAGTTTTTAAATCCTTCTAGGAAGTTGTAGAGCTTCCTTTTATCTTTGTATTGACACTAAATTTACAAAATTTCGATTTCGAGATAAAAAGTTAGATATATTCAAAGCTAAAAGGTTATTTCAATTTTTGTATTTTATATATATATATATTAAATGTTCCTCGCACTTAGCTGAGTGCGAGGAATCCTCGCACTCAGCAGCAGAGTGCGACGGTGAGTGTCGCACTCAACAGAGTGCCACACTGTTTGAATTATTTTTTTATTTTTATTTTTTTGAAAATATTAATTTCTGATTTTTTTAAAAATATGATAAATAAAACCCTTTTTCTTATTTTTTTGTCTTTCCTCCGTTTGACCTCCGATTTTTACGATTTTTGAAGCATTGGGTTTTTTAAAAAAATTTATACCCCTTTTTAGTAAAATGAGACTGTCGGGTTTTGGTCGGTCTTTACGGATAATATTGAAGAGAGTCAATTATGTGATGGTTTCGAATATATTTCCATTTTCGGGCGATTTTGTGAGTTACTGAGATCCGATTGAAGCGATTTTTGATTTTAATTGACCTAAAGATATGGAATTTCATTTTAGCTTAGGAATCGAATTTAGTTATGGGCCCTAAGAAAATCAATTTTATTGGAGGATAATTAGGATGACGTTA
Source organism: Erythroxylum novogranatense (assembly GCA_029891385.1). Taxonomy (NCBI): domain Eukaryota; kingdom Viridiplantae; phylum Streptophyta; class Magnoliopsida; order Malpighiales; family Erythroxylaceae; genus Erythroxylum; species Erythroxylum novogranatense. Next base: position 81,580,811 of record CM057231.1, on the reverse strand, counting down.
AATTAAATTCGATTTGAGGTTTCTTTTGTGGTGAGGAATTCTTCCCTTGTGAGATGCACGTCCATATGTCACGTAGGATGTCGGGCACACAACTCATCGGGGAGGGGTTCCAACACACACACTTACACATTTAGAAAAAACAAGGATAAAAGGCTCTCGTGTACTTTGATATGGCTCATTTCCTCTCGCACCACTCGGAGGGGTAAAATGCATTTCTTTTGAAAGCACTTCTTGAAACCAGTTAAAAATAGGCTTATTTATGGCGCAAATTCGAAAAAATCATTGAGCGGATGCCTAAGTTGCAACTTTCGAAGCTGCATTGGTTTTAGTCTAATTAATGATGATGACATGTATTTTAGACTTAAATTTAAATTAATAACTAATAACTAATAATCTAAATTTTGATTTAATTTAAATATTTGAAATCAATTTCTTTATTACACTGATTTTTATTTTTTAATTTGAATCATCTAGAAAGGATTAACTATCTTTGTATTTGAAAATTAGGTAGAAAAGCAGTCCTTTGTCGAGCGTTAGAGTAATTTCGTACCCTTTGGTATACTTTTGGTAGAAAGCAGTCCTTTGTTGGACCTCTTTCATGAAAATAATCCTTTAGCACATGTTTGGTAAAAAACACAACTCTTGGATATGGTCATTAAGCCCTTTTACTAAAAGCAACTCATTGACATAGTCGTTAAATACTTTCGATAAAAAAAATAAATTTATTGGCGTAATTTCAATTAAAAAAGTGCATTAGCATGATGAATAGGTACTTTCGGTTAAAAATTGTCCACGAGCACACATTCATTTAAATTCGATCAAATCAAAATTAACCTATTGAATTTCAAGTTGGCAACTTCTAATCTTTTCCTTATCTCTATGTTTTGTTAATGTTTCATCTGGTCGAAACATAATTTTGGTTTGTAAAATGGTGAAATCAAGCGATAATCATTAAGTCTAGTATAAAAATTTTGACATACTGTTTTTATTGAGTCCTTAGATCTATGACCGTCGGAGGCTCCTGACCGATTCTGCATTAAATCAAAGTGTTTCTTTGGCGTTTGCCGTTTTGCCAAGTGTTAGAGAACACTTGCACGTTTCTGCATTGCCGAGAAACACTTTGTGAATGCGAGCAGTGAGGAGCCTCGGCGGGTCATAGATCTAGAGACTCTAAAACAGTGATGTCAAAAATTGAGACTTGATGATGATTTTGATTTGATTTCAATAAAACAAAGTGATTGATTGAAATTAGAATTTCTTATTATTTGATAATTTAAATTAATTGTTTGAAACAGTGATTTATTTAATTGAAATTTGAAAATTAGTAATTAAAATTTGATTGTTCAAATTAAATTAAGTAATATTGAAATTTCAATATTTCAAAATTGAAATTTAAAAATTCAATTAATTTAATTTTAAATTTGTAATGTGAGTTTCTCTTCCGCTTACGGACATTTTTCCTCTCGGCCTTCATGATAAACACGCTCTAACAACTTTTTGTTTTCTATCTTCTTTGAAGGTCCTCCAAGCCCTCCTAAATAATCGAGAAACAAAAGGATTAGGGTTTTGAATTAAAATCAAGGAGAATGAGTGAGTGAGAGAGAGGGGAAGAAAAAGAAGAAGAATGGTGAGTGAACAAGACATGGGCGGGTGGACCGATCTCCTTCACTCTTGACCAAGCTTACGGAGCATCTGCTCCTTCTTCTCGTTTCCTCCTCTTCAGGTCTCTCTCCATTTCTCTTTTCGTTGTCTGCTCATTTCTTCACAAAGTATATCTGAATGTTTCTAAGCTATTTCTCATGTATCTTGAATAACTTCGAAACCGGTCTTATAGTTTGTCTTTACGTAACAATGGTGCTCCCAATTTCATTGCTTCTTCTGTTCTAGTTGTTGGAAGACTAAAATTGGCTTATCAATGTTGATCCCATTCTCTTTTAAAGAGCATTTGTAACCTCGATAATGGATCTTTGTTAGACGCCTTTGTTCCATACTAGCCATTATGATTTCATTTTGTCTTTGTTCTTGTTGGAGAAACTTAGATCGATTAGAAGCCGTATCAAAAAGCTCAAGGCCAAAACCCTAAGGAATGAGGCCCTTCTCGTCTATTGCTGCGACGAGGTGATTTTCTAACACTTGGGATTATCACCCATTAAGCTACACATTATTTCCCGAAACCATGAGAGAATTTCTTATACACTTTCGGAGGATAGAGTTAAAATTTCCTCTCTATTTTACTTTGCATTCCATCGCCTACCAAGTAAATGTATGAAGGGCATATTATTTTCTCAATGTGTTACTCTTTCACAAGCTTCTTGCGTGAAGGAATAAATCTTTGAGCAACTTACACAAGATCTTAAGTCTTTTGAGTTGAAGGTAAATATTCTTGTTCGATCTAGTTGATTTCTGTGGTGGATTAGTGCAAATTTCCTTTCAACTTTCCCTTTCTTATTTGTTGGTTTCTTTTCCTCTTTGAAGACAACATTTGAGGATGTGTTCTCAACTGAGGCTACAAGCATTGAAGAATATCTACAACAGGTAGTTTTGAACTCTTAATTATAGACTCACATCTGACTTAACTTTACCATAAATCTAGAGTGTATTTCTTTGAGTCTAATTTTTGAGTTGTGGATTGTCTTCCATCACAAGCTTAAGTATTTTGCGTTGTTCATATTGATTAGTCATCAAACCTTTTGACGTTTAAACCAACCAAGTTTTATAAAGGTATTGAAACACATGAATCATTATGTATCTACTAGCTTATAAGTTTTGGTGCAATAGCGCTTAGAAAAGAAGGATAAAGAACATGAGAGATTTCACCCGAGGAAGTGTGGCCTGGTTTTGCATTAGGCAAGCCATAATGTTTCTGAATTAGAAAATCTTTCAATTCTCCTATTTCATGAAATATTTATGGTCAATTCTTCATGCTTACATTTTGTGTCTAGCTCTTGCTTTTTAAATGCGATTCTCTATTTTAATTTTCTTAGTTAATTATTTGCCTAAGTGAAATTGATTTTGTAATAAGTTACATTATGTCTTCGTTCATGTATAGTTTCGATTCTATGCATGGTTATAGTATGTCTGAATGTCTCCTTTATTTATATCACATAGGATCACTCTATTTAGTAGTGATAACTGTTCTCTAGTGTATTTAGTCTTACTTGTTAGATATTGTCTTGATGCTCAATGAGAATGAATTAATTCTCTTTTCTTTCAACCTTTTTGGTACAGGTTCATGAAATGGCCATGGTTTACGCCATCTGAGGAAGCTCAAAAGGATAATCTTAGAAGTTTTAATGATTATATGATGAAGGTTTTGGAGGTTCGTCTTGATTGATGTTTGATTTGTTATAGTTTTCATTTCCTTATGGAATTTGGACTTCATGGATATAAACAATGGAGCAATGGGCTGCTCTTTTAGCATGCACTACTCGTCTTTTGTATGTTCGAAGAGATTGTGGGTCTCTTTACAACTTATCCTTATGCAACTTCATCTCCTCTTGATTTCCTTGACATATAACATGCAATTTTCAAATTTCCTACTATTTTGGCCTTAGTACATCCATAAATGTTTAGCGGTGAGTCGCTATAGTCCATTGGGTGAAGGATTTACTTGTTGTCCAAAAGTTGCCATTGTCAGAATTTTTCATGCATATCATTTAGAAGACTTATGTTTCAACTGTAGCCAATTTTAGATAGGCATTTTGGTGAATTGCCTTATTGTTGCTTCTTGATTTTTGGTTTACATTTTTATTGATTGTTGTGGAATTGAATTAAGAAAAAAAAATGATGCTTGTTCTAGAATTACAATAGACTAATCTTATCCATCCAACCTAACCTTTGTTTGCGAGAAGGTGGTAAAGTTAATGGGAAAATTATGTTAATTGAGCTAATTGTTGAACTTGTCAAACGGTTATTTGTTGTCATATAGTTCTTTGAATGATTCATTGATGCATATCAAATAATTGTTTTAACTGGCTGATGGGTTTAAGTTAAGAAAGAGCATTTTATTTTTATTCATTATTTTCTTTATTTGAACATTTTCTTTTTATTCATTATTTTCTTTATTTGGTTGGCTGCAGTTCACAAACAGAGGGATATAATTCCGCTTAATATAAGTGGTGATGCTAATGGCTCTCTGTAATCATCTGATGAAATTGCATTTTAGTACTTTGTGTTCTCCTCTGATTTAGTTGTTCTAATACTTTTAGTTAATGCGATCAAGAAGACTCAAAGCCACCGTCGTGAGTAAATGCTTGATTATCTATGTAATTTACTTACTCAAATAAGCAGATAAAGGTGTTGTATTTGTGTTTTATGCTGACGTTGTGCATCACTTTTGTTTAAGGAATCGACACCTGGATTGGAACTAGGCCAACCTAACGATACATCAGAGGTTGTGGAAGAATTTGGTGTTGTGCAGGAAGGAAAGCCAATAGAGAAAGGGAAAAATAAGGAAGAAAAAGAGAAAGAAAAGGCCAAAGATCCAGAAAAAGAGAAAGTGAAAGAAATTTTTCGTAACATATCACTCTATAGAAATAAATGTAAATTTTTTATCTGGACTTTTAAGCATATCTTCAACTTCCTTCCTAATGCATATTAAAACAATCCTATCCTTAGCAAGTCCCAAAATAAAAGAATCACATAACAAAATCCTTTGGAATGTGGGATATAAATAAATGAATAATGGAGAAAACACAGATATATTTTTGTTGTGTTAGTGGTTTCTTACTTTTACTTGGTTTATGTTGTTTTATATATATATATATATTAAGTCACGGTGTCAAAAAGAATAGTTATATAAATATAAAAATATATATAATAAAGTTCAAATCAATTTATTAATTATAATGTAATTAGTAAATTAATTAAAATTAATTAAAATTAATTAAAAATGGCAAAAAATATATGGGCTAATTAGTCAATAATATTAAATATTAATTAATCTATTAATTATATTAATTTTAAATAAATTATAATTTAATTAATTAATTATATTATATTATAATTATCAGCAGTTAAATCAAAATTAACTAATTAATTAATTTATTATATTATATTATAAAGAAAAAAATTGATTGGTGTTAAATATATTATAATTAATACTAGTTAGTAATATATATATTTGTTATTATATATATATATACATAATAACAAAATAATATTTACATAAATATATAAATTAATACTAATTAGTAATATATATTTGTTATTATCCGTATATAATAATAATAATAATGATAATAATAATAATTTAAAAAATAATAATATTATTATTTAATATATATATATATAAGGAATTAAGAGTGTTGATACACGCGCTGATTTCTGCATCAATTGTTGACTGTATGCAGTTAAATTTTCCAGTGGCGTACGCAAACACTTTCTCCGAATTTCTAGGACTTTCTTTGTTTCTTTTCCATTTAGCTATGCCTCCCCATCCTTCCATACATCTATCAGTTTCTAATATGATGTATGCCCCTTTGGGTGGTAGCTCCATGTCTGGCAAATCATTTTTATTCTTTGAACCTCTTGTACTAAAGTACTAAGGGCTTCTTGAAACTGGTTCCCTTAATTTTATCCTTCTAAATCCTTCTGCTGGATCTCCTAATAAGGTTGTAGCTGCAATTGTTTCCTGATATTGTAGATCTTCAGCAGCAGTGTTTCTTGAATTGGGCCTCCATAGCAGGTGTTACATGCTTTAGAGGTTTATCCTGAATGGTTAGGTCTGGGTTGATAACTTCAATCTTACAAACTATTCCATTCTTAGCCCAATATTTCTGTGGATTTTTCTCGATATATTCGAGATTTTCCATTTCTGTCAGAGCTTAATTGTTCTAAGTCTGCATATGCTCTGTCTTGAAAAGCTATTGATCCTTGATATGGTTCTTCTAGAGCAACCATTTTGCGTATTTGTGAGAATATGAATATGATTACTAAAGAATCATATCAAGAATTGTTACAAGAAGGATTAAATCATATTCATCTGGGTATGATAATGATAAGGGTATTTGCATTACATCGAAAGGATGCAGGTACTAAAGTCCTTGTTGTAATACGAGATAATCGATGGGGAACAGATCAGAAAGGCATCCTTGGACAAATGGAAATAGATTTGTCTAATGGAATAGAATTGGTCTACTTTTTACCCAATCAGATGATGACAATTATGAACTTCGAACATCAAATCGAGTTCTTACTATTCAGGATAAAGGTAAAGCAATAACATCAGAGTGTCAGCAAAGCGTGTGTTGGGCCCCAAATTGTTTTTCTTGATGTTATTAGGTATGAATTAAGTAGATTGTGTTAATTGTTGCATAGTTTGATTTTAGTGGAAGTGTTAATCGAAAATATTGAGATTAGTGTGGAATAGTCGTAATGAAAGAATAAAAGTGTATAAGTGTAAAATGTATGAGGGCAAACATGGAAGATCACTTAAGGGTAAGAGGTTTAAGGCTTGTATAGAGGGGCATCATAGTCCTTGCTCATTCTTTTAGGCTTAAGGAAAGAGTTAGAAAGAAGAAAAGAAAAGAAAGGAAAATAAGAAGAAGAGAGGAAGAAGAAGAGAGTTACGGTGGAAGAGAGGAAGAAGAGGAAGCTAAGGTTGGCGATTTTTTCGAAGGATCTGAAGCATTCCCGAGTAAGTATTCGATTGTTTCTTCTTGTTTAGAATGCTTTAAAACCCTAATATGGTTTAGAATGAGTAAGAAACGATGGTTTAGGGTTTATGGGAAAAATTGGTAGAAATTATTTGGGTTGTTGTTTCTGTTGGTGATTTTGTGTTGAATGAGTTTAGAAATGAAGTATTAAGCATGAACTAAGGTTGAAATGTGTTGCTTGTGAAAGAGGGGAAGGATTTATGTAGTGCCCCCTTACCGTAGTAGTATGCACCGGGGACCTTGTGGGTCGTTAAACGAATATCCACCGCAAGGAAGTGCTACTAACGAAAACAATCAGTAAACACTCGCATGGCATCAATATAATTAAACCGCATATACAAAACACTAAAATTTAAAACCACAATAAACTTTCATTTCCTAGCATCAATCCAAAATATAGACAAGTCTATCAGTCCCCTACAGGCTAAATACAATAATCCAAAAGGAATCGATACAAACGTCTATCTAAGATCATCCCAAAATCGCCCCACCGACCAGAGCACATGTGCCATCGCTTCACTTGATCACGCACTTTTCATTGGGCAGGAAAATCTATCACGGAGCTAGAATCCTCCGGCGTTGTCCTGAAAAATATATTACAATGTTGGGTGAGTTTGCGAACTCGATAAGAAACCATCATCGATGGTTCACCCAACTCATGCATATACATAATATATCACATAGTACACTTTAGCATTTTAGAACACTGTACACAATTTACACATTTATACGATAACATAGCTCAGACATGTCACTTCACCATTCTCATATATCACACGCATTCTCAATTTCACTACACGGTCAGATGCACAAAGTATGCAAATTCTCATTTTATGTCATTGTTGTGGAGCGTTAACATCGTCTGGATTCGTGCACTTTTCACAATGATCACATTTTTGGCAAGTAGGAGAGCCCTCAGGGTATGCACTACTGCCCGCTCACATTAGGGATAGGAGAGCCCTCTGGGTATGCACTATTACCTTTTTGGCCTTAGGCCCATTCACTGATAATCGAGCTTAAAACTCTTCTCACTAAATGCTTCAGTCACAACTGTTTAGTTACCACTTATAATCATGCCTAGTATGTACTAACACTTGCACAGTCACTAGCACATATATCACTTCACTCGCTTGTCACAATCAGAACACTTGCTCATAATTCTGTACACTGATTCACATTTGTATCACTCACGTTTGCAACTAATTCACACATTCGCAGCACATATTAATACACAAAGATCGAGGAACCAACTAGGTTACTCACCTGTAACTTCCGAGAACTCTTTTCGAAGTCCCAAAATATTCGTGGACTGTCGATCCAACGGTGCCTCTATAACAATTCAAACGAATTATCATCACAAGATGCTCAATCAATTGAATTCACTAATGCACATGTCTTAATTTGAAATTATATAATGCATGATCATAATTTTCCAGCGCTCTATCCCAAATCCACTATCTCTCGCTTCATAACCAAAAAATCACTATTCACCAAGTCAATAGCATCCATCGATTTCTCAAATCCCTCATTAAAAACTCTAATTATACTCCCATTAGTCAAAACATAACTCTTAGGTTGCATTTGAAACTATAATGGACTCTCTTTTGATAATCACGATCTCTCTAATTAAAATTCAAGCTCTCAATCTCTACAACAATTGTAGACCTCTTTCTCTAGTTCATAACGAATCCAGAATTACCTCAATTGGAGGTCTACACCAAAAGTTATGCCCTAAAAGTCCAAATCAACCCATCTCAAAAATATATCCCTCGCCGCGACCTACAGCCCCTCGCCGCGGCGCACATAGGGACGCTCACCACGGCGTGGAACCGTTCGCTGCGGCGAACACCTCTCTTCTCCTCGCCGCAACGCCTACCACTTGACTTCATGGCGTCTAAATCCGATTAAGCTCATGGCGGCAGCTTACGCCTTTCTCGCCGCGGTGTGGCCCTTTTTCAGACGTCACGACGTGCGGCCCAACTTTTTCTTCTCCGATTCATTTTTCCGTCATTTTCAACCATTCTCTCTCTATACTAGCATTAAACACACTCATCTACTCACATCTAACTCATTAAACACCATAAATGCAACAACCACAATAAATAACAACATTAAACACAATAAACTTACCAAATCAAATATCGATCGAACGGTAACCCTAAAACTTCCAAAAATCGCCAACTCCTTCTCCTTCCTTCCACAATCACGATGAACCTTCAATCCAAGCCAAACATCAACTTTCCCAAGGCTTCTAGCAGCTCATCAACCACAATGAAGGGGAACAAATGAAAGTCTCCAAGGGAAAAGGGTGAAATCGTCGACGGGGAGAGAAGAGAAATGCTTAACTCCAATGTTCAAGACCTAACTCCTTTATATAAAGATTTAAACCTATAGATCATAGTCCTCGATTTCTTTTAATCTCAATCTCTAAATTTCACATGGCTCATCACAAAAATTCCTAAACTCGCAAATCTAAATTTCCAAACCATTTGCCACTCACTTTCGGAACCGGAATCTAAAATCACCAGTATCTAAGTCATTTCCCGGTCCGGACACATAACTCTAAAAATTCTGGAAAATTTTCCTATAATTCCTCAAAAATATAAAACACTTGATCTCATACTCAATTTTCAATTTCCAGTTCCCTAAAATTCAATTCTCACTCTAATTCTACTATATTACTCAAATTGTTCTTAATTTTACTTTAAATCAAATCTAACTCAACTATCTCAAAATTCACAATTCAACTCATAATCACAATTTAAATGCTGGAACCATCATGAATGCATGTCACTATGTATGCATGTGCAAAATGATCTATCTCTTTAAAATCGAGGCCACAAAGCACTTTCGATCACAATTTTATGCAATATGAAACTACCGTACCAATATGCTCATCGCGCCAGTAGCAGGATGTTACAATTCTCCCTCCTAAATAAAAATTTTGTCACGAAATTTCATACCGATCGGTCGAGCAGATGAAATCTTGCCTCCTCATGTGCTCCTCAGTCTCCCAAGTTGCTTCCTCTGATGAGTGGTTCTTCCATAGGACTTTCACCAATTGAATCACCTTGCTCCTCAATTGCTTAACCCGCGATCCGATAATCTACACTGTCTCCTCAACATAACTCAGATCACTCGCTATCTCAATCTCTTGAGCCGGAATCACATGAGTCGGGTCTGAGCGGTATCTCCGGAGCATACTCACATGAAACACATCATGCAACTGGGACATCTCACTAAGCAAAGCCAATCTATAGGCCAACGGTCCAATCCTCTCGATAATCTCATAGGACCGATATCTTGAGGACTCAACTTGCCACTACGGCCAAATCTCAAGACTCCTCTCCAAGGTGACACTCGGAGGAATACTCTATCGCGCACACTAAACTCCATCTCTCGCCGATGCTGATCCGCATAACTCTTACATCTATCTGAGCCGCCTTGATGCGACTCGAATCAATCTCACTTTATCCATCAGATCACGGATCGAGACGGGACCCTCAAGCATCCTCACACCCTCTTCATCCCAGTAAAGAGGTGATCTACACGGTCTCCCATATAAGGCCTCATACGGTGCCATCCCAATACTACTCATCGATTATTGTACGAAACTCAGCCAGAGCCAAGATCGATCCCAAGCACCTCTGAACTCTAATACACAAGCTCTCAGCATATCCTCAACAGTCTTGATCGTCCTCTCACTCTGCCCATTTGTCTGAGGATGAAATGTTGTACTAAAGTTCAATCTTGAACCCAAAGCTGACTGCAGGCTCCTCCAGAACCTCGAAGTAAATCTGGGATCCCTATATGACATTATCGATACTGGGACCCCATGCAGTCGCACAATCTCTGCCACATACTTCTGGGCCAACTGATCGAGAGTATTATTCTCTCGCACTGGCAAGAAGTGAGCCGATTTAGTCAACCGTCCACTATGACCCAGATCGCATCATCTTTGCCTCGCGTCTAAGCAACCCCATAATAAAATCCATAGTGATCTGCTCCCATTTCCACTCCGGAATGGGTAACGAATGCAATCTCCCAACTGGGGCCTGGTGCTCAGCCTCAAGGTAGCAATCAAGGCTCCATCCTGAGCTAAATCCATCTGCACATTAAGCGCTCTCAACTGAATCAAGCTGGGTAATCTCTCAATCTGAATCTGAGCTGCACTGATATGAGATCTCCTACTCAACGCATCTGACACCACATTGGCCTTCACTGGATGATACTCAATCGTGCAGTCATAGTCCTTCAACAGCTCAATCCATCTCCTCTGTCTCAGATTCAACTCTCACTAACTCAACAGATATCTCAGACTCTTATGGTCAGTGAAGATCTGGAACGTCTCCCCATACAAATAATGTCTCCAGATCTTCAGAGCAAACACCACTGCAGCCAACTCCAAATCATGCACTGGATAATTCCTCTCATGAGACCTCAACTGTCTCGAGGCATACGCTATAACTCTCCCATGCTGCATCAAAACACAACCTAAACCCTGTTGCTAAGCATCACTGAAAACCTCAAAACCTCCAGACCCTGACGGCAAAGCTAACACTGGCGCTGAAGTCAATCGATGCCTAAGCTCCTCAAAGCTCCTCTGACACTCATCAGTCCATCTGAAGGCCACATTCTTCCTCAGAAGTTTTGTCAAAGGGGCTGATATCACTGAAAACCCCTCGACAAACCTTCGGTAATATCCTGCTAGTCCGAGGAAACTCCGAACCTCTGACACGTTCCTCGGGGCCTCCCAACTCCTCACTGCCTCAATCTTGTGAGGATCCACCCGGATACCCTCACCAGACACAATATGGCCTAAGAACACCACCTCATCCAGCCAAAATTCACATTTAGTGAATTTGGCATACAATGGTCTCTCCCTCATGATCTGCAACACAATACTCAGATGCTCCGCATGCTCCTGTCTACTCCTCGAATACACTAAAATATCATCAAGAAACACAATCATGAACTGATCTAGGTAGGGCTGGAAGACCTTATTCATCAAGGCCATGAAGGCTGCCAGGGCATTAGTCAACCCGAACGGCATCACTAAGAACTCGAAATGCCCATACCTGCTCCTGAAAGCACTCTTAGGCACATCGACCTCAGCAATCCTCAACTGATAATACCCTGACCTCATATCCAACTTAGTAAATACCTGAGCTCCCTGCAACTGGTCAAATAGATCATCGATCCTAGGCAGCGGATACTTATTCTTCACTGTCACCCGATTCAGCTGCCTATAGTCGATGCACAACCTCAAAGTCCCGTCCTTCTTCTTCACAAACAACACTGGAGCTCCCTAAGGCGAAACACTCGGCCTAATGAACCCCTTATCCAACAACTCCTGCAACTGAGCCTTAAGCTCCCTCAGTTCCACCGGTGCCATCCTATATGGAGGTATAGATATAGGAGCGGTACCTGGAACGAGGTCTATCTCAAACTCCATCTCCGATCCGTGCAAGAAACCCAGAACTCATCGGGAACACATCCGAAATTTCTAATCACGGAATATCCGCAACCTCTTTCGACCACGAATCAACCACGTGAGCCAGATAGGCCTCACATCCTCCCTGCATCAACCTCAGGGCACTCAGAAAGGAAATCATCCTAGCTGGCACTGCCTGACTAACACCTCGAAAAATAGCTCTAGGCTGACCAGGAGATTCTAACACAACCTCCTTGGTATAACAATCCATCACAGCCCTATGCGCAGTAAGCCAGTCCATCCCTAGAATCAGATCAATCTCTCTTAAAGACAAAACTATCAGGTCTGCACTCAACTCTGCCTGATCAATCACTATCGGACACCCCTTGCAGACCTCTCCTAAAACTGTCGTACTACCTAGAGGTGTACTCACCTCTAACCCACACTGTAATCTCTTCCTATCACAATGCAGTCTACATGTCACATGCGGTGCAATGAAAGAATGAGTGGATCCAGGATCCATCAGTGCATAAATCTCAAAGCCAGAAATCGAAAGCATACCCGCAACAACATCTGGAGACTCCTGAGCCTCCTGCCAAGTCATAGCATAGACTACAGCCTAGATCTAGCATGCATTGCTCGACCCTCGATCCTCACTGCAGATCCCTCAGCTCGGCCTCGACCTTGACCTCTCCATCCAGATCCACCTCCACGGCTCTGTTGCACTGAGGTAGTACTGCCTGATCTACCCGTCATAGCGGACTGGGCCTCCACAGTAAAAGGACACTCTCGGAGCTGATGGTCCATGGAACCACACTTGAGACACGCTCTGGTAAACCTCCAGCACTCCCCACTGTGTCTCCTCTCACAATACTCACATAGCGGGATCGTCGCCTAAACCTCTAAAGACCGCCTTCTACCACCACTAGATGAGCAAATCGCCTCTCTGCCCAAAACCAGATCGCCGAGGTTCCTCCAATGACTGAAGAGCCTCGCTCGACGCTTCTGAACCCTCTACTAGCACTTACGACGACTATCACTGGGCCTCTTGCCCTAGGTCCCGATCCACCTCGGTGACTCGCCTCGGCGGTTGCTTTCAATCCTCATTTGCCGCCCTCACCAACAAAGGTGTCCATGTCCGATCGGGCCAATCTGCACGGATCTCCATATTGAGTCGCCTCAAACCTCAGACACCTATCGACTCGAGAGGCAAAAAACAGACGCATCGACAACATCATTAAACCGAACCTCATAATCTGCCACTGACATCTGCCTCTGTCTCAACTCAAGAAACTCTTGCATCTTCATCTCTAAATAAACCTTGGGCATGAAGTTATCTCTGAATGCCCGCAGGAAATCATCCCAAGTCAACATGCAGGGCCTGGTGGAACGCCGAGCGATCTTCCACCACCGATAAGCGGACCACAAGCAAAGACACTGCATAGTCAAAGCGCTCCTCAGAGTCGCAGTCCATCTGATTGAGGACTCTCTATGTGCTCTCTAACCATCCCTCAGCCTCCGCAAGGTCGGTGCTGCCATAGAAGTCAACAGCTCCCTACTTGCGCAGTCTATCATACCTCCTCTCCCGTCTCACGGGAACTCTGGGAGGTAGCTCATCAGAATGAGGAACAGGGGACTCTCTACTAGCTCCCACGGATCCTAGGTCAGCTGGTTGATCCACTTGCTCTCCAAGAACGGATGACCTACAACAACAAGAATCTGATCAATTTCTGCTTTTCTCACTGAAATTCAAGCCTAAAATATACTATGCCCAAAAGAGGCCAAACCATACTCTGATACCACCTAATGTAGCGCCCCCTTACCGTAGGGTACGCACCGGGATGCCCGTGGGTCGTTCCGACGAATATCCCCCGCAAGGAAGTGCTACTAACGAAAACAATCAGTAAACACTCGCATGGCATCAATATAATTAAACCGCATATGCAAAACACTAAAATTTAAAACCACAATAAACTTTCATTTCCTAGCATTAATCCAAAATATAGACAAGTCTATCAGTCCCCTACAGGATAAATACAATAATCCAAAAAGGGAATCTGATACAAACGTCTATACTAAGATCATCCCAAAATCGCCCCAGCTGACCGACCTGTGTGCCATCGCTTCACTTGATCACGCTTTTCATGCGGCGGAAAATCTATCACGGGAGCTAGAATCCTACCGACGTTGTCCTGAAAAATATATTGCAATGTTAGGTGAGTTTGCGAACTCAATGAGAAACCATCATCGATGGTTCACCCAAATCATGCATATACACAAAATATATCACATAGTACACTTTAACGCATTTTAGAACACTGTACACAATTTACACATTTATACGATAACATAGCTCAGACATGTCACTTCACCATTGTCATATATCACACGCATTCTCAATTTCAATACACCGTCAGATGCACAAAGTATGCAAATTCTCATTTTATGTCATTGTTGTGACTGAGCGTTAACACTGTCCCGATTCGGGCACTTTTCACAATGATCACATTTTTGGCAAGTAGGAGAGCCCTCAGGGTATGCACTACTGCCGCTCACATTAGGGATAGGAGAGCCCTCTGGAAATGCACTATTCCCTTTTTGGCCTTAGGTCCATTCACTGATAATCGAGCTTAAAGCTCTGCTCACTAAATGCTTCAGTCACAACTGTTTAGTTACCACTTATAATCATGCCTAGTATGCACTAACACTTGCACAGTCACTAGCACATATATCACTTCACTCGCTTGTCACAATCAGAACACTTGCTCATAATTCTGTACACTGATTCACATTTGTATCACTCACGTTGGCAACTAATTCACACATTCCCAGCACATATTAATACACAAAGATCGAGGAACCAACTAGGTTACTCACCTGTAACTTCCGAACTACTACCTGGAAGTCCCAGCAATATCCGTGGACTGTCGATCCAACGGTGCCTCTATAACAATTCAAACGAATTATCATCACTAGATGCTCAATCAATTGAATTCACTAATGCACATGTCTTAATTTGAAATTATATAATGCATCATCATGATTTTACAGCGCTCTATCCCAAATCCGCTATCTCTCGCTTCATAACCAAAAATTTACTATTCACTAAGTCAATAGCATCCATCGATTTCTCAAATCCCTCATTTAAAACTCTAATTATACTCCCATTAGTCAAAACATAACTCTTAGGTTGCATTTGAAACTATAATGGACTCTCTTTTGATAATCACGATCTCTCTAATTAAAATTCAAGCTCTCAATCTCTACCACAATTGTAGACCTCTTTCTCTAGTTCATAACGAATCCAGAATTACCTCAATTGGAGGTCTACACCAAAAGTTATGCCCTAAAAGTCCAAATCAACCCATCTCAAAATCATCCCTCGCCACGACCTCTACCCCTCGTCACAAGACAGAAAGTGGACGCCGGCGCGATGGAACAGTCATTGCGGCGAACACCTCTCTTCTCCTCGCCATGACGCCTACCACTTGACTTCGCCATGGCGTCTAAAACTGTTCGCTCATTGCGACGTCGACTCGGCCATGCATGGCCATGCAAAGCTCGCCTTTTCTCGCCGCGATGTGGCCCTTTTTCAGACGTCGCGACGTGCGGCCCAACTTCTTCTTCTACGATTCGTTTTTCCGCCATTTTCAACCGTTCTCTCTCTATACTAGCATTAAACACACTCATCTACTCACATCTAACTCATTAAACACCATAAATGCAACAACCATAATAAATAACAACATTAAACACAATAAACTTACCAAATCAAAGATCGATCGAACGGTAAACCTAAAACTTCCGAAAATCGCCAACTCCTTCTCCTTCCTTCCACAATCACGATGAACCTTCAATCCAAGCCAAACATCAACTTTCCCAAGCCTTCTAGCAGCTCATCAACCACAATGAAGGGGAACAAATGAAAGTCTCCAAGGGGAAAGGGTGAAATCGTCGACGGGGAGAGAAGAGAAATGCTTAACTCCAATGTTGAAGACCTAACTCCTTTATATAAAGATTTAAACCTATAGATCATAGTCCTCGATTTCTTTTAATCTCAGTCTCTAAATTTCACATGGCTCATCACAAAAATTCCTAAACTCACAAATCTAAATTTCCAAACCATTTGCCACTCACTTTCGGAACCGGAATCTAAAATCACCAGTCTCTAAGTCATTTTCCCGGTCCGGACATATAACTCTAAAAATTTCAAAAAAAATTCCTATAATTCCTCAAAAATATAAAACACTCGATCTCATTCTCAATTTTCAATTTCCAGTTCCCTAAAATTCAATTCTCACTCTAATTCCACTATATTACTCAAATTGTTCTTAATTTTACTTTAAATCAAATCTAACTCAACTATCTCAAAATTTACAATTCAACTCATAATCACAATTTAAATGCTGGAACCATCATGAATGCATGTCACTATGTATGCATGTGCAAAATGATCTATCTCTTTAAAATCAGAGGCCACAAAGCACTCGATCACAATTTTATGCAATAATAGAATTACCCGTACCAATATGCTCATCGCATCGGTAACGGGATGTTACAATTTAGCTAGGAAAATGCATGAAAGTTGGGTTCGGAGTCGTTCTCCAGACCCGCACGTCGCGACGTGCACCAGGCCGTTCGTCGCGACGTGCACGAGGCTGTTTGCCGCGGCATGATTGAGTCGTTCATCGTGACGTGCGTGAGGTTGTTCGTCGCGACGTACACAAGTCGTTCGTCGTGACGTGCGAGGCAGATGTCTTTCGTCGCGACGAGCGGAGGCTGTTCGCCACGACAAGTCTTCGATTTTCAGCAAGGATAGATTTTAGTGTTTTGGGCATATCTTTTGTTGCAAAAGTCCTTTTGAGGTGATTTCTGATGCGTTGTAAACTAGAGTCATAGATCTACAAGTTTTATGGAGAAGTGAAGTTCTGAATCAGTCTCTAAGGATATGAAATTTTGGATGGAAGTTAAGAATGGAAATATTGTTTCAGCATGAGTTTTTGAATGGGATTTTGGTTCTTATTTTAGGAAATCAAGTGAGGCAAGAGGAGCAAGAGGATCAAGAGGAAACTAATTCCTAGGCAAGAACAAGCAAGGAATTCAAGGTGGGTTCATGTTTATAATAGAGTAAATAAGTTACTCATTGTTTTGTTCAAATCAAGAAAGATTTAATGCTTTAAATTGTATCATCAATGATTGCATTACATACTATTGTGGAATGATTATATTTTGCTATATGATTTACATTCATGATTTATGAAAAGGTTTTCAAAAAGGGGTTTTCTCCTTGCACGAATACATGCACATGAATTCATGCTTTCTGAAATATATGACAAGTAAGTTTACAAGCAAGTGCCGGTTTGGCAAATAAGTTTACAAGAATTTGAATCATGCATGTTTAAGTGGGTTTGCGGTATGTCCCTCACGAACAGTCAAGTGCACATTGACTCACAAAAAGGCTTCTCCCGCCTGTCCGCAAGTGGCACAGGGTTTCGACCAAGGATTCCCTCACGAAACTACGTCTACACATAACCATTTCGACGGAAATGTGTAGCACGTCATGAATCAGGGACTAACCCAAACCATCATGTTATGTTATGTGTTTATGATCTGTTATTATGAATCATGCATCATGAATTGTTCAAGATTCAAGCATTTCAGGATAATGACTCATGCATACTCAATTGCTATGATTTCAAAAAGTACCACGACAATGAGTTATTTTTTAATACTTTTGCTTATTCCTATATTATAAATATGTTCCCACGAGCTTTATAGCTCACCCCCTCTAATCTCCCCCATTCAGGTGACGAGCAAGAGATCGAGTGAGTCACGAGTTATGGCAGCACTCCATTTTCATTTTGTTATGATGTATTTTTTGAAGTCAAGGCTTTAGTTACATTTCAAGTTTATTGGTTCAAGTGTATTTTGTATTTTGGCTCTTGAACTCAAGTTGTAATTTGGTTTGAAATGTTCTTAAAGCTTTGTAAACTCATCTTTTGGATAATTATTTATGGATGTGTTGGATTTAAATCATGAAAGCAAGTTTTGAGTTTGTTCACGGTGGGTCCATCGAACTTCCGATGGTCTTTCCCCTTAATCGCTTAATTATCATGTTTCACCTCATGCACACAGTACCACGCTCTCATGTCCGATGTTGGGCTCCAACAGCGGGGTCTAACATGTTGTGGTATCAGAGCGTCTAGGTTTTTGTCTATGGCTGCATGGCATTGCTTTCAAGGAATGACTTGCATTGTTTTACATGATTTGAACTATTTTTGCATATTTTGAAGCTTGTCTTACTTGAACTAAAGTTTTCAATGGTTTTATATTCAAGGAGTGAACATGTCACCTCGAAAGAGAACTCGAGTAGCTAATGACTCGATCTCATTCTCGTCAGGGGAGCAAGGATGAATCCCATGTTCCACAGGATGCTGGGACACATTCTGCTCCGATTTCTGAGGCACCTAGTTTGCAACAAGAAGTGCCTCCTCCGCCTCCTCCTATACCTCAGGCAAATCCCATGGATCCGAGCTTCTTTCAAGCCTTTGCTCAGGCTTTCACGTATGCCATGGGTCAGAGATCTCAGATTTCGATCTGACTCAGCTCCAAAGAGAGGTGGGCAGTATGATAAGCTCCGTAAGTTTGGGGTGTAGATTTCGATGGGACGACAAATCTAGAAGAGGTCAAGCTTTGGTTGAAGAGGACCGAGAGGGTTCTAGTTCGATGAGATGCATGATGAAGAGAAGCTAGATTATGCGATCGATCATTGCGGGTGGTGACTGCATTAGTGGGAATCGATGCCTCACAAGTCAGATTGTTCCTTCCTCTTGACATGGAGGGACTTTGTAGAAGTGTTCAGAAAGAAATATCTCTCCAGGGTCTATGTGCAAGAGAAGGCGAGGAATTTCGAACCTCACTCAGAGAGATATGAGTGTGAGCGAGTATGAGCTGAAGTTCACACAGCTTTTCTCGTTATGCAGCTAACATTGTGGCAACAGAGGAAGACAAGTGCCGTAAGTTTGAAGGAGGTCTTCACTTGGGGATCAGGGAGAAAGTCTTGATCCACAATTTCTGTGACTACCAGAAATTGGTGGATACGACACTCCAGGCTGAGAAACTGGAGAATATCATAAATGAAGTGAACAAGAAGAGGAAGAACAGGGAGCAGACTGTCAAGAAGGGTGCTAGTGCTCTTATGCCTGAGAGGAGCTCTCACAGTCAGAGTGAAGTGGGTAGCAGTGGAGTTACCAGGAACAAGCAGGTGAGGGCAGTATCAGGGCAAGCCTCTAATGTGGGAGGCACCGGTAGAGCAGGAAAGAGCTGGTTCACCAACCCCTTCTTTGACCAGTGTGGGAAACGTCATCAGGGAGAGTGTCTCAAGTTGCTTGGAGTCTGTTTCAGATGTGGAGAGAAATGGCATAAGTTCGGGGATCTCGATCCTTTGAAAGCAAACAGAAGGGTCGCAGTTTCAAGCTTCAAGGCGTGCAGAAATAGGGGGAACCAAGCCAGTTATTAAGGTAGGCAGCTCTGGAACTGCAAGGAAGGCTATTCCTCCAGGAAGGCCAAGGGGTCAGGCGCCGGCAAGAGTGTTTGCCATGACTAGGGAGGAAGCTGCAGCTGCAACTGAGGTTGTCACGGGTATGGCTCGATTACTTGATTCAGCAGTATTTGTTTTGATTAATTCTGGTTCCATGCATTCCTTTGTTTCTGCAAACATAGCATTGCATGGTGTGAATTTTGTACCGTTGGATAGACCCTTGCTTGTTAGTACTCCTCTAGGGAGGAATGTGGTGATCAGTCAGGTGTATAAGCAGTGTGAGCTTTTCATTAATGGTGCTAGATTGGTAGTGGACTTACTACCGCTAGACCTTCGAGGGTTAGATGTTATTCTGGGGATGGATACCATGGAGAAATATCCGCAAAGTCGGATTGTGGTCGGAAAGAGGTAGAGTTTGATTTGGGTAACGGTAAGAAGGTGATCTTCAGAGGGGACAGGAAGACATCATCGCCAAGACTGATTTCGGCTATGCTAGCTGAAAGGATGATGGGCCAGGGATGTGAAGCTTTCTTGGCACACGTTGTGGATGTCGGCGTGAATGAAGGGAAGTTAGAGGATTTCCCGATTGTGAGGGATTTTCCATATGTGTTTCCAGAGGAATTACCTTCTTTGCCGCCGGTGAGGGAAATCGAGTTTGCCATTGACTTGATTCCCGGAACCGAGCTAATTTCAATACCGCCGTACAGGATGGCTCCAGCTGAGTTGAGGGAGCTTAAGGAACAGTTGGAGGAACTGTTAGAGAAGGGGTATGTTAGACCGAGTGCATCTCCTTGGGGAGCACCGGTTCTGTTTGTTAAGAAGAAGGATGGATCATGGCGGATGTGTATTGACTATCGGAGACTCAACAAGGTGGCAATTAAGAACAAGTATCCGTTGCCACGGATAGATGATCTGTTTGACCAGCTGCAGCGAGCTAGGGTTTTCTCCAAGATCGATCTCGAGTCGCTATCATCATTTCGTAATCAAGGAGTCGATGTAAGCAAGAAAAAGATTCAGACTCGATATGGGCACTATGAGTTTTTGGTTATGCCATTGACGACCAATGCTCCAAATTGCTTTCATGGATCTCATGAATAGGGTCTTCAAGGAGTTTCTGGATCAGTTTGTCATAGTGTTTATAAATGACATTCTGGTGTATTCTAAGAGTGAAGAAGAGCATGAAGAGCATCTTAGGATTGTATTGCGGATTCTGAGGGAGAGAGAGCTTTATGCCAAGTTCAGCAAGTGTGAATTCTGGCTTCATGAGGTGACATTCCTTGGGCATGTGGTTTCGCAGGATGGAGTACATGTTGATCCGAGAAAAGTTGAAGCAGTGGTAAATTGGCATGCACCCAAGACAGTGATAGAGGTAAGGAGTTTTCTGGGTCCGGCAGGTTACTACAGGAGGTTTGTAGAAGGATTATCCATGATAGCTGCTCCGATGACCAAGCTATTGAGGAAGAATCAGAAGTTTGTCTGGACTGATGAATGCCAGAAGAGCTTTGAGGAGCTCAAGCACAGGTTGACAAGTGCTCCAGTTTTGATTCTGCCTTCTGGTGATGAGGGCTATACAGTGTATAGTGATGCTTCAAGGAAGGGTCTCGGTTGTGTTTTGATGCAGGGAGACAGGGTGATAGCATATGCTTCAAGGCAACTGAAGCAGTATGAGTTGAATTACCCGACTCATGACTTGGAGTTAGCAATAGTGATCTTTGCCTTAAAGATTTGGAGGCATTACCTATATTGGGTTCAGACAAGGATCTTTACTGATCACAAGAGTCTCAAGTACTTACTGAGCCAGAAAGAATTGAATTTGAGACAGAGAAGGTGGATTGAGTTACTCATGGATTATGATTTGTTGATCGAGTACCACCCAGGTAAAGCGAATGTAGTGGCTGATGCTTTGAGCAGGAAGTCTTCTATTGCCCATGTTCAGACAGTTTATCTTCCTTTATTGGAAGAGATGGCCAAGATTAAGATAAGCTTGAAGCAGGAGGAACCAAATTGCCTTATAGCTAATTTCAGAGTGAGACCTGTACTCAGGGAGAAGGTTAAGGAGTTGCAGGCTCAGGATGCAGATTTGAGCAAGCTTCGAGAGGAAATTCAGAATGGTAAGATTTCTGAATTCATAGTGAGGGATGATGGACTCATGACAGTGGGGAGTAGACTTTGCATTCCAGATAGCAGGGAGGTTAAGGATGGGATATTGGATGAGGCACACAATGCGCCTTATGCCATATACCCAGGTAGCACCAGGATGTACAGGGATTTGAGAGAGCATTTCTGGTGGAAGGGCATGAAGAGAGATGTAGTAGAATATGTAAGTAAGTGTCTAGTGTGTCAGCAAGTCAAGGCTGAACACCAGGCACCTTCAGGCAAGTTAAGGCCATTGTCCATTCCTGAGTGGAAGTGGCAAAGAGTGACCATGGACTTTTGATGGGTTTGCCCAGACCACCATGGGAAGCATGATGCCATATGGGTTATTGTGGATAGGTTGTGAAAGTCACCCATTTTCCGCAATCAGCGGTGATTCTTTGCATATGCTAGCAAAGAAGTACATTGATGAGATAGTGAGATTGCATGGGATTCCAGATTCTATAGTGTCTGACAGGGATCCTCGGTTCACTTCGAGATTTTGAGGAAGCTTGCAAGAAGCTTTAGGTACTAAGCTGAATTTTAGCACGGCTTTTCACCCTCAGACGGATGGTCAATCTGAGAGGACCATTCGGACACTTGAGGGAATGCTCAGGGCATGTGTAATAGACTTCAAAGGAGCTTGGGATGAGCATTTGCCATTGGTCGAATTCGCTTATAACAATTCGTACCATTCGAGCATTCAGATGGCCCCATATGAGGCTCTGTATGGAAGGAGGTGTAGAACTCCGATATGTTGGGATGAAGAAGGAGAGAAGAAACTGGTCGGACCAGAATTGATCCAGATGACAGTTGATAAAGTCAATCTGGTTAAACAACGGCTTAAGGCAGCTCAGAATAGAGTGAAGAGCTACACTGATGCACATCGGAAGGAGATGGAGTATGAAGTCGGTGAGAAAGTTTTCCTCAAGATGTCTCCTTGGAAGGGAGTAATGAGGTTTGGCAAGAAAGGCAAGTTGAGTCCAAGATATGTGGGTCCTTATGAGATTCTTGAGAGGATCGGACCACAAGCCTACAGGTTGGTGTTGCCCCCGAAATTGTCTCAGATCCATGATGTCTTTCATGTCTCCATTTTGAGGAGGTATAGATCGGATCTTTCTCATATCATTCAGACCACGGAGGTTCAGTTGAGAGATGATTTGAGCTACGAGGAGATTCCAGTAGAGATCTTGGACACAAAGGAAAAGGTCCTCAGGAACAAGACAGTTCAGCTAGTTAAAGTTCTGTGGAGGAACCATTCAGTGGAAGAGGCCACGTGGGAGCCTATGGACGCAATGAAAGAGAAGTATCCAAGTCTTTTCGATGATTCAGGTAAATTTCGAGGCCGAAATTTCTTTTAAGAGGGGGAGAAATGTTGGGCCCCAAATTGTTTTTCTTGATGTTATTAGGTATGAATTAAGTAGATTGTGTTAATTGTTGCATAGTTTGATTTTAGTGGAAGTGTTCATGGGAAATTAAGATTAAATTGAGATTAGTGTGGAATAGTGGTAATGAAAGAATAAAAGTGTATAAGGGTAAAATGTATGAGGGCAAACATGGAAGATCACTTAAGGGTAAGAGGTTTAAGGCTTGTATAGAGGGGCATCATAGTCCTTGCTCATTATTTTAAGCTTAAGGAAAGAGTTAGAAAGAAGAAAAGAAAAGAAAGGAAAGGAAAATAAGAAGAAGAGAGGAAGAAGAAGAGAGTTACGGTGGAAGAGAGGAAAAAGAGGAAGCTAAGGTTGGAGATTTTTTCGAAGGATCTGAAGCATTCCCGAGTAAGTATTCGATTGTTTCTTCTTGTTTAGAATGCTTTAAAACCCTAATATGGTTTAGAATGAGTAGGAAACGATGGTTTAGGGTTTA
Source organism: Erythroxylum novogranatense (assembly GCA_029891385.1). Taxonomy (NCBI): domain Eukaryota; kingdom Viridiplantae; phylum Streptophyta; class Magnoliopsida; order Malpighiales; family Erythroxylaceae; genus Erythroxylum; species Erythroxylum novogranatense. Next base: position 81,557,182 of record CM057231.1, on the reverse strand, counting down.
TGGGAAAAATTGGTAGAAATTCTTTGGGTTGTTGTTTCTGTTGGTGATTTTGTGTTGAATGAGTTTAGAAATGAAGTATTAAGCATGAACTAAGGTTGAAATGTGTTGCTTGTGAAAGAGGGGAAGGATTTAGCTGGGAAAATGCATGAAAGTTGGGTTCGGAGTCGTTCTCCAGACCCGCACGTCGCGACGTGCACGAGGCTGTTCGCCACGGCAAGATTGAGTCATTTGTCATGACGTGCGCGAGGTTGTTCGTCGCGACGTACACAAGTCATTCGTCGCGACGTGCGAGGCAGATGTCTTTCGTCGAGACGAGCGGAGGCTATTCGCCGCGACGAGTCTTCGATTTTCAGCAAGGATAGATTTTAGTATTTTGGGCATATCTTTTGTTGCAAAAGTCCTTTTGAGGTGATTTTTAGTGCGTTGTAAACTAGAGTCATTGATCTACAAGTTTTATGGAGAAGTAAAGTTCTGAATCAGTCTCTAAGGATATGAAATTTTGGATGGAAGTTAAGAATAGAAATATTGTTTCATCATGAGTTTTTGAATGGGATTTTGGTTCTTATTTTAGGAAATCAAGTGAGGTAAGAGGAGCAAGAGGATCAAGAGGAAACTCATTCCTAGGCAAGAACAAGCAAGGAATTCAAGGTGGGTTCATGTTTATAATAGAGTAAATAAGTTACTCATTGTTTTGTTCAAATCAAGAAAGATTTAATGCTTTAAATTGCATCATCAATGATTGCATTACATACTATTGTGGAATGATTATATTTTGCTATATGATTTGCATTCATGATTTATGAAAAGGTTTTCAAAAAGGGGTTTTCTCCTTGCACGAATACATGCACATGAATTCATGCTTTCTGAAATATATGACAAGCAAGTTTACAAGCAAGTGCCGGTTTGGCAAACAAGTTTACAAGAATTTGAATCATGCATGTTTAAGTGGATTTGCGGTATGTCCCTCACGAACAGTCAAGTGCACATTGACTCATGAAAAGGCTTCTCCCACCTGCCCGCAAGTGGCACAGGGTTTCTCACAAGGATTCCCTCACGAAACTACGTCTACACATAACTATTTCGACGGGAATGTGTAGCACGTCATGAATCAGGGACTAACCCAAACCATTATGTTATGTTATGTGTTTATGATCTGTTATTATGAATCATGCATCATGAATTGTTCAAGATTCAAGCATTTCAGGATAATGACTCATGCATACTCAATTGCTATGATTTCAAAAAGTACCACGACAATGAGTTATTTTTTAATACTTTTGCTTATTCCTATATTATAAATATGTTCCCACGAGCTTTATAGCTCACCCCCTCTAATCTCCCCCATTCAGGTGACGAGCAAGAGATCGAGTGAGTCACGAGTTATGGCAGCACTCCATTTTCATTTTGTTATGATGTATTTTTTGAAGTCAAGGCTTTAGTTACATTTCAAGTTTATTGGTTCAAATGTATTTTGTATTTTGGCTCTTGAACTCAAGTTGTAATTTGGTTTGAAATGTCCTTAAAGCTTTGTAAACTCATCTTTTGGATAATTATTTATGGATGTGTTGGATTTAAATCATGAAAGCAAGTTTTGAGTTTGTTCACGGTGGGTCCATCGAACTTCCGATGGTCTTTCCCCTTAATCGCTTAATTATCATGTTTCACCTCATGCACACAGTACCACGCTCTCATGTCCGATGTTGGGCTCTGGCAGCGGGGTCCAACAGCGTGGTGGTACTATTTATGTTATGCTATTCAATACTAATCCTGATGATTATTTTATGGATATAGGTGACATGATAGCTCAAATAATTTTTGAGCAATATTATACTCCACAAATTCAGATAGTTGAAGAATTATCTGAAACAGAAAGAATGTCAAGTCCATTAGAAAAAGAAGAAATAGTTCTTTTTACACAAGAAAAGATACTAGCTCTTACAGAACCAAAGGGACGTATAAATAATCAACTGTACAACTTTGAGGTCCAGTATAAAATACCGGGTGTCAAAGAATTTCAGTTGAGAGCTATTTTGGATACAGGTGCAACAAAATGTTGTGTCAAAATAGATGCAGTCCCACAAGAAGCAAAAGAATTTTTTGTTTTTCCCCATTTTTCTCTGATTTCAGGAACACTAATTTTGTACTCCCCTGTTGTAGGGGGATAATCTGGTAATCCCATATGAAAATCTGTAGGTGGCCTATATCCTGAATCTACTTGTGAAGTAGATGCAGATTTTACAGATTCTCTGAATAATTATACCACACCTCAAAAGAAAAATAATTTCAACAGGATTAAGGTTGGAAATCAAAAAGACAAATGTGTATGGAAGAATAGCAGGAAAATCTTCAATCTCGAAGAAAGGCATAGATGTTACTGCAGGTATCGTCCATTGAATAACCTTCCACTGGATGAAAGCCAGAAATGCCTTCTTGATGCAATATGGAAAGCAAATAGCAGCAAACAAAAACAGAATGCCTGCTATGCTTTACAATATTATTTCAGTAAGATCATGCAGCCCCCTTTAGGCAAAAGTTATTTAGCTTTCTGTAGTCAAAAACCATTATTTTTTTTCCATGTTTGATTTCTCCTGTTTGTGAATCTTGTGATGTTCCGGAGTAAACCATCATAGCCATTGTTCTGTGCCTCGAGGATGAGGGCCTAATTACTCCCAAATTTAATAGGGCTTGTATATGTTTCTTGAATTGGGCCTCCATAGCAGGTGTTACATGCCTTAGAGGTTTATCCTGAATGGTTAGGTCTGGGTTGATAACTTCAATCTTACAAACTATTCCATTCTTAGCCCAATGTTTATGTGGATTTTTCTCGATATATTCGAGATTTTCCATTTCTGTCAGACCTGTCTCTATTTCTTTTGAGTATGTAGGAATACTCTTGCCAATATTGAAATATACCATATTTTTTATGGTATAATATTCATCAGCTTCCATTTCTAATTCTGTTATAGCTGCTGTAGCTATCTTGACTTCTGTACTTGTCGAGACTTTGGACAAGTTTTTGTAGAATGTAACAATGAAATCCATTTTTAAGGTCAAACTTGCTATAAATCTTACTATTACCAACCCTTTTGATAATAGTATTAATCCCAGGTAGAGAATACTGATCCTTATAGGTATTCTCATTTAGCTTTCTATAGTCAAAAACCATTCAAAAACAAACTGTTGTTCCCAGTTACTTGATCTTTTGCTAGACACAGTTTTGATTCTGTGCGGAGTATAGCAATTTGAGTAACAAGACAAAGAGTTTATTGATTTGCGGAAACGATTTGACAAGCGGGAGGATTACTGAGAGTTGTGTGGCTCAGTTGTGTCCTCTTTGGTTACAAATGATGGCTTTTATAGCCAATAACTTATGACTATTAAAATGATTGAGGGAGATAGAATAATTATTCCAGGTGCTCATTGGGCCCCATAGCGAATAATTCAATTCCTCTTTCCTTCAATAATTCTTGTCCTATTGTGGAATTATTAGTTCCACTACACACAGTGAACGATGGTTGTTCGTTCTTTATCTAAAGTTACAATATGATAGGACAGCATTCCTATCCTTAGAATCTACTTTTGCTTGTGGCAGACAAGGAATCTGCTTTTGCTGTTGTCCACTTACTCTTCTTTTGGACATTTCTGTTGGACATGTGATTGATGTGAAGGACGACCACGCGTTACTGGTCTTAATGATTTGGTGCCAGCTATCCATTCTGTCGTTTTATGATATCGTGGATTCCTCTTTTCTTCATCTGAAAGACTTTGATATGCCTGTGATATTCCTTCATCCCTTTGGCTAAAAAGAATTTGTTCTTCTTCATCACTTGTCTCCTTTTTCTGAAGTTCTTCTATTGTCTGCATTAGTTCTTGTACTTTTTTGTTGCAGACGAACTATTTCTTGATGATGATATTCAGCCATTGGTCCTTCTCGAGGTTCTTTTTCGATGAATATTTCTTCATCTAGACTAATGCCATAATACATTAAATACTCAAGCTCTTCGTTAAAGGAATAGAATCCCTTAAACTTTGGTTTTGCTAATTGACAAATTTTCTTGAGCAAAGTTGAATAATAGCAATAAATACCTCAATCTAGTCCGTTGATCAATGCATAATATGAATAACTTTTGCCTAAAGGGGGCTGCATGATCTTACTGAAATAATATTGTAAAGTGCAGCAGGCATTCTGTTTTTGTTTGCTACTATTTGCTTTCCATATTGCATCAAGAAGGCATTTCTGGCTTTCATCCAGTGGAAGGTTATTCAATGGACGATATGCTTTTGGATCCAGTATAGGTAATTGAGTTTTACTAAAACGGCAAAACTTCTGTGTTTCTTCCTCCTTTTTCTTTATCGGAGAGGACCGTTTCTGTAAGGCTTCAATGACTCTTTCTACAAGAATATGTCCTGTAAGTTCTTCCCTAGTAGGGTTAGAACTTGTTCCTTCCTTTCTTTTTCCATACCTTGTAGTTCTTCGATAGCTTGCGGTAGATTCTTCAGAACTTAAACTTGTTTGTCGCTTAAGACGTTGTCTGTGTAAATCCTTGATTGTTCGGTATGGCTTGCCTTGCCTTTCTTCTCTTGCGATCTGTTTGTCCTTTCGCTCCATGCTAGTTTCAATACTATTCTTGAGAGTTGATCTGCAAGTATATTTCTTTTGCCATCTATATGTTCAAAGACGATCTTGACTCTAGTTCTTGTTATATAATCCACAAAATTAATCCATCTTACCCTTGATGGTTTATTTTGTGACTGTTTATTGTAAAATGTGATGATGGCCTGGCAGTCAATCCTTAAAGTAATTTCCTTTTGATCCAAATAATGAATCTTTAAGGAATTTAGAGTGTTGATACACGCGCTGATTTCTGCATCAATTGTTGACTGTATGCAGTTAAATTTTCCACTGGCGTACGCAAACACTTTCTCCGAATTTCTAGGACTTTCTTTGTTTCTTTTCCATTTAGCTATGCCTCCCCATCCTTCCATACATCCATCAGTTTCTAATATGATGTATGCCCCTTTGGGTGGTAGCTCCATGTCTGGCAAATCATTTATGATTTTCTTTATTCTTTTGACTATATCCCAATCCATATTGCTCATTTGTTTATCTGCATTGGGAGCAGTCTTGTTGTATAATGGCCCAACTAATATTCCTAATTTAGGAATATAGCTGCGTGCATAATTTAAGATCCCTAGTCATGATCTTAACCCTTTCTTTTCCTTAAGCTGTTCATCAGGAAATTCAATTAATTTCTTGATAATATGAGGTTGCAACTTGATTTTTCTGTTGCCAATTACGGCACCAAGGAATTCTACCTCAGGAGTTCCTACGGTCATTTTTTTCTTTAGATAGGACAAGTCCATATCTTTTGCAAATATCAAAGAATATTTGCAAGTGTTTTCTATGATCCTTTTCTGTTTCAGAAAAAATTAATATATCATCGATATATGCTGCAATATATTCTTCATGCCCTCTGAAACATTGATCCATTTTTCTTTGAAAAATTACTGGAGCATTTTTCAGTCCAAATGGCATGACTAACCATTCATATAGACCATCTGGTACAATGAAAGCGGTCCATGGGATAGATTCTGGATCTATAGCAATTTGATGAAATCCACTTTTAAGATCAAACTTGCTATAAATCTTACTATTACCAACCTTTTGATAATAGTAGTAATCCCAGGTAGAGAATACTGATCCTTATAGGTATTCTCATTTAGCTTTCTGTAGTCAAAAACCATTCTTTCTTTTCCATGTTTGATTTCTCCTGTCTGTGAATCTTGTGATGTTCCGAAGTAAATGGGATTACCAGATTATCCCCCTGCAACAGGGGAGTACAAAATCAGTGTTCCTGAAATCAGAGAAAAATGGGGAAAAACAAAAGGAAAGAAAATGGAAACATCTAATCAATGGATGTTGCCACCTGCCCAAATACAAACAGGCGCTATGCTTGTATTGCCAGATGACATAGCTCAATATGAGGATGTCATAACAAGATGGGAATCTGTAAATACGAATCTTATCGACAGAATGAGTTGGGTCAACAATCAAGCAAAAGTCACATACATTGAAAATCTATTGGGAGAAACAATGAAAAGATTGTTTCCACAATGGAGATTAGCATACCCACAAGAATATGAAATGCTCGTCAATGCTGCGGATGTGGTCGTCCTTCACATCAATCACATGTCCAACAGAAATGTCCAAAAGAAGAGTAAGTGGACAACAGAAAAAGCAGATTCCTTGTCTGCCACAAGCAAAAGTAGATTCTAAGGATAGGAATGTTGTCCTATCATATTGTAACTTTAGATAAAGAACGAACAACCATCGTTCACTGTGTGTAGTGGAACTAATAATTCCACAATAGGACAAGAATTATTGAAGGAAAGAGGAATTGAATTATTCACTATAGGGCCCAATGAGCACCCGGAATAATTATTCTATCTCCCTCAATCATTCTAATAGTCATAAGTTATTGGCTATAAAAGCCATCATTTGTAACCAAAGAGGACACAACTGAGCCACACAACTCTCAGTAATCCTCCCACTTGTAAAATCGTTTCCGCAAATCAATAAACTCTTTTTCTTGTTACTCAAATTGCTATACTCCACACAGAATCAAAACTGTGTCTAGCAAAAGATCAAGTAACTGGGAACAACAGTTTGTTTTTGGTATCAGAGCAAGGTATGAGTAACTAAATCAAGTAAGTTTAGTTGTTTGTTTAAGTTTGATACATGTTTATTAGTCATTCTATAACATTTAAGTTCTATTAATTCCATGGTTTATTAAAGATTCAACAGTCATGCCAAATTATTTTGATCAAAGAAGAGGTCTCAAATCTATGATTTCATATACAAGGAATGGAATCATACGACTGGAAAAAGTTAGAGCAAAACATGAAGAAAGAGCTGAAAAATATAAAAATATGTTATTTAGCTCAGAATTTATGAATATTTATAATAATCCCAGGCATCCTCAATTCAAAACAACACAAGCCCAAAAATAGTCTGCTTTTTATTTAATGGGAGAAGAAAAATATCTTTTGTATGATTGTAATCAAGAGATTGATTCATTACGCAGAAGATTAAAATTGTATAAACAATGGATACAACCTTATATTGATTAAATGTTTTATACTCATAATTTTTATTTTTAAATTAGGTAGCTACGCCGTGAGGGTAAAAAGGAACGAAAGTAGAGTACACATCTGAAGCCGTGGAGAGGCGTAAAGGGGAAATTGAGTTCGATACCTAAAACGGGAAAGTACTTAGTTTAAAAATAAGAAATCTATGAGTCATCGTTTTAAACAATCAATAGAAAGGTATTATCAAAATAGAAGAATAGTTGAGTATCTGGATCTGGCTGTTGAACCTCCTTTTGAAAAAGAAACCATCGAAGGAATAGAATTTTCTTGTTATAAAAAGGGTTTTAAACATGTTTATCATTCTGATAACAAACAATTAAACTTTATTTGTGATTTGCAATTAAATACCTTGTTCAATACCAGTGTAGTATATGATCGTTTGACCTTATTGTCTAACGTTTGTCTAAAACATTTACATAGTCTTGAAGAACGTCTGGAAGAATTAGAAGGGAAATTTTAAAAAAATATTCCTTCAAAGAAAGAAATTGCTGGGTTAATTGACTTGATAGTCGATAAACCAAAAGAAATTGAACAGGAAGCTATCCAACTAACAAAACAGTTGGAGAAGAAATTACAAAAAGTTGAAAAACTTCTGGAGCAACTGCACCAGAAAATTTGATGTCCTATATCACTGCTGCTGAAGATCCAGAATATCAGGAAGCAATTACAGCTACAACCTTATTAGGAGATCCAGTAGAAGGATTTAGAAGGATAAAATTAAGGGAACCAGTTTCAAGAAGCCCTTAGTACTTTAGTACAAGAGGTTCAAAGAATAAAAATATCCGAGAAAGGGGAAACAACACCACCAGCTGTTATAAGAAAAACATATTTCTTCAAAAATCCCAAAGAAATATTCAGTGCAGAAAAGGCAAAATATACTAAGTTAAAGACCTCATGAGTAGAAGGCCTAGCACAGATTCAAGAATTTCTTTCAGAAATTCTAAAGGAAGAAAGGATAAGGATTAATTCCTGTAAGAAATTCTGAAGAAAGTACGTCTATACATAACGTACAAGATAATCAAATCCGTGATTATCGAAAATTCCAACAGGCAACAAGAAATGCTATAAGTCGAATATCAGGCAATAGCAACAGAAATAAAATATTAGAAATGAATTTGGATCCAAACTATCAATTAAGTCTATCCAATAAGAAAAGAGCATCAATGGTTCCGGCAGAAATATTATATTCTTGCAATTGGAAGGAATCACAACATCGAGTATTTCAACATTACTCGGAAGAAAAGAAATTGATCATAAATAATGATCAAGAAGAAATGAATATGATTACTAAAGAATCATATCAAGAATTGTTACAAGAAGGATTAAATCATATTCATCTGGGTATGATAATGATAAGGGTATTTGCATTACATCGAAAGGATGCAGGTACTAAAGTCCTTGTTGTAATACGAGATAATCGATGGGGAACAGATCAGAAAGGCATCCTTGGACAAATGGAAATAGATTTGTCTAATGGAACAGAATTGGTCTACTTTTTACCCAATCAGATGATGACAATTACTGATTTCTATAAAAAAATATGGAAATCGTAATTAAAACAAAAGGGTATGAATCGTGGACAGAATCGGAGGCTGAGGCAAACCTGATTATTTCAAGAGGAGTGGTTGCAAGGTTAACAAATACAAGTGCTCCATCATTTCGTTACAGAAATGAAAATCTCTTAGATTTCCTAGCAACACATGGAGTTAAGGCGATCACAGGTGATAAATATTCTGCTGAAATATTTAATGGTGACAGATGGACAATTAAACCACCACAAAGCTCAAAAAGCACAGCAAGAATTCCCAGTAGATCTCAAACATGGGAAAATGTGGATGGTTCTATAAGTATGAAATTCACCAATTATGAAAAAAGAAAACAAATGCAGCAGGAGGAAGATGAGGATATTGATGATGAAGATCAAATTGAAAGAGCCTTAGTAATTACTCATCGAGTAATCAAAGAAGAAGAAAGAAGGATCAATCGAATCCTTCCTGATCACTTTATACAAAGTGAAAAAGAAAAAGGTATCATATGGGATCACCTTGGAGATTGTAAATATTGGGTAAAATATACGATCCCAGAGGAAATAAATCCCGTCATATGTGATGGATGGGGAAATGAGTTTGACAACTCAAAAGAAAATGATACAATTATTACTCAAAAGGAATCCTCAGACTGTGAAGAAGAAGAAAGCCCATGGTACTACTCTATATTAAAGGAAAGTACAAAAGAAATAGTTTTAATGGCGGATATTTCAGAAATGGAATACCCAAAATTAAAGAAAGAAGATCTAGGTGAAACTCCAGCTCTACAAGAAATATTCAGAGAATCTGTAAAATCTGCATCTACTTCACAAGTAGATTTAGGATACAGGCCACCTACAGATTTTCATATGGGATTACCAGATTATCCCCCTGCAACAGGGGAGTACAAAATCAGTGTTCCTGAAATCAGAGAAAAATGGGGAAAAACAAAAGGAAAGAAAATGGAAACATCTAATCAATGGATGTTGCCACCTACCCAAATACAAACAGGCGCTATGCTTGTATTACCAGATGACATAGCTCAATATGAGGATGTCATAACAAGATGGGAATCTGTAAATACGAATCTTATCGACAGAATGAGTTGGGTCAACAATCAAGCAAAAGTCACATACATTGAAAATATATTGGGAGAAACAATGAAAAGATTGTTTCAACAATGGAGATTAGCATACCCACAAGAATATGAAATGCTCGTCAATGCTGCGGATGATACACAAATCGTATTCTCACAAATACGAAAAATGGTTACTCTAGAAGAACCATATCAAGGATCAACAACTTTTCAAGACAAAGCATATGCAGACTTAGAACAATTAAGCTGCAAAGAAATTAAATATGTGGATCAATTCCTCCGAGAATATTTGAAGCTGGCATCTATGTCAGGAAGAGCCTATATAACTCCTGAGTTATCTGAAAAATTCTTCAGAAAATTACCAGAGTTATACGGCAAAGAAATTGAAGAAGAATTCAAAAAGAAACATCGAGGAAATACTATAGGTATAGCACCAAGAGTACATTTCACTTGGTTATACTTAAAAGAATTATGTAAGAAAAATGCAATGCAACGAGGTCTCAAAGATTTGGGATCTTTATGTACAAAAATACCTCTCCCAGGGTATTACAAAGAAAATAGAAAATACGGTCTCAGAAAGGCAAAAAAATATAAAGGAAAATCACATAATACACATGTTCGGGTTTTCAAAAGAAAAAAGCCTCCTATACACAAGTGTCGTTGTTACACATGTGGAGAAGAAGGTCACTATGCTCGAGACTGTAAAAATCAAAAAGGAAACATTGCTAGGGTAGCAATGTTAAATGATCTTGATCTACCAGAAGATTGGGATGTAGTATCTATTGATCTTAATGAACCAGATAGTGATGGAATACTATCAATATCTGAAGGAGAAGATCCAGATCATCAAATAATTCTCAATGGTCTTTCTATGGACCCTACAGAATTATTATTTGTCATTACTGACAATAAAGAAAAATATAACTGGTTAGAAGAAGTCACTCTATCAGTAGAAAAACAAAATTGCCAACATTCTTGGCTACAAAACCAGCCAATTGACGCAATTGGTGAAGAAAATTGTAATTATTGCAAAGTTCGAACCACTGAATTCCAAAGAATTTATTGTCCATTATGCTCAACCACGGTTTGTGCATTTTGTTCAATGATTTATTGGAAAAAGAAAATTCCAAGAAGACAAAACACTTATGTGCCACAACTAGCACATAAAGATAATGTCATCAAAGAAATGACTGAGTATATTACACAAATACTCAAAGAAAATCAAGCCTTGATTACTGAAAATCAAAGGTTAGACACTATTATTGATTCTTTCTTACAACAAGAAATAAATCAGTTAAAACCTTATGATCCTGAACAACGACTTAAACATGAACTTCGAACATCAAATCGAGTTCTTACTATTCAGGATAAAGGTAAAGCAATAACATCATAGTGTCAGCAAAGCGTGGTGGTACCGGACGAAATTTCCATAATTAAAGTAGTACCTCAAGCTAAGATACCTACAAGAAGAACAGAAGGAGCCGCAGGATACGAATTATACAGCGTAGAGTGTATAATTATACCACACCTCCAAAGAAAAATAATTTCAACAGGATTAAGGTTGGAAATCAAAAAGACAAATGTGTATGGAAGAATAGCAGGAAAATCTTCAATCTCGAAGAAAGGCATAGATGTTACTGCAGGAGTAATTGACACTGATTACCGAGGTATTATTTATGTTATGCTATTCAATACTAATCCTGATGATTATTTTGTGGATATAGGTGACATGATAGCTCAAATAATTTTTGAGCAATATTATACTCCACAAATTCAGATAGTTGAAGAATTATCTGAAACAGAAAGAATGTCAAGTCCACTAGAAAAAGAAGAAATAGTTCTTTTTACACAAGAAAAGATACTAGCTCTTACAGAACCAAAGGGATGTATAAATAATCAACTGTAAAACTTTGAGGTCTAGTATAAAATACCGGGTGTCAAAGAATTTCAGTTGAGAGCTATTTTGGATACAGGTGCAACAAAATGTTGTGTCAAAATAGATGCGGTCCCACAAGAAGCAAAAGAAAGATTTGGTTATGCTTTGGAAATATCAGGAATAAATTTAGTATTCAAAGCAGAACAAAAGTTAAAGGATGGTAAAATGGTAATAGGTGACAATACCTATCGAATACCATTCACACTCTGTATACCCATGACAAAGCATGATGGTGTACAGGTAATCATAGGATGTAACTTTATCAGATCACAATAAGGAGGAATCAGACTTGAAGGAAACACTGTTACATTCTACAAAAACTTGTCCAAAGTCTCGACAAGTACAGAAGTCAAGATAGCTACAGCAGCTATAACAGAATTAGAAATGGAAGCTGATGAATATTATACCATAAAAAATATGGTATATTTCAATATTGGCAAGAGTATTCCTACATACTCAAAAGAAATAGAGACAGCTCTGACAGAAATGGAAAATCTCGAATATATCGGAAAAAATCCACAGAAACATTGGGCTAAGAATGGAATAGTTTGTAAGATTGAAGTTATCAACCCAGACCTAACCATTTAGGATAAACCTCTAAAGCATGTAACACCTACTATGGAGGCCAAATTCAAGAAACATATACAAGCCCTATTAAATTTGGGAGTAATTAGGCCCTCATCCTCGAGGCACAGAACAATGGCTATTATGGTTTACTCCGGAACATCACAAGATTCATAGACAGGAGAAATCAAACATGGAAAAGAAAGAATGGTTTTTGACTACAGAAAGCTAAATGAGAATACCTATAAGGATCAGTATTCTCTACCTGGGATTAATACTATTATCAAAAGGGTTGGTAATAGTAAGATTTATAGCAAGTTTGACCTTAAAAGTGGATTTTATCAAATTGCTATGGATCCAGAATCTATCCCATGGGCCGCTTTCATTGTACCAGATGGTCTATATGAATGGTTAGTCATGCCATTTGGACTGAAAAATGCTCCGACAATTTTTCAAAGAAAAATGGATCAATGTTTCAGAGGGCATGAAGAATACATCGCAGCATATATTGATGATATATTAATTTTTTCTGAAACAGAAAAGGATCATAGAAAACACTTGCAAATATTCTTTGATATTTGCAAAAGATATGGACTTGTCCTATCTAAAGAAAAAATGACCGTAGGAATAGACAATAAGGTCAAACGATCATATACTACACTGATATTGAACAAGGTATTTAATTGCAAATCACAAATAAAGTTTAATTGCTTGTTATCAGAATGATAAACATGTTTAAAACCCTTTTTATAACACGAAAATTATATTCCTTCGATGGTTTCTTTTTCAAAAGGAGGTTCAACAGCCAGATCCAGATACTCAAGTATTCTTCTATTTTGATAATACCTTTCTATTGATTGTTTAAAACGATGACTCATAGATTTCTTATTTTTAAACTAAGTACTTTCCCGTTTTAGGTATTGAAACTAGCATGGAGCGAAAGGACAAACAGATCGCAAGAGAAGAAAGGCAAGGCAAGCCATACCGAACAATCAAGGATTTACACAGACAACGTCTTAAGCAACAAACAAGTTCAAGTTCTGAAGAATCTATCGCAAGCTATCGAAGAACTACAAGGTATGGAAAAAGATAGGAAGGAACAAGTTCTAACCCTACTAGGGAAGAACTTACAGGACATATTCCTGTAGAAAGAGTCATTGAAGCCTTGAAAAAAGAAAACAAATGCAGCAGGAGGAAGATGAGGATATTGACGATGAAGATCAAATTGAAAGAGCCTTAGTAATTACTCATCGAGTAATCAAAGAAGAAGAAAGAAGGATCAATCGAATCCTTCCTGATCACTTTATACAAAGTGAAAAAGAAAAAGGTATCATATGGGATCACCTTGGAGATTGTAAATATTGGGTAAAATATACGATCCCAGAGGAAATAAATCCCGTCATATGTGATGAATGGGGTGATGAGTTTGACAACTCAAAAGAAAATGATACAATTATGTTTATTGAATTGGGCCTCCATAATAGGTGTTACATGCTTTAGTACCTGCATCCTTTCGATGTAATGCAAATACCCTTATCATTATCATACCCAGATCATTATCATACCCAGATGAATATGATTTAATCCTTCGATGGTTTCTTTTTCAAAAGGAGGTTCAACAGCCAGATCCAGATGCTCAATTATTCTTCTATTTTGATAATATCTTTCTATTGATTGTTTAAATTATTCCAGGTGCTCATTGGGCCCCATAACGAATAATTCAATTCCTCTTTCCTTCAATAATTCTTGTCCTATTGTGGAATTATTAGTTCCACTACACACAGTGAACGATGATTGTTCATTCTTTATCTAAAGTTACAATATGATATGACAACATTCTTATCCTTAGAATCTACTTTTGCTTGTGGCAGACAAGGAATCTGCTTTTGCTGTTGATAGGAATGCTGTCCTATCATATTGTAACTTTAGATAAAGAACGAACAACCATCGCTCATCGTGTAATGAAAATAATAATTCCATTAATAGACAAGAATTATCAAGGAAAGAGGAATTGAATTATTCGCCATGAATGAGCACCCTAATAATTATTCTATCTCCTCAATCATTCTAATAGTCATAAATATATATATTACTAATTAGTATTAATTTATATGTTAATGTAAATTTTATTATATATATATATATATATAATTTCATATATATATATATTACTAATTAGTATTAATTATAATATATTTAACACCAATAAATTTTTTTTCTTTAAAATATAATTAATTAATTAACTAATTAGCTAATTTTGATTTAACTGTTGATAATTATAATATAATAAATTATAATTTACTTAAAATTAATATAATTAATAGATTAATTAATATTTAGTATTATTGACTAATTAGCCCATATATTTTTCATTTTAAATTAATTTTAATTTATATATAATTAATTTACTAATTACATTATAATTAATAAATTGACTTCAACTTCATTATATATATTTATATATTTATGTAACTATTTTTTAACACCCTTGACTTTAAATTTCATTATATATATTTATATATTTATGTAACTATTATATTTGTTATTATATATATATATATATAATGAAATTTAAGGAGTTAAATTTTGATTTGAAACTTGTATGAATAAACTGCATCGATCTAGATAAATTTTGGTAAATTTGTCTTCATGAAAGTTGTTGATCTTTCTTTTAGTTTTTTATTGATATAAATTTCGCAACTTTTGAAACTCTGGATCAAAAGTTATAAAAGTTTGAAGTTGGGTATGCAACTAAGGAAATTTAGACTTTTATATGAAAGTGAAGCGACTTTGAAGGTTTAAAAGTGAAAGTAATCCTAATTCAAAAGCCAAAAAAAAAAAAAATCACGCCTGTGACCATTGCTCACAGCCGTGACGATTGGATAAGACACAAATTAATAGAACCGTTAGATGAAATGGACGAATGAGATAACAACTCATGTTTCTTTTGCTCTGCTCATTATTAACTCTTCAATTAAATGTTATTGTTGATATTTAATACATATCGTTTTTTACCATTTTCTTTCTCTTTTCTTTCTTTTATTCTAAACCAACTTCTCTAACTTATCTTCTCTCAAATTCTTTTTTTATTATTATAAATTATAAAATTTAAATATTAATAATCTTATCACAAAATTTTAAATTACACAATATTTATTTATTTTAAACTTATTTTATTTGAGATTTTATTTAGTTTATATATATTTTACATTTATAAGACATTTTACGATATACATTTCCTTAATTCTTAAATTTTCCATTCTAATTTTTTACTTACTAATTTTATTTATTCATTTTTATATTCTAACTTATATATTTTAATATAACATATTTAAAGCTTCCTAATAAAATATCCATTTCAAATTTATAATATTTATAATTTAATTACTAATTTTAAAATTTTCATATTTATTTATACATTAAAATTATATAATAATATAACAAATTAGAAATTTAAAATATTTATAATTTAATAACAAAATCTGAAATTTTACTTATAATTTGACTACAAATTTTTAAAATTTTCATATTTATTTATACATAAAAATTATATAATAATATAACAAATTAAATTATCAGGTTATTATTACTGCGCATTTGTGCGGTATTAATATGCTAGTCCTAATTTAAGACCCACCGGGTCGTCTTACCCAACCTAACAGTCTTCTGCCACGTACTCTCCACCAGATATCAGTCTCCACCAGATATCCCAAATCTACACTCTAAAACCTCCTTCTTCTCACATCGACCGTTGGATGCAATAACCAGCAATCTAATCCAATGGGTGTTGGCAGATCTTAATATAACAGTTACTGATTAAGTGACTATTTTGAATCGCACGTATAAAAACCTGCCACGTATCACGTTCCAATCTGGTCACACCGTCAGATTACCATTTACGAATACCCCGAAAATTGTTTTTAATCAAATTTCGTCACTATCACTCGCTCAGTTCCTCACTCACTTCTCTCTCTAATCGAGGAAACAATTCCGCGTTTCTCTAAGTTCACGTCTCTTGCGTTTCAATTAACCGGCAACCCAACTCGATCCGCCGCTGAATTGAAGGTTCCGGCGAGTACAAAAAAACTTTCTTTGTTTGATGTTTGACTTTCAGTTGTGCTAGGTTTTCGAGAAACGACGCTCACTCTTGTGGTTTTGCTTGCGGTAGTGGAGCAGTAGATGAGTAGCGTCCTTTTTTATGAAGACTTGAGGACCCAGCGGCCTGGATTTCGTCACCTGATGGATGGAGGTAGCGTCTCTAGACTTAATTGTTCTGGTACTGTCCGTTGCAATATTGTGATTCCTGCTTTGATTCTTACTTTGAAGTTGTGAGTTCAAGTTTTAGAAACGTAACCGAGTATTTATTAAATGCTTAACCAACTAGAGTTAGGTTTTTGTTTCATGTAGTCGCGTTAATGCTTGGATAGTCTTACGTTAGGTCAAGACAAAACTTTTTCACATATGTATGCAAGTGTATGTTTGTTTTTCACTTGTAAATATATGGTGGTACTTTGAAGGGAAAGTTGGTTACTTTTTAATTGATCGAAATAGTAGCTTGCTTGCTCTATTCAATCTGATTACTGAGTTTCACTAGAGCAGCCGGTAGATTCTGAATCTAGAGATTGTGTTCTTGTGGTAAGGATTTATGGAGGTTAACTTGAATAAACTGAATATTTTTCTGATGAGAACAATATTAAACGCAAGTGGCATTAGTCTTTCCTCTTTTGGATTTTTTTTGACTTCATGTGCTAGATTCTAATCTTCGAATCTGCAATTAAAGTGCACCTGTTGTTTTTCAACCTGCAATGAGGTTTAAGCACTTCGAGGTAGCAAATTTAATGTGCTCCGGAGGACTAATTGATTTTTTTTCTTTGCTTAAGCTTGTTTGCAATAAACACGCTCCTAACAACTTTCTGTTTTCTATCTTCCTTGAAGGTCCTCCAAGCCCTCCTAAATAATCCGAGAAACAAAAAGGATTAGGGTTTTGAATTAAAATCAAGGAGAGTGAGTGAGTGAGTGAGTGAGTGAGTGAGAGAGGGGAAGAAAAAAGAAGAAGAATGGTGAGTGAACAAGACATGGGCGGGTGGACCGATCTCCTTCACTCTTCGACCAAGCTTCTGGAGCAAGCTGCTCCTTCTTCTCAGTTTCCTCCTCTTCAGGTCTCTCTCCATTTCTCTTTTCCGTTGTCTGTTCGTTTCTTCACAAAGTATATCTGAATGTTTCTAAGCTATTTCTCATGTATGCCGAATAACTCGAAACCAGTCTTATAGTTTGTCTTTACGTAACAATGGTGCTCCCAATTTCATTGCTTCTTCCTGTTCTAGTTGTTGGAAGACTAAAATTGGCTTATCAATGTTGATCCCATTCTCTTTTTAAAAGAGCATTTGTAACCTCAGTAATGGATGCTGTTCGGAACGCCTTTGTTCCATACTAGCCATTATGATTTCATTTTTGTTTTTGTTCTTGTTCAGAGAAACTTAGATCAGTTAGAAGCCCTATCAAAGAAGCTCAAGGCCAAAACCCTAAGGAATGAGGCCCCTTCTCAGTCTATTGCTGCGACGAGGTGATTTTCTAACACTTGGGATTATCACCCATTAAGCTACACATTATTTCCCCAGAAACCATGAGAGAATTTCTTATACACTTTCAGGAGGATAGAGTTAAAATTTCCTCTCTATTTTACTTTGCATTCCATCTGCCCTACCAAGTAAATGTATGAAGGGCATATTATTTTCTCAATGTGTTACTCTTTCACAGGCTTCTTGCACGTGAAGGAATAAATGCTGAGCAACTTGCACAAGATCTTAAGTCTTTTGAGTTGAAGGTAAATATTCTTGTTCGATCTAGTTGATTTCTGTGGTGGATTAGTGCAAATTTCCTTTCAACTTTCCTTTTCTTATTTGTTGGTTTCTTTTCCTCTTTGAAGACAACATTTGAGGATGTGTTCTCAACTGAGGCTACAAGCATTGAAGAATATCTACAACAGGTAGTTTTGAACTCTTAATTATAGACTCGCATCTGACTTAACTTACCGTAAATCTAGTGTATTTCTTTGAGTCTAATTTTTGAGTTGTGGATTGTCTTCCATCACAGGCTTAAGTATTTTGCGTTGTTCATATTGATTAGTCATCAAACCTTTTGACGTTTAAACCAACCAAGTGTTATAAAGGTATTGAAACTTGTGAATACGACTATGTATCTACTAGCTTATAAGTTTTGGTGCAATAGCGCTTAGAAAAGAAGGATAAAGAACATGAGAGATTTCACCCAGGAAGTGTGGCCCTGGTTTTGCATTAGGCAAGCCATAATGTTTCTGAATTAGAAAATCTTTCAATTCTCCTATTTCATGAAATATTTATGGTCAATTCTTCATGTTTCTGTTTTGTGTCTAGCTCTTGCTTTTTGCATGCGATTCTCTATTTTAATTTTCTTAGTTAATTATTTGCCCAAGTGAGAAATTGATTTTGTAATAAGTTACATTATGTCTTCGTTCATGTATAGTTTCCAGTTCTATGCATGGTTATAGTATGTACGAATGTCTCCACTGCTTCTATATCACATAGGATCACTCTATTTAGTAGTGATAACTGTTCTCCTAGTGTATTTCGTCTTACTTGTTAGATATTGTCTTGATGCTCAATGAGAATGAATTAATTCTCTTTTTCTTTCAACCTTTTTGGTACAGGTTCATGAAATGGCCATGGTTTCTGCCATACAGGAAGCTCAAAAGGATAATCTTAGAAGCTTTAATGATTATATGATGAAGGTTTTGGAGGTTCGTGCTGATTCAATGTTTGATTTGTTATAGTTTTCATTTCCTTATGGAATTTGGACTTCATGGATATAAACAATGGAGCAATGGGCTGCTCTTTTAGCATGCACTACTCGTCTTTTTGTATGTTCCCGAAGAGATTGTGGGTCTCTTTACAACTTATCCTTATGCAACTTCATCTCCTCTTCAGTTTCCTTGACATATAACATGCAATTTTTCAAATTTCCTACTATTTTTGCCTTAGTACATCCATAAATGTTTAAGCGGTAGTACGCTATAGTCCATTGGGTTAAGGATTTATTTGTTGTCCAAAAGTTGCCATTGTCAGAATTTTTCATGCATATCATTTAGAAGACTTATGTTTCAACTGTAGCCAATTTTAGATAGGCATTTTGGTGAATTGCCTTATTGTTGCTTCTTGATTTTTGGTTTACATTTTTATTGATTGTTATGGAATTGAATTAAGAAAAAAAAATGATGCTTGTTCTAGAATTACAATAGACTAATCTTATCCATCCAACCTAACCTTTGTTTGCTACTGTTCCCTCCTACTCTTTTTGATATAGAAATATGGGTAAAAGAGTGTTATGGGGTTGATTTACGAGCAAGTAATCTGATTTCAGCCCATTTATTACTTGATTTATGTCGTCTACAAACATTTTATCTTGGATATCTGTATTTCTTTTTGCAAAGACTAGTTTTCCCCTTTTAAGTACGAGAATACAAGTTGTCAAAATTATTGGCTTACCAAAATTTCGTTGGAGTTTGTTTGGAAATATCTAATTTCAATCCTCCTACATATTGCATTTCCCTTCTTTAGCCCTCTTTCTTTAATTGATTTTTCTAGTGCCATTGAAGAAAGAGTAAATTATAGTTTAAATTTATAACTTTACTCAAATTTTCAATGCTTGCCAAAACTTACAAAAAAGATCAATTAAATACCTAAAATTTCAGTTTGTTTCAAATATATCCAAACATTAGCGCTGCTAGGTTTTTTGACATGGAGGGTCAGCTAACTGACCTTACCATGAAACCCCCTCATCTTTCTTTGATGAGACCTCATCTTTTCTCCATATTGCAATACGTACGATCTTAGTTATCACCAATATTTTGATTGCAATTCTATTGTTTTAAAGTCCAGAAATAACAAGAAGAAATTTTACTTTTAAAATATATCTGGCCCTCTACATCAACCACTCTAATGAGTGGAGTGAACGGACCTGAGGTCTTAGTTATATTTGAAACAAATTGGATTATGGATTTTATTAATTTTTTAATAGTTCTAGCTAGTATTGAGGAATTAATTAAAATTTAAATATAATTAACCCTTTAAAAAAATTTTAAACCTTTCCATAAACTTGATTTAATAGAGATAATTTGTTAGTTTTCTTCCTTGTATCTTGTTTTCAATCTCTCCCAATGCTTTTCTTGGATTTTGTTTTCAATCTTTCCTAATGCTTTTTTATGGAAGTCCTGCTATTAACATTGTGCTAATAAATTTAGGCAATTAAAGGATATTATTATTCGAAGAATCTGCAATGAGGACTTTATAATAATAATGCTATATATTGCAGGAAGATTGGCAAAAGGAAAAACGTGACTTTCTTCAGAGCTTGAATCGGATATCAACTTTGCCTAGAACTAACTTAGTTGATAGCTCTGGTCCTACACATCCTGGTCAATTGATGTCTATAACTTCCAGTTCTCAAGTTTCCTCTGGCAGGTCAGACATGAAGCTCATAGCAAACAAGCCTATAGTGGAGAAAAAGGCTTCAGCCTATGCTGCTGTTGTGAAGAATCTTAACAATGCAAGAGAGCGTGGCTTAATATTTAAAGTAAGGGTGGTTGTTTTTTATTTTTCCATACTTCTTCCCTCACCGTGTGTGAAAGATTTATATTTTCATCGGCTTTAGTAAGATAAATCTTCATCCGAACTGTTTCTTCGTTGCTTAAACTTCTTCCCTGCACCATGTTCTTGTTAGCTAGCTGATTTAAACACATACGTACTGACTTGAAAGACATTAGTAATCGAGCAAAAAGCAGTTATGAAGTGGGTTAGAAACGCGTGTTGATGTTTACATGAATGGGATTGAATTTGAATGATCTAAAAAAATTTTGTGGCCACTGAAAAGATTTATATGTACTATGCAGAAGTTGAAAAATCTATAAGAGCTCCTTTGTACAACAAACTTTACCATCTTGAAAAGCCCAAGAATTTTGTAATGGGGACTCCAAATTAGAAGCAAACTGAATCTTTGGGCTGTTGTGCCTTTGTTTCTCTATCACATTGATCCATTAAAGAAGCAAAAGGGTTTCAATTTCTGTGTGTTTATTATCTGCTGTTTATTCTTCTAGCCTGCAACAGCTTTCAAAGTTGTCTATGAAAGTTTGGGGCTTGAAACATCTGCTGGAAAATCAGTTAACATGCAGAAGATATGGCACCTTATTCAGGTAAACCTAAAACATTTTCCTGAGCTTCTTCTGAGGTCATCTAGTTCAGAACTTGTTTGTTTCCTTTTGAGTTCCTGTCATTAGAAAATCTGACAACGTTAATGTGATTGACAGACACTGCTGGGCGAAAACTCAAGTGTGCAGTGGAACTTTCCGAGAAAAATATCTTTAGTACTTGGTGCAAGGCGCCATCTAGAATGGGGGCATGAAAAATATATGATGGATACAATACAAAGTCATCTTGCACAGGTATTAGAAGTTTGGATAATTTTTTACATTAATCTTGAAATTGATATTTGCTATAAATCAGTTTTCGTTTTTCAACTCGTTAAAGTCTTGTCCTTGATGCCTTCTTGCTTCTGCTCTTCATTAATGTTTTCCTGTTTATTGTGATCTTATGTCAGGCATCCCTTGGCGGAGCAGTTGGAAATTTACAAAGAGTTCGCGCATTTCTTCGGGTTTGTCTGGCTCTTACTATTTGACTTGACTTACAAGTTACGGCCTTCTTTCAAGATTTTATAATGTTTTCTTTTTCATTTTTGGACAGGTTCGTTTAAGGGATTATGGAGTTCTTGATTTTGATGCAGGTGATATTCGTAGAAAGCCTCCAGTGGATACCACCTGGCAACAAGTATGTTGTTTCAGATTATTGTTTAGTTTTTAACAGTTCAAAAATCAAGGAGTAGAGAACTTTGTTAGCATTACCCTTATTCTGAGTTTTAGGTGTGATTTCCAACAATAACTGTTTTAAATTATGGGTGCTGCTTGGAAACACAGGTGAATGCAAATCTTGAAAATCGCTGAATATGGGTTGCCTAAATGGTCTTGCCTAAAGCTGTTAACGAATCACCTTCATTATTACATAAAATTCTACAAAGAAAGAGCTTTGCATGTTTCAAGTGAAATTGGTTAGCGTTGATTTTACCGTTCATGAGATTCTTCAGTTTGTTTCACTTGATTCTTCCTCTGAAATAGGAGTTCCCTTATCTTTGTGATCTTGAATCAATTAAAAACTGCTGAGAACGGGCCTTAAGGCCACCTAAGTTAATAAACTACTTTTGCCCCTCTGAGATTGGGAAAACAAAATGAGTAGTGTGGTGTAAGATTTCAATTGTTTGTATTTGTTGCTCATGACTAGTTTGCTTTGTTAAGAAAATGTGACCATTTGGGCTTGTGCTACTTCCACATGTGGCAGGCTGTTTTGGGTTTCATCCTTTGTTACTTGTAAATTTGTAACTTAGAAGACCATTACATAAGGATGAATGGTGTACAAACAACCATGTTATATATTGTGTATATACACCCATGGTTATGCATTCAAAATTTGGCTGATCAACAGGGTGGTAACATTCATTGGATGTATTATTACTAGTCACTTTGACTCTTACAGTCTTTCATCCTAAATCTTGATTTCATGCTTAACAGATTTATTTCTGCCTAAGAACTGGATATTATGATGAAGCAAGAAATGTTGCCCAATCATCCCGTGTCTCGCATCAATTTGCACCTCTGGTAAATGATTGTTCTATATCTAAGTCCTAAAAATGTATAAGTCTTAATAATCAGCCCCACTAAACCTTCCTTTCTACAGCTTAGTGAGTGGATTAATACTGGAGGCATGGTGTCCACTGAAATTGCAGCCGCTGCTTCAGATGAGTGTGAAAAAATGTTAAGAATGGGTGATCGGATGGGTCGAGCTGCATATGACAAGAAAAAGTTGTTACTCTATGCTATAGTATCTGGTTTTCGCAGGCTGATTGACCGCCTCCTAAGAGATCTGCCAACACTTTTCACTACAATAGAAGATTTTTTGTGGTTTACGTTGTCAACTGTGCGAGATGTCCCTAATGGAACCTCACCTGTAAACCTGCATGAAGGTTCATCGCCATACAGTTTGGAAGACTTACAGGTTTACCTCAACAAATTTGAGCCATCGTATTATACCAAAAGTGGGAAGGACCCATTGGTATACCCTTATGTGTTGCTTTTAAGCATCCAGTTATTACCAGCGGCCTTGTATCTGGCAAAGGAACCTACTGATGAAGGGTGTGATATTGATGCTGTCCACTTATCAATTGCACTGGCAGATCATGGAGTTCTGTCTGAAAGCACTGGCGCTGGGCAAAAATTAGGAGTAATGGATCCTTATGCAGAGGTCTCTAGCATTATTAGGCAGCATGGATCTGCATATTTAAGACATGGTGATATCCCACTGGCATTGGAATATTATGTACAAGCTGCTGCTGCAGTAGGTGGTGGAGAGGTGTCGTGGACTGGGAAGGCCAGTGCAAATCAGCTAAGGCAGAAAAGTGTAATGCTGAAGCAACTTCTTACTGAGCTGTTATTACGAGATGGTGGAATTCATCTTTTACTTGGTCCAAGAGGTGCTGGTGATGAAGGTGAATTAGCAAGATTTTTTACCGATTTCAAAGCAAGGCATCAATTTCTCCTTGAAACTGCTCGCCAGTGTCAGGAAGCAGGACTCTATGACAAGGCATGTGTCATTTTCTCACCCTAGTTTTCCCATTTTGACACTAATCTGCATGTTATTTAATTTCTAGTTTCAACTTTCCATCTTTGGGCAGTGAAATCTTTATTCCTAGGAATGTGACTGCTATCCTTTGGAAGGACAATATTTCTCAGCTTTTGAATAATTGTTGTCTTCAACTTTTTAATTGGCTCTTGAACAAAAGTTGGGCTGTCAGATGCTGTTCTTTGAAAAACATTGCTTTTCTTTGAAAAACATTGGCTGTAGTCTTGGGCTATTGCTTTCTCGACATCTGACATGTTTGCTCTTGCATGGTCTTTAGTTATTCTTGTTGTAATATATATTTCTTATTTTTCACTATGTTTGTCAACATTTATCTTGTGAATTTTCTTTTTGTTTATTGGTATAAATTTATTGTGATATGCAGTCTATAGAAATTCACAAGAGAGTTGGAGCTTTTTCTATGGCACTAGATACCATTAATAAGTGCCTGTCGGAAGCAATTTGTGCCCTTTCACGTTGTAGACTGGATGGTGAGAGCCAGACATCAGGTCTTATTCATTCTGGAAATGAGATTTTGGAGTTGTTCAAGTATTATCCTGAAGCCAGGTTAGTCTGCAACTTTGACTGCTTCCTGCGAGCTTTCTTTTCATAATTCAAATCATGATTGGCATGGTGCTTAGCTAGGCAGATGTTGCTGATATTGAAGCGCATTTAAACTGGTTTCCAAAAGACAGTATTCTTCGTTTAGGGAACTTCTGGGTATACTAGAAAACATTTGCATTAAGATTTTTGAACTATTTTGTATTAATAAAAGATAGAAGTGTAATTCAATGGGATGAATATCCTTTTCTTGTTTTTGAATAATCTGGTAGTTTACATTGAAAAAGTATTTAAATGGTTGAGTTTTAAATATTTCTCAGAACTAATCCTTTTCTTGTTTTTGAATAACCTGGTAGTTTACATTGAAAAAGTATTTAAATGGGTTGAGTTTTAAATATTTCTCAGAACTAACTTTACTACCTAGTACAGTATCATCATTGGTGAATTTCTTGGTATAATCATTTCTTTTCATTTGGTGATGATAGTTGTGTATCATTTAATTGCCTTCAGTTTTGTATTTATGATTATTCATTAGAGGCAATGAACTCCTAATTCAAAAGGTTATCTAGCAGTTTGCAGAAGGTATTGTTCAGAAACCAAACAAACTATATAATTTTTAAAATGAATTATTAAATGT
Organism: Erythroxylum novogranatense; assembly: GCA_029891385.1. NCBI lineage: Eukaryota > Viridiplantae > Streptophyta > Magnoliopsida > Malpighiales > Erythroxylaceae > Erythroxylum > Erythroxylum novogranatense. Next base: position 81,531,960 of record CM057231.1, on the reverse strand, counting down.
TTTTCTTTTACAATACTGCAACTAACATTATCAGAATTTGGTATAACTTATTTACCTTTGCATAAGAAAATAACAGGCAATATTTAAGAACGAAAAGATTATTCTTTAATTAACTAGGTTTGTCTGATCTAAAGTTACAGACCACGTATGTCCATTGTTATTTGATCACAATTTTTGTGGATTCTCAACCTCAACATTGAATTTTTATTTATGGTAATCAGTGGTAGAATTTTTTGCATGGTATAGTGCTCTTTTTTGTGTACTCTGTATGCCTTGCATTAAATATATCACTTATGGTTTCAGCCTTCAAGAAAGGGAGCGGGTTTTAGAGCAAGAAACTGTGCTGAGACAACTTGAAGCAGTATTGTCTGTTCACAAGTTGGCAAGACTGGGACATCATCTTGATGCTTTGAAGGAAGTTGCCAAACTTCCCTTCCTTCCACTGGATCCTCGAGTGTTGGATGTGAATGCTGAAGCATTTCAAAATGTATCTCCTCATGTTCAAGCATGTGTACCAGACCTTTTGAAGGTTACTCTTGCATGTCTTGACAATGTGCCAGATTCTGATGGATCTCTTCGTGCTATGAGGGCAAAGGTTTGTTGAAAATACTACCTTTTTGCTCTTCTGCATGTTTCCTTTATACGGGTCATCTGTTGCTAAGGTTTTCTTAACTGCACCTCCTTTATATTTGGTTATTATATTTAATCTCCAAGTGGTATCTTCCATCATTTGCTTCTTTTGTGCCATCATTTGCTTTGTGATGCTAGATGAAGACCCACATATGAAAGATGAAGACACCAACGAAATGCATGCCCATAGTAAAACTGTTGTCACATTCACTTACGAGGGGAAGCCCAAAATATAATTCAAAACCCTTAAAGAAATGTTGGTTTCATTTTTCTATTAATTGAATTTTGTGCATGGTGCTACTTTTTCTTTCATCAACCATTTTTACTAGAAGGGATCGAGGTCTATCTTTCATTGGCTGAAATATAAACTTTGTTCTGTTGCTATAGATGTGTATTTTTCTTGGTGTTCGATGAGCTTTTCCATAAATATACCAACCTTCTGCATTCCTACACCACTGATTCTCTAGCAAGATATTGAATTGATTTTGTAAAATTGGCTATTACAGAAAATTGAAGACTTTACTTCAGAGTTCAATCAAGTTTTCTTACCCATATTTTGGACTGTTACTTCATTGTCACATTTTTAAGATCAAACTAATTTCAATTTGATCTACCTAACGGAGTTTAAATACGTGAAGACATGAACCTTGACTTGTACTTCTGGAATTATGGTAACAACTTAGTTCTTTAACTGCTTTCTATTAGCTCTTAACTTGGACCAGTTTAGTGTGAAAAATAAAGTTGAAGGTCTAATCAATATAAAGAAATAACAACGGATCTAATTGGATACATGAATAAAGTTCAAAGATTAATTTGAGTATGATACTTTGCTGTTGGAAGACTACAATCGTCAACATGTGTAATTTTTCATTCGTATGAGCATCAATATCACTTTGTTTTGGATTTTCTTTTTGGCAGATTGCAGAGTTTTTGGCAAATAATATCAGTAGGAACTGGCCTCGCGATTTGTATGAGAAGCTTGGTCGAAGCCTGTGATGTGAAAGTAAACGACGTGATGAGAATTTCTAAGATTTTTTTTGGTTTTAGAGCAACTTCTGTAACTGCAGAGTTGATATTGAGCACTCATAATCATAGATTTGAAGGGGGATGTAGAAGTTGAAAAGTAAAAATACACGGGAAAGTTAAGCCAAGGATGCTTTCCAATGTGTTAAATTGCAAGTTTAGCCTTCCTGGTTTCCCCACTTTGATCTTTTCAATATAATGCATGCTTCAAAATTTTTGGTGTATGTCTATTCATATTTATAATATATCAAAGTAGCATAGGTCTTATATTTCTTATCCTTCTATACTGAAATAATCTTACTTTATTGGTATTATTCTCACTTTATTGGCATTAAATAATAGTAGCGATTGAAATTATCATGTGATGGGAAATTGGCGATTGCAAGTTGGGTACAATCATAATGCGGATTAACTTCAATAAGTATTTGAAGAGATGAAAAAGGAAAATCAGTATGTTTTTTGAGCTTTAGTTAGCTGATCAAGTTATACCTAAAAATTTGACGGTGAAGCAAAATTATGTATAGGCCAAAAAGCTTCCAGAGGTAAAAACCAACGACTTTCCTAGAAATTATTGATTTCATCAATATTAACAGAAGTTTCTTGATCCAAAATACTAAAATTAGCAAGATCATGGCCCTTAAAGACGTACTTATCCAAGTAGAAGCAAAAGGTATGGGCTATAAGTAACCATTCACCTATTATGTATCTCGTTCCTATAAATCTTTACTTTCCGGCCATCATCTCTTCTTCTATAACATGCATAATTATCCTCATCATAGACAATAAAAGGAGCAAAATTTTTGTGATAATGGTTCTTGTATATAACATTTCTCATAAAAGGGTTGTCTTTATTCATATGACCACAAGGACCGTAGATAAATTTTGAACAGGATCTGGTATTTCAGTAGATATGATTTGGTTATAAGATTTTGGATTAAGTAATTTAGAATAAGGCTTAGTATCAACAACAAATGAGCATGAAGGAAACTATGTTTTTGGAACTCAATAACATAAACATATGCGGCAACCTCTCCAAATATCTGTTTCTTGATTAGTTCACTTTTAAGGATCTCAAATTTACCTCTAAAAACTATAGTCAACAAATAAGGCCTATCTTGTAGCTTTTCATGAAACCCAAGGTTATCTTGAATCTCCTTCTATATTGGGTTACAAGTCATAGTGGGAAAAAATGTCAGGTTTATCATACTTTTGTACTAGAGCCATTACATCAAGATAACGACATTTCATGTATTTTGGATCATCTACAAACGAAGCCGAGAGCACAACTCGATGACCAATTCGATAACCTTTAGTTTGACCAATGACAATATTGTCCAAAACACCCTGCAATATCTTTGTCCTTATCTCATTTTGTCTCTTTCTATGGAAATCAATCTATATGTTTCAATCTTTATATAAGCAACCACAAAAAATTGCTAAAGTAGCCTTAACTATGGAACAACATTGACTTGTCATGTTCTCTTATTTGGAGCCTATAACAATACTACTCTCTAGTAGAAATAGTGTCATCTTCACAATATTCTTGACCAGCAACTAAAAATTATACAAACAATTCAAATAAATAAAAGCATAAGGTTAGATAACACTATAAAAACGAAACAGGAAAAGAAACACTTGCATGTATTCTCCGTATTAAAGTAATTAGATGGATCAATAAAAGAACTAAAATTAATTTCACATCCCTCATTTGAAGCATTGTTTCTCGTACACTTTGAAAACAACCGCTTAATTCTACGATGTCATCTAGATTCACCACTAGGAAATAAAAGAGGATACTGAAGAGGATCGTAACAGGTATATTAAGATTGGATTCTATAACTTATGCCTGAATGACTATAGACTTGGATGTGTGGAGATTTATCAACTCTTTCATCATCCACCTAAATCCATTTGGAAGCTACTTGTAATGTAGTAGGAAGGTTGTATACATGTTGATCAAGGCCAATATAACACCTCAAGACTATTGTATGATTGTGAAGTGTTAGAATATCCCTAAAACTCCTGAAGAATTTAGCACAGGGATTATGTTCTAAGACTTTCATAATCAGTTTTATTGTATCCTTGCGAAGTTTATCATAACTTTTTGTCCTTCTTCTAAGTTCCTCATTAGTATCAAAAAAATAGAGTTGGATACTAGACACCCTATCAATTGTCGAAACTAAACTGTCAAGGAAATGATAAACTTGATCTTGAACACGAAATGTATAAACACCTTTCTTATTTTTCTTTAATTCTCAATCATACCTAGCTCTATATGAAGTAAAAGCTATATTATTATTATATATACGAATATTCTTTCTGAAATGCTCAGACTCTTACACCATCAATAAATAATCATTTTAGAGCATATGGAATTTGAGGAGCAACAATGGAAATCTCTTATGACAAACAACAAAATGATGTGGGCTCTAAATAGAATCTCTTCGTATCACAATGCTCACAGTTGAGAAAAAAGGAAACTATAGAGGTTTAGCAGGAAAATTCTTTTGTCATGCTAATTTTGACTGAGATAGATGATGGTTTATCCCTAAAAAGATTTATAAAAGGGTTGATCACTTCGAGGAGCAATAATAATACAAAACTACAAAGAATATTGCTAAGAAGATTTATACCTTGATCCTCAACAAGTGCTATTGAGGTGGATAGAACATAAGTGGAAGATATATTTGGATAATCTAAATTGTGATGCATATTATTAGACACTTCAACTATTGATTCTCTACCGATAACTTCCCCAAGTCGAAGAGAGGAATGATTCACATTGACATGATCCACGCTAAAATCAATAAATGGATTTTGTACTAGTTGACTACTGGATGGATTAAGAAACAATTGATCATCTACAATAATGCTATCAATAGTAGAATAAATAGGTTGATCACAAACCGATTGACATCGATGTTCTCCTATAGACAACTCAGGTCGATCAAAATTATCTGTCACCTTGGACAGATCAATTTTACACTTCTTATTTCTACGACTAAAAAAAAGACAAAGTAGAATTACTCTTCTTTGCAGCATAAGCTTCTCGATGCCATTGTAAAAGCTCCCATTTTACATTTTCTGACATTTCAGCATACTTTTTACGACTCTTGGCATTTCTATCCATCCTTGAAAGTAGACACACCTAGAACGAAGGGAAAATAACCAACAACTATAAACGCTAAAAAGATCTTGCAAAAATGAAGAAAAATAAAGCCATAAATTATTATAATAAGATAAAATTATCAACATGTAATTGTTGTATTTCATTGTATAATTATATAATAAATTTTTTATACATGTGTACTATTTAATTCTATATTAAATAATTATATTTTGCAAATAAATTTAAGTAGTTAATGATAATTTAGTTTAAAATAATTTTATACTATGTTGGAAAATTTTAATATATAATGTAAATTTATACAAACTAGTTATTGAAATGAATATAAATTTTCATTTCAAAAGAAACTAATAATTTTGAAACAAAATATCATATATACAATGCTTTTGATAAGTTTATATTACTTTAATTTATCAAAGTCTCTCATGATACAATTTAAGAAGTCATTGAAAGTAACTGTTTATAATTAATTTTAACAAAATATAATTAAATTATCAAAAATTATCAAATTATAAATATGATATAAATTCATAACAATAATTTAAATTTATAATCTTTTAAATAAAAATCAAACTTTTCACTTTTATGAATGGATATTAATTTCTTGATTTTATAAGACATTTTAATTATTATAGAAAAGCTTCATTTGACATTTTAACTTAAAATCATTTTAAAAAATACATTTTAGAATTGTTTGTAATAAATTTACTATAAAATTATATATTTACTAAAATTGTTAATTTATTGTATATTTAAAAGACATTATATGTTAATTTAATTTTGTAAAATATCTTAATTTTTAATAAAATAATAGATGGTTTCATAATGCATCACACATCAGTTTAAATTTAAAAAATTTACATGATAAAATTTTAAGATTATTAAAATAAATATATGTATATATAATATTGTCTATATATATTTTAGGTTGAAAAATGTATTATGATCATATTAAACGAATAAAAAATATTTATTTTAAATTGAATATAGATTATTATTTTAAAATAATTTTATATATTTTGTATTTAGTCATTGTAGTAAAATTAATAAATACTTGTATATTGTACATATAACCATATTCAAAGTTTATGATTAATTTAAAATGTTATTGGAATAATTTTAAGATTTTATCTACTGGATACTGTGATAGTGTGATTTTAGTCGTATGTTTGGGGCTAAAATATAGGTCTCTGATGATCATTCCTCTATCATGATGAAGAACTAATGCAAAGCTTTTGGGTTTTGTTACATGACTAGAAGGTAGGTTCTATACTAATTGAATTGACAAAATAATAATAGTAGTAACATTAGCTAGAAAATAGTTGTAGATGCCACCTAAATATATGAGAAGAAAATAGTTTATCTAGTGAAACAATAAAAAAATTTCATTAGCATGGGCTGAAAGTACTTAAAGACATTTGGAAGAACTGAAGAAAGAACTAACATACCAAACTTCATCCCAAAATTTCAAAGCACCAAATAAATAAAGTAAAACTCGATATAATATTTTATCAGAGAAAAGTAAAACAGACCTCAACAGCACAAAGCAAAAGCAAGGCCGGACAACAACACTTGAAGAAAACAATTTGAAAAAAGACATAAACCAAGTCAAAGTCAGAAACTATTAATATAGGAAAAATATTTCTGTGTTTTCTCCATTATTCATTGTGCACTTGTGAGTCTATATGTGTATGCATGTGTGTGTGAGATAGAGAGATAGATAGATAGAAGAAAAGTGATTTTGACATAACTTGTGAAAAGTGAATTGTAAATAGACACTAAAATGGTTATAATAGATCAGGTATTTTGGTGCATGTGACATCTGTTATTCCTTTTTTGAACTTCATTAAACACTTATAACTACTAAATTGATAAAAATGGAATTCCTTTGCAAATATATTACGAAGCAAAAGCCAACAACTTACGAATACTGGATAAATGAAGCTCAAAACTCTTGTTTACAACAACTTGGAGGATCTGATGAATTCAATGTATGGGTCATTATAGTTTGGAGCTCAACCAAATCTTTAAATATATTCACTAGTGAATAAAAGAATGGGACAATACAAACCCACCTCTTGATTGATTGATAAATAAATAAAAAACTGATCATGTCCTATCATTTAAAATCAAACTAATCTAATCCTGACACCTAATAAGTCGTTTATATACAACAATTTTAAATCAGCAGTGTACAACCCAAAATTTTTTGTTATATCATTATCAAAGCCTACCATTAATCATTTTCTTTTTACTATTTTCTTTAGCACACAATATCTTGTTTTTTTTTCCTTGAGTATCTTTCTTTATGTCTATCAAGGTCCCACTAACTATCAGTAAAATTTTACTTGTTCTTGTTTAATGCATTTATTGACTTAGTAAGTGAGGTTCATTATTGGTCTAAAGAAATACTCCCTGATATCCAAAATAAATGTCGTTTTAGAGGGATGCACACTTATTCAAAATAAATGTCATTTGTGACTTTTCATGCATTTATATATTTTTTTTCCAAAATTACCCTTTAATTTCTCCACATCCTAATTACACAGGTTATAATTTCAAGGCAATTCAACATATAATTTCTCTCACATGCTAATTATTGCAAATTACCTTTTCAATGCACTTCATCATGTTTCTTTCTATTTTGCTTTAAAACCTTTAAATTCTCTTATTTAAATATAAAAACTGTACACATAATCTACAAGCATAATCTACAAGCAAGAATAAAAAATGTGTGAGAAAGAAGCTATTCATTCCCACATACAGAAGTTGTCACAGATTGATGAAGTAGAAATAACAGAAGTACAAAATTTATCACAGGTTGATGAAGTAGAAATAAAGAAAGTACAGAAGCTATCACAGGTTGATGAAGTGGAAAAAAAGGAAGTAAAGGAGGGAGACAATGGAGTTGAGAAGAAGGTTTTGGATTTTGATCTCAATAAATTTTATTATGAGGAAGGAGAACTTCATCCGAATAAGGAGATTCAACAAACAATATTGGAGATGTTGAAAATTTATCTCCCAGATTTTTTCTAAATAAATGTATGTGGTGGTTTTCATTTCAATGTTAGTATCTAGATTAATGGTTTTTTTGGCTGATGTATTTTGTTTTCAGTAGTCTTCTAATTTGATTATGTCTTTAAATTATTGGTCTTCCATCTTTATTTATTTTTATGCTTACAGTAATTAAAAATCAATTGTGTAACACCGCAGTGATTTTAATATGAAGAAATTTATTTATGTATGTAAAATAGACTTAGCAAAATGTAAGAGATATGGCCACCTCGCTACTGTAATACAGTTGATTCCATCACATTCTTAGGAGTATTTTAAGAACACAATTGATGAATTTATATATAAAAGTTTATTTTGTAGACAACTAGAGATTATAAAGTTTATTCTATTAATTAATTTAATTTTTTATTGTGGTGTAGTTTAATCATATTTTAATATTGCTTTAATTTTAGTATTTTATTTTCTTTCATGTTTCAATTTTATTTGTGTTTAATTTTTCTTTTTTTAAAAAGGTAGCATTAACAAAAATATAAAAAATAAAATAAAAAAATTAAAGTGAAATGAAATCTCTTAACATTACTCATGTTAACAAATTCATTACATTTTGCACTATAGTAGAGTCACAACTAATTTGTTTAGGAAGACGATCCTCAATTTCTCGTGCACCTTTATTCATGTGAGAGATTTTGTAATTGTTGGATCCTTTAACTTTCATAATTTCCTGCATGCACAATTGTAAAGTCAAGAAAATACGATTTATCATTTTCATCAGATATTCATCAAGTGACTTTTTAATTGCATGGATAAGTTCTTCCGCTGTCCTTGGACACTCTTTATGTTGCAGTGCTTGAATGACGCTAAAAAATCCAAGATCCAAAATATTTAAATCCGGTGAGTTTGGAGGTTGACACACTAATCTAATATCAAAACCATGTTGTGAAGCAGTTTTTTGAAATTCCTTGTCACTTGGATCAACATGCATCCTTGCGTTATCTTGTTGAATAAATATGGTTTTTCTTAAATCCTCTTTGGGCCACTTAAGTTGAATTTCCGGTACAACATGTTCAATAAAAAATGTCTTTATTGTTTCTCTCGTAACTAAGGTCATCAGTTTAATCTCTAATGTTCCGGCATCTCTGTTTCGACTTCTTTGAGCTAGTTGTGAGATAAAAAATGGAAACACTCCTATTTTTCCCGAGAACACTTCATTTCCTTCATTGTCAAATCTTGGATGAGCCATTGCAACTAAAAACATTACCTTTTCAATGTAATTCTTACTCTGACATGTGCACAAAGGTTCCTTTTCGGTGGGAAGTAGATAATATTTTTCTGACTTCCTAGTCATATAGAACCATTTTTCATCAATATGCACAACATTAAACATATCAACGAATTTTGGCTCATAAGGCAAGCTATTTTGATCCAACATAGATAAGCAAAATCGCAAATGTGCTTTTTTTATTTTCTTCTCTTAAGTGCGGTTTAATGACGTTTGAATGACGTCGAATAAGACCTTGCTTTATACATCTATGTAATGACGTGTAGCTAACACTTGTACCCCTGTCCTTTAAAGATTCGGTAAGTGACATTATAGTCTTTCGTCGATGTAAAGGAATTTGAAGAACGTGATTTAAGTCAACTTGAACTCTCTTCCGCCCACAATTTTTTTTCTTATGGGACACATCAACTGCTTCACCATTTGGAGTATCTTTTGCTTGTTTTCAAATCCTTTGGACTGCTCTTATATGAATTGAAAACAACTCTACAACCTCTTTGATTGTATCTCTTTTCAACTTTCCATTAACACTTTTTTCTAATAAAGTGTTGTATATTGCCCATCTCTGCTCATTTGTTAAAATTTTCTTTGTTTCCCTTACTATTCCCTCTTCTAGCAATGTATCTATTTTTAAGGAAAAAAAGTTACATTCAATTTCTAAAATAACCAATACTGAAAAAATTTGGGCTGAAAAGATAAAAAAGAAGAGCTTACAATTCTTAATATAAACAAATTTATTATTATTCATAAACAATAACAAAGCTAGAAAAAGAAACTACCACCGAAAGCTAACTTCATGAACGAGGTTTGGACTTGTAATCTTGTATATGATGATTGTTTAATTTACATACAAAAGGAAAATGTCCTTGAATACAACCTACATTTTGTATTTGAAGCCACGATCAGATACATGCGTTCTCACTCCAACTTTTACTTGCTCAGATTGGGAAAAGTCATTTTTATTTTCGTAGAATTTGATAAAATATTTTATCATGTTAAGCATCTTGATGGAAAATAGTGTAGTGTTGAAAATTTTAAAAGAAACAACATGCAATACAAAAAATACATTAAAAAATACAATAACTGTAGTGCAATAAAACATGAATGAGAAGAAACATCCAAACAAATTCATAATACTGGAGAGAACTATTTATTATAAAAAATAAAAATAAAAATAAAACTGAAGATTATATGTGTTTAAAAATAACCTGAATTGTGAGATAAGATTGATCCATCTTCCACACACACACCATCGGAATCTACATCTGTTAATGGTGGCTCGAACTCTTGATTGGGTTCCAAATTTAAATCGAACATCGTAGTGGGTGTGGTTAACGGATTTGATAACCTTGATATTATGGTTTCATTAGGATTTTCAGAACTTACCGGAGTAATATTCAAATCAATTATTTATCCAAAAAAAATTAAAATCAATTGAAACTTCTCTCTCATTACACATTACTTCAACATTCAAATCAATATTTTGTTTTTCTAAATTGAAAGCCATTAATACACATGCTGTTGTTTTTAAAGTTCCTTATATATATGTATATATATATAGCCACTAGAGTTTTTGGATTTGGTTCCTTTACAAATTTTTTAAACATTTTGTAAGTTTTTAGGCTCTAAAATTTTCATATGTTATTGTGCTTAGCTCCAAATTTGAATCAATCAATTTAAAAAAATTTCAACAATGTTGAGATCAATATACAAGGTTAAAACGAATAGACATGGATGGTGGAAATGAAGAGACGCTCGTATGCACAGGAGAAATGAAGATAACGCAAAACCAACAAGTTTTCTTTTTAATTAAAAGTTGAAAACATCAAAACTCTAAAAGTGGAAAGGTGTGCAACTTTTGTGCAGAGAAGTCATTCTCTTATCAACCATTAATAAGGGTATATTAAACATTTCATTAGCTTTTTAAATAACTGTGCATCCCTCTAAAACGACTTTTATTTGGATAGGAGGGAGTACTAAAATGTAGGTGGTAGTCATTTCATTTCATTAAGTCCTTTAAATGAATGATAATGGAGGCATTAGTTGTGAAGTATTTGGTATAGTCGTCCAGATAAAAGAAAGACTGCATTTAAATAAAAAAAATCGATCATGTCCTATCATTTAAAATCAAACTAATGTAACCTGACACCTACTAAGTCACTTATATAAGACGATTTTAAATTGGTGACGTACGACCCATAAATTCTTTTGTATCATTACTAGCAGGTTAACTCTGTGCAAATGCGCAGTGAAAATGTCCAGTGAATTTATACGATGGGGAAATTTTAACGTCATAGTTAAATTAAAAATAATATAAAAATGTAATGAAATAAGCATCGGTTGGGAGACGAAGCGGTAAAAATAAGATGACAGTAAAGTGAAACTAAGACAATAAAAACTAAGATGAGACGAATGGCCCTGATAAAAAGTTATAAGAGGTATAGCCTGCCATGGGAACGTCTTTATTTGTTCCAGACCTTGAGGAAGATTTCTGATTATCTCCTCTCTGTTTGGGTGCCATGACTTTTTCGTATAGCTTTTCAAGTTTCTCGTAACACTCCGCAATGAGTTTTATTGTTTCTCTGGAATCTGCGTAACTTCGCTGTTCTCGGGAATTCATATTTCTGTGAAAGATAAGGTATTAAAACATGGAACGTAAAGATAAAGAAACGATTTTGTTGAAATTATAAATATAAAAATTTGGGGTAAAAAAAGTAACGAAGAAAAGAATTCCTTACTGAACTGAAAGGTTGCTCTTTGCTTGTTAAAATAGGAGAGGTAACTTTGAGAGTTGTTATCTTCTTAGAATGGAGGATGTGATGAATATTGGTTAAACAAGAAAAAGGCAAAAGAAGAGGGCACGAATTGTTTGATTGAAGTTAAGAGGAGAAAGGTTTGAAATTTTAAATATAGACGTATTAGTGGACCGTCTGGCACTGGCAGGGGAGAAATATAGCTGTGTCATAAATAATTGAAATTGAAGAGTTCCACTGTATTAAATGAGGGGCAGTACTGTAGTGGGTACCTTTTTCCTGGCCTTGCCAGTCAGATTTTTTAACGGCCCACCCCCTTATCATCATCAATAAAGGGTTTCAAGTTTATCAGCAGACAGAGCTGTTGGAGTTATGTAAATATAGTGCCCTAGAAAGCAAGTGTATTTACATGTAACTTTATCTTCTTCAGTTACAGTTTTGTAATGAAAATATTTATTATTAATAAAACAAAAGAGTTTGGTTTTATCTGTATGAGCATTATATATCTGGTCATAAGGTTCCTAGATTCTTTTGTAAGTAATATACATATACATAGAGATGTATGGGAAACATTTATATTATTAGAATCAATTAATTGATTCACGTTGAATAATCAAGTTGGTCGCTTGATTATGGTTTAGATCTATAGTGTTGCGATTTATCTCCATATAAGTAAAGGAGTTTACTTGAGGAATGATGAGTTTTATATCATGATAGTAGTTGACTATCGATAATGGCAATATTAAATGAATCGAATCAAGTATGTTTTCAAGAATAAAGTGGGTCGTTACTTTAATCTTAAAACATACAACTTAAGCATTCGCTATTATGAACCATAATCTTGATGAGTGGTGAACTCATATATGTTTCATTATAATTCTTGATATGATCGAATGGATTTTTACAGAGTATTAATCCAAAGGTCTCGCATGTTGGAATTATTAATTGAAACATGTATCGTGAACATTCACTCAAATAAAGAGTTTATAGTGTTATCATCTCTTCAGATGTTTTAAGGAGATTTAGCGATTAAATCGCGCCAGAGTTTGATGGACTAGCTACCCATCAAGTCTTAACACCGAGATGAGATCTTATGTGTTAATCACCATATAAAGTAAAATGAGAGATCTAGAAGGAAAACCAACAAAAGGGCAAAACGGTAATTTTACCCTTTGTTGTCTTGATGGCTATAATAAGGTTCTAAATAGGATTTGCAATTGGACATATTCTCATAATATTTAATAATTCAAGAGTTCAACTAATTGTCTTTAGTGGAATGACATTTAGTTAATAAGCTAGAATTAATTCCAATGAGATCAATTAATTATGGGCTTATTGGAGCTTGAATTATCAAAGTCTAATAAGATTCCCACTTGGCTTTAAGGAAGGTTATCAAGCTAAGTAAGAAATATAAATGGAGGTTAATTAGAAGCCCATAATTGAATCTTGGGCTTGGTCTAATTAAAGAAGCCCAAATGTACATTTAGTAATGGGCTTGGTTTTGGTTTAATGTAATTAATTAGATTAATTATATTAAAACAATTTTTTAAGAAGAAGATAGCAATTTCGGTTATTCCTAGGTTAAATGTGTAACCACATTTGACATTAAAATGCTAAATAAAGATGGTCTTTATTATGGTTAATCATCATTAAATGGAGTTATGAACTTACCATTAAATGGTTTAATAGTTGTCTTTTAATGTTGGCTTGTATCCTATTTGCATTCATTAGATTAAAGATGAAAGATGTACATTAGATGGACCATCTTCCTTCTTTCTTCTTGGCAAAACTGAAATTGGGTATTGAATTTTAGGTTATGGTCTTTTCAAATAGCCATCATAAAGATAAATGAAGATAATCTCATTTATTGGCTATTTTATGAGTGATTAATGAAAGAAGTGATGCATTTGATGCCTCTCTCTCCTTCCATCTATGCATATACGAAATTGGTAGGCAAGAAAGACTTCTTGCATGTTCTTTACACCTTCTCTCCTTTCATGAAAGAGAGAATCGAAAATACCAATTGAAAGAGTTTCAATTTTGCTTCTTCTTCTTCTAAAAAAATCTCCTCCAAACATTTCTTCTCCTTTCCCACCAAAGGATTTTGTTAACCTAATTGTCCTTGAAGAACAGGTGGTAAATCTAATTGGTTGAGGATACTACAACAAGGAGAAAGTAGATTGCTAAAGGTAAAGAGTCAAAGGCAAAGGATTTGGATACACGAAGAAGGAGAGGATATCGCAATGAGGATTTAAAGCTGTAGCGAAGGAGTCGGTAATACTCCTGATCTTGTTTATATTATTATCCTTATACCATATCATGTATGGATTTGCATGTTGATTTGGATTTGTTGCTTCCGCTGCAAGTAATGATTTCTTAAAAGTTTTGAAATCTATCGGTTTTCCAAACAAAGGATGTTTTCTTTTTCCGATCCAACAATTGGTATCAGAGCCAGTTTCTAATGCATGATTTCAGTTCCTATATATTGGATGCATGGGTTGGCAATTTTTTGTGTGTATGCTGCATATTTTTATGTGATAGAAATATACATGGAGTATGTTTGCTTTTTTGGTTGTCCATAGAAGTTAAATTTACCTTGTAAGATTTCTTCATTGGTTGTCACAAGGAGGGTGGTCTATCATCACCATGTTTCCTCCTTGGTTTCTTTTTTCTATTTTCTTTGATTTTGTAATGTACAAATTGATGTAATGATGAAGATGGAGCAGCCATGGATTGAAGAAATAGAAAGGTAAAATTTTCAGTGTATCCTTTTGTGTATTGGCATAAGTTTTTGTGAAAACATAGTTGCTGGAATTTTGTTTCAGTGGATCACTTTTCGGTTTTTATTGTAAAAACAAGTGCTGAATTTTTGTTTCAAAGAATCAAATTTCGGTTTTACTAAAATACTAAGTGCTGGTTTTTTATTTTCATGAAATGAGCTTCGGTTTTAATGAACACTAGTGCTGGAATTGTTTGTCAAAACAAAGATTTGGTTTTTTAAAAATCTGACGCTGAAATTTTATTTTTCAAAGTGACAAAATTCGATTTTCATATATGCCATTACATTTTGTTTACTGAATGGGCCAGATCATGTTTGTGAAGAGTTCGAAGCGGAAGATCCAAGTCCAAGAAGAATACTTTGGGCCTAAAAGGCTTGTAATTATTTAATTTTTCTAGGATGGACAATCAAAAGTGGTTTTATTAGTTCATGTGATAAATGGAGAAATGAATGCTTATAATATGTGATATTATGTGATTGCATGTCATTTAGAAAATTGCCAACCCTAGGCTTTGCCGTGCATTCATTATGTATGAGATATATAATGAAACAATATAGGACGGATAATAAATTGCATCTAGACAAGATGATATTTAAAACTTAAAGCCCAAAAAGATTGAGTGGGAGAGGATGCTTCTGCGAGAGTCCACGGTCTCCAAATGATGGCCCGTTTGCATGTGGTGAAGTGTTACTCCCCATTGGAGGGCATGGATCCTAGATCTTGCATGGTTTGGGTCTCCTTAAGGATAAGTCCACTTAATGATAGCAAAAGTGACCTCCCACCGAGGCATGGTTTGTAGGTATCTTTAGTGAATGAATCAAATGGTTAAACACTCAACATTTTTTATCATACTGCCCACCGTAGCTCTATTGGTAAAAGTATGGACCAAATTAAGACGCTTCTTAAAAAATTGGGCATGATATGCTTGGTAGTTTTTGAGTGGGAGGGTCCCAGTTTTTCTTTTAATGGATAAGATGACCCACCGTCTCTTAGTCTATTATAGAAAAGAAAAATAACCGTCGTATAATGTTTTAATTTTTTAAGTTTTGTTAAATCTATCATCATGCATACATGCATCATGATTTTATACAAAGTTCCATAAATTGTTGACTAGTATGCTCATGTTTTAATAATTTATATTTTCAGACATAATCAACCACAAAATGAATCCACTCACCCTGCTCTTGACTAACAACAAATTGGAAAACGGAGACAATTTTAATGAATTGAGACGTAACCTTGACATTGTTCTTCAATATAAACGTATTTCATGGGTGTTAACTGAAAATGAGCCTACACCTCCAAGTGGAGATTCAACTCCTGAGCAAGTCCAACAACATGAGTGTTGGCAGAATGCTGACAAGACTACTAAGTGTTATATTCTGGCTTCTGTCAGCGACATGTTGCAAAAGTAAATTGCTTGTATGAAAACTGCTAGTGCAATGGTCCATCATCTACATGAGATGTTTGGTGTGAGGACTAGGTCTGTAAGAGTGAAAGCTATCCAAACCTTTCATAATCTCAGACAGAAACCTGGTGAACCGGTGCGAGATTACATGATGAAGGTAATCTCTGCAGTCACTGAGGCTGAATGCTTGGGGCGGATATGGATGCGGACACGCAGATGATTATGATCATCAATAGCTTAAACTCTTCTTTTCAGCAGTTTAAGTTAGACTATGAGCTCAACAGCAAGGATTACACCTTGAGTGAGTTGATGAATACCCTCCAGAGCATGGAGGAGATATTGAATATTAAGGCTCATGGGCCAGAAGCTAATGTAGCTTCTTCTTTTAAGCCCAAGGGTAAGGGCAAGGAAAAGAAGAAGGGTCCAATGAAAAGAAGGCCCAAATAGGGTCAAGGCCAAATCCATGAAAAGAAGGTCAAAGAGAACATCAAAGGAAAGTGTTTCCAATGTGATGAGATGGGTCACCGAAAAGAAACTGCCTAGTCTACCTATAGTCCCTCAAAAGCAAACAAGGTATGGGCTTCCTAAGTTTGTTAGGAACTAGAAATGTGGCATTTATCTACTTCTTGGATATTAGATTCAGGAGCCACTAACCATGTTTGTAATTCTTTGCAGGGTTCCAAAGAAAGAAAAGACTACCTAAAGGTCAGTTTCAAGTCAAGATAGCAGATGGTTCCTATGTTTCAGCAGAATCAGTGGGAGTAGTTATCTTGGACTTTCCTAGTCGTCATAGGTTATATCTGGAGGATGTTTGTTACATGCCAATGATTGTAAGGAACATGATTTTTGTTTTTGTCTAATAAAATCTGGTTATTCCTTATATTTTGAAAAGGTTGTTCCAATATATGAGAATAATGATTTTATTTGTGATGCGATAACTAAACAGGGATTATTTTTTATAGAACCTATGAAAGGCTCACTAAACACTACAGAATTAATAAAACCAAGACAATACAAAATCTCTAGCATTAATTCAAAGTATCTGTGGCACTTAAGAATGAGTCATATCAATCAAAAAAGACTTGACAAGCTGGTAAAGAATGGGATCCTTATGGGCTTGGATAGTGATCCATTACCCACCTGTGAATCTTGTATTGAAGGAAAAATGACCAAAGCCTCATTTCCTTCTAAAGGAAACAGATCTGAATCCACATCGACCCGGTACATACCGATGTGTGGGGCCCATGAATGTACAAGCTAGAGGAGGTTATGAATATTTCATAATTTTTATAGATGATTACTCAAGACATGACTATTTGTATTTGATGCATAAAAAGAGTGAATCTTTTGAAAAGTTCAAAGAATTCAAAGCTGAAGCTGAGAAGCAACTTGGCAAGTTATTAAAACAGCTTCGATTAGATCGAGGTGGTGAGTATTTATCTAGATAGTTCCAGCAATATTTAATTGACAATAGAACTGTTTCCAATTTGTCTGCTCCTCGTACACCTCAACAGTATGGTGTAGCAGAGAGGCGAAATAGAACTATATTGGAAATGGTAAGTTCAATGATGTCCTACGCTATCCTTCCATAATCGTTCTGGGGATATGCCATACAAACGGTAACATATCTTCTTAACTTTGCTCCGTCCAAATCGGTGCCTAAAACACCTAGGGATTTGTGGACTGGCCGAGTGCCTTCATTGAGGCATTTGAGGACTTTGGGCTACCCAGCCCATGTTCTAAAGCCTGAATCCTCAAAGATGGAACCAAGGTCAGAAGTATGTTTGTTTGTAGGATATCCTACGGGAACTCGAGGGTACTATTTTTATAGTCCTCATGATAAGAAGGTATTTGTGTCGACAAATGCAACCTTCTTAGAGGAAGAGTTTATGAAAAATCACAAAGGAAGAAGTGAAGTAGTACTAAAGGAGTTAGCTGTTTCATCCAAACCAAGAGTTGTTTTGGATATGACAGAACAAGATGTCGAAATGGATTCAAGAGTTGAATCAGAAGTGTAACCTAAACATCAAGGTGTGCTTAGACGTAGTGGGAGGGTTGTGAGACAGCCAGATAGGTATCTGGGTTTAGGAGAAGGCTTAATTGCCATCTCGGACCAAGAAGAAATAGATCCCATTACGTATACACAGGCTATTAATGATGTTGATGCAGGAAAATGGCTTAAGGCGATGGAATTGGAAATAGATTCTATGTATACTAATGAAGTCTGGGTCATTGTAAATCTATCACTAGGTCTAAAAGCCATAGGGTGTAAATGGATCTATAAAAGGAAAAGGGGATCGGATGGAAAGGTAGAGACCTTTAAAGCTAGATTGGTAGCTAAAGGCCATACTCAAAAGGAGGGTATAGACTATGAGGAGACTTTTTCTCCGGTTGCCATGCTTAAGTCCATCAGGATTCTTTTGGCCATAGCAGCCTATTTTGATTATGAAATATGGAAAATGGATGTCAAGACCGCATTTCTTAATGGGGATATTGAGGAGACCATTTATATGGCCCAACCAGAAGGATTCATTGAGCCAGGTAATGAGCATAAGGTTTGCAAGTTACAAAGGTCCATTTATGGACTTAAGCAAGCATCTAGGTCTTGGAACATTAGGTTTGATAAGGCTATCAAAACCTATGGGTTCATATAAAACCTAGATGAGCCTTGTGTTTATAAAAGAATACAAGAAGGTAAGGTTACTTTCCTAATCCTGTATGTTGATGACATTCTGCTCATTGGGAATGATGTGGGAATGTTATCTACGGTTAAGGGATGGCTGAATGAACAGTTTTCAATGAAGGATTTGGGAGAGGCTACCTATGTTCTAGGGATCAAACTTATAAGGGATCGAAAGAACAAGGAGATAGCTTTGTCTCAACTAACCTACATTGAGAATATGCTCAATAAGTTCACCATGCAAGATTCCAAGAGGGGTTTTACTCCTACTAGACATGGAATCAAACTTTCAAAGGAACAAGCACCTAAAACCCAAGAGAGGTTGAACGACGCGTAACATTCCATATGCTTTGGCAACAGTAGTTTGATGTATGCAATCTTGTGCACTAGACCGGATATCTCATACTACGAATGGGACCTGTAGCGATTTCACCAATTCAAGAATGGAACATTGATCATAGTTAAGTGTATACTTAAGTATCTTCGTAGGACAAAGAACTTAATGCTTGTTTACTCTGGAAGTAATCTTATTCCGACAGGATATACGGATTCTGATTTCCAATCAGATGTTGATTCCAGGAAATCAACTTCTAGTTCTATATTTACTTTAGGAGGTGGTGTCATAGTTTGGAGGAGTGTCAAGCAATCTTGTATTACTGATTCGACTATGGAGGCTGAGTATTTTGCTGCTTATGAAGCAGCAAAGGAAGCAGTCTAGCTCCGAAAGTTCCTAAATGATTTGGAGGTAGTTTCAGAGGCAGAAAAGGCCATTACATTTTATCAGGATAATAGTGGGCGATGGCTAATTCTAAAGAACCTCGGAACCACAAAGTCGCCAAACACATTGAGCGAAAGTATCATATTATAAGGAGATAATACAACATGGAGAAGTGGATGTGGTAAAGATTCCCACCGAGCAAAACCTCACGATCCGTTCATTAAAGACATCGACTCAAAAGAGCTTTGAGGGTCACCTAGAAGGGATGGCAATGAGGGATATGTCAAACTTGCTTTAGGAAAGTGGGAGATTGTTGGAGTTATGTAAATATAGTGCCCTCGAAAGCAAGTGTACTTACATGTAACTTTATCTTCTTCGCCATGCTTTGTAATGAAAATATTTATTATTAATAAAACAAAAGAGTTTGGTTTTATCTGTATGAGCATTATATATCCGGTCATAAGGTACCTAGATTCTTTTGTAAGTAATATACATATACATAGAGATGTATGGGAAACATGTATATTATTAGAATCAATTAATTGATTCACAGTTGAATAATGAAGTTGGTCGCTGATTATGGTTTAGACCGTAGTGTTGCGATTTATCTCCATATAAGTAAAGGAGTTTACTTGAGGAATGATGAGTTTCATATCATGATAGTAGTTGACTATCGATAATGACACTATTAAATGAATTGAATCAAGTATGTTTTCAAGAATAAAGTAGGCCGTTACTTTAATCTTAAAACATACAACTTAAGCATTCGCTATTATGAACCATAATCTTGATGAGTGGTGAACTCATATATGTTTCATTATAATTCTTGATATGATCGGAATGGATTTTTACAGAGTATTAATCCAATGTCTGCATGTTGGAATTATTAATTGAAACATGTATCAGGGAACATTCACTCAAATAAAGAGTTTATAGTGTTATCATCTCTTCTAGATGTTTTAAGGAGATTTGGTGATTAAACTGACGCCAGTAGTTTGATAGACTAGCTACCCATCAAGTCTTAACACTGAGATGAGATCTTACGTGTTAATCACCATATAAAGTAAAATGAGAGATCTAGAAGGAAAAACCAACAAAAGGGCAAAACGGTAATTTTACCCTTTATTGTGTGGATGGCTATAATAAGGTTCTAAATAGGGTTTGCAATTGGACATATTCTCATAATATTTAATAATTCAAGAGTTCAACTAATTGTCTTTAGTGGAATGACATTTAGTTAATAAGCTAGAATTAATTCCAATGAGATCAATTAATTCGGCTTATCGAGCTTGAATTATCAAAGTCCAATAAGATTCTCCACTTGGCTTTAAGGAAGGTTATCAAGCTAAGTAAGAAATATAAATGGAGGTTAATTAGAAGCCCATAATTGAATCTTGGGCTCGGTCTAATTAAAGAAGCCCAAATGTACATTTAGTAATGGGCTTGGTTTTTGGTTTAATGTAATTAATTAGATTAATTATATTAAAACAATTTTTTTTAAGAAGAAGATAGCAATTTCGGTTATTCCTAGGTTAAATGTGTAACCACACATTTGACATTAAAATGCTAAATAAAGATGGTCTTTATTATGGTTAATCATCATTAAATGTAGTTATGAACTTACCATTAAATGGTTTAATGGTTGTCTTTTAATGTTGGCTTGTAACCTATTTGCATTCATTAGATTAAAGATGAAAGATGTACATTAGATGGACCATCTTCCTTCTTTCTTCTTGGCAAAACTGAAATTGGGTATTGAATTTTAGGTTATGGTCTTTTCAAATAGCCATCATAAAGATAAATGAAGATAATCTCATTTATTGGCTATTTTATGAGTGATTAATGAAAGAAGTGATGCATTTGATGCCTCTCTCTCCTTCCATCTATGCATATACGAAATTGGTAGGCAAGAAAGACTTCTTGCATGTTCTTTACACCTTCTCTCCTTTCATGAAAGAGAGAATCGAAAATACCAATTGAAAGAGTTTCAATTTTGCTTCTTCTTCTTCTAAAAAAATCTCCTCCAAACATTTCTTCTCCTTTCCCACCAAAGGATTTTGTTAACCTAATTGTCCTTGAAGAACAGGTGGTAAATCTAATTGGTTGAGGATACTACAACAAGGAGAAAGTAGATTGCTAAAGGTAAAGAGTCAAAGGCAAAGGATTTGGATACACGAAGAAGGAGAGGATATCGCAATGAGGATTTAAAGCTGTAGCGAAGGAGTCGGTAATACTCCTGATCTTGTTTATATTTTATTATCCTTATACCATATCATGTATGGATTGGCATGTTGATTTGGATTTGTTGCTTCCGTTGCAAGTAATGATTTCTTAAAAGTTTTGAAATCTACCGGTTTTCCAAACAAAGCATGTTTTCTTTTTCTGATCCAACAAGAGCCTCACCAAAATAAGCTGGAACTACAAAACAGACTGATGACCGTCCACATTGTTCGACCAGGTTTCCAATACTAGATCCTTGGTACCAGGCGATGCCGAGAAGATTAATCTCGAATCGCTCGTCCTCGACCACGCTCGGTCAGCTTGCCAAGACAAGATCTTTGGAACCATTGCTCGACCTCGACATCGATCAACCAGGTTGCCAAGGCAAGATCCTTGGAACCATCGCTTAGCCTCGACATCGATCGACCAGGATGCCTAGACAAGATCCTTGGAACCATCGCTCGGCCTCGACATCGATCGGCCAGGTTTCCAAGATAAGATCCTTGGAACCATCGCTCGACCTCGACCACGCTTGGGCAAGTTGCCAAGACAAGATCCTTGGAACCATCACTCGACCTTGACATTGCTCGGCCAGGTTCCAAGAGAAGATCCTTAGAACCAGGCGATGCCGAGAAGATTAATCTTGGATCGCTCGTCCTCACAATCGTACGGTGAAGTTCTATTACCTCGGTCGACCATGAGCCTCTCAGACACTACGACCGATTGAAGCACATCGAATGCGTTCGTTCGCTACCTGTTATTGGAAAAGATCGTCCAATTTTAACATGACAGATGGTGATGAAAAACGAAAACTTCATTTCCTTGAATTTACGTTCTGGTCACAAGCCCGACCAGATGAGCATTGAAAAAGGGGAAAAATCATTTGATCCTTCGGGGGGAAAGGAAGACCTAGCAGCCAGATCACCAGGAGAAGGGCCAACAGTCGAATCGACAGGAGAAGACAATGGAGAGACATCCTCTTCCTCATCAGAACTCAGGTGTAGCATCTCATCCGCCAAGATCTCTTTTTCCTTTTCGGCTATCTCTCTCATCTCTTCGAGTGAAAGGCCGAGCTCGGAGGGAAGCATCGGCTCCGCTTAGTCCTTGAATGAAGGACCCTCTGACCCATTAGGGACGTAAACGTTGTGGTAGCTCTTCAAGATGGAAAGAGCCAAGTCACAGGCAAACTCCAAACACTCCTCCTGTAAATACTACTCTTTCCATCGCTTGATCGCCTTAATCCTTTGCTCCTTGACGGAGCCTTGTAGCTCCAGCATTTTCTTCTCGACCTTTATTTTCTCTGTCACCGCCTCGTGACACTGTCTGAAGGCTTTCGAAAGGAGCTCCTCCTCCAATCTCAGCCTTCCAGTGGTGTCGAGCACTTTCTTCCTGAGGCCCTCAATGTGGGCCTGCGACACTCGGCATTCACTCTCCAGCTCGGCCCTGGAAGCAAGCATTCTACCCCTCTTCTCCTCCCCCAAAGTGAGTTGAGCCCTCAAAATGCTCCTTTCTTCCTCCAAAATATTCTTCTCCTCCTCCATCGAAGAGAGTTGGGCTCGTAAGGCATCCTTCTCCTCCGTTGCCTCTGAAAGTTCAACTCTCAAAGTATTAATTTGCTCAAGAAGGTCGTGAACCTCCAGATCTATTGTTTGGTTCACTTCATCGAGCTAACCAAGACGTTGATACATCGCAGAGGCGAAAGCCATATGCCTGGTACAGCTGCGGACGAGATGAGCCACCAGTTCTTTATGGTCCAGCGTATCCAAAAACTTCTCGTCCGTAGGAGGAACAACTTTCTGGGCAATGTGCAGAGCGACGTTGATGTCCCTAAGCGATACTGTCTTATCCAGACTGATCGTGGGCTCCCATTTTCTGCCACTGGGGGCTCGCTCTTTCCCTTTGCCCTTATCCATTCGGGGCGCTTGCTCTTCCCCCACTCCTCTGTCCAATCGACAGGACGATTGACCAGCGCTCCGAGCGGTCCTCTTTCTTATGAGGGGCGGCTCTATCTCTTCCTCCTCTGAGCCCGCTCAGTCTACATTCATCGACTGGACCGGTAACGACGCTGGCACGTCAGGTCGGTCCTCAGTGGACGGAAGGGTCTTTACTAAGCTCGTCGGTGTATCCCTGATGACAATTAAACTACTCCTCTTAGTCACAGGCTCAACTACTTGAATCAATTTGGTTTCCAATTTGTCTTTCCTAAGAAATTCAGAATAGTTGAATGGAACCAAACTGAGTTCTTCAGATTCCTCCTGTTCGACCTGCACTAAATTGAGCTCTGCTATTGGCTTGTCTTGAACAATGATAGGAGTAGTCTGAACCAGGCTAAGCTGCACTAGCTCTTCTTGTTGAACAATGATAGCAGCAGTTTGAACCTCGCTAAACTCTACTGGCTCCTGCTGTTGAATAGCAATGGGAGTTCCCTTCCTCTGACTAACTTCCTTAGGAGTTTTGTGAGATTGGGGTTTCTGCTTCTTAGACCCCAACTTTCTTTTCCTCTCAGTCTCCTTTACCTGTTTGGCTGAATCTTCACTTAAGATGGAGACTATAGATCTCGTACCCTTTGGTGCGCTAGTCTCAGAGACTTCTATCTGACTTTGTTTACTGCACCTGTTTTCTTGCTGTTGTCTCAAGGTTTGAATCCTGGCCGTTCTCTTTGCCTTTTTTGGAATTTCACTCATCAGATTCTCCTCTTTTCTCTTCAGGACAGCTTCATCTGTAGTCCAAACTTCGCTAATTTATTTTTAAGAAATCATCTTGTCCTTCACAATTTCTTGACATGATTCCCTTCTTTCAACTATGGGCATGCTTTCATCTGCTTGTCCTCTATCCACATCCTTCAAGCCCATTCTCGCTATTGTACCCGAGTTGATAAAACTTCTAATAGGCACCCTCAATCTATTTCCTCTATCGAGAAGGATTCCAGACTCCCTGAATATCCTTGTGAGCAGCATTCCATAAGGATAACTATTTGTATCCTTCATCACCTTAACCATATAGTGAAAAATCAGAAATGGTAAGTCTATGGGTTGGCGATTCAGTAGGTAGAAAAGGCATTATTCATCCAACGTTGTTACCAAATGCCTTGATCTTGCTCTAGGTAAGACGCAATTAAACAAAATTGCATGTAAGACCCTATCTTTTGGCACCAAACTGGAGGTTTTCCTCTCCTTTGGGTCATTATCTCCATACAACTGTCTAGTGACTTCGTCTTCATTTAGGTTAACTTTCGTCATCCATCTGGCTTTACTTGTAAGCTTCTCTCCAGCCGATGGGGATTCCGTTACCTTCTCTATCAAATTGGTTGTGACAATAACAGATATTCTATCTTCTATGGTAGAAACAATAGTTTTGTCTACAAGGTGGAAATTCTTCCAGAAATCAAACACCTCATTTGGATATACGATTTCTCATACCTGGAAGAACTTCCTCCAACCAGCTTCTATTATCTCTGGTTCGATATCCATGTTGTTCTCCCTCAAGGATTCAAAATCGACATGTCTCCCGTAGATCATTGCTTGCTCCATCTGAATCTTTGATAAGTGATAAGCTGATTTCATAATTTGATTTTCAAAAGTAAAGTTGATTTCAGAGAATTTGAGAGAGTTGTAAAGTTTGTGAGTGGAGAGTATTTGAACGACTTCTGATTTGAGATTACTCGAAAGGTCTTGTCAGACGTTTTCTAGAATAGGTCAGGTTCTCAAGGCTTGGAAACTTTCCCTTCAAGATTTTCTTGGGAGAGAAGTTACCAGCTGTAGCTCACTGTTGCTGACGTCGTTAACTTTGACGACGTTTTAACTTGGCTGTCAGATATCAGACGGTTGATCATTTAACATCACGATGTTGAGGTTCCGCTTATTTCGTTGAACCGTTCACCTTACTTTAATCGTCTTAGTTGTATAGTCGTACTTTCACTGCGTCTTACTTTGACTTTGATTACTTTCAGTTCGTCTTACTTTGATCGTCTTATCTTGATTGTATCAGTTTTATCGTGTTACTTGCACTTCATCTTCATATTTGCTTCGTCCAACTCTGTTCGTCTTACTTTGATGGTTTTACTTCACTTCGTCATTTACTGTCTGCTTTTGCTTTCGTCTGCTTTTGCTTGCGTCTGTTTTTGCTTTCGTCTGCTTTCCAACTTCTGTTTGTTTTTTTCTTTCGTGTGCTTTTCAACATCCGTCTGTTTTTGTTCGATTATTTGTGCTTCATCAAAATCATTTATGTAAAGCCATTTTGACTTAACAAACTATCCTCAGTTCGTATTAGAATGAAGAATGTTGTTATACTATGATAGATTTTGTTTATTTATAGATTGGACATATTCTTCTTTTATTATTGATGCATTGTGGACTTTCGTGATACGATGGAAAATCAATAACATTAAAAAGGAAAAC
This sequence comes from Erythroxylum novogranatense, assembly GCA_029891385.1. Lineage (NCBI taxonomy): Eukaryota > Viridiplantae > Streptophyta > Magnoliopsida > Malpighiales > Erythroxylaceae > Erythroxylum > Erythroxylum novogranatense. The sequence continues at coordinate 81,505,933 of CM057231.1, read as the reverse complement.
GCCCAATTGAAAACGAGACCTTAAACCAGAGGTAGGATAAGAATATTTTTAAAGAAGAAAGAAACAGATAGGGGGAGGAAGAGTAAACAGAATATGAAGACGGAGTGGAGATATTTTCATCTTACTTATGATTATTTCTTATTATCAAAAAGGGGGAGATTGTTAAGTTAAAATAACTTTACATTAATTTATTTGATGAAGTACAAATAATGATGAAAAGCGGAGATGATGAAAAATAGCCAATGAAAAGCAGATGAAAGCTATTGAAAAGCGCATGTAACTTATAAAGCGCATTTAAAGTTGAAAAGGCATTTAACTTAAAAAGCGATTTAAAGCAAAAGTAGACGGAAGCAAAAGTAGACGAAAGTTATCCAAATGCAGACAGAAGCAAAAGCCAACGATGGAAAGCAGACGAAAGCAAACCACCTCGGAATTAAGATTCAGTTTGAGTTAGTTACAGAACTTAACTGAATAACTGCTTCTTTGAATATTGAAGAAGCAAGATCAAAGAAGTAGTTGGACACGAAGGTTATAAATAAGAGTCGGAGTCGACATATTATTTAATATATTTATGTAAATATATGAATGAAGTTGAATAATAATAATGAATTTAATAAACCTTAAACCAGAGGTAGATTAGGCTGAAAATCGTCTGAAATCATTCAAAAGACACCACAATGTGACATTAAACGTTTATGACAATCTGGGTCTTTTCCTATTACGACGAGTGTCTGTAGTGGACTGTTTGTCTGATTATGGCGTACATTCGGTGCTGCTGATCGGCTTGTCCATTTGTGACGCCGAGTTGTTTTCAGCATCGGAGAATCTTTTTTCGAGGCATTGTTTAGCTGATGAAGAAGATTGAGGATTTTTTTTTGAAAATTTGAGAAATCATTATATATTAAGAAAGTAATAGAGGGGGAGATCACTGCAAACTAAATGACACATACAGAAATAATAAAAATGATGTTATAGATAAAATCAAGATCAAGGAAGAATAAAAAGGACCTGAGATGGGTGAAAGCGAAGGTTGTTGTAGTTCATGAGCATCAATTTTGTGGCAGTAAACAACAATAAATCGTTGCACCCCATCTAAAGACCTAGTGTTTACTGGCTTCACGTGGACAAGAAAGGTATCGGTTTTCAATTGTGCGTGCAGTTTCTCCAACGGGAGATCCATGTTCTTATAACGCAAAACATAAAATCTCTATTGTCAGTGGAATAAGTACATGAACATATTTTGGGTTGATTAAATTGGAAATGTAGATGAAAGAAGGAAGGAAAATATAACCTCATTGTAATATTGCATAGTCTCAATGACGGTGAAGTTTAATACTTTCTCAACGAGGTCGCCGAAAATGGAAGTCGTTATAGTTCTGGTATCGTTGATCAAATCCATGTCATATCGGCATCTGTACAATAAAGTCAGAATAGTCAAAAAGGAAAAGTGTGAGCAAAAGAGAAGTGCAGGTGACATGGAAGTAAAAAAGTGATGCGAAAATTACAGAATGCACACGGCAGGAATAAGCAACAAATGAAAGATTGGGAATAGAAGGGAGAAACCTTGGCTCTGCTGTTCGTTTTGTCTACAGTAATTACAAGTGAAGAGAACTCCAGATGTAGCAGCTGTAGACCGGAAGCATTTGTTGCATGCCATATACCAAAATTTTTGCAAAATGTGCTGGAAGGAAATTTTGGCTTCAATCCATGATATCTACGGGAAAACCGATAAGGACGTTCAGAGGAAGAAGTTCTAAATTCAATATCTCAGTGGAATATGCAGATGTGATTACCTTTGGGGTAGAATCTAGAGACATGATCTTGGTGATATTCTGGCGAGATCCAGAAGATATACGAGGATTATATCTGAAGTAAGATCTTTCACTGACGAGGTTTTTGATATCGCTGTTATTTCATTGTGCCCTGTAACATAATAATTATATAGATGAAAAAATAAAGAAATTTTAAAATTCGTATATAATTTGTAACAAAATATTAAAAAGGTTGTACGTAATATAATGGAATACCAATTTTTAAGATCTACAACTTCATGTATCGGTGGGTCAATGACGATGGCTGAGTCGAACCACATTGACAATGTAACACCTAACATTTGAAAATGAATGTTTGAGATAGAATAAAAAGGGACAGAGTAAGATGTGTTATTATGAGGAAGGAGAAAATACCGTTAAAGAAATTCACTTTGAGCTTTGTGCAAACAATAACCAGATGGGAGTGAAGTGATTCCATAATCTGCTGGCCCTCGTTCTCAACAAAACTATTCCAAAGCGATAGTATGATTGTTTGTTGCCTAAAAAAAATAAGAGATTACGAGAAGATGTTAAATTTCTTTACCTCCAACGCAAAATAGTTACAAAGATATAGAGTGAGAATTACTCTTTATTCATGATAACAAATTTTTGTACAGTAGAAGCTTTTCCGTCTCTCATGACATCTTTTCTTTCCAACACTTCAACGACGACGACTAAAATATCTATCATGTGTTAAAGATTAATGTAATCAGTAACAGAAAATTTTTTGGAAGATTGTATGAACAAATATATTAAACATCTAACCAACAGATTTTTGCTTGTCGTCCACGTAATCCATAAGAATTTGGAAGGGTGTGAAGTTGAAAATCGGAGGGATGATTGCATCGTCTTGTGTGACAAACTTTTGTCTTCTAGTCGGTGAATTAACCAAAGCAATGACCTGTTGTTTTTCTTAGACCATCACTTGACAAGACCATGATTGCCCTCCAGGGAAAATATTCTTCATCAATAAACGATTACCCATGCTGAAAGAAAATGTTGGATAGTCAAGCGAAGACAAAGAATTATTCATATAAAATTGCATTAAGTGAACTGAGAAAACAAACAAGTAATATACTTTTGAGGAAATTTGATGTTTTATAATTTGACTAATTGAAAAATTTCACGGAAAACAATATTCCTTGTCTTTTTTTCGAAGTCTGGAGATTGAAAAGTTCCTAGAATAATAAGAACTTTAACTGAATTAGGACTGCGAGCCCTTGAGAGAGCCACATACAGCTGTCCGTGTGAGAATACAGGTTGACGGAGAAAAATTCCGACATGATCAAGTGTTTGACTTTGGGATTTGTTTATGGTCATTGCAAAACACAGACGAATTGGAAATTGTGTTCTGATGAAAGGAATTCCATTTTTTTTGTTCTCCGGAGATTGCAAAGGAATCTTAGGTATAAAAATGAATTTTCCTTTGTGAGGTCCAAAAATAATTTCAGCTAAAATTGTATGATCTTTTAGTTGTCTACATATCAACCTTGTTCCATTGCATAATCCGTCAGTTGGATTTAAATTTCTCAGAAGCATAATTAGAGAGCCTTCTTTCAGCAAAAGCTTATGTGGAGGTAGGCCTTTAGGGTTCAAAGAATTGAGGAAATCTTGATAATCAGCTTGATGTCTGCGATCAACCATCTTGTCAAGACTCACATATGAATGCAAATCTCCTGCTAATTTTTGAATAATGATGTCATTAATTTCATCAACACAACTATTTGTTGGATATAGCACGCATCTGTTTATCATCTGATACGGGTCGGATGAATATAAGCTTAGGTCAGGGAAGACGTTTTTCAATAACCTAGTGAGGATAATTGTATATTAGGAAAGTATAATGGTAATCGGAAAAAAGGTTAGTATGTTGTTTAATGAAAAAAGAACTGACCTATTAACAGATTCATCCATGTTGTTGTAAGGAATAATGAGTTCATTTGGTAAACATATTTGATCTTGTTCATCAATTGGTTCAGTGCCTTCTCCAACCCGCAATAAGAAATCACAAAAAATTGGATTTGAGATAGCTCTTATATTTGTCGTTAAACAGAATTTAGATATGTGGCGCCAGAGATGTGAATTTAGAAGACTTGAATCAATGAGTTGTTGTTTCGTTGCTTGGTGAATAACCAGCAATGTTTGGCGAAAGTCACCACCAAATACAACAATTTTACCTCCAAAAGGCTTATCAGAGTTCATTATATCTTGAAGTAAGTTGTGAAATGCTTTGATGGCTTATGGTTTTGCCATGGAAGCCTCATCCCATAAAATAAGGCTAGATTCAAATATCAATTTTGCAATACTGCTTTGTTTTCTGAACTGACAAACTTTTTTCTTTGAGAAATCAAGCAGGATTTTAAATCTTGAGTGAGCTGTCCTACCCCCTGGAAGAATTGAGGCAGCAACGGCTGATGTCGCGACTGTGATTGCAATATGTCCCTGCGATCGTAAATTTGCAAGAAGAGCTTAGTATAAGAAAGTTTTTCCTGTTCCCCCGGGACCATCGATAAAATAACTTGCAGTCGTTGAAGTCAGAACTGAATTCATTATTAAGTCAAATATGTGCTTTTGCTCGTTGTTTAGTTTTGATTGTAATAAGAGGTCTTCTTCATCAATCTCTATATTCATCTCACTCTCTACTTCCTTAGTGTGTCACAAGCGTAATCAAGACGAAATTCATGTTCAGTGAAATGATAATCAACTAAGCTTTTTCCCATTTGTTCCAGAGATTTATTGATATCTTGAAGAGCCATCTTTGTAATATCATCAGTTGTATACGTATTACATGAAGAATAAGCATACAGGTAGTCAGAATAGAGGTCGTCTCTGAAAGTTTCCCAGAGTTCCTTAGGATTTGCGGGCGAACAATAAAACAAGAGTGTAGAAAATAACAATCTGAGGGACGTTGGCATTTAAAACATCACAACTTCCTCAAGTGTTTGTTGTATGTAAGAGTCAGATGCTAGCAATCCTAATTGCAGTGTAGCATCTCTGAAAGAGTTCATCTTTTGACCATCAACAGTTAAAAAGTGGTCAAACGATGTTGGTCCTCTAACATTTGTGAGCAATAATCTCAAGTAATACCTTTCTCCTTCTCCAGGGTTAACAGTAACTAATCGTCCTATGACTTTTCTCCGCTTTCTTTCTGACCATGTTTGTTTTTTGATTCCAAACAAAATGTTGGGGGAAATCCGCATACAGACATTTCATTTCTGCAGCCTTTTGATTTGTTGAATTGGTCTTAAAAAATTCTGTCAACATTGTTTTGGAGAAGTCAATATTCCTCAATAAATAAGACAAATTAGCATCTCTTGCAAAGGAAACAAATTGTTGATCCGGAAGGTGAACTTGGAGTATATAGATGGATGGATTAATCTCTGCCAGGAGGAATTCATATATGCTCCATAAAGCTTCGGGGAATCCAACGACCTTCTTGAAAATTAGTGATTTCGTCAATATGAGGCGTTGTTTCTTAGTTGCCGACGCTAATGTTTACAAGGTCATGGCCCTTAAATGCATATTTGTATAAGTATTTAACAAACTTGACAGTCGAATATATTTCAACATTAATGTGGCAATCAAGTAACATCAGAAGGTATGGGTTATGAGGAACCACCCATATATTATCAACCTCATGTCTGGAAATTTTAACTTTTCTTCCATTATCTCTACGTCTATAGCACGGATAACTGTCTTCACCATGGACAGTGAAAGCAGTAAAATCTTTGGGGTAATGACTTTTGCATACACCATTTCTCATGCAAGGGCACTGTTTGTTCATGAAACGACAAGGACCGTGGATCATATGCTTAATGACAAGAGAATATAACCTGGAATTGTGATCAGGATTAGGTATTTCAGCTGATATGATTTGATCATAGGAATCTGGATTCAACAACTTAAATCGTGGTTGAAGTATTAGAAGCAAATGAGCATGAGGGAATCCATGCTTTTGAAATTCAATAACGTAAACAAATGCGGCAACATCTCCGAAAATTCCTTTTTTTATCAACTCATTTTTTAGAATTTCCATTTTCTCCCTGAACACTCTGGACAATAAATCTAGTCTATCTTGTGCTTTTCATGGAATTTAAGATTCTCTTGTATTTCCTTCCACATAGGGTTGCAAGTCATAGTGATGAAAATATCTGGTTTCCCATATTTTTGCACTAGAGCCATTGCATCCAGATAACGACGTTTCATGTCCCTTGGGCCGCTGATAAAGGAAGCTAGGAGGACAACTCGCCGGCCAATCGTAGAAGCTTCAATTTGACCAACATTAATGCTATCTAAAACACCCTGTAAAATTTTTGACCGTATCTCGTTTTGTTTTTTTCCTATGGAAGTCAAGCCGTGATGTTTCAATCTTTATATAAGAACCAACAACTAATTGTTGTAGTAGTCTTAAGCTGTGGAGAAGCATGGATTCATCATAACTTTTGATTTGAAGCCGATAGCAGTAATACTCTCTGGCAGATACTACGCCATGTTTAGAGTTCGCTTCTTGAGTAACTAGTAATAGTAAGAATAAAATGATAAATTAATTTTGTGTAATTAGACAATATTTTGGAAACAAGGGAATAAGCAGACAACTAACTTATGTTTTCGAGAGCAAATAATTTAGCTGGTTCAGTAAAACTGCATAAAGGAGCAGTGCTTGTTTGATCGGAAACATTGGTGTTGTTTGCTTGTGGCATTAACCGCTTAATGCCAGGATGCCATCCTGATTCACCCTGTGGAAATAAAAGTGGGTATTGAAGTGGGTCGTAGCATGCATAATAAGATTGAATCCTATAGGTGGGACCTGAGTGAGTGTAGACTTGGATATGAGGAGATTTATCATGTTGTTCATCACCGCCTCGATCCATATAAAGAAGACTTGTGATGCAAGAGAAGATTATAAACGCTGATCAAGACCCGGATAACATCTGAGAACAATTTGGTGATTTTCAAGCGACGGAATATCTTTAAGACTTCGAAAGAACCTAGCATAAGGGTTATCTTCAAGAATTGTTATAATCAGCTTCAATGTGCTTTCACGAAGTTTATCAAAACTGCCGACCCTTTGTTGTAGTTCTTCATCAGTATCAAAGAAATAAAGTTGGATTACAGATACTTTATTGCTTGTCGACACTAAACTGTCAAGGAAATGGTAAACTTGTCCTTGAACACGGAATGTATAAACTTCCTTTGTGTTTTTTGTGAGGTCACGATCATATCTGGCTCCATAGGAAGTGAAAGCTACATTGTTATTGTATGTACGAACATTCTTTCTGAAATGTTCCGATTCTTCATCACTATTTAGAAACAAAGACTTTAAAGCATAAGGCATATGAGGAGCAACAATAGAAATTTGTCTGGACCAGCAACAAAACGATGGAGGTTCAAGGTGAAATCGTTTTGCATTACAGTATTGACAATCTAGAACAGAAGGGAGCTGTTGAGGTTCAAGAGGTAGATTCTGCAAGGATGATAATGTTGAAGGAAAGGTGCGATGATTTATACCTTCAAATGTATAAAAACGACATTATCATTATGTGGACAAGTTAGCTTGGAAATAGTCTAAATATAGTGAAAAAAAGGTACCTTCATTTATGTGATCAACATGGATATCAATACATCGGTCACGTATTTGTTGATAAGAGGGCTCATGAGTGGGTTGTTGACCGGTGGAAGGTTCGATATTAATGAAAGAATGGCAATGTTGAGGAGTAATTGTTTGCTGAAGTGTCGATGAAGTGGAAGTTCTATTTTTTGCAGCTCGACTTTCTCTACGTCGTCGTAACAATTCTTGTTTTTTCTCATTTACCATTTCAGCATATTTTTGATGTCTTTTAGCATTTCTATCCATATCTAAATACCTGAGGGATTGACATAATATGAACGTCTTTGATCGATCCATTAATGATGTTGGCTAAAAATGAATTGTTAGATATATATATACAGACATACATACATAGCTATAGATATGTATGTATATATATATATATATATATATAGATATATCGATATATATATAGAAACAATAAAATTTAATATATATTATAAATGATTTCATAGTAAACATGTTAAAAACAACATTTTGTTTATGATATAACAAACAATATGTTGAACAAATATGATTATAAACCATTAAAATAACTATAACAGAATTTAAAAAAAAATTATTTTATTTAACTACGCATACCTTACTCGAAGAATCCAGCAGAGAATAAGCAGGGGACCTTTAAAAAATGGAGTATACATGCAGTCAGAACGTAGAAAGGACAATTCGATCTATTCAGATTAATAAATAACTATAGCAGAATTTCTACGATAACTTTATTTAAGCTAAGCATGTATACCTTAGTACTCAAAGAATGCAGCAGAGAATAAGCAGGGGGGCTTACAAAAATGGAGTATAAATGTAGTCAGAATGAAGAACGGAGAATTTGATAAGTAAAAGAAGAGGGTAGTTGAGAGAAGTAAAGTTTGGGTGGAGAAAATGTTTCAGCGATTACGGTAGATTTGCTTTAAGGGTTAAGACAGTAGAAGAAAAGGTAAGAAGTTATAATATAAAGGTGTCAGTGGAGGGCGTGCTAGGGATCAAATTTCGATGTAAAATATTTTGATGGCCAAGAAACGACCCTTAAATGATTGATTGATAAACAGATGGAAAAAAACGCAAGCAATCATGGTTATTTCTGAATGCGTAGAGAAGAGTAAAGGCAAGCAATGATAGTAATTTCCGAAGAAGAGAAAATGATTGTAGAAGGTAAACCTGTTAGAAAGAAGAGAAAAAGCAAGCAATGATAGTAATTTCCGAAGAAGATAAAAGGATTGTAGAAGGTCAACCTGTCAGGAGTAGGACGTGTATAATAATTAGAAACGTGGATAAACAAGTTGTTTGATTTGATAGTTCATACATTGTGGGGGTTAGCGTGTCTTTCCTTACCGCAAGTAGAAAATGAAATCTATCACCTATGAATTGAAACGTCAATCTCTATTCTGGTGCTCTTCTTCTCTAATTCTCCTCATGTTCGCTTACTTCTTTATTACGTTTTTGAACGTCAATCTCTATTCTGGTGCTCTTCTTTTCTAATTCTCCTCATGTTTGCTAAGTTCTTCAATACGTTTTTAGCAGGAATCGACATTATTACATCAATTACAAGATTATTCGATACAAGAAAAACATATCTGAATGTCTAGTTCATACATTTTGGGGGTTAGCTTGTCTTTCCTGGACACAAGTAAAAAATGATGAGGGTCTACAGAAATCTATCAGCTATGAATTGAAACGTCAATCTCTATTCTGGTGCTCTTCTTCTCTAATTCTGCTCATGTTTGCTTACTTGTTTAATACGTTTTTGGCAGGATTCGACATTATTATAGAAATTAGAAGATTATTCGATCTGGTTCATACATGTTGGGGGTAGCGTCTCTTTCCTCGCCACAAGTAAAAAATGATGACGGTCTGCAGAAATCTATCAGCTATAAATTGAAACGTCAATCTCTATTCTGGTGCTCTTCTTCTCTAATTCTCCTCATGTTTGCTTACTTGTTTAATACGTTTTAGGCAGGATTCGACATTATTATAGCAGTTAGAAGATTATTCGATCTGGTTCATACATTTTGGGGGGTAGCGTCTCTTTCCTCGCCACAAGTAAAAAATAATGACGGTCTCCAGAAATCTATCACCTATGAATTGAAACGTCAATCTCTGTTCTGGTCCTCTTCTCTAATTCTCCTCATGTTTGCTTACCTCTGCAATACGCTATTGGCAGTGTTTGACATTATTATAGCAGCTAGAACATTATACCTATTAATTGAAACGTCAATTTACGTGACAGAGGAAATCTGTCTAGTTAAAAAGGAGGAGATTGTTAAGTGAAAACGACTTTACATAAATGATTTGGATGAAGTAGAAATAATGATGAAAAAGCAGACGATGAAAAACAGACTAAGAAAAATAGACGGAAGCTATTGAAAAGCAGATGGAAGTTGAAAAGGAGACGGGAGCTGAAAAGCAAATGGAAGCAAAAGCAGACGGAAGCAAAAGCAGACGAGAGCAAAATAATGGAATAAAAATAGACGAAAGTTGAAAAGCGATTTAAAAAAGAAAAATGATTAAGTTGAAAAGTTGACGAAAGCAAAAGGCATTTGGAGCTGAAAAGCATTTAAAGAAGAAAAATAGACTAAGTTCAAAAGGTAAGAAAAGAAAACAGATTTAAGTTGAAAAGGTAAGAAAGAAGAAAAAGCAGGCGAGAGTGGAAAAGCGACTAAGCAAAATAGATTTAAAGCAAAAGGAGACGCAAGAAAAAGGAGACGAAAGCAAAAGCAGACGATGAGCCATACTTGAGAGAGAAATAATTTGCGAATTATATAAAGCTATCTTATTGTAACCAAGCGAATTATGCAGAGCTATCTTACTGTAACAAAGCTGAAAAAATGACTCTATCAACTTCTCTCAACCTTTATGTCTCTTATCTTTCAAAGTTCAGGTACATATTGTTTGATTGAAGTTAAGAGGAGAAAGGTTTCAAAGTTTAAATATAGACGTATCAGTGGACCGTCTGGCATGTGAAAGAAAGACAGAGTTACAAATATGCGATGAAATATTATTATGATTATACATGTAAATATAATAACAAATATATATATTAGTGAGACGATGTCGAAGTAAGACGATAAAAGTGAGACGATAGAAATAAGACGATCAAAGTAAGACATTGAAAAGCAGACGAAAGAAGAAAAACAGACGAAAGTTGAAAAGAAGAGGAGAGCAAAAGTAGACGGAAGCTAAAAAGCAGACGAGAAAAGAAAAGCAGACGGGAGTTGAAAAGCAGATGGAAGCAAAAACAGATGGAAGCGAAAGGAGACGCAAGCAAAAGCATACGAAAACAAAAGCAGAAGATGAGCCATACTTGAGAGAAAAATAATTTGCGAATTATGTAGAGCTATCTTACTGTAACAAAGCTAAAAAAATGACCCTGTCAACTTCTCTCAACCGTTATCTCTCCTATCTTTCAAAGTTCAGATACGAATTGTTTGATTGAAGTTAAGAGGAGAAAGGTTTCAAAGTTTAAATATAGACAAGATCTTAGAACCATCGCTCGGCCTCGACATCGCTCGGCCAAGTTTCCAAGAAGAGATCGTTGGAACCATCGTTCGGCCTCGACCACTCTCGGCCAGGTTGCCAAGATAAGATCTTGGAACCATCACTCGGCCTCGACATCGCTCAGCCAGGTTGCCAAGACAAGATTTTGGAACCATCGCTCGGCCTCGACATCGGTCGACCAGGTTGCCAAGACGAGATCCTTGCAACCATCGTTCGACCTCGACATCGCTTGGGCTCGACATCGCTCTCCTATCTTTCAAAGTTCAGGTACGAATTGTTTGATTGAAGTTAAGAAGAGAAAGGTTTCAAAGTTTAAATATAGACAAGATCTCGGAACCATCGCTCGGCCTCGACATCGCTCGGCCAGGTTGTCTAGACGAGATTCTTGGAACCATCGTTCGGCCTTGACCACTCTCGGCCAAGTTGCTAAGAAAAGATCTTGGAACCATCGCTCGGCCTCGACATCGCTCGACCAGGTTGCCAAGACAAGATCTTGGAACCATCGCTCGGGCAGGTTGCCAAGACAAGATCCTTGAAACTATCATTCGGCCTCGACCACTCTCGGCCAGGTTGCCAAGACAAGATCTTGGAACCATCATTCGGCCTCGACATTGCTCGGCCAGGTTGCCAAGACGATCTTGGAACCATCGCTCGGCTTCGAAATCGCTCGGCCAGGTTTTCAAGACGAGATCCTTGGAACCATCGCTCGGCCTCGACCACTGTCGGCCAGGTTGCTAAGACAAGATCTTGGAACCATCGCTCGGCCTCCACATCACTCCGCTAGGTTCCAAGACAAGATCCTTAGAACCAGGCGATGCCGAGAAGATTAATCTCTGATCGCTCGGCCTCGACCACTCTCAGCCAGGTTGCCAAGACAAGATCTTGGAACCATCACTCAGCCTCGACATCGCTCTGCCAGGTTCCAAGGTAAGATCCTTGGAACCAGGCGATGCCGAGAAGATTAATCTCGAATCGCTCGGCCTCACAATCGTACGACCAAGTTATATTACCTCGATCAACTATGACCCTCTCACACACTACGACCGATCGACGTACATCGAATGTATTCGTTCACTACCTGCTATTAGAAAAGATCGTCCAATTTTAACACGACAGATGGTGATGAAAAATGAAAACTTGATTTCCTTGAATTCACGTTCTGGACACAAGCCTGACCAGATGAGCATTGAAAAGGGGAAAATCATTTTGATCCTACGGGGGGAGAGGAAGGGCCAGCAGCCGGATCAGCAGGAGAAGGGCCAACAGCCGGATCGGCAAAAAAAGACAATGGAGAGACATCCTCTTCCTCGTCAGAACTTAGGTCCAGCATCTCATCCGCCAAGAACTCTTTTTCCTTTTCGGCTCTCTCTCTCATCTCTTCGAGTGAAAGCCCGAGCTCGGAGGGAAGCATCGACTCGGCATAGTCGTCAAATGAAGGACCCCCCGACCCATCAGGGACGCAAACGTTGTGGCAACTCTTCAAGATAGAAAGAGCCAAGTTACAGGTAAACTCCAAACACTCCTCCTGTAAATACCGCTCTTTCCATCGCTTGATTGCCTCAATTCTTTGCTCCTTAATAGAGCCCTACAACTCCAACATTTTCTTCTCAACCTCTATTTTTTCTATCTGCGCCTCTTGACACTGTCGGAAGGCTTTGGAATGAAGCTCCTCCTCCATTCGCACCCTTGAAGCGGCATCGGCCACCTTTTTTTCTTAGGCCCTCAATGCGGAGCTGCGACATTCGGTATTCACTCTGCAGCTCGGCCCTGGAAGCAAGCATTCTACCCCTCTCCTCCTCCCTCGAAGCTAGTTGAGCCCTCAAAATGCTCTTCTCTCCCTCTAAAATATTCCTCTCCTCCTCCATCGAAGAGAGTTGGGCTCGTAAGACGTCCTTCTCCTCCTTTGCCTCTGAAAGTTCAGCTCTCAGAGTATTAATTTGCTCAAGAAGGTCGTGAACCTCCCGATCCATTATTTGGTTCACTTTATCGAGCTGATTCAGACGTTGATACATCGCAGAGGCGAACACCATATCCCTGGTACAGCCGTTGACGAGACAATCCATCACTTCTTTATGGTCCAGCGTATCCAAAAACTTCTCGTCCGCAGGAGGAACAACTTTTTAGGCAATGTGCAGAGCGACGTCGATATCCCTAAGCGACACAGTCTTATCAAGACTGATTGTGGGCTCCCATTTTCCACCACTAGAAGCTCGCTCTTTCCCCTTACCCTTATCCAATTGGGGTGCTTGCTTTTCCACCATATCTCTCTCCAGTTGATTGGACGATCGACAACCACTCCAAGCGGTCCTCTTCCTTTTGAGTGGCGGCTCCATCTGTCCGAATCCACTCGGTCCGCACTCATCGGCTGAACCGGCAATGACGCTAACACATCAGAGAGATCCTTAGTGGACGGAAGGGCCAGCAACGCTGTAGATCGCTCCAACTCCATTGGTTGAGCGGCGTCTTAACTGCCTCTGCCTCCTTCCTCTTCCTCTTCGCCTTCGAAGAAGCTCTTGGCCCCTTGGCTTGCTTTTTGGATTTAGGGAGACGGGAGGACCGCCTGAACTCCTTGAGCTTCATGGCTGCACAATTATAGAAGCAAGTTAGAAATCGAAATTAATACTTGTAAATATAGCAGATAAATAAACTACGAGGAGTTAACCAGGAGGGGCAATCTCCTCTTCCAGCCCTCTAATTCGAGGAGGGGGAACAATTAAAAAGGCATTGGCTAATGCCCCTCCACGATACCCCAGAATGGGATTGTCAAAGGAATATTGATCGAGTGCCTTGATCCTACCGACCACCTCCCATTCCTCCCCAGAAAGATGTAGGTCGACAATATCATTCCATCGCTCGGCTAGAGGATATCTCCACGGTCGAGACTCAAAGAAAGATCCCAGAGGCCTCACAAAAAAGTACTTCATCCGCCAAGCTTGGATTTTAGAAGCCGTTCCGGCCGGGCGATATCGAGCATCTCTATACTGCAGATGAGGGACGCCGGCCCCAGCACTTGAACTCTGGTGCATTCTTAAAAAATGGTGTGGGCTGCCGATCGAAGGCAAACAGCCGAACTGATGGCACAGCAGGGCGAGACCGTTGATGAACCTCCAACCATTTGGGGGAATCTGGCTCGGTCCTAATTGGTAGTCGCGCCATACTTCATCAATGATCGGGACGTACGGTAGGCTCATACCATCGACCGAGAAAAAGCTCTCTGCCACAGCAAAGTAGCCGCCCCCACGGCTATAAATCCTTTCATTTTGGCCAGCCAGCCTAGGCCCCCAAGACGAGGGGATGTTATGTTTAATAACTGACCGATTCAGCTCCTTATTGGTCATCTTCAAAGGGTTTCTTGGTGGTTTCTCAAAGATTTGCCCATCCTTTCGGGCACTCGCTCTGACATCCTCATTCTCCCTTAACTCCGACGCCTCATTTTCGCCGACTTCCGGTGCCTCCACCGCTTCCGCCGTCATCTCCAACGACCCAACAGCCTGTAAAGCTTCTTCGGTGACCAGCTCCTGATGAAGCTCCATCAGAATCGTACTAACTTCCCCACTAGGACTCGGGGATGCCGGTGGCGAAGACTGACAAGGATGCGGCGGAGAAGGAGAGGGGGAGCTAGATTCGTTCCTACAACTAGTTGACATGGCTACTGAAAATCAAACTTACAAGCGAGGAAAGGAAGAAGGACGTACCTAGTTTAGAGACTGTCACTGGGGATTTGGTTTACGGTGAAAAAGGAAATTTCTATGACTGCGAACAGGGAGATGAAGAAGAAAGGAAGCGAAGATTGAAGAATCGAACACGCGAAAAGTGAAGAGGTGTGCCAATCCAGAGCGTTTATAACAAGATACCAAGCGAGTGTACTGATGGAACTTGGACGCGCGGAAAAATTTGGGCCGTGCAAATTAGGGTTATCAGTTACCCATAGCGGCGCAATAGTTGAAAGGACATATGTGACAGCTGTACAATGGTTTAAAAAATGTTTCGTTTTAAATTTCGGAAACCTATCAGAGGAGACGCGGCGTTAGTAATGATTAAATTCATTGCTTCGATTAGACAGCTGCGCTCGATTGGTCGATCTTATGTTACGCTCGATCGATCGATCTTATGATTTCGCTCGATCGGTGGACTTCAAAATCGTGTGAAATCATTCAAAAGACACACAATGTGACATTAAAAGTTTATGAGAATCTGGGTATAATTAAATTTTTGCCTTAAGCCAGAGGTAGATTAACTTGAAAACCGTGTGACATAAAAAGTTTATGACAATATAGGTTTTTTCCTATTACGATGGAAGTCTGTGGTCGACTGTGCGTCTAATTGTCGCGGACATTCGGTGTTGCCGATCGGCTATTCCATTTGATATCTATTTTATCGTCTGACTTTGACTCCGTCTTACTTTTATATCGTCTTACTTTCACTTCGTCTTTACTTCTATCATCTTACTTTCACTTCGTCTTTACTTTAAAAAATAACACGGTTTATATGTCGCATTTAACCGAAACCGAGACGAAGTAGCTACCATATTATGCAATCTAATATTACAATTCTTGAAAATACAATCTTGGTGAGCGCATTTACAATCTTCCTATTGTCTGCACCACTCCTTCTTTAATTCAGGCATCCTTTTACAGTTTTTATCATCTTACTTTTATCGTCTTACTTTCACTCCATCTTACTTTTATATCGTCTTACTTTCACTTCGTGTTCACTTGTATCGTCTGGTTTTCACTTCGTCTTCACTTCTATCGTCTCACTTTCACTTCGTCTTTACTTTTAATCTTGACTTTTAAAAATAACACGAAGCGATATGTCAAAAGAACTGGAAACCTAGACAAAGCAGTTACAATATTATGCTATCTAATATTACAATTCGTCAAGATACAATCTTGGTCAACGCATTTACAATCTTCCTATTGGATCACAAGCACCCGCTATATGGGTTGAGACTGACGATGAACAACAGGATAACTCTCCTCATATCCAAGTCAGCACTACGCCTTCTTTATTTGAGGCATCATTTTTCATATTTTTCTCCCCTGAGAACATGATAAATCTCCTCATATCCAAGTCTGGACTACGTCTTCTTTATAGACAAAGAGACTTCAGATCCGACGTAGCATTGGTCTCAAGGGTGGGAACACATCATCCATAGAATATGGAATGACACTGACGATGAGAACATGATAAATCTCCTCATATCCAAATCTGCACTAGGTCTTCTTCATAGACAAAGAGACTTTAGAGTATTACCCAAAAATTGACACATCTGACGTCCGACTTAGAGTTGGTCAAGGCTAGGAAAAAATCATCAAACGTCGAGTTGGCCTTGGGTGGGAACACATCCGACGTGGAGTTGGTGAACACTGATAGACATGATAAATCTCCTCATATCCAAGTCTCCACTACGTCTTCTTTATGTGAGCCATCCTTTTTAAGGATGCCAATATGATAAATGTCCTCATATCCAAGTCCGTTGTAGGCCAAGAGTTGGTGACCATTGATATTCTTTCGACACCAACGACAGTCGATAGCAACAACAACGAAACTCTCAAAACACCTGTACACACCCAAAAAAGCTTAAAGAAGATTTACAAGTAACAGAGGAATATAAGTAACATGAAGCAAAAACGAAGAGCAACTGGAAACTGGGACGAAGCGATAACGTCATCCGATACCGAGTTGGTGAACAACCTTATGCTAGGTTCACTAGGTTCAAGATACAACATCCAACGCCGAGTTGGTGAACACTGATACTCTTTCCACAGCAACAACAATCGACAGGAACAACAGCTACGACAACCACCACCACTATCACAAAGATAAGAGAAGATGAGAAAAAAAGAAATCTAACTAAACCAGGAGACACACTCCAAAAACATCTGTACACACCAAAAAAAGCTTTGAAACCTTAAAGAAGATTTATAAGTAACAGAGGAAAAAAAGCAACATGAAGCGAAAACTAAGAGCAATTGGATACTGAGACGAAGCGGTTACAAGATCGGACGTCGAGTTGGTGAACAGCGATACTCTTTCGACGGCAACAACAGTCGACAGGAACAACAACTAAGACAACCACGACAACTGTGACAAAGATAAGATAAGATGAGAAAGGCCTAAAGAAGATTTACAAGTAACATGAAGTGAAACCTAAGAGCAACTGGAAACTGTTACTTGTAAATCTTCTTTACGCTTTTCTCATCTTGTCTTATCTCTCGCGATATTGTCGTATTGTTTTAAACGTGCTCTCGCGAAAGAGTATCAGTGTTCACCAACTGGACGTCCGATGTTGTTCACCAATAGAGGAAACGACTGATACTCTTTTGACAGCAACAACAGCTACGACAACCACACCAACAGAGGTTTTCACGATACTCTTTCAGACAACCACAATTTGGAGAAAGCGAGAGGAAGGCAAGGCGCAGAGGGAAAACAAAGAAAGAAAAGGACACAATACGAATGAACAGATATGAACACATATAAGTAGTCACAAGAGAGATGATCAAGTCTTGACGTCTTGCGGTCGCCTCACAAAATATTACATTAGAAGATTGCATCAGAAGATTGAAGATTGGGCCAGAAGATTGCGTGTATATCGCGTGAAGACACAACATTCAATAAACAGAAAGAAGCAGAAAATATAAGTCGCTGGATTAAATGGACGATAGGGATGGATTACGTGGTTGTCCATCCCATTCACTCTTAGTATAGATACTTAATGAAAGACCTACCATTAATCATTTTCTTTTTACTGTTTTCTTTAGCACACAATATCTAGTCTCTTTTCCCAATGTCGAGTATGATTCTTTATGTCCATCAAAGTCCCACACTTAATAAATACCTATCAGTAAAATTTTACTTAGTGGTTCTTTTGTAATGCATTTATTGACTTAGTAAGTGGGGTTCATTATTAGTCTAAAGAAATTGTTAAATGCAATGCTAGGAAGGTGGCAATCATTTCATCTCATTAAGTCCCTTAACTGAATGATAATGGAGGCATCAGTTGCGAGGTATTTGGTGTAGTCGCCCAAACAATAGAAAGAGTGCATTTATATTCAACTTGAAACTAACGAGAGTCAGAGATTGATCAAATGTGTTTGTTAAGTAGGGGATCTTGGAGTTCCTTGCAAACATAATCTTCTTTTGTTACACAAATTAAATGGCTTTTACGTTTCTATTTTTGTTCGCTCTTTGTTGTTCATGCATTTCTATCTTGATTTTCTTAAACATTCCATTTCCATTTGTTCTTCCCAAGTTCATTATCCATTTCTCTATAACACTTAAATAAATAATAAATTATACATTCTTAATAATATATTTATTAAATATATATTAATTTAAAAAACAATGAATTTTTTATATACATTAAAGGAACAAAATTATGTGTATTAAGTTGGAGATATATTCTATTTTTGGAGCTGCAGAGGATCGTAAGGTAGATGTAGTATCGTGTTTAAGTAGCACAGGTTAGTCACTTTCTTTATCATACCTAAGTCCTAGCATGGCCATATCTCTAAATGTTTTAAAAGGAGATTGAAAAATTAAAATTTTATCATAAAGATGATGATTTTAGCATCTGAATGAAGTAGATCAAGATGAGATAGAGAAGCATAAAAGGAAAGGATGAAAGAAGTATCATAAAGATGATGATCTTAGCATCTTAATGAAGTAGATCAAGATGAGATAGAGAAGAATAAAAAAAGGAAAGGATGAAAGAAGTCATAGCTACTCCTTTATGTTTCTTTCTTTTTACTTAAAGGGTGGGAATAATCATCACAAGACTATGGTCACTTGGTGCTTGCTTGCTTGCCTGTTAAAGACAAAATGATGTAGGTTCCTAGTGTTATTGTGTTTATTAATTAGATGAGATGATCATCCTAATGCACGGTGAGAAAGCAGGAGTACATGAGATAGTAGGCCTTTTTAGTTACACATAATCATATCCTCTTGGAAAGTATTTTCTATGACAAAAACCGTCGACCTACGAACGTTAACTCTCCCTAATTTTAGATCACAATTAGAGGGAGAAAGAGAAAATGGTTAAGGTTGCGACTTACTTAGTGATGATTTTGGGAGCTCTCATGTTCTAGCAATTAGTTTAGTCCTTAATTTAACAATATGCAAAATAAGTAAAGAAGTAATGAAAAATACAAATTTAAGTACTTCTCTTACATTGTTAAAACCAAGAAGAAGATTCTAGCTTACCAACATCTTCAAGCCTGTATTTAAAACAATATCACCAGCAACTTCACAGAACATTACAAATTTACTAAGAAAAGAGATTCCTTATAATACTACTTACTACATTGGCATTGGACAAGCATAAGGTTATTGGTCTATATGCATTTTTTGTGTATATATGAGCATTCAATAATATTTAACATCATCAACCAATCTTAACCCAAAACAATTTGAGAACCAAAGAATTAGACGAATAACAAAGTGGTCTGATATTCTAGTTATATCACATGTTCTTCAAAATATTTCTTTGCTTTATAATCTTACAGAAAATACAACCTTATCCATACTGATTTACTTCTCTGCCTTAATATTTACTCCTTCATTCACAAAAGCATATTTCCTGATCTTTTACCCAAGATATACTTGAACAAGAATTAAAATTAACAAATTTAGTCTCACAAACAAGTAGTAGGCTCTTTTCTATTTACTATCCAACGCTTGGGATCCCTAACAAAGTTTTCCTTTCTCTTTCCATCAAAATTAACACATTCATTAGTACATGAAGAAAAAAATCTAAATGAGTCAAAATATTAAAACCATACATAATTTCAAAAGGTGAATAAAACATAGTAGAATGTATATCTCAGTTTATCCATGCATTTCTATTTCATCAATGGACTTGACTGTTGGCTTAGAACCTTTGTGATATCAACACCTGGTGTCACTTGAGATGAGATGAGACCACCGAGTGGGGGACACATCTCTGACCTATAAAGGATTTCATCAAAGGACCTTATATAGAATCTCAGGAACGATAAGAAAGATTGATGAGCCTTGTCAATTTTACAGTCCTTTTTGAAAAACATGGTTGGTGATTGGAGGAAAGAGGGCCATGGCATCCATAGTTGACTAATTTTAATTGGCTCACTCATGGTCACATGGTGCGACATCGGAGTCGACGGGAACAAAGTTTTATTGGTGGGTCTTATGTAACCGTTGATGCTTCAACATTATGTTGTAACAATCGGTGATGCGAAAGAGATGGACCTCGCATTGAGCAGGGAGATTTGTGCTGAGCCCAAAGGAGACTTACTGGTGGCCTGCACTTTTCAGAGCAGTCAGGCCATTCAAGGTAAGGTACCATAGCTTGAGTGAGTCAAAATGTTGCGACACAACAAATGAAAACCTTAAAGATGTGCGTAAGCCATCCTTGGTTGTTGGTTTGATTGACGAAGGCTCAAATTGAAGGGAAGAGACTCGTGGATAACTATGAAAATCATAGAACTCTAATGATTCTTCGAAGTCTAACAAAGATACCACCATCGTGACCGCTGATAACTCAACAAATGGTCGGACACCCTGTAATTGTTCATATTCAATAATTACTAAGCAAGCAACATTTGACTTATAAGTTAGTAGGAGATCCCGTTATAGAAAATTAACAAAAAAAGTAAAGAAAGGAACAAGAGTAGGTCAACAGTAATAGCCTCTTGCAGGTCCTACATGTGAAAGAGTTTGAATTATTTGTGGTAGAAAATGAGACGACACATTAAAAGACATGAGAATTAGTCAGATAATTTGAATTTTACCTTATATAGATAGGAGAATAGAGAAGGTGGGTTGATTACTTCACCAAAAAGGCCTATACGGGTAATACACCACAATTCTCAGTGCTAGCAGGAGCAGATTTATAAAAGCTAAAACAAACCTGAAAAAATCTAAGAAGATAAGATGAACAAACTATAAGCAAACACCCAAACCCAGTTATCGATTTAAATCCAATTATAAGGATTTCAAGAAATCAAGAAATTAAGTAATAACATTAATTTTATTACCTACACAACATATTTTATGAACGTAAATATTTGAAAAGGTTATGATAAAGGTAAAAAATGGACTATTTATGACTACAATATCATGTGAGGTGAATACAACTTTAGAGGGAACAAAAAGATGATTTTATGTCACTGTGATCCAACTAAGCATATTAAAAACCTGAAATTTTCTATGCAAACTATTGTTCTAACATTTCATCAACTTGAACATTTATGCATAAATCAAGCAAGAAGCTCACTTTTATAATATCCAAGGGTGAAAATTAGTATAGTATGAAATTTTGTGAGAGAAGTATTATAAAATGTTGGACCCCGAACTTTTCTCAGATTTGTGAATTGTAATTTGACATTAAACGAGAAAATTGAGGTGACTTAGTCGTGTATAAAGGAAGAAAAAATTTATGAATTTGAATGATTATGTTTAAGGTTTGATGTGAACAATGCTAGTTTGAACAAATTAAGATGATATTTTGAGGTTAATACATGAAATGGGTGTTTTTGAGTTTAATGAAATTGATGTGAGGTTCTAAGTAAATTTTGTGTGGTATTATGAAATTTATTAGAAAATTTAAAGTGAATGAGTTGATTGAAATGGAGTTGAAGAGTATGAAATAAATAGTGAAAGAGTGAGAATTTGAAGAATTGAGAAAGTTTGACTTTTGGGAATAGAGAGTTGACTTTTTGATTTAAGCAGAATTTGAGAAAATGATCTGCATGAAAGCTATAGTTCCTGTTGAGAGCTTTGTGTCGCCATAAAGTTTAATATTTTTCGATATCGGGAGTGAAAGTTATGATCAGTCAAAGTTAAGTATTAAATTGCTTTGTTTTGTGAAATTGTCCATAAGTGCATATTTAGGTGTAATGAGAGTTGATGCAAGTTATGGACTGATATGTTTTGAATTGAATTCAGTGATCTACATGAAAGTCATAGAAGATTATCCTAGCTTGTTAATGATGTATAATATGTTATTTCTGGTTATGAAATTTGGGAGATATGAAATTTTAAAGTTTGAATGTGTTTTAGGGTGACACATGTTTAGCAGAAGCTTTGATCGAAAAATTGACCTAATTAGAGGTTGCAATTGCTTTTGAGTTCTTCATGAACGTTTTAGATTATATTCTGATCTTTTCATTGATATAAAGTTTTCCATTTTTGGACCTTGGTATGGAAAGATAGAAATTTTAGAAATTTTGTTACTGTTAGGGTGACCAGCCCTCTTTCATTCTTTTGCTTCTAACTTTTCTGTCCGGCATCCGATTGATCCGATTGTTGAAGCGTTGGATTCCTAAGACATCCTTTATCTCTTCATGAAAATTTATGATTTTTGAGATTGATTGAATCAAGGTGAGAGGATTGATTTCAGAGTTTGAGTTGGATATCTTTCTGAACATGTTTAGGTATTTTGATGATATCTTGATCGGCAGAGATCCAATTTCTAAATAAGTTAGAGACATGGGACTACAAATTATATGAAGGAATCGAATTTTAATTCAGTCCCGAAGATTTTCAATTTATGAATTGAAGTATGAAAGTTATAAGAATATATAAGGGCAATTTGGGCATAATACTTAAGTCTAAGAGTTATAAGACTTATGTGGGAGGGCAAATTGGACTTTCCCCACTCATTAAGAGTATGAAATAAAAGAAGGAAATGAGAAATGAGAAGGAAAAGAAGAAGAAGAGAGGAAGCTGTGGAAGAAGAAGAGAAGAGGAGAAAGCTAGGGCTTGACGATCTTGAAGAAATTGAAGCTAAACAAGTAAGTAGAAGCATCATCCCTTCTTGATTTATTGAATGAATCGTGTTTAGTGTTCGTTAGAAGTGAAAAATGTAGTGAAATGTAGTGAAATGTAAGAAATGAGTTTTCGATTGAAGGTGTCTTAGGTTTAATGATTTTGTTATGTTTGTGAATGATTTTTGGGTTGGAATGAGATTATAATGAAGTAGGAATGATGATTTAGGGTTTAGATGAGTTGTTTGTGAAAGATGGGAGGATTGAAGATGAAAAATGTCAAAAAATAAGTGTTCGAAAGTTTTTTGGTATCGCATGTCGCGGTGCACGAGGTCTCGCACGTCGCGGCGCACGCAGGCGTCCACGTCACGCCGCGCAAAGGCGCCCACGACGCGGCGCGCCTATGCGCCCTCGCTGCGGCGAGCTCTAATGTTTTGCGCTGCGGCGAGCTCCAATGTTCTTACGCCGCGGCAAGTTCCAGCTTTGTACGCTGCGACGAGCTCCTGTTTTTCCTGCGCAGGCATGTTTTGGTATTTTGGGCATAACTTCTGATGTAGATGTCCAAATGAAGTGATTTTTGATTTGTTTTAAACTAGAGACAAAGGTCTACAAGTTTTATTAAGAAAAGAAGTTTTAATTCAATTTATAAAGATCTTAAAGTTTCGATGGAAGTTGGGTATAGATTCTTGTTTCAACATAAGGATAGTCTCAATATGTTTGGAGTATCACTTTCAGATTTCTGAAACAAATTGAATGATTTTGGAGTCTTTAGAAACTTAAGACAATGGGGAAGAATTTGAGTTTTCTTGGAATTTATGGGTCCTCAAAATTGTATTCCTATTGAATGGGATTTTTACATTTTGATAAAGGAAATCAAGGAAGGCAAGAGGATCACGAGGAGAGGCATCTTTTAAGCATGTATCCAAGCAAGGAAATTCAAGTGGGTTTCATGTTTATAATTTAGTAATGAGCCAATAAAGTTTTCTCCCAAATTAAGAATGATTTCAATTACTTCATAAATATTGTTTTTGTTTCCTTTGAATGATTTGCAAAATTACTACACGTTTCGGTATATGAACTTTGTTGTTGAATTTCAAAATAAAGATGGAATTGCATTGAAATATTTTTATGTTATGCCTTGGAAAAATTCATGGCATTTTGCATATTCAGAAAAGAAAGAAAAGAGCATGAAAAGTATGAAAGCTTTTGATAAAATGATATGAGCATGAAATGAATGAATATGTGCTATGTTTGGGCGAGAGAGGAACGTTTTGTTAGTCACGTGCACGTTGACGTATAGCCTTATCCCGGCTGCCCGCTTGTGGCCACGAGATCCTGAGAAATCGAACTCGTTTCGTTCATGGTATAAACTTCGGTTTATCCGTTTTGTTCCACGGAACTCTCAAGCCATTTGTATGTGCATTGCATCTTTGAATTGTCAAGTATGTGCATAAATTGAGTGTTTTGTAATGGTGGTCAATGAATATGCTGTGTTGATGTGATGACAATTTTCAACTATGAGCTTTGAATTCAAAATTTAAATTTGACTTAGATTTGGGAATAAACGTTTTTGAACTCAATATGACTTTTATACGACAAATGAACTTTTCAACGGTTTTGCTTATTCTTCATTATAAACATGTTATCCACAAGCTATAAGATCCACCCCCTTTCATCCCAATCTCCAGGTACCAGGATGGAGATCGAATGAAAGAAGGTTTAGACGTCCGTTCATTCCTTGTATGATTGGCTTTTAAGTTAATTGGTTGCAAGATTCAAATTTCAGACATGTTAAGCATTTTTGGGATTTTTGTATCTTGTGCATTTTGGATTTTGACATTGATATTGTAGTATGGCTTGGAATGCCATTAAAATTTTGTAAGTATGTATATCATGATGAAATTGATTTATGGATTTGTATATAGAATGGAAAAATGAATTATGGTTTGCGTAAATGAATCATGAAATTGTATATTGAATTGAGAAATGGGAATGATTTGTATATGTATGAATGTGAATGAATGTATTTTCGGATATTGGATAATGTGATTTGGTTTCCGGACGGGGAGTCCGATGATTACTGATTGTTGCTTGAGAAATATAGAAGTGTAATTTAAACACTTTGCATGTTTGGGTTAGTTGGAATGCGGCCGTTATGCTGCCGAAAATTTTATGATAAAAGAAGGATAAGAATGAGATATTGCATGGTTATGAGGAATTTTATGATTTGAGTTTTTGTTTAAGGATGAATTTCCAAAAAGGGGAATTGTTGTGATTTGTATAAGATTGAATAAAATGAATAAGAAAGAAAAGAAAAGAAAAATTTTATACCGATTTTGGATTTGGTTTAGTCTTAAGGTATCCAACGCACGTTTTTCTAATATGTGAATTTACGGATGTTAGAAAAAAATTGATTTGGTCCGTTTGAATCGTTTATGTTTCCATTCCTTCAATTCGATTTGCTTTCGATTTCTTCGCTTTTGATATGATTTGATTTCACGGATTTCGCTTTCGATTTCTTTCGTCTTCGCCAAGTACAAGTTTGCTCACTTTTTGCACATGTGTTCGATTGTGATTCCAAGGTTGGGTTCCAGAAACGGGATCCAACATTTCATTGCTCCGTTTTGTTTCTTTGTTTTTGAAAATTTGCAAATTCGAGCCTTTTGATTTATTCTGTGGCTCATTAAGAATCCGATTTCGCTGTCCGCCACTTCGTGTTTCGTTTCGTTTTCCGGTTGGGGTCCGACCTCCAAATTGGGCCCCAACACCAAAATAAAAAACATAAAAATCTAGCAATAAAAAATTCCATTAACTATTTCATGCACAATAATGGAGCAATGAAGATGTGACATCAAGAGGTGGTTCAGTTATTGCATGGGAATATAACCGAACTCTGAGTTTAAGCTCATGCATTTTTACCAGAGCAAAAAGTGTTGCATGTTTTTAAACTTTTGTGAGTTATTAATGAAAATTTGGAAGAGATGGACATACTTGCATTGAAGAGGGGTAAAAATTATTCACCGTATGGTTGAAATGGCCACCTCCAAGGTAAACACGAGGAAGCGTGTGAATCTGTAGAAAATGAAGTGAAAGATAGAATTTTGATATAATGAATTAAGAATCTAAAACAAAAAGGAAATGAAGGTAGGATCTAAAAGTTTATAAAGTCACTAATTGCTTTTATGAATGGAACTTGTGATAATCTGGTTTAACGCAAAAAAATCTGTAACCGATGGGAAAAAAGTAATAGTAAACCCTTATAAGAAGTATATACGCAATAGATGCAAAGTTCAAACCTTGAGAAGATATACAAAAATAATCGTATCGACTATTTCTTTTTTTCCTTCAGTTTGAAAAAAATGCAGAAAGTGATATAAGAGGGAAATGGTAGACTTGAAAATAACCAAAACAGGTATTGATTCTTCATCATGACTCAATACATAGGCCACTCCTTTTGTAAGTTCAACAGAAAATTCATCAGCCATAAAGTTTTTTGCATTCCAAAACAAGAAATAGAAAACAAAAAGTAACCAAAAAAATACAACAATTGATAGATTCTGAGCTAATGTTTGTTCTTTATTTTGAACTCGTGGCTAATGGAACAAAAAGGAACATGAATGATTATGAAAAGAGAAGACTAAGAAGTAACAGGAAAAAGGGTAAGAAAAAATTTTCTACACAATTTGGTGGTAATAATCATATGATAATGGAGGTTGTTGTTACAATACCAATCATTATGTTGTCTCTCCAAGAAAGGTAAGCCCTTAAACTCTTCGTAGCCTTCTTCATGTTATCACTTTTAATTCTCAAAAACCATCTAACACAAGCATTATTGCAGAATATCTCCTATGATTAGGAAGAACATGACGTTAATGGCAATAGATATTCCCTCTAGTACTAATATAATCTTGAAAATAAAGAAAATATAAACTTTACAAACTTCTATCTGAAATTGAACATTACGATTGCAAATGAAAAACTTGATATCAAGCACTCAAATTGGCAAAAGAGTATTCATAATTACGATGGAAAAATGGTGAAGCAAAAACATAGAAAACTTGAATCTTGACCCATGAAAAAAACTAAGTATTAACAATAAAAACATTAAAAGACCCCCACCTACTTTAACGAGAGAGGAGTTGGTTTCTTTAGAAGCTCCAACATAGCTTCATTTTTCTCATTGAGTCGACGACTTGTTTCTTTCTTTCCCATTCCAAAAAATGTAATATCAAAGGAAAGAAAGAAGGGTAGATAAGTTGGAAACCTTCTACTTTATGCAACAATTGAAAACATGGGGAAATAGAAGATATAGTTCAATGGGTGGACTACATTATTAACTTTTGAAAATGTGGTTTTTTTCTTTGTTTTCTTCAACAATATGATTTAATTGCTTGGAACTAGACAAGCAGTCTTGATATGATATGCAGGCACCTATTTTTTTGTTCATGTCCCTGAGAGAATAATCATGAATTCTCTTTATAAAAGCATAAATTGTGGATTGATAGGACAATTAGAATTTAAGATTTAGTCAGTGTTGAAGGCATTTTTATCATTAAAATTAATGACATTTTTTCTTAATTTATGGATTAATTATTGGGTTATATATATCTTTTTCTTGCTAAATTGCTTGGTTCGCCTGCATTTGCATTTATAATTATCATGTTTAATTTATAAGAAATGCACTTGATTTTAGTTGTAAAGGACCACAACTGTCTAAGGCAAAACGCTGATAAAAAAAAGAGCATTAAATGACACTACTGGGAGACATTTGATTATGGAGAAAATTGAGAGTTGGCGGCGCAGGGATAAGAAAGCAGTCAAAGGAAAATTTGCTAGAGGGCTCATCCAAGGGACTACCACGCATGCAAGGAGAGATCTCTCCAAGGAAATAACGCAAATCACCAAATCATTGAGACAGCTGGTGGAGTGGTTCAAGACAAAGAGAAAACAAACTAATTCACGTTGAGAGGACAGGAGCAGCAGGCGTGAACATCAAAAAGCAAGGAGCATTCACACATATGAGGAGGGAGTTTCAACAAAAGTGGAGCTTAGAAGATCAACGTTACACCAAGGAGGGACCAGCTAGGGAGGGATGACGTGACACCACAAATTGAAGACTCTCCACTCAAAACCAAGATCAACGTTATACAAAAAGAAGCCAAGGATTCAACCACCAATATTGAAAAAGAGAAAAGGAAGAGGGCTCCACCAAGCTCTTAATCCAAGCTCTCCACTCACTCTCTACAAGCACCAACGACAACTCCATTTATTTTTTGACAATTTAGCACTCAACAACGTGACACATAAGGGGCTCCATTCATTGATTAATTTTTGTCATTCCTCTCCATTCATTCGGTAGGAGCTCTCAACACTCCACTCACTTTACACTTTGAGCATCAACGTTACAATACCAAGAGAGAGCCCCAAGTGACCCACCATTTTCAGCTATCGAACGTTACAAACCAGGGGATTCTTGGAGCATTAACGTGATAGCAGAAAAACATAGGAGTGAACACCACGCAACTATTAGAGAGACGCAAGCACGCAGGAGGCAGACCAGGCACAGTAACGCAGTGACGCAGAAAAGGTATTAATTCTTCTCCGTTTCATTATTTAATTTCTCCTGATGTTGTTTGCTGAGCATAATTTCTGTGGTTTTTGTCCTACTATAAGTGAGTAATTTCCTTAAAGTTTCAAGGTTGGGCTGAAGTTTTTAGCTAATTTTATAGACTAAATCTGGGTTGATTTATTTATATGAATTTTTGGTTTTGATTTCTCTGTTTTGAAATTAATTTTGTTGGTATTGTGTTTGGTCAACCATTACTTGACGTTAGTTGTTAATTGAAGAATCAATAGGTGAAAATTAATAACAGAACTTCAAACAGAGAACTTAAAAATTTCAGATTTAGACATAAATTGAATTTATGAGAGAAAACTAGGTTAGCAAAGATCTTAATGGGTTATGCTTGATTGCTAGTTTACGATAGTAATTAGGATTATTACAGAATGTCCTTTGATACTTGAAAAGGATCTAAGAAATTTTAGGCTCAACCTTCTATCAACCAAAATTCGCTAATAAATTCACCCGTAAAGTCCATAGAAAACGCTAAAAGTGGAACCATCCTCGTTTTACCACATTCCATCCTGAAACCCCTAGAAATATTCACAAATTTTCTTTAGCTTTGATTTTGTTATTTTGCTAGTTAAATTTCTTAATTTAATTCCCCATTTTTACATAATCGCTTAGTCCAATTAATTGAGTGATCCAAGCCTAGTACTTACACAATTATTCTCTGTTGGACGATATTATACTGTACTACTTGAGACCTGTGAACTTGCGGAATCACATCAAGTTTCTTGCACCGTTGCTCTTAGGGAGTAATCCCTTAGTAATATTAGGCGACTGATTGTTTGGTTAAATTGGACATTTTTGTTTTTCTTTTCTTTTCTTATTTTGTGTTAATAGCTTTTGTTAGAATTAATTTTTGTTTTATTTGTTCTCTTTACTGTTTATTTCTTATTTTGCATTTTCTGTACCTTGCGTTTAATCTTGTTGTGCTATACTTAGTCTATGCGAAAGTCCGTTAGTGCTGAAGAATTATTATTTGATTTTGAAATCGAGAAGACAGCTAAGGCACTAAGGAAGGAAACAAAAGATAGAAAAGCACGGGCAAGCGCATTTAACGCACAACCTGTGCAAGAACGCCAGATCGAACCTGAACTTACTACAATTTTTCCAACAGGAGAGGCAGTCGAATCAGAAATGGCCAAACAAAATCAGCGAACGATGCGCGACCACGCAGTCCCAAATTTTGGAGAATTTCGCCCAAGCATTGCAAGGCCTCCTGTGCAAGCGAATAATTTTGAGTTAAAACCTGGCCTTGTACAAATGGTGCAGCAAAATCAATTCGGAGGGCATCCAACAGAAAACCCGCATGTCCACTTGCAACAATTTTTGGAGATTTGTGAAATGCTGAAGAAAAATGGGGTACCTGAGGATGCTATAAGGCTTCGATTGTTTCCTTTTTCTGTGAGAGATCGAGCTAAGGATTGGCTCCATTCATTACCACCTGGTTCGATCAATAATTGGCAAGAGTTATCCAGAGCTTTTATGGCTCAGTACTTTCCACCTAGAAAGATGGCAAAACTCATAAGTGAGCTTACCTCATTTCAACCCAAAGAAGATGATTCGTTGTACGAAGCATGGGAGAGGTACAAGGAGCTTCAACGCAAATGTCCACATCACGGTGTTTCTAAGTGGATGATTGTTCAAATATTCTATAACGGAGTTTCTCCGGTTATGTGAAGTACAATCGATGCTGCGGCTGGAGGCGATTTAATGGACAAGAATGAAGACGATGCTTTCATGTTATTGGAGAAAATTGCCTACAACAACTATCAGTGGAATAATGATCGGAAAGAGATTAAGCAAGAAGGGAAGAAACCTCAAGGAGTCTTCGAATTGGATGCTTTTACCTTGTTGAATTCAAAATTTGAAGCTCTTTCAAGGAAAGTAGATAAGTTTGCTGCAGCTACTGTGAGTAATGTGAATGCCTTACAAGATCAAGATTTTGGGTCGAGTATGGGTATAGAATTTCAGAACATTAGGCAGGAATTTGGGGCTGAACATATGGATTTTGTAGGAAATTATGGGTAGAAGAACCAAGCTGGAGCTTTTTCAAACACGTATAATCCTGAATGGCGAAACCACCCAAATTTCTCATGGTCTCAATAATCCAAGCCACCCCAAAGTTTCCCTAACCAAACCCATTACCCACAAAATCAACAACACTACCAACAGAGCCAGCAACAACAAAACCGTGGACCCCTAGGTTTCCCAAGCTTGAGACAACAACCCCAGCCATCTGAACCCAAGTCTATCCTTGAATCAATGATGGAAACTTTCATGCAAAAGCAAGGAGACTTGATCCAACAACTTACTACCCGAATGGACCAATTGACGGTCCATAATAAGATGCTTGAGACTCAAATTGCGTAGCAAGCCGCATCACTAAGGTTTGAAAAGGGTAAGCTACCAGCGCAATCAGAGGCTCCCAAGGAGACCAAGGCAGTGGTACTAAGGAATGGAAAGGTTTTGGAACCTATGGCGCAGAAGAACAAAGTTGAAAAAGAATCCGAAGGAACAGGCCAAGATGCACAACCTGTGCAATCAGATGCACCGCTAGTGCAACAATCACCTGAGCTGGAAAAATACATACCACCACCGCCATATAAGCCACCAATCCCATTCCCTCAAAGATTTCATAGAGCTAAGCTAGACCAGCAATTTAGAAAATTTGTTGACATTTTGAAGAAGCTCTATGTTAACATCCCCTTCACAGAAGCCCTTACCCAAATGTCTACTTATGCCAAGTTCTTGAAGGAAATCTTATCCAACAAAAGAAGGTTAGAGGAATATGCGACAGTGGCTCTTACGGAGGAATCAAGTGCTATTCTTCAAAACAAACTCCCTCCTAAGCTTCAAGATCCGGGAAGTTTCTCGATACATTGTCAAATTGGAACTACAACAATTGGGAGAGCATTATGCAATTTGGGGGCAAGTGTGAGCTTATTGCCATTATCTGTTTGTCAGAAATTGGACATCGGAGAGCTTAAACCAACCACCATATCATTGCAACTAGCCGACAGATCCATAAAATTTCCCATTGGGATATTGGAAAATGTGCCCTCAAGGTTGGAAGTCTTTTATCCGGCCAACTTCACAGCTAGAAATGGAGGAAGACACTAACATACCCATTATCCTTGAAGACCCTTTTTAGCCACAAATGGAGCGATCATCGATGTCAAGAATGGAAAATGACTCGAGAGTAGGGAGGAAGAAATTGAGTTTAATTTGGGAAAGGCAATGAAGGCTATGGATGACAAGGATTCTTGTTTAAGGCGGATCTTATTGATGGGTTTGGTTGGTCTTTGAATTTAGAAAATCCCATCCAAAGGATTCGTTGGAACACTTTGCTTAGTGAAGGTCAGAGCAACCTGCGAGGGGTAATATAGAATTTACAGAGAAGGAATCAGAAATTTTGAATTGCAGAGATGCTTGATGCACAACACTGCAAAATCTCTACGAACTTGTGCAAGAATCAAACCATCACCGATTCAACAAAGAAGAACCTCCGAATGTGGAATTGAAACCGTTGCCTCCTAGTCTCAAGTATGAATTTTTGGGCCCTAATTCAACTTATCCAGTCATTGTTAATGCTCTTTTAAGCCCTGTGCAGGTCGACAAACTTTTAAGAGTGCTTAGAGAACATAAGCAAGCAATTGGGTACAAAATTTCAGACTGAAGGAATCACCATCTTTTCAAGACGATAGAATTCACTTAATGGATGATGCAAAACCTGTGATTGAACATCAAAGGAAGCTAAATCCAAACATGAAGGACATGGTCAAGCAAGAGGTCTTAAAGTTGTTAGCTGCGGGTATTATATACCCCATTTCTGACAGTAATTGGGTAAGTCCTGTCCATTGTGTGCCTAAAAAGGGAGGTCTAACAGTTGTGAAAAATGAAGGTAACGACCTCATACCAACTAGGAAAGTTACGGGATGGCGAATGTGCATCGATTACCGAAAATTGAATAAGGCCACTAGTAAAGACCATTTCCCTTTGCCATTCATTGACCAAATTTTGGAAAGACTCGCTAAACATGATTATTTTTGCTATTTGGATGGTTTTTCTGGTTTCTTCCAAATTCTCATTCACCCTAATGACCAAGAGAGAACCACTTTCACATGCCCCTATGGTACCTTCGCATATCGAAGAATGCCATTTGGGTTGTGTAATGCACCAGCTACGTTTTAGCGTTGCATTACATCGATCTTTTTGGATTTTATTGAGGATATTATGGAAGTCTTCATGGACGACTTTTCTGTTTATGGGCCCAACGTTTGACTCTTATTTAGCCAATCTTGCAAAGGTTTTAAGCAGGTGTGAAGAGGTTGATCTAGTGCTTAATTGGGAGAAGTGTCATTTCATGGTACAAGAAGGAATTGTCCTCAGCCATTTAGTCTCCAATCATGGAATAGAAGTGGATAAAGCTAAAACTGAAGTGATAGCAAATCTGCCTCCACCTACTTCAGTCAAGGAGATCAGAAGTTTTTTGGGACATGCAGGCTTTTACAGGCGTTTCATCAAAGATTTTTCCCATATAGCAAAGCCTTTGACTAATTTGTTGAGCAATGATGTGCCATTCAATTTCGACCAATCTTGTCTTGATGCTTTTTGCAGGATTAAGCAAGCCTTAACCTCACCGCCTATTCTTCAACCCCCGGATTGGTCCCTTCCCTTTGAAATCACGTGTGATGCTTCGGATTTTACTGTGGGAGCTGTTTTACACCAACGAAGGAACAAGGTGGCACATGTGATCTATTATGCGAGCAAGACAATGGATGATGCTCAAATTAATTATGCCACGATTGAAAAGGAGTTGTTAGCTGTAGTCTTTGCAGTAGACAAATTCAGGTCGTATATCGTGGGCTCGAAAGTGATAGTCTACTCGGATCATGCAGCCATTCGCTATCTACTTGCGAAAAAGGAGGCTAAACCAAGGCTTATAAGATGGGTCCTTCTCCTTCAAGAATTCGACCTTGAGATTCGTGACAAAAAGGGAGCTGAGAATTGGGTCGCGGATCACCTCTCGCAGCTCACTACGGATCAGAACAAACCTTGTCGAGAAGAACCACCGATTAATGACTCCTTCATGGATTTAGCATTTGTTCTCATTGCATGCAGATTTGCTGAATTGTGTTATTCATTACACAAAATTGCTGCAGCAACATTACAAGTTCCATGGTATGCTGACTATGTGAATTATCTTGTTTCAGGAGTTTTGCCGCCTGAATTTACTTTCCAGCAGAAGAAAAAGTTCTTTTCGGAGCTCAAGCATTATATGTGGGAAGAGCCCTTTCTTTTCAAGCGTTGTGGTGATGGAGTGATCCGAAGATGCTTACCAAGTGAAGAAGTGGAAGTTGTCCTAAATCACTGCCATGCATCCCCCTATGGAGGACATTTCAATTCTGAAAAGACGGCAACAAAAGTTCTCCAAGCAGGATTCCATTGGCATAAACTTTTTAAGGATGCAAGAAGTTTTGTGCAAGCATGTGACAAATGCCAAAGAGCTGGAAATATTTCTCGAAAACATGAGATGCCCCTTAAAGGAATTTTGGAAGTTAAATTCTTTGATGTTTGGGGGATAGATTTCATGGGGCCACTATCGTCTTCTTTTGGCAACAAATATATTCTTGTAGGGGTCGACTATGTCTCCAAATGGGTAGAAGCAATCGCCGCACCAACCTGTGATGCCAAGGTGGTCATTCGATTCCTCAAGAGAAATATTTTCACCAGGTTTGGCACTCCTCGGGCAATTATCAATGATAGGGGAAGTCATTTTGTCAACAACTCATTTGCCAATCTTTTGAAGAAATATGGGGTGTATCACAAGTTAGCATTGACCTACCACCCTCAATCTAATGGGCAAGCTGAAATTTCAAATAGGGAGATTAAGAGCATCTTGGAGAAAACGGTTAACACTTCAAGAAAAGATTGGTCCTTGAGGTTCGATGATGCTCTTTGGGCCTATAGA
The DNA here is from genome assembly GCA_029891385.1 of Erythroxylum novogranatense. Classification (NCBI taxonomy): domain Eukaryota; kingdom Viridiplantae; phylum Streptophyta; class Magnoliopsida; order Malpighiales; family Erythroxylaceae; genus Erythroxylum; species Erythroxylum novogranatense. The sequence continues at coordinate 81,471,672 of CM057231.1, read as the reverse complement.
ACAGCATACAAGATTCCAATTGGGACTACTCCATTTAGACTAGTGTATGGGAAATCGTGTCACCTTCCTGTCGAGCTAGAACACAAAGCATATTGGGCAGTTCAAAAGCTTAATTTGGACTTCAAGGCAGCTGGAGAAAGGCGTTTGTTTCAGTTGAATGAGTGGGAGGAGCTTCGCTTGGATGCTTATGAGAATGCGTGAATCTACAAGGAAAGAACGAAGAGATGGCATGATCAACATATTATCCAAAGAGAGTTCAAAGAAGGAGATTTGGTCTTGCTATTTAATTCACGACTCAAGCTATTTCCAGGAAAGTTGAATTCGAGGTGATCGAGACCGTTTAAAATTGTTAAGATTTATTCTTATGGTACGGTAGAAGTTAAGGATCCCAAAACTGGATTATTTAAGGTTAATGGGAAGAGGTTAAAGCCTTATGTGGCTGGATTTCCAAAAGAAAAAGGGGTCACTCAATCCCTCTCCAACCCTGACCCTTGAGCAAACATTTGGCAAAGTCAAGCTAAGGACTTTAAATTAGCGCTTCTTGGGAGGCAACCCAAGTTTCACACCTTAGTTGTTTTCATTTATTTTATTTTATTTTATTTACCCAAAATTAATTTTCCTCTTTGTTTTCATTGCAGGAAATTGGACTTTACGAGCGGATTTTGATGGGAAAAACTACATTTCTGAAGAAAATGATCCAAGCTCATTACAGGGAAATCTTTGTGCCTCTTACTCATGACTTAGCATATTGTTGAATTTTGCGGCTGTTTGTGTTTGAGTATGATCTGTAGCATTTCTTAATTTGCATGCATCATTGCCGACATTCTTTTTGTCCTTAACTGTGCATTTATATGTTTACTTACCTACTTCAAATTGTGCCTACATATCTTGACATTGAGGACAATGTCCTATCTGAGTTTGGGGGGTAAGCGTCAATTTCATCAAATTTGCAAAAAAAATTTAAAAATTAAAAAAATTAAAAAAAATTAATTTTTTTTATAAAAAAAATAAACAAAAATTTTTTCCATTACTTTTCATTTTTGTTGCATAGTTAAGCTTCATTAAGAAAAGTTTGATCCTTAAAGGTTTTAATTTTGGCCTCACTTTTGGAAAATTGAGAATTGCTTGGTATCTAATTGGGTTTACTTTTAGAAGGTTTGAGGATAGAATGCTCTGGATTAGTGCTCGGTTTCCAATTGTTTAATTATACTTATATTCTTTGATTTGAGCCTTCCCATCCATTTTATTTGAGTTATGATTATCCATTAAATTTTTAGGCAAGTTGGAACCTAGTGAGATCTCGCCAATCCTAGAACAAGTTCTCTAAGTCTATCGAGGCGAAATGTGAGCACAAATTTGATAAGGAAGTGATTAAGGCATTTTCTTTGAATTATGAACCACAATCCAATTTTGGCTTAAAATAACCATATATTCCCTTTGGAGCCAAGTTGAGCCTAAGTAAAATTTCTATTTCTTTGGCACCCTCATTTAACCAAGCCATAAGCCAAACATTCCCTACCTTTCATGTGGAAATGATTATTTAGGAGTAGGTTATTTGGGGGGTTGAAAAAAAAAAACGAAAACAAATAGAAAAAAAGAAAAAAAGAGCAAGCAAGTGAGTATTTTGCAAGTTATCGCCCCTAGTATACAAGAAATTGAGTTTGGGGGGAGAGTCAATTATTTGGAACTTGGAAATTCATTGAAATTGAGTTAAGTCTTGTAATAGTTATCGTTTTAATAACTTGTTGTCATGTTGAGTTTTTTCATTCTAAAAAAAAACAAAAACCTTCTTCCTTGTTCTCACGATTTTACTTGCTCTTAAAAAAAAGAGAGAAAAAGAAAAAGAAGAAAGAAAAAACGAAGAAGAGACCTCTTACATTTTCCTGTTTCTTGAATAAATGTTTTCATTTCATTTGAACTTTTATTATCCTTTTCTTTGGTCTAGCTAAGTTTAAACCCCAACGACCCCATTACAACCCTAATAAGACCTTTTGATCCTTTGACAATGTATGCTAAAAATTAGTGGAGATGGGATAGAGAATTTTGCTTATGGGATTGGTTAATTTGATAATACCTTTAGAGTCTCTTGGGTTGTAAATTGCCTTTGGGTTTATTTGGCTTTTCTCTACTCTTGTGAGTTGGTTGATTTTTAATTAGACTTGAATTAATGAGTCTGTATTTGAGCGAGCATTGGTATCCTTACACTATGAAGGTGGGTATGGTTTGTTAAGTCTCTAAAGGTAAATTTTAATTGGTTACTGCAATTTTGAAAATTCAAATTGTTAAGCGTTCCTTAATCTATTTTTGAATAATTTTTCTTACTTTTACTTAGGGACAAGCAAAAGTTTAAGTTTTGGGGCATTTGTTGAAGGCATTTTTATCATTAGAATTAATGACATTTTTCCTTAATTTATGGATTAATTATTGGGTTATATATATCTTTTTCTTGCTAAATTGCTTGGTTCGCCTGAATTTGCATTTATAATTGTCATATTTAATTTATAAAAAATACACTTGATTTTAGTTGTAAAGGACCACAACTATCCAAGGCAAAATGCTGGTAAAAAAAAGAGCATTAAATGACGCTACAGGGAGACATTTGATTATGGAGAAAGATTGAGAGTTGGCAGCGCACGAATAAGAAAGCAGTCAAAGGAAAATTTGCTAGAGGGCACATCCAAGGGACTACCACGCATGCAAGGAGAGATCTCTCCGAGGAAATAACGCAAATCACCAAATCATTGAGACAGCTGGTGGAGTGGTTCAAGACAAAGAGAAAACAAACTAATTCACGTTGAGAGGACAGGAGCAGCAGGCGTGAACATCAAAAAGCAAGGAGCATTCACGCATATGAGGAGGGAGTTTCAACAAAAGTGGAGCTTAGAAGATCAACGTTACACCAAGGAGGGACCAGCTAGGGAGGGATGACGTGACACCACAAATTGAAGACTCTCCACTCAAAACCAAGATCAACGTTATACAAAAAGAAGCCAAGGATTCAACCACCAATATTGAAAAAGAGAAAAGGAAGAGGGCTCCACCAAGCTCTTAATCCAAGCTCTCCACTCACTCTCTACAAGCACCAACGACAACTCCATTTATTTTTTGACAATTTAGCACTCAACAACGTGACACATAAGGGGCTCCATTCATTGATTAATTTTTGTCATTCCTCTCCATTCATTCGGTAGGAGCTCTCAACACTCCACTCACTTTACACTTTGAGCATCAACGTTACAATACCAAGAGAGAGCCCCAAGTGACCCACCATTTTCAGCTATCGAACGTTACAAACCAGGGGATTCTTAGAGCATTAACGTGATAGCAGAAAAACATAGGAGTGAACACCACGCAGCTATTAGAGAGATGCAAGCACGCAGGAGGCAGACCAGGCATAGTAACGCAGTGACACAGAAAAGGGATTAATTCTTCTCTGTTTCATTATTTAATTTCTCCTGATGTTGTTTGCTAAGCATAATTTTTGTGGTTTTCGTCCTACCATGAGTGAGTAATTTCCTTAAAGTTTCAAAGTTGGGCTGAAGCTTTTACTTAATTTTATGGACTAAATCTGGGTTGATTTATTTATATAAATTTTTGGTTTTGATTTCTCTGTTTTGAAATTAATTTTGCTGGTATTGTGTTTGGCCAACCATTACTTGACGTTAGTTGTTAATTGAAGAAACGATAGGTGAAAATTAATAACGGAACTTCAAATGAGAACTTATAAATTTGATTTTTGACATAAACCGAATTTATGAGAGAAACCAAAGTTAGCAAAGATCTTAATGGGTTATGCTTGATTGTTAGTTTACGATAGTAAATTAGGATTATTGCGTAATACTCATTTGATACCTTGAAAAAGGATATAAGAAATTCTAGGCTCAACCTTCTATCAACCAAAAATTCGCCTAATAAATTGACCCAGGTAAAGTCCTTAGAAAATGCTAAAAGTGGGACCATCCTTGATGCTTACCACATTCCATCATGAAAAACCCCTAGAAATATTCACAAATTTTCTTTAGCTTTGATTTTGTTATTTTTTCTAGTTAAATTTCTTAATTTAATTATCCTTTTTTACACAATCGTTTAGTCCAATTAATTGAGTGATCCAAGCCTAGTACTTACATAATTACTCCCTGTGGGACGATATTATACTGTACTACTTGAGACCCGTGAACTTGCGGAACCACATCAGTCAGCTGTGTCAGTTAATCAAATGTTAATAGTTACTTAATCACTTACAAAGTCCTCATATTTTCCTGAGCTCCTTAAGTTTTAAGGATATAAGAAACATCAACTTTCTTAACAGAATAGGCTCCTTAACTTATAAATGAACCAACAACTTGATATGAGTGGATTTATGTCAACGCAATTATGTCTGTGATCAAATTTTTATCACCTATTAAGTCATTTATACTACTGCATCTATAAATTGTTATTTATAGTACTGGATTTTCCCACTTAATTATTCTCAACTACTGCATTTTCCCACTCAATTATTGTGAAGATTTATGTCAGATAATCTAATCTTATCACCTATTAAGTGATGTTACATCTTAAAATTGGCAGCGTACGTATTTGTTCCATACGTCTCTCTGTGTTTTTATCCAAGTGAAGATTTTAGGTTGATAAGTTTAATTGTTCAGTTAAGTCAAGACAACAAAAATTTATTACTTTGAGATTTAGTTGGCTTCCTACTCAATTACTCTTACGTTTGTGCCATTGATGTCTAGTTTTGGCATTCTGGCTTATTTTAAAGACTTCTGGAGAGGATGAATCCATACATATTTCTCTATTTTCATATCAGAAATAAACAAGGGATAAAGAACAGAAAATAAGCATACCCATTAATGGTTGGTGGAACAATATTTCTCTTAAAATAGCAAGAAAACTAACAATATTGTTTTTCTATAGTTTATGAATAAAAACAAAACTAGTATTGCTTAAACAAAAATATTAGCAAAAAGTAGCTAGAGTGAGGGTCAACAAAAATATTGACAAAAAAAAAGTAAAGTGTAAGGATGAACCAATGTCTAAAGCGTAAAACTATGTAAGTCGTTGATGATCCAAATAGGGTAGCAATGATGACGATAAAGGTGGTGTTGGTGTTTTTTTTTAATTATTATTACATTAGGTATCCTAGCTTAGTCAGACTAATCCTAAACCCCTACGACCCTATCCCAAGAGCTTAGAGGATGAACTTAACTCCAAGATCCCTCGTGCTCCTACGTACTGTAGACACTTCAAGACACAAGCGAGTCTTCACACACTCTAGATTGTTCAATGATGATTGATCACTACCCCCCGTCAAAGATCGTGTTCCCATCACCTCGTGTTTCTTAGCAATCCAACTCCTACACCGCCACTTGGGCGAGGCGTCCAGAATTGATTCGATCGAGGAGCTTTCTGCGAATCAGAGGATCATTAATAGAAAACATGCCTATTTCTCCTCCTTTAGTATGACTCGAACTCAAGACCTTCTTGAAGAGGAGAGCCTTAAGTGAAGAATCTGGACCATTTGGTCCACCCTCGTTGTCAGTGTGTTGGTGTTGATGCTAGGGAAAGTGAGGGCATCAAAAAAGTCGGTGGCAAAAAAAGAGAGGAAATTTGAGGAGTCACTAGAGAAGAAGGATGAGGTCATGTAGAAGGAGAAGAAGAAGCTACAGTGACATTAACCATGAGGTTTTGACTAACAGCGAAATGGCAGTTGAAATTACAGAGGAAATAGTGTTCCCATCTTGAATTCAGAGTGATTCGAGTAGGGTTTGTAGGAATCAACAAAATAGGAACCTTGCTAACTTGAAAAACATCATGAAACCTATTTCCAAAATTAAACAGTGGACATCAATCAATCAAGAAAAATAAAATTTTGACTTCAACCCAATTCACACCAGAACATAAGGCACAATTAGTTTTAACAAAGCTTACTAAGCATGTCAGGAACAAAAAATGTAAAACTTTGTATAGGTGATGGTGATAGTAAAGAAGATGTACGACATATGCTGGAGAAGGTGAGGGGAACGAAGAAGACAGTGGCGGATGCATCTGCTCTTGTTTTTTCCATCATTCTTATCACTAGATTTTCCAAGAAACCTTCCAAGTTTTTTCTTTGATTTCCTTCTCCTTCTCTGACTTGTAGATTCCTTTGCGGCCTTGAATGAATCACCACAGTCATCACCATTTGATGATGAACTACAAAAAGAAATAATAGAAGAATTAAAATCCTTTACAAAGAACACCAGAGTCATGTAACTTATTATCCTTTTTTAAAATATTCAGTAGCCAAATCTAGTGCACTTGACCTCCTAAATATCCTTACAAAACTGGAATCTTGTTTCTGATATTTGATTACTTAGCCATCAAAGACGTAGTGCTCACATACATACACACACACGCACTTCAAGTTTGGTTCAAAAATACCTAACTCCTTTCATAACTTACACATAAACAGCAAACATTCACCCTATTAAAATAAGCTTCTGAGATGCCTCTATCTCGCAAACAAGAAATCTAAAACTATGTACAGGTGATGATGATGGTGAAGAAGGTGTTACAACAGATGCTAGAGAAGGTGAGGGGACCGAAGAAGGCAGTGGCGGATACATCAGCTCCTTTTTTTCCATCATTCTCATCACTAAATTTTTCAAGAAACCTTCGAGCTTTTTCTTTGATTTCCTTCTTCTTCTTTAACTTGCAGATTCCTTTGCAGCCTTCAATGAATCACCAAAGTCATCACCATCTGATGATGAACTGTAAAAAGAAATAACAAAAAATTAAAAACCTTTACAAAAAACACCACAGTCATGTAACTTATTACCCACTATTTTTTTTAATATTCAACATCAAAATCCAGTGCACCTAACCTCCTAAATATGCTTATAAAACTTGAATCCTGCTTATGATATTTGATTACTTGGCCATCAGAGACACAGTGCTCTCACACACATATGCACACACCCCAAGTTTGGTTCGAAAATACCTAACCACCCTCTATAGCTTACACATAAACATCAAACATTCACCCTACTAAAATAAGCTTATGAGATGCCTCTATCTCGCAAACAAACACATACATAAAACCACATGTTATGTGTAGAGAGCAAACCGCCAATTAATACGATTTCATGTGTCCCCAAAGCTTTAGTTCTATCTAGAAACTATGTAATGTGTTTTCTAAGCCTATTATCTATATCATTAAGCCCAAGTCTACCTATTTCACTTCATCAACTCGTCGATGGTTCATCAGCTCGCCGTTGGTTCATCAACTCCTCTTCATCATTGAGCAATTTCTCTTTCTTCACCACATATCTATCTAACAACACATCTACAGTGTCTGGGCCCTCGTTCAAAAACTGATGATTGAGGATTAGATGACATTGTTTTTCGACAGAACCATCATATATGATGGTAAAGGTCATGATGATGGTAAAGGTGGTGTTGTAATAGATGCTGGGTTTGAGAGAGGGAGAGAGAGAGTTTTGTAAATATGACAAAAACTTCCAGAGTGGGGTTTTTAAGTGAAGTTTAATAAAAATTAAGACCGTTTAATAAATTGGGCTGTTAGATGTAAAAACAAGTCAGCGGACGACGAACATCCCCGTTTACACTTAGTATATTATATTTAATAACTTTTTGCTTTTTGTAATTTGGTTTAAAAAATGTAACATATCAGAACAGGCTACAAATTTGCTTTAGAGCAAAACTCACCGACTTAAAAACTGAATATTATAATATCAGAACAAAACTTGTCTGTAACAAAGTAGAATTTGTTTATTTCATAACAGAATCCAAATGTTTCAAATCAAAGCTTATTATATTAGGACTGTAGTGTCCCCTTATTATAGAGTATCTACCGAAATACCTGTAGGTCATTCCGGTACATATCCTACGATAAAAGACCACTACTGACAATCACCATTAAACTCTCCATGACATCACAATAATAAATCAGAAATTTGGTAACTTTTTAAAACCAAACTGTATTTCATTTCATTTACTCAAACTCAGTAATTTACAAATTGTCAGTATTTTCAGTCTAGACAATCCTTCAAATCACTTTACATTAAGTACTATACAATAAGGCACAAAGAACAGTTCTAACTATAAGTCTCCAAAAGAAATCTCAGCTGACCGACCTTTGAGCCATAACCTCTCTCGCTAACCTGATGTCTAAGGCTCTATAGTTCTGAGGGAGCTAACAATCTACTCTTAACCTTGAAAAAAATGGATTGTAATTTTGGATGAGTTTGCGAACTCAATGAGGAACCATCATCAATGGTTTGCCCAATTCATGCATCACATAAGCATGTTCCAAAGAATCGTAATCATAGTAATAATACAGCTCAAAGAATCACATAGTCATATACAAAAAAGTCATTTCGTATTCATCCAAGATGAATGCACACGCGACTCTTTCTCAAGTTTTATTTCGATGTTGTGACCGAAAGCGCTTAGCGAATCAAGAATCGAGACGCGCGTCTCGGAGAATTATCTCCTTCGAGCTCTAGGCTCGTTTTCGCTTCAATGGCGACTTGGTTCACAATTATTTTTATCCGCTTATGCATCTGTATGAAATACCTATGCCCAATTGAATAGTTAATTAACGTCCATAATGCACAATTAATAATCCATCACCACAATTAACGATCTATAATTCACAATTAATATCCATAAGTCACAATTAATCACATTAATCCCAAGAAGGGCAAACAAGTCACACAGCTTACACATTCCCGATCCCGCCATTATCCCCATATTAGACAATTAATAATTGAGAAACCCATCTAGTTACTCACCTATTACTTCGAGCTAATGCCGGAAGTCTCGCTATGCTTACGATCGACGTTCCAATTGTGCCTCTATATAAAAAAAATTAGAGAAGATGAATATTACTAACTGTCCAATCATAACTATTAAATAATGCACATGTAGGTGTATAATGCTTGTTCATGATATTCCCGGCCCTAATCTCACTTTTTCCATCATAAAAATTCGTCTAAAAATTAGAAATCTAATGGCGCTGACGACACTCCAAAAATAAATAAAACAGTGACCATAAAACAATAAACCGGACCCACGTTAATTTGCCGTCCAAAAATTCCCAATTTATCATAAAATGAAATTTAACATTTCACGAATCTGATGCCTCAAGAATTAGGTCAATCGGATGTCGGACGGGAAAGTTATGAGCAAAAGAAGAAAAAATACACATACCAGTCGACTAGTCAGAGGTTGTAGTCGATTAGTCAGAGAAAAAATACACGTCCCTACCAACTAGTGCAGGTTGTAGTCGATTGGTTTAAGAATCCTAGTCGACCAGTCCTATTAAAATGACAGATCTGAAACAATTTCCTCCGACATGCCAACTTGTCTAGGCCATAACTCCCTACTCTGGACTCCAATTTAGACAAATTTGGTGTCTATTTCATAGAGAAAAGAGAGCTCTACAATTGTTATGAAGGACACAAAAGCCAATTTCACCTCTCAGGATATCAAAAATGCAATCAAAGTTACTGCCCAGTCAATGCCTCTCAAAACAGTGCAAGATTTTGTAAATTCAATAACTTCCCATTTCCTTAGTCAAAAATTACACAATAAATGTGCACAGAAACATCACAATGTTTTCTACAACTTTAATGAACAACCTGAAATCAAATTCATTTGCTAAATAGGCCAAACAATTCACCAAATCATCTGCCTACTGAAATTTCCCAATCTGAACAGTACATTTCAAAATAGCATATCTCCTAGCACAAATGTCAAACCAATCACTACCTTATATCACTGGAAAGATAAGATCTCATACTTCAATTTTCATGAAGGATTAAAAATCCAATTCCATCCCTAATAAGTTCAAAACTACCAAACAAGTGACTGATCAGGGCAGCAGTTAAAAACCTAATGCAGGTTCAGGTCTTTTGAAAACTCATAACTCCCAAATCTGATCTCCAAAAATCACATGCTTTATACCATTTTCAAGATAATTTATTCCTTTACAACTCTTAAGAAGCTCACTCAAGCCAATTCAATTCACATAAATTGATAAAATTGCTTCCAAATCAAAATGCTCACAAATCTGACACTTAGGCTAGGTTTCACCACAATGTACAAAATCAGTTAATAGTTAACAGCGGATATCTCCCAATATACATATCGAAAAATTGCAAAATCAGTGACAATGGAAAGTTAACAATATAGGCTTAAACTCTCATGAAGACCATTTTCATCAATTCCTTCTAAATTAATTTAGAAAAATCATCAAAACACTTAAGTCATTGGTTCGGTTACTGTTCATACAGACATCAACAGTAACTTTCCAAGCCAAAATTCACCCTCTTAAAACTAAAATTAGACAACACCTATTTCACACAAAAATGTAGCCAACAAGCCAAAGTTTCATTTGGAACAAACCTCACCTCATTTTCATAACCACACAATAATTTATGCTCAAAACAGTACAGTAGGTCAAAAACCAATTTTCAACTTTACTACTCAAATACACTTCCTATCATGCCAATTGAACTTCTACTACCATAAGCATCCTAATTGGACACAAAATCAGTCCCTAGATCATTCCTACACTCACTTAGACCCATAGTCAAAATTTTACAGCATTAAACTCTTAATTTCTATGCAAAATTAGTCATCAATATTCAATCCAAAATCAAGCTAAAACATTCATTCATACTACTTCATCAAGTCATACCTAACATAATCTTACCCACCAATTCAAACGTAAATTTTCATTCAATTCATGCATCAATAAACACAATAATTGCACCATAACTCCAAATGAATGCATCTAACAACTATGATTCATTAAATGCATAATCAAAGCATAATTAAAGCTTAACTTAAAAACTTACCTACTTAAAGCTTCCACTCTTCACTTCCTTCAATTCTTTCTTTACTACTCTCACTAACAACTTCTTCTAACACCATGCAAGGGTAAGTTCTCCATGGCAAGAAAATAGCTTGTTTACAAGAAGAAGCTCTTAAGGTTTGGAGGAAGAATTACTTTGATGAGAGAAATCGATGGAAGAAGAGGAAATGGATAGTAGGTTTTCGGATGAAATGAAAAATAAGCGTCCAAGTCTTCTTTTCATTCTTTTCATAAGGCATGACCGAAAGAGAGGTTTAAGCATAAGACAAAAAAATCATTAATTCAAGAGGACACGTGACAATTCTAAGGAAAAAGACAAAATAGGCTAAAAACAAATTAGTAAATAGGAACCCTAATGCAATTTGACCCATTCTAGTCCAATGGCCCTAATTTCAATCTCAAAATAATATACCCAATATTACAGTGCCATTGGATAGAAATTTTCGCTACCAAAAATCAACCGGTTCGCCGCTTGGCAATTTTTCCGGTCCAAGAATTTTTCTCCGAAAAATTCCAGAAAAATTCCTAAAAATCTCTTAAAATATAAAACACTCAATGGCGCACTCAGAATAATTTTTCAAACACAAGAACCACGTTAATCACAGTAAAACTACATTAGGCACAAAAACTGAGAATGTCATGTATGCATGTATAGTTATTTCATGTGCACAAAATTCACTGTGTACCAATACTAGTATGCATGAACAGTCCTAATGAAGCCCAATCACTCTCATCCTATGCCAAATTATTATTCTATCCTTTCCGTTGAGGGTGAGATGTTACAAGAATTGAGCATATAACAGAGTACAAAACAAGTTAGTCTATTAATCCTTTATACGGAAGTAGGTACCGAAACTAATACAGGAGAAACCTTGATTGATATCACAAAATAAAAGAGACTTATGTCTCAATAATAGGAGACATCAAAGTGTCAGTAACAGGAGACACTGAGGAGTCATAGGGGCAGTTGCAGACCTTTCTAGGCATGCCTATTTACCCATGACTAGGACTTAACAGTTTTAAAACAAAACAGGTTCATTTCATAATTCTTATGTGAGGAATGCATTGTAACACATGCCACTTTATTCCATTTTGTTCAACTTAACATATTCATTGATTTCCAAACGAACTAACATGTCATACAATTACCAGTATGTGCATTAATGCATCAATAGAGGTATTGAGTCATCACAAATTATTTGTATTTACACAAATAGAAAGCACTTCCAACACAATCCTAAATATCAAACTCCTCAAACACTTAATGATCCAGAAATTAGCACAATATCATCGCAGAAATTCCCAATTCATAAACATCCATATCCAATTCATATTACATAAGCCTTTGGAACTCATTCATTCATGAACACACTAAGCAATTCAATATTGTATTCATAATTATTAAACCATACATTCTTTATATTATCATCTTAATTAGATTGAATAGCAATTTAAGTTCATAACATACCTTAAACAAGTCCATTTAAGTCCCATTATACCAAATAAATTAACTTAACCTTATATAGTTCATCAATTGCATAAAACCCCATTTTTTCACCTTGCTAATCAATTCCCATAATTGTGGGATAAGTGACCCGAAACCTCCAAATAGATGTTTTCACAGGACATGTTTTTGGATTAGTTTTGTATGATCGTTCTGACCTAGAAATTGATATTTTTAGACAATATGTTCTTCCAGACAAATGTTACCATATGTATCAAGTTTCAAATTAAATAAATTTAATGCAATTTGATTCATTATTTCGAGAGTTATACCCAAAATACTACAGACTAGTCTCAACCATGGACAGCAACCAGAACTCAACTTCATGTCAAATTTCAAACCCTTAGAGACAGAAATCAAATTCAATTCCTTTATGAAAGTTTTATATATGTGTATCTAGTTTAACATGATTTAAAATAATCCCATTTGAAGGATACCTACAGGTCAAGATATGGCTAAAATACTGATACTTATCAAGTGGAACTACTCCTTTTAACAAGTATCTAGCATATATCAATTTTCTAACCTCAACTATTTCTTAATTTAGCACACATTTTATCCACTTCAAACATCAAACAATACATGTTCTAACATAATACCAAGTTTAGTATTCCCTTTACTTTTTTAATTTCAAAGAAGAACTCCAAAGATCCAACTATATCAGCCCTTTCAAGCAACCAATCCAAACTTCAAGATCAAGGTGAAACTAAGATGATCTTCACACCATAGAGACAACAACAAAAAGGATAACATGAAGCAACTCCCTTAATGAATAGTTTGGAAAAGGACTTCATGTGATAACATGTAAGATTGATGCAGAAATTCAGAACATGGGCAAGGATGATTTCGGTGGAGAGATTGAAAACAAAGTGAGGGCTGCAGAAACTTGCTTACAAGAACGTAACACCTAAGCTACTAGGTTTCTTATTTATGCATTGACACATGTCTCCAATGCACAACTCCCATTTTCCCTCCATTTATACTGACAATTTTCGCACTTCAATTAGGCCACTAGTCAACTTATTAACATTGTCATTTGTCACATTCTTGCTAAGCCATTTGTCACGCAACAAATGATGCCAAATATCAATGCACTAGCTATGCCAAATATCACTAACTTATAGGTTTAATCATTCTAATTTTAATGTACCAACTTAAATTGTACCTTGATCATTTTCCTAGTCCAAATGTACATTTAAGTACCTCAATTCTCTAATGACTTAAATTAATTCCAATTCACTAACTATGGTCCATCAATACTAAAATTCAAGTCACATGCCTATTAATTTCAAATCATAGCACAATTTTAACTCATATCATATATGTACTTTCATAAATATGTAACATTTCATCTAGGGTATATTTTGGGGCCTTACAATGTTAAACTTTTCACATCCGTTCACTATAGAAATTAATACTTATGGAATACAAATTGGAGCGATGCTCTAATAAGCCAAACATCCAATTGCATATTTAAGTAAAATGCTAGCAGCAAAGCTTATAGGGCTGTCTACGAACAAAAAATAATTTTTAATGATGATCAAAGTAGCAAAACAGTGGCATCATTATTTGATAGGGCGTAAGTTTTTGGTTCAAACAAATCATAGGAGCTTTTAATATCTCCTAGAATAAAGGATCACCACTCCCTTCCAACAATCACTGCCCAAACTATTCGGGCACAACTTTGAAGTGGTATAACAAAGCAAGAAAGAGGATGGTACCCCCAACGCTCTCTCCAGAATGACCAGTACTAAATTATTAAATATGGTAGTTTCTTAGATGCAAATGCATCTCTTATAAGAAATTAAAGATAGCTAGGATCAGGACACCACCGTATGGAATATGATCAAGAGATAACTCTTGAGGTGGAAGGACAAGTTGGTGATAGGCTTAGCCTTAGACTTAGGAAGAACGTGATTGCTATAAGCCATGAATAGCCTGCAATGGGACACTCGGTGATTACAACCACTATTACAAGTAATGATATAAAAACTGAACCGAACCGATCGATTTGACCTAGTTAAGTAAGAACTGGAGTAGTTTTCGATTTGGTTTTCACTGTTAACTTATATGATTGAAAATTAGCAGATTAAATAATGAACTGATCAGTTTTTCCTGAACTGTAAAGAACCAATTTCATGTTCTCCTCCTTCGAGTGATAGTAACATCTTCTTTACTTCTCTCTCTAACTCTAGACCTTCCCTTCAAATGTTGTTTGAATGTCAATGGTCTTTCACATCCATGGATTTTTTAACACTTACAAACCCTTCTTTCAACTCTTTCTCTTTCAACTCTCTGTTTCCTAGTCTCAAAACTAAACTTCTCTACAACACACAATTGTAATCATCTGTCCCTGTTATAGAAATCCCAAACTCAAAACCTAGCATGTAGTGTTTACAGATTTTTTATGAACTTGTTCTAGGATTCGATGAGGGGATTAGCTTTATCGCAAGGCAAAAAGTGGGTATTGAGATTGAAAACAACCTCTTAGAAGCAAACCAAACCAAGAGCAAGTAGCATCTTTCAATCTCTCTTCGTCTCTCTATTCCACTTCTCTGAGACAGAAACATGGTGATGTTTGAAAATAGTTCTCAAAACCCTTGAATGCAAGAATAATTGGTTTTGGTAGATTGTTCTTGCTCATGGCTATGGAAGAGACCAGTCAATATAAGAAAAGATTGGTCCTTGCTTGTCAGGGCGTTACAGGCTTCTCATTGAACTACTATTTTCCCTCTTAATTTTATTGTTATTGTTCTGCTTCTCTAACAACTTAGTACTTTGATATAATAAGAAAAATTGTATCAACTTGTTGTATTTCTAATTACCTTCTTTACTTTTGTTATTATTATTCATATTATCGACTTAGTGCTTTCATATAATAGTAGAGAATGTGTTTAAAATAAATTGTAAAATTTAAAATAACAAATGAAAATATAAAATTTAATTTTGTGATATTAAAATATTAGCATTTGTTGATCAAAATTTAAAATATTGTATTTTAACTTACTCTTTAATTTTTATTTCTTATTTATTATATATTAGTTTTATAATAATTTATCATCCATTGAACTTTTAAATCTTAAATCTTTTTTTATCGATTCAATATTTGATCTAATTTTTAAAACATTTAATTTAAATTCTATTCTTTTGGAAGAATGTGGCATGGGGTGTTAGGAGCTATGTGAAGGCATATGCCATTTGTTAACAAAGCAAAGTACAAAACGTGGCAAAACCTAAGAGTCGCATGGACGTCATGGAAAGTCTTTCCACCTTACGAGGCAAGTCGGGGAGTTTTGTGGTACTGGTAACCTCGGTAAGTATTCTTATTCCCATGTACATCCACGAAGACTGTTCAGCTACTTGTAGATCACATCTTTAAGCACTACGACACGTTGGACAAGATAATAAGTGACGGAGACTCTTATGTTTATAAACATTTTTTAGACAAACATTCAAGCTACAGGGGGTGAGTTTGAGCTTCACCACAATTTACCACCCTCAATTCGTTTGTCAAATGGAGCCCATCAACAAAATCCTAGAAACCTACTTACACTGCTTCTGTGGAGATGCTCCAAGTCGATGGGGTGAATGGATTTCTATGGTTGAGTGGTTGTGCAACATCATCTACCATGAATCTATCAACACGACGAAATTTGAACTGTTATATGGATACGCTCCATCTCTGTATGTTCATTACTTGGCAGGGGATTTTAGGAATGCAGTAGTAGATCAAGAGATGAATGATATTGCCTCCATCTCATTATTCCTAACATTAGAAAGTAACAGGCTGATAAAAGGAGGATGGGTTGAGAGTTTAAGGTGGGTCAATGGATGTTTTTAAAGCTCTAAACATATAAGCAGCACTCATTGTAACATAAAATTAATCACAACCTCTGTCCTTTGTTTTATGGGCCTTGCCATATTCTTGAAAGAGTGGGTAAGGTCGCCTATAAATTGCAATTACCCCTTGAATCACTTACCTAACCGATATTCTATTATCGAAACTAGAGGGATATGTGTCGGGTATGAATCCTATTTTGCAAGAGATACCACTGAGTTCGCACCACTTCAGTCACATCTCAAAAATGATACTTGATCTGAGGACGGTGAAAGTGAAGAATAGACTTACGAGTCAGGTGTTGGTATAGTGGTTTAACGGTAACCCTTCGGAAGTGTTGGAAACTCCCTTAGGCTTGCAAATTCCTACGAAATAAATGATCAAAGACTATGTCTTAGATAAATTTGATTATGATATTTAAAATTTGATTTTTGGAATCAGTTTAGAGATATTATTGTGATAACTATCAAATAAATTAGATTTTATTTTATTCTGATTTAGATTAGATATTATGAGAAAAACTGTATAAATTAACAAGCTTCTATTCAATAATATAATGATGTTTTACGATAAAACCTTTGTTTTATCTTCTCTTTTATTTACTTATCATGCTTCAGCTCTATAAAACACAACATTGTATCAAAGTCTTTTGTCTTGAGGGACCTGTGAGATAAGCGAAACCAAAACAAAAACCTGATTTACAACCCAGAATTACAACAAGAATTACAACCATCTTCAAACAATGGAGATTGAATCACAACTGTCTCAAGGTGAACCACCAATTTTTGATGATGAAAGCTATCAAGTTTGGGCTGTTCGAATGAAAGCTCATCTTGATTCTATGAATGTTTGGGAAGCTATGGAGGGAGACTATGAAGTGCCTCCATTGCCAACAAATCCTACAATGACTCAAATCAAGATGAACAAAGAAAAAAAAATTCAGGAGGAGACAAAAACAAGAGTTTCAACAAGATCGACAACAACAACAACAGAAACAATGATGAGTTATATCTACCATGCCCACATTGCAAAAAAAAACAAATTACTCACAAAGAAAATGTTGGTGGAGGCCCGATATTAAATGCAAAAAATGTGGACAAATTGGACATATGGAAAATATTTGCAAGTCATAAAATAAAGAGGCAAAAGCAGTACATCAAGAGGATTAATTATTTTCACATTAAAGCTCTGCAACTCCTAAGGCAAGGAGGAGTTTCTTGAAAAAATCCCTTAAGCTTGCAGATTACTACGAAATAAATGATCAAAGACTAGGTCTTAGATAAATTTAATCATGATATTTAAAGTTTGATTTTTGAAATCAATTTAGAGATATTATTGTGATAGCTATCAAATAAATTAGATTTTATTTTATTCTGATTTAGATTAGATATTATCTGATTTTTGAATTTTAGTTAGAGAAAAACTGTATAAATTAACAAGCTTCTATTCAATAATATAACGATGTTCTACGATAATACCTTTTCTTTATCTTCTCTTTTATTTACTTATCATGCTTCAGCTCTATAAAACACAACAGGAAGCAACATTAGAGTTTTATTTGAACAACAGTCGTGTTATTTGGAAGCAAACCTTGCGGACAAGATTTTTGAAAAAGAGGGCGTTGTTGGGAAGACTAAGGAAGACAGTGCAAAATGTTATAGTCTAAGGAATAAGGATGCAACGACATCTAGCTATTACTACCTGATCTATATTGTATGTACCTCGCACAAATTATATTGTGATGCGTGGGTATATTAACCGTAGTCTATGTTTTTGTATGGAAATTTGCATTCTGATGTGTTGTATCAACTTCTTGTAAAATTGTTTCGTAGAGAGTCTCTTGTCTTGAAATATTATGTGATTTCTTTCATCCCATATTGCTGTAACCAAGGAAGAAAGTACCAACCAGAAGCATTTGCATGCAGTTTTGTTGGTCCACCTACCTGTTGAATACCAATTCTTGATGTTATTCAAACTAGTTAGATTCTCTATTATCAAACATCTATTGAGGAGTGACCTCCAGATATCTTTAGTGTAGCTACAATTGAAGAATAGATGTTCTGGATTTTTCCTCAGCTTTTTGACATGGAGAGCACTAATTGGTAAGATATAAGTAATTGGCCATTTTGTCAATATTCTTTAACTTATTCATCATTGCAATCCATAGAGTGATGGCATCTTGAGGGTTGAGATAACTTGACCATATTGCTTTAGACCAAGGTAAATTAGGAAGATCTTTGTAAGATTAGCTTCCTGCAGGAGGGATTAAAGAACTGACCATCTTTGGTGTGCTTCCAAATGTATTTGTCTTCCTCTCCACGAATATGAATTTGTAAGATTTCATTTATAAGAGAGTTGGGCATGGATGACTACATGATGGTCTCCTTATATGAGAGGGCTTTAACTACCGAGTCAGTTCATTATATTGACGTTCGAAGTAGAGTGGCTTCATTGACATTGATGAGAGGACCTACTGACAACCAATTATCATACCAAAAGCTGATAGATTTACCATCTTTTACAAAAGCAATGAAGTCATTTTTAAAATTCTCTCTCAATCTCAGAATTGCTTTAAGAGAGGATGAAGGGAGGTGCTTAACATTTATAGCCCATATGCTTCTCTTCTTGATGTAAGTGTGTGTGTATCCCCTTATACCAGAGGGATTGTTTATTAGTCATAATTCTCTGAAGTCTCTTTATGAGCAGGATAATATTCATGATTTTGAGAGACTGTATGCCAAGATCCCCTTGATTTCTAGGAATACAAACTTCATGCAACTTAATTTTGTTTTTGTAAGTCCCTTCATTGGTACCTGACCAAAAAAAGTGTTACACAATTTGTCTATAGCTTTAGCATCACAACTTGGAAATGCTATATTGGAAGCATTGATATGTTGATAGCATTTCATAACTTCTAATAGAGATACACTCGTATGAACAGTGCACCATTCATCTTCTTCTTCTTCCCCATCTGCACTCATGGTCTCAACTACTATAGCTCTTTACCTCCTTTCTCATCTTTACACACTACTATTCCTGCTTATCGTCTCAGCTATTGATTTATTTCACCTTCTTCCAAAGTCACTTCGAGAATACGTACTCTACTCCCTCCTCATTCTCTAATCTCTACTTAAAGTCACTCTTCTCCCGCTACATTACCCCACCTTACGTGTCGATACGCTACTTAATCAGCTGAACTGGCTTTTACCCGACAGGCAATAGCCACAGTTCCAGCCTTTGAGCTTAAATAGCTTTAAGCCTGACATTTTTTTTACCTCCTGCGTCCATCTCTGATAACCCTCCATTGTGCAAAACATGGACTCGGGTAGTTGGAGCCGCAAGACCTAAGAAGAAGTTAAATTGCCCACCTAAAGAAACAGTTGAGCAAAGAATTATGTCACCACCTTTGGAGATCTTCAGGGCAGAAGCTGACGGGTGGAAAAGAAAATTAATTAGCTTCTTCATTGATAAAAGAATTGCATTTCCAGTAATGAGGCTATGGGTTTTCAACAATTGGAAGCAACTTGGTTTACTTGATGTTATGGTAAATAATGAGGATGTTTTTTTGTTCAGACTCTCAAATTCATTAGAGGCAACGACAGTGCTTCAATCTGGACCACGGCATGTCCAAAACAAGCCACTTTTATTCTTCAAATTTGAAATTGCTTTTTTGATTAAAAATGATCTATAATATTTTCATCTTTTACATCATTCCCATTATTATCATATCCATCATCTACGCCATTTTTTTCTGCAGCTTCCCCTTTTTTGTTGTATATCACAAACATTACTCTCTATTATTTTCCTTTAAATTTCCCCTTTTAAAGGGGATAACTATTGCGCCAAAATAAGTTCTAAAAACTTAGGTTATCCTACTAGCAAGTATACGAGGTAATTGTAATCAAATACCTAGGTTCGTCTCTCAAGGGGATGAAAATGGTCCACTTAAATTAACTTTGAATAAAAACAAATACAATCTTAAATACTTTAACCCAATTTGCTGAGAAAAGAATTTAAATAAGATAAAATAAAAAGTAAACTAATTTAATTAGAGGCAAAGATAAGTTTGATTAATCAATGAAGTGAGGTCTTGAGAAAATAATTTCACTAATTTAATCTCCTATATATGACTAAAACAAGTTGACCAATAATTGTCTTGCTAAAATTAATAATTACGTTTTAAAATTAAATCAAATAATAAACTAGATCTAACTTTTGTATTCGACAAGTTTATTATCCAAATGAGTTATTTTAACCTAACGATAATTACCCACTTAATATATTTCTAACTCATAATGTAAGAGTCTATAATTTCTTGATCTTCGTTAATATCAAAATAATGAAAATTTTGACCAAACTATTACATCCAATAAATTTAGAAATTATAGAAAATAACAAGATAATCAAGCAGAATTTAATCATGCATAATCGATTAAATCATATCCATTAATTTTCAAGAATAAATAATTAGTCCATAATGGAATAAAAATTGCTTATCATATTCATTAAATTCAATCCCAAGTTTAATGGTAAACAAAGAAATAAATTTAATAAACAAAAAAATTAACAAATAGAATTGAAGAACTCCTTAATGGCGGTGAATGTCCCACCCAATGTATTTTCCCTCTATTTTTACCCTACTGGCTTTGCTCACACTCCCTGGCTTCTACTCACATTCCTTAGCTTTTGCTCATACTTTCTGTCTTTGCTAATTCTATTCTGCCTAAGAAATTGTTGCTTACGTTGATCTCTTCATTTTTTTTCAATAAACTGCCTATATTTATAGAGAGAGTCTAGGGTTTAATCCCATCTTTTGTTAATTGTAATCTCAATCATGAACGAATATTTGCACCTATGTGATTATGTGATTTTCTTAGTGTAATTTGCAAGTCTTGAAATTTTGCACTCAAGTGACAACTCCTTGCATTCGGGTGACATCTCTTCTCACTTGAGTGACTAATCTTCTCACTCGGGTGACATTTGGCTCAATTTCTCTCTACTCCTTTTTTTTCCTGCAATATTCACAAACAACTCTATAAAACCTGATTTCATTCAAGTTTGGATTAAAAGATAGGAAATTTTAACCAAAATTAGAATATGAAAGCTAGCAAAGTGTATAAAAATTAAACACAACAAGTTCCCCACACTAATTATGCTTGTCTCAAAGCAAAATTTAGAAAACTAAACTATACAAAGAACAAATAATAAAAACAATAATTTTCCTAAGTAATAGTCAAAGATATCGAAAATCATTTTAATAATCATAACCTGAGAACCTAAAACTCATAATACTCCATGAACAAATTATTTTCCTCATACTCTAGCCAAAAATAACAAGTTCTTCAATTCAAAGAACCATTAACAAGTGTGATAGGCACTCACTCCAGTCTCCATCCTCTCAATCATTTAAGGTAGGATATATTCACTCATCATTCATTTTATGTAAGGTAACTACTACAAGTTTGCTTACTAATCTACTCTCCACCACTCATTTCAAATACAAACATCAATATAAAGGTCTTTATTTTTTGTCCTAATGGGGTCATGCTAAGGATAGAAACAAGAAAAATCAAAAGTTAAGACCACATAACTGATAGAGCATTTAAAATAATATAGAGCAATGAAGCATAGAAGACTCAATTCCTTCCTTTCATTTGACAAGATTAGCACTCACCTTTCTTCTCTCTCTCTCTCTCTTTCTTTGTCTCTCCTCTTTCTTTCATTTTGTAGTTGTCTTGTCTTCCCTCCTTTTCTTTTCTATTTCTATTTCTTTTCTTTTCTTTCTTTGTTTCTTTTCTCTCCTTTTTCTAATTAATTTGGAATAAGGAGATAAAGTTTAAAAGAGAAAAAAATGTATAAGAGAGATACAAATTGTTACAACCTGACCCATTCCTAGCTCAATAGCCAACTATATGCAATGATTTCCCCATACTTATTCAAAAAAATTATTCCCTTAATCTAGTCATACCATTTCAAATGCTCAACTCGCCCTTATGGTAGGTATAATGAGGAGGATAAATAATCAAGGTTAAGGCTCATATTTTGGGTTTAAAGAAAGAAGGGATGTTAAGCTCAAAAGGAGCTCAACAAAGGTAAAATTATGGTGACTTTTTAAGAAAAAAGGGCTAAATCCTAATTATCTTCATCATTTCAATATTTGCATAAGATTATGTGACCTTAACTAGTATTCATAAGCAAGTTCTAGAGTTCCTTAATCATGAAAGATACTCTCAACAAAGAACACTTGATTTTGGTGTTTAATATTTCAAAGAGGCTTAAAATCTTACCAAAGAAAGTGGCATTCATCCATCATAAGAAGTTAATGTCCTAATCAAAATCCAAGTCAATTAGCCTAGGTATGTAAGTATACTTATTCACTTATATTATGAATTTCCAATCCTGATCAAGTTTACTTCATGACAATGCATCTCCGACTATTAAATAGGAAAACACACAAATTTTTTTTTAAAATAAACTACTACTCCTCCATCCCCCCACACTTAAATATCACATTGTCTCTAATATGATAAGTAAATATAAGAGGAACCTATGGTGCAGAACAATCATCAAACAAGGACAAAATTAAAACTAAGAGAAAGTAAAACTAAAAAGAAATGAAAAGAAAAAGAATAAAACTACAATACTAAGGTGGGTGTGGTGACTGTCCAAAGTGAGCATTCATATTATCCATGAAGTTCCTAATCTCTACCATGTTAGCCTCAATGTTGTGTATCATCTCATTTGCTTACCTTTTAAATGTTCTAGACTAGGTTACAAGATCTATGAATTGGTCCTAAAAGGCGTCGAATTGAGTTAGCAACGAGTGATATTATTCATAAGCAATTATAGCATTTTGATGTATTGCTTCGGGTGGTAGAGCATCATCTTCTTTTTCAGCTTCAACTTCCTCAACTCGAGCTCACTTGCTACTTGAAGCCTCCTCCTTGTAATCACCAAGAAGAACATATCGGTATCATTGCCTCTTGATAACTTTCATAGCCACCAAGGAGTGCAAGTCAAGACTCGAGTTTCCTTGAAGTAGTTATATAGGTGGTCTCCTTTCTAGTAAGTTGAGATGTTCCGTAATTTCAGTCACAAATGCTCTAACTACTAGTTTTCTTACAATTGCCTTAGGCATGTCATTTGCTTACCTTTGCTTGTATTCTTTTGCATGAAAATTTAAGCATGGGATACTTGAATTTAGTTTCTATTCAATGTCATTAGGTGGTTGGGAAGAAGAAGCCCTTGATTCTCTTATTCTTGGAGCCATAGTGATTTCCCTCTTTCTGCTTCATTTTTTTTTCCCTTCTTCAGGAAGCTAATGTGTAGTGTTGGTGTTGGTGTGAAGTGCTGCGCACTAGGGGCTTGGAGTGGTTGGGAGGCATGCTAGATTGCCGCGTTATGTGGCCACAAGGTAGTGCACACTGGAGGGATTGCACTAGCTATGTGCTGCAGATAGACAGAGTTTTAGGAGGCTGCAATGGTTGCATGCTGTGAGACGCTAAAAGGAACACTATGTGGTGGTGTGTGGCAAGACATATGGGTTGGAGCATGTAAGGCACGTTGTATGGTCGTGTGTTGTTGCACACTGGTTGGCCTATTTATTGCGAGATGGAGCCTTAGTAGTGCATCACATAGAGTAGCAGCAAGGCAATGATGTGGAGTGGTTGTGGTAAGGTGAACCGTGCTCTTAATTTGGAGCATCTTGGGGTGGTCTTATAGTTAACATGTTTATATGCTTTGTTAACTTATCCAATTGCATGAAATTTCTTGGTTTGAGTTCACTACATGAACTCCAACTCTTCTCCCTCTCACGCTCTTTTGTTAAGAATTGGCTGCCAACATTTTAAAGATTTGGTATTTCTCTTTGACGGTTTTCTCTCCCATAATTCCTCCTACTGCACTGTCTACTATACATTTTTATGTCAATCCATCATAAAAGAATTGGTTTTGCATATGAAGTGAAAAATGATGGTGTATACACCGTATTAGCAAGAGTTTGAAACATTCCCACACCTCATGGAATGGTTCTCCCTCTATCTAAGTGAAGGTAGCTATTTTTGTCCGCAACTCAGAGGTCTTTTGATGGGAATAGAATTTTCTCATTAATTGTTGTATAACTCCTCCCATGTAGTTAATGAATTGGATGGAAGGGTTTCAACCGTGTCTTTTCCTGATCTTTTAATGTGAAGCATCTTATTCTGATTTGATTTTCGTTTAATCCATCCAAAGGAAATGTCTAGAGAGTGGTATAAAATTCCTGAAAGAAATTTAAAGGATCTTCATTGCGAACTTTATAGAACGATGGTAGCATGTTATAGTGAATGCTCTTTAATTCATAGTTTATGGATATCTCTCCTACATGTATGCACAAAGTAGTCGTACCGATCACTGGCCTAGCATACTCCTTCATTACTAACTACCTTTTCACCCATCTTTTGATCACTAACCCGAACTTTAGGCTTGAGTTCCTCGAGATTGTCTTGAAAGTCTCTTTGAGGTCCTCTTATTTGATTCACGTTATCAATAAAAGGAATGAGTTCACCTCTTAAAGACCTCCTTCCTAGCATAAAAAGAAGAAGAACAATAACGAATTAAAAATATACATTGATAAAACAAATCAACGTAACAATATAACAAAAATGTATGTATGGAACGCCAAAATGATCATAATTAATTTAAGTTTAAATACTAAACACCTTCCCGGCAATGGTGCCAAAAACTTATTATGCAAAAATAATTTCTAAAAACCTAGATATCTCACTCGCAAGTATATAAGGTAATTGTAGTCGGATATCTAAGGTCATCTCTCAAGAAGATGAAATTGGTCCACTCAAATTAATTTTGAATAAAAATAAATGTAATCATAAATAGTCTATCCTAATTTGTTGAGAAAAGAATTTAAACAAAACAAAATAAAATAAAATAAAAGATAAACTAATTTAATTAGAGGCAAAGATCAGTTTGATCAATTAATGTGGTGAGTCCTTGCGAAATTAATTTCACTAATTTAATCTTCTATGTATGACTAAGGCAAGTTGATTGAATAATTATCTTGCAAAAACTAACAATTAGGTTCTAAAATCAAGTCAAATAATAAACTAGATCTAACTTTTGTATTCGACAGGTATATTATCCAAATCAATTATTTTAACCCAACCGGTAATTACCCATTAAAGTTAATATATTTTTAATTCATAACTTAAAAGTCTATAATTTCTTGATCTAATATTAAATTTCTTCTCTCGATTCTTTTTAATATCCAAATAATGCAAAAGTTAGCCAAACTATTACATCCAATAAGTTTAGAAATCAAAGAAAATAACAAGACAATCAAATAGTAATTTAATCATGCATAATCTATTAAATCAGATTCATTAATTCTTAAGAATAAATAGTTATTCCATAATGGAATAAAAATTGTCGATCATATTCATTAAATTCAATTCGATGTTTAATGATAAACAAAGAAATAAATTTAATAAATAGAAGAAATAGATTTAACAAACGAAAATGAAGAACTCTTGAATGGAAAAGAGTTGGCCGTGAATCTCCTGCCCAAACTATTCGGCCTCTGTTTTACCCTACTGAATTTACTCATGCTCCCTGGTATCTACTCACACTTCATGGCTTTTGTTCTTGCTTTCTGCCTTTGTTGTATTCTATCCTGCCCAAGAAATTGTGCTCACATCGATCTCTTCTTCTTCTTTTTCTTTGCACTCGAGTGATGACTCCTTGCACCCTGGTGACACTTGCTCTCACTCGAGTGACTCATCCTCTCACTTAGGTGACTTATGACCTAATTTTTCTCTACTCCTTCTTTCCTGTAATATTTACAAACAACTTCCTAGAACTTGATTTCATTCAAATTTGGGTTAAAAGAAAGAATTTTTAAGCAAATCAGAATATAAAACCTAGCAAAATGAATAAAAATTAGACATAATAATAACTGAATTCTTATGTATTGTCAACACTTAATCACCCAAACTTGAATCAAACTACTCTCTAATCCTTTTATAAATAATACATTCTCTTTTTGTTTAATTGGATCAACTTCACTTTCACATACAACCATAACTTCTTATTCAACTACTTCTTCATTCATAGACTGTATGATAATACACCGAGTTACATTCATAGGGGCATCATCTTTAAATCTTAATAATAATCTCAATATCAACATCATCATCATACTATTTGAAACTCAGTTAGATCAACTTCGTTTTTACTTATAACTGCAACTTCTTATCTAAATGCATTTTCATTCATAAATTATATGATATGGGATTGAGTAACATCTATATGGACATCATCTGTAGTCTTAGTAATAACCTCGACATTAGTTACTTCATCAAACCATTTGATACCAGCTTCAATATCCACATTTTGTTCTAGATGTGACAAATTAGATACATGATCAACATAGGCCTCTATCACCTCATGTTATACAATAAGGCTACATATCTCTATCATATAATCATCAGTCTTTCTCACTTTCTTTAAGCTATTTTTTGACTACTACTTGGCTTCTTATAAAAGAGCTTATTTTCTTTAAGTCCTTTAACTTCTTCTATAAGCATCATTTTAAGGTCTCAATAACAAAACCTATTGATTTTAATGCCCTAAATTTCAATCTCCACTCACATGTTACATACATAGCTAATATTCCATCTTCTTTGTACACCTACCTATAATTATGAATGTTATATTAGTATAAAGGCATTGAATAGAAGACAAGGACTTCATTAATAAGACATAAACATAAGCATTGCATATATAGGCTTTTAAAGAAGAAACATAGAGGAAAAGGAGAATAACTGATGAACAATATATTTGATTTGCAAATCAATCAAAATTAAGAAACAAAGCACTACAAATAAGAACTATGAAACAGTGAAATCTTTGCTATAAGACATCACTATATAAATAAGTTTCATCTTTCCTTATCATTAAATAAAAAGCTAACTAGTATATATTTTCAATATTTTCTTAATTTAATTATCCTATTCTAATAGTTTAGGTTCTCATCAATACCAAAAATTAAGAATATAGATTCTGTTGGGACCCGTTCCGGAGACCGGACCCCAATTGGAAAACAAAGAACGAAAGAAGCGGACGAATGCAAAACAAATGTGACAAGCGGATCGCAAAGCAAAAGAAACCGAAGCAGAAACATAAGGCAGAACTTGAAAGAACAGATCGAAGTATGAATTGAATTATCGAATAACAAAGCAAAACGAATCGAACGAAAAAATCGGATACTAATCAAATGTCGAATACAAATCGGAATCAAAACGAATGAAAGCTGAATCAAAGGCGAAGCTAATCGGATCGAGTACGAATCGCACACGAACATTCGAATCAAAATCAAACATCATAAGCAGACACGAAAACGGATCATAAAATGTGGAAACAAAATCGAAAGCGGAAACGAATCGAAGCAAACAAACGGATCAATTAGACCGAAACAAATGTCCGACATCCGGGAACAAATATCTTAGAAACTATCACGTTGGAAACCTTAGACTAATCCTATCTAAAACGGATCAAAAACAGGCGTAAATTTTTTTCTTTTTCTTATAACCATCTTGTTTCAAATTCATGCAAAACCATATAATTTCACTTTTCTTGGAAATTATCCTCAATCAAATTCTCAATGCATGACAAACTTCTTATGCATGCAAAGCCTCAATCCTTAATCATCTTCTTATACATATCATAACACAAAAATCATCTTTTACAATAACCATACAACCAATTCTATCAAAATTTCGGCAGCATAACGACTGCATTATACAAAACCCAAAACCTGCAATTGGCAAATGTACACTTCTATAATACCCAATCAAAACTCAAAATCATCGGACTCTCCCGTCCGGAATCTCAGCATATACAAATGAAATCCTATTTCTAAAAAACTTTAATAATTCTCAAACCAAATCAAAAACATCCATACTCAAATTCCTCATTCAATCCAAACACACCCAATCATATCTATATATAATCACAAGTCATATTCCATAATCAAACAAGTTTTATATCTCCAATCCATACACAAGTCCATAATTCATTTACAAATCCCATAACTCATTTCCATACACAAATTCATATACATCATGAACTAAATACTTCGTTAGCATAAATGGCATTTCAAGCCATATACAAATCAACACTAAAATCTAAGTTACTCAAAAATCTAAGTTATACAAATTACAAAAACATGCAAAAGTCGATCCGACGTCTTGACCGTCTTTCATCCGATCTCCTGTTTGAATACTTGGAGATGGGGATGAAAGGGGGGTGAGCTAGATAGCTCATGGATAATATGTTTATAAAATGAACAATAAGCAAAAACGTTTTGCAAAGCTCATTTTCCACTTTATTAAAATTTCACAATAAAGGATTTATCAAAAGCTTTTCTGAACTTTTCAACCTTTCAAAATTCATTCATAAGCAGTTTCCCAAAAACTCATGATTGAAAGATTCACTTTCTCCTTTCACAATTTCTCAAAATTTTCACAAATCATAGGCAAAGTTCAAAAACATGAATGCAACACACATAAACACAAATCAAATCACATAACATATCAAAACAGTTTGGGTCGGTCCAAAACGAAAAGTACTGCACAGGACCGCTATACATTCCCGCATAGCGGTCCTGTGCAGCCGTGAACGGAATATACTACACCTTCCCGCTTAGCAGTCCGGTGTAGCCGTGACTTATGGGAGTCTGAAATCGGAACTCCAGTGCCACTAGCGGGCAGCCGGGAGAAGGTTTTAATTAAAAAGAGACAGTGCACTGACTCACTTAAGAGACCTAACCAAACCCATATAACACATATTCATGCTTGAAAATCAAATTGCCCGAAGGCATATTTCGAAACTGAAACTTTTCATGTTATGTCATAATCGAACATCGTATCATATAGTTTCACATATCAAAAATCTTAATCACTCAAATACAAAGAATGCATAAATCTAAGTAATTTCTTCAAATCATAATTCAAACAATCTCAAATTCACGAATGCACAATCATTATCCATAATTCATGTAACAATTTCACCTTTTTGATAAAAAAACAATAACATCATCAATTAAAGGCAAATTCTCAACTTATTCAAATATTTCGAAAAAAATACGAATTCGATTAAAATTTGACTTTCTTAAATCATTTCCCAAAGGCAAGGGATTTTAATCAATCAAAATAAACATTTAAAAACTCTTTTCACTTTCCTTATTTTTCAAGAACACATAGTAGCTTATAATTAAAATTATAAACACATTACCTACCTCGAATCGATGCTAAAAGCTTGTCCCAATCATCAATTTGCCCATTTCCTCTTTTCTTCTTCCAATTGAAAATTACCTAAACCAATTTCACCCAAATTCAACATCATAAATATCATGAATACTCAAATTGAGCTTAGAAAACATTAATCCCTCATATATTCAAGCTATCTAAATCATAAATTTTTAAAATCTCCAAATCACTAAAATTGGGCATAACCCTAATTAACATCATCCAAAATTAATCCAATTAACTCAAGCAATTCCCAAAATTGATCTTAGAATTGACAAACCCACAAGATTTCCAAACTATCTACACCAAATATTTATGAAAAACCCAAAGCTTGAAAATTTTCTCTTACCTCTTTTCTCCACCATTTTCGGATTTATTGAGCTTGAAAGGAAACTTTTACTTTCTTCTATCCTTTTTCCTTTGAATCATCTCTCAAACCCTTCTAGGAAGCTTGAAAAAATGAAAACCTTAGGCTTCTTCTCTTTTTCTCCTCCATCGCCCATCCGAAGCTTCTCTCATTCTCTTCTTATTTTGTTTCTTTCTTTTCCTCAAGGTATCGTGTTTTTCTCCTCCAAAAATGACAGCCTCCTTGTTTATAGGTGGCCATGTCATTAATGAATGGATAAAGACCTAATTGCCCCTCACTCATAAGCCTAAAACCTTAAGTCATTATGTGGTCTTCCACAAATACCCTTGAACTTTATTTCAATTTATGCTTACTTTAGGACATTTTTTCGCCCTCAAATTGAAGGAATTTTGTTGGACCAATGGTGGTTGACAAATTAAATTCCTTAACGTTTTGATAATAATAAAATATATATAATTAGTTAAGGGTTTATTTCAGGTTATTTGGATTCAAATACATCAAGACTACATCCATCCTGAATTGGCAAGACATAAATCAAGGTGAAATCAAGAAGGAAATAATCCTCATCATGTTAGAGACATTAATAATGAAGATTATAGAAGATTTGATTGAATATTACCGTTGAAGCCAACATAAGTCGACTAGAACATCATAAGTCGACTTATATATGAAAATCTGTTAGGTTGAGAACAACACAAGCCGATTAGTACATCATAAGTCGACTTATACATCAAGATCCGACAAATTGAGGACAACACAAGTCGACTAATAGACTATAAGTTGACTTATCGAAGGTTACAAGTCGACTTACACTGTATAAGTCGACTTATAGAAGAGCGGAGATAAAATTTTACGAAAATCATTATGACAAGTCGACTTACACATTACGACAAGTCGACTTATGCGTCCATCAAATTGATTCTGACGAAGGCAATCAATCACAAATGGAATGGAGGATGTGTTGGGACCCGATCCGGGAACCGGATCCACCCAGAAAAGCGAAACCGGAAAATGATAGCGGAAGCAAATTGAAATCGAATACGAAAACGAACAAACATGAATCGAATCAAAGCAAAGAAACGAAAGACGAACGAATCAAAAGCGAAGCGAAATAAGAATCGAATTATTAAATGACAATCATGCGGAACAGATACGAATCGAATTCAAACTTAAAATCAAAGTATACAAATGAAGGCAAATCGAATAGCATAACAAATGTCCAACATCCGTGCATAAATTATCTTCAAGAAGCGTCGCGTTGAAAATCCTAAGACTAACCGATCCGAAATTCGGTATAATTTTTTTTCTTCTTATTCTTATTCCCTCCTTCATTTGAATCCAAACAAAACAAGTTCTTATTTTATCTTTGCTATATAACTAACTTTCTTATCGAAAATTGGGCAGCATAACGGCTGCATTTATTCTAACCCAAACCTGCAAAGTATCGAAATTACACTTCTATATTTCCAATCAAACATACAAATATCAAAATCTACCGGACCCTCCGTCCGGGATCTCAACATACACAAACGCAAACCTATATCTAGTACTTTACATATTGGAATCATCCATCTCAAATCCACAATCTTCAGAATTACAAAACATCACACTCTTTTATAAATACAATTTTATTATTCATCATAGCCATAGCCAAATCAACAATCATATTTTAATTCCATAAACAATCTCATTACACTAATTACAATCATATGCAAATGATAGCTTAAATCCCGAATTCATATCCTTCATATCCAATCACATACATAATCATATACACACATGGCATTTTAATCCATATACAGAATTAATACCAAAACCCAATTTACACAAAAATCCAAATGATACAAAATCGGACCAAACGTCTTGACATTCTTTCATCCGATCTCTTGCTCAAAACCTAGAGATGGGGATGAAAGGGGGTGAGCTACACAGCTCGTGGATAATATGTTTATAAATCAAATCATAAGCAAAAATCATTTTCTAAACTGTTTCCATTTTGCCAAAAAGTCATACAGTAGCAAAATCATCGCAAACTTATTTTCTTTCAAACTTTTCAAATCATTTCTAAAAAATTTCAATAAATTTTCGGCTGAAAATCCAAAATTGTTTATTTCTCAAGATTTTCACATTTCATGATCAAATCCGAACTTCTTAAACATTTTCAAAATATGCAATGCAGCACACTTAGAAACAAAACAAAAACACATAACGCATCAAATAGTCTGGTTCGGTCCAAAACAGAACGTGTTGCATATTCCCGCATAGCGGTCCTGTGCAGCCGTGAACAGAACGTACTACACTTTTTCGCATAGCGGTCTAGTGTAGCCATGAAGGGAGTCTGAAATCGAAGCTTCATGCCACTAGCGGGCAGCCGGGAGAAGGCTATAAAATGAACAAGTGTGCACTTGTCCCACTTATGGGACCTGACCAAACTCACATAACACAAAATTCAAAACTGAAAAATTCGGATTGCCCGAAGGCACTTTTCGAAAATCTTGCTTTTCAGAATTTCACATGGTGTCATACTAGACACTTGAACATTCACATAATCACATATCATACCAATTCATATAGCAAAACACATTCATTCTCAAATCATAAATTTAAATAACATATTAATCAAATTCACAACAATGAATGCAATAATTTCATTAAATCATAATCCAAACTTTTTCCAATTCACAAAACACATTTTTCAAATTGTCCAAATAATTCAAAACTAGTGAATTTCATAATCCTTGCTTTTTCGTAAAATCATTCCAAAACAAGGAATTTAATCTTTCGTAAATCATATTTTTGAAGCATTTATTTAAACATTAATTTATCAAATTTTGTTTCTTGAATTTTTCAAGTACACATGCTTGGCTTAAAATTCAATAAATAAACATACCACCCACCTCGAATTGATGCCAGAAACTTGTTCCTAGATCCAATTTGATCAATTCTTCTTTCTTTCTTCCAATTGAAATTGTCCTAAACCAATTTAACCAAATTCAACATTATAAATCACTTAATCCTTAAAATTGAACTTAGAAAATACTTATTCCACATATAATCAAGCTACCTAAATCATCAATTTTGAAAATCCCCAAATTCCAAAATTGGCAAAACCCCAATTCACAATTTTTCCAAATTGATCCAATTAACTAAGCAAACACCAAAATTGATCTTAGAATGGGCAAACCCATATTATTTTCCATAGTTCTAAACTATTAATTCACTAAAAACTCAAAACTTAAAAATTCCTCTTACCTCATTTCTTCTCCATTTTTTGAATTTCTTAGTTCAAGATGAAGCTCATGTAATTCTCCACCCTTTTTCCTCTTGAACTCTACTAAAAAACATGCTTGAAATCTCAAAAATTCGAAAATCCCTACCTTTCTCTCTTTTCTCCATCACCGAAGCTTCTCCACTCTTCTGTCTTCTTATCCTTCTTTTCTTTGTTAAATTTTCATGCTTCCCTTTGATAAAAACGACATCCTCCTTATTTAAATGAAGCCATGTCATTTAATGAGGGTCAATTGACCCTTTTGTCCCTCTCTTTAAGGGGACTTCCCAAAATGCCCCTACATTTACTTTAAGTCATGCTTACTTTCGGATCTGATTCGCACTATCAATTAGAAGGAATTTGTGAAAACTTCCTTCTATAGAAATGTTCCTCTATGTCTTAATTTCATAATGCCACAAAAATCATCCAATTTGGAGCATTACATCAAAAGTTATGCTCAAAACATTTCAGACTTGTCTCATGCTAGAACATTTTCCAGCACATTATTTCCATCCAGAAATTTACATTCTTAATCCCAAAATTGACATTAGATGTCTTCATAAAAATTGTAGCTTTATTTCTCTAGTTTAATTCAAAACAAGAATCACATCATTTCGATTACTAGAGCAAAAGTTATGCTCAAAATACTTTCAGATGTTCCTAATCCAAAAACAACACACTAATCCAAACTTCCATTCATAAATTTAAAGTCTTAAGGGCAAAATTGAAATTTCCTTTCTTCATATGATTTGTAGCCCCATGTCTTAGTTTTATTTTTCCTCAAGAATCACTCCAATCGGATCACCACAGATCCTGAATTTCTCAAAATACCGAACCATGTTCATAAAATGGTCCAACTCACTTTGATTAAATTAATCACCCTTAATTTAATCTAAAAAATTCACAGATTTCTCATAAAATGAAATTCATTGTCTTAGGAATCCAACGCTTCAAGAATCAAGTCAATCGGATGTCAGACGGAAAAGATATTCGCAAAAGAGTGAAATATGTTCAGAAATTTACTTTTCTTAAACAAATAGGGAAAGTCGCGATCGTGCACATGCACGACCACGATATCCACATGGACCAGCGGAGTCGCGATCGTGCGCATGCACGATCGCAACATTCTAGTGGATCCGCATAGTCGCGATCGTGCACATGCACGACCGCGACATTTGCGTGGGCTCGCGCCTTTTCTTCTTCACTGACAACCCAACTTCTAAACCCCATATCTTTTGACTCAGAACTCCAAATTTGACAAATTTTTATCATTGGAAAGATAAAAGAAAGTTCTACAACTTTCATGAAGGACCCAAAACTCAATTTTGTCTCTAAAGGGGTCAAAAATCCAATCAAAGATACTACCCCTATTCAATGAATCCCCAAACAGTGGTCAATTTTCAATCAACTCATCCACTTGAACTCTCATAAACTATAAAAATCTCCACAAAAATCAAAATAATCAAAATACAATAATTCTTTTCTCATGAATTTCTTTCAAAGCACAAATACCTTTATTTCACAATACTTGCATAAAACGAATCATTTAATTTCACTTAATATTTCTAAATTTTACTCAAAAATCAGGGTCCAACATTTCTCCCCCTCTTATAAGAATTTCGTCCTCGAAATTCATACTTGATTAAACACCAAATAACGCATCCTTACATATAATTTCTTTCTAAACGAAGATAATCAAACACATTCTTACTACTTTCTTTCCAAAAATCATAATCAATCACTGTTGGACCTCAATTTTTGAGTGAAAATAAGAAATATTCAAAAGTGGATGAGTTGATTGAAATTAAGTTGAAAATCAAGAAATAAAGAGAGAGAGAGTGAGAAAATGAAAAATTGTGAAAAGTTTGACTTTTTGGCCTTTGAAAGTTGACTTTTGATTTAGGCAAAATTTGATAAAATGATCTACATGAAACCTGTAGATTATGTTAAGAACTTTCTTTAGCCATAAAGTTTACAATTTTTCGATATCGGAAATGAAAGTTATGATCAGTCAAAGTTTAGGTGTGTTATCGGTTGACTTTTGTTATGACTAAAACTTTGACTGGAAAATTTACCTAGTTAGAGGACAATTTAGCTTTGAAGTTATTCATGAAAGTTGAAGAATTTGATTTGATCTTTATTTTGATATAAAGTATGCAATTTTTCGATCTCGGAATAATAAGTTATGATTTTTACAAGTTTATGTTATGGTTTTAGTAAGAATATTAGAGGACAGAATCTTTGACCGGAAAATGGACTCCCTTAAGAGTCGACTTGATTTTTATGTCCTTCATGGAAGTTTAAGGTGACTTTCTGATCTTCGCATCGATATAAAATAAGACATGATTGGATTTTGGAGTTGAAAGATACAAATTTTCAAGGTTGAGGTCTTTGTTTAGGTATTTATTATTTGGGTAGAACCTTTGATTAGAAATTTAATCATTTTAGAGATGAAATTGATTATAGAGTTCTACATGGAAGTTGTAGAGCTTCCTTTAAGCTTTCCATAGAGACCAAGTTTGTTAAATTTATAGTTCGGGATCAAGAGATATGATTTTTGAAAATATTCAATTTTATTAAGTGAAAAAAATATATGAAAATGACGTATCGCCGTCGCTAGGGCAACGCATCGCCCTCGCGAGGGCGAGCGTCTAGCTCGCCGTCACTAGGGCGACGCATCGCCTTCGCGAGGGCGAGGGAGCCCTCGCCCTAAATGCGCGCGCGCCTGTTCCACAATGACGTCGTTCTCTCCTTTCCGCTGCGACATAGTTTCTTGTTTCGCCTCTCCAGTACACGCGCGTTTCGACTCCACACGACGCCGTTTTGGGACTCCTCCATGAGACGTCGTTTTGATTTCTTTGTTAGCTTCTTCCTCCAATCCGACCCTTGTTCACTATTGTACTCATATCTTTTCCGTCCGACATCCGATTGAGTTGATTCTTATGGCGTTAGATTCCTAAGAAAATTATCTACATGCTCATGGAAAATTATGAATTTTTGAGATTAAATTAAGGGTGATTAATTTAATCAAAGTGAGTTGAGAAATTTTCCGAACATAGTTTAGTATTTTGGGAAATTCGGGATCTGTAGAGATCCGATTGAAGTGATTCTTGAGGTGAAAAAAATTTAAAACATGGGGCTACAAGTCATATGAAGAAAGTAAATTTCAATTTTTCCCCTAAGATTTTTAAATTATGAAATGAAGTCCGGATTAGTGTGCAGTCTTTGGGTTAGGAACATCTGAATGTATTTTGGGCATAACTTTTGCTCTGGTAACCGAAATGAGGCAATTCTTGATTTGAATTAAACTAGAGACATAAGGATACAATTGTTATGAAGACATCGAATTTCAATTTTGGGATTAAGAATCTTAATTTTTGGATGGAAATAATCGTACATGGAAAATGTGTTAGAATATGAACATGTCAGAAATGTTTTGAGCATAACTTTTGATATAGTGCTCCGAATTGGATGATTCTTATGGCATTATGAAGTTAAGACATAGAGGAACATTTGTCTAGAAGGAAATTTTGACAAATTCCTTCAAATTGATAGTGCGAATCAAACCCGCAAGTAAGCATGACTTTAAGCTTTAAATGGAGGGGCAACATGGTCATTTGACCTTCGTTAATGACATGGCTTTAAAACACATGAGGAGATGTCGTTTTAAGCATTATAAAGCCACGAAGTAGGCTGGAAAATCAGAACAAAGAAGAAGAAAATAAGAAGAAGAAAGATGGAGAAGTTTCGGCCATGGAGGAAGATGAAAGAGAAAGCTAAAATTTGATTTTTCTACTTGATTCTTAGGGATTTTGAGGTTGTACCAAGAGAGAAAAAGATGGAGGAGCACAAGAGCTTCCTTCCAAGCCAAGAAAAGTTGGATTTCAGTGAAGAATGAGGTAAGGTCTAAAATTTGATGTGTGTTTTTGATGAATTTTTGGTTTAGAATTATGGAAAAGGACATGGGTTTGTGATTTATGAAGTAAATTGTGATGTATATGCTTTAGCTTGTGTTTAATTTTGGATGAAAAATTAATTAAGGTTTAGGCTTAATTTTGTGTTAGAGGATTTTGTGAAATTTTGATGTAAAATTATAGATGAGAATATGGGTTTGTGAAATATGAAATTAATTTTGAAGAAATTATGATTTATGATATTGAATTTGTGAAAATTGGTTTAGGCCAATTTTGAAAATTGGAGTTTTTAAAAATTGGAGATTTAGATAGCTTGAGCATGTGAGGAATTAATGTTTTCTAAGCTCAATTTGAGAAATTAAGTTAAATATGATATTGAATTTGAGTGAATCGGTTTAGGTAAATTGTGGAATTTGGAGATTTTCGAAATTGATGATTTAGATAGCTTGAAAAAGTGATGAATTTGGGTTTCCTATAGTTAAGTTTGAGAATTATGTTATTTATAATGTTAAATTTGGATGATTATGGCTTAGGTTAAGTTTATTTGGAAGAAGGGAAGAAGAAAGGATCAAATTGGAGCTAGGATCAAGTTTCTGACATTAATTCGAGGTGGGTGGCATATTTATATGTTGATTTATAAGCAATATGCAATGTTTGAAAAATTAAAGAAAACAATTTTGAAAAATTAAAGAAAGCAAAATTTGGATTTTTGATAAATTATCATTTTTGTAAATGTTTGAAAAATGTTGGTTCATAGTGGACTTATGATTTCCGGATGCGTTTTGAACAAATTTGCATCATTATATATAAATGTTTTGATAATTGCTATGTTAGTTGCATTGTTAAATTGATTGAATTGTATGCCTTATGTGAAGGTAGAAAATCAAGATTTTAAAAAGGGCCTCCGGGCAATTAGAATTTCCGTTTTCGCTTATGTGTTATGTGGGTTTGGTCAGGTCCTTGTGAGTTAGTGCACTGTCTCTATTCGTTTATAGCCTTCTCCTGGCTGCCCGCTAGTGGCACGGAGCTCCGATTTCGAACTCCCTTCACGACTACACTGGACCGCTATGCGGGAAAGTGTAGTACGCTCTATTCTCACTTGCAGACATTATCGCCAGAATGTGCAAGACGCTCGCTTCGGACCAAACCAGACCATTTTGATATGTTACGTATTTTTGATTTGTTTCTGTGTGCTGCATTCATGTTTAAAATTTGAGAAATGAAAAAGTGAAATTTATTATGAAAAGTTTGAAAAATATTGAAAGGTTTGAGGAAGATGTTTGAAAGGTTGTAAAGTTTGAAAATAAGCCTTTTGGCAAAAAGTTTATGAAAATGATTTCTACTTATTTTTCAATTTATAAATGTGTTATCCACTGAGTTGTGTAGCTCACCCCCCTTTTATCCCCATCTCCAGGTTTCGTGCAGGAGATCGGATGAAAGAAAGAAAAGACCTTTGTTCGTTTTTGTTCAGAGTGTATCTTATGTATTTTGGGCTTGGAATGCCATTAAGTGTGTTGTGTAAGTCATTATAAGAATGTTTTATGAGTTCTGGACATGTGTATTTAAGAAAGTTATGGAAGAGATTTGGGTATAACGTATTCGATTTCTGGAATTGTGTCATTTATGAATGGTTAATTAGATTGATTTGTCATTTATGAATGATGGGGATTGTATATTGATTATAAATATGATGATTGTGATTTGGATATAGATAATGAGATTGTTGTGTTGACTAATTGAGAATTATGGAAGTGTTAGGTATAGACGTGTGTTTTGCTGGTGTTTGGATTCCGGACAGGAGAGTCCGATGATTATGAGCTGTGTTTGGGATTATAGAAGTATTTTTGAACACCTTGCAGGTTTTGGGTTAAGTCCAAGGCAGCCGTTATGCTGCCGAATTTTTGTTAGAAAATAATTTGGAAAAGAAGAAAAATAAGATTTAGATGCTTAAAAGATGGATCTAGCGATTTATATGATTGTTACAAAGTTCGTTATGATATGAGAGATTTATTGAGGAAAATTCCAAGAAAAAGGAAATCAGATTTGATTAATGAGCAAAGAAAAGAAAAGAAAAAAAAGAAAAAAAAATTTACACCAGATTTTGGATAGTCTAGGTATCCAACGCGATTCAGTGTATGTGTTCGGATGTCGGTTCTGCCTTTTGCTTCGCATCTGTTTGGTACTTTGATTTTGTTCGTGTCTCCTTTATTTCGATTTGTTCGATTCGGATCCGCTTTGTTAAGTGTTTGCTCCGCTTTCGTATATCCGATTCAATATATTTTCGCTTTGATATCCGATTTGCTTTCGGTTCCGCTTGCTGTTTCGCTTTGTGTTTTTGCCTTCACTTTGGTTTGTTCTTCGCTTTTCGCATTTGTTTCCATATTCGTGTTTCGTTTTTCGGTTGGTATCTGGTTTTTGGATCGGGCCCCAACATTTATGGTATCAGAGCCCAGTAATAGGATCTTAACTGGGCATATAAGATTGAGAAGAGCGTGTAAGGATAAAATCGAATTTGTGAGGATGTGCTAAGTGATCCTTTGATTTTGTTGACAAGAAGTATGACTGACTTTAGGAATGTGAAATTGATGTGCATGACTTGTCATGACTTAGTTGAAGAATTAAAGTGATTGTTTGTTTTGGGTGTTAAGAATATGATTGATTAGAAACATGTGTTTGTGGAACTTGAGATGTGAATTGCATAATGAATGGGGAGAAATTGATATAGCCTATACTTCTGTGAGATGAAAGTATGACTATTTGAAAGATGACATGATGATAAAGATTAAATGATAATTGAACCATATTAGGGTTCCTTAAGAAATGGACCATTGACTTGTGTCCATATATGAAGAAATAATGAGTTATAGATATAGTGCTTTGAGATGATATGGGTGATATGAGATACAAGAAGTGAAATATTGTGAAGAGATTGAGATACATATATGATGAGGAAAGTGGATAAGAAAAAGTAATTGATTATGATTTCTGGAAAGGAATTAGTAAGAAAGTGCTTGAGTTACTTGGAGTTTAATCAAGTATGAATTTCGAGGACAAAATTCTTTTAAGAGGGGGAGAAATGTTGGACCCCGATTTTTGAGTGAAAATAAGAAATATTCAAAAGTGTATGAGTTGATTGAAATTAAGTTGAAAATCAAGAAATAAAGAGAGAGAGTGTGAGATGATGAAAAATTGTGAAAAGTTTGACTTTTTGGCCTTTGAAAGTTGACTTTTGATTTAGGCAAAATTTGATAAAATGATCTACATGAAACTTGTAGATTATGTTAAGAACTTTCTGTAGCCATAAAGTTTGTAATTTTTCGATATCGGAAGTGAAAGTTATGATCAGTCAAAGTTTAAGTGTGTTATCGGTTGACTTTTGTTATGACTAAAGCTTTGACTGGAAAATTTACCTAGTTAGAGGATAATTTAGCTTTGAAGTTATCATGAAAGTTGAAGGATTTGATTTGATCTTTATTTTGATATAAAGTATGCAATTTTTTGATCTCGGAATAATAAGTTATGATTTTTACAAGTTTATGTTATGGTTTTAGTAAGAATATTAGAGGACAGAATCTTTGACCGGAAAATGAACTCCCTTAGGAGTCGACTTGATTTTTATGTCCTTCATGGAAGTTGAAGGTGACTTTCTGATCTTCGCATCGATATAAAATAAGACATAATTAGATTTTGGAGTTGAAAGATACAAATTTTTAAAGTTGAGGTCTTTGTTTAGGTATTTATTATTTGGGCAGAACCTTTGATTAGAAATTTAATCATTTTAGAGATGAAATTGATTATGGAGTTTTACATGGAAGTTGTAGAGCTTCCTTTAAGCTTTCCATACAGACCAAGTTTGTTAAATTTAGA
This sequence comes from Erythroxylum novogranatense, assembly GCA_029891385.1. Classification (NCBI taxonomy): domain Eukaryota; kingdom Viridiplantae; phylum Streptophyta; class Magnoliopsida; order Malpighiales; family Erythroxylaceae; genus Erythroxylum; species Erythroxylum novogranatense. Next base: position 81,430,731 of record CM057231.1, on the reverse strand, counting down.
GTTCGAGATCAAGAGATATGATTTTTTGAAATATTCAATTTTATTAAGTGAAAAAAAATATTAAAATGACGTATCGTCGTCGCTAGGGCGACGCATCGCCCTCGCGAGGGCGAGCTAGTCACTAGGGCGGTGCATCGCCTTTGCGACGGCGAGCGAGCCCTCGCCCTAAATGCGAGCGCGCCTGTTCCACAACGACGCCGTTCTCTCCTTTCCGCTGCGACGTCGTTTCTTGTTTCACCTCTTCAGTACGCGCGCGTTTCGACTCCACACGGCGCCATTTTGGGACTCCTTCATGAGACACCGTTTTGATTTCTTTGTTAGCTTCCTCCTCCAATCCGACCCTTGTTCACTATTTTGCTCATATCTTTTCCGTCCGACATTTGATTAAGTTGATTTTTACGGCGTTGGATTCCTAAGACAATTATCTACATCCTCATAGAAAATTATGAATTTTTGAGATTAAATTAAGGGTGATTAATTTAATCAAAATGAGTCGAAAAATTTTCCGAACATAGTTCAATATTTTGATAAATTCGGGATCTGTAGAGATCCGATTGAAGTGATTCTTGAGGCGAAATAAAGTTAAGACATGGGGCTACAAGTAATATGAAGAAAGTAAATTTCAAATTTTCCCCTAAGATTTTTAAATTATGAAATGAAGTCCGGATTAGTGTGCAGTCTTTGGGTTAGAAACATCTGAAAGTATTTTGGGCATAACTTTTGCTCTGGTAACCGAAATGAGGCGATTCTTGATTTGAATTAAACTAGAGACATAAGGATACAATTGTTATGAAGACATCAAATGTCAATTTTGGGATTAAGAATGTTAATTTCTGGATGGAAATAATCGTACATGGAAAATGTGTTAGAATATGAACATGTCGGAAATGTTTTAAGCATAACTTTTGATGTAGTGCTCCGAATTGGATGATTATTGTGGAATTATGAAGTTAAGACATAGAGGAACATTTGTCTAGAAGGAAGTTTTGACAAATTCTTTCAAATTGATAGTGCGAATCAAACCCGCAAATAAGCTGACTTTAAGCTTTGAATGTAGGGGCAACATGGTAATTTGACCTTCATTAATGACATGGCTTTAAAACACATGAGGAGATGTCGTTTTAAGCATTATAAAGCCACGAAGTTGGCTGAAAAATCAGAACAAAGAAGAAGAAAATAAGAAGAAGAAAGATGGAGAAGTTTCGGCCATGGAGAAAGATGAAAGAGAAAGCTAAATTTCGATTTTTCTACTTGATTCTTAGGGATTTTGAGGTTGTACCAAGAGAGAAAAAGATGGAGGAGCACAAGAGCTTCCTTCCAAGCCAAGAAAAGTCAGATTTCAGTGAAGAATGAGGTAAGCTCGAAAATTTGATGTGTGTTTTTTGATGAATTTTTGGTTTAGAATTGTGGAAAAGGACATGGGTTTGTGATTTATGAAGTAAATTGTGATGTATATGCTTTAGCTTGTGTTTAATTTTGGATGGAAAATTAATTAAGGTTTAGGCTTAATTTTGTGTTAGAGGATTTTGTGAAATTTTGATGTAAAATTATAGATGAGAATATGAGTTTGTGAAATATGAAATTAATTTTGAAGAAATTCTGATTTATGATATTGAATTTGTGAAAATTGGTTTAGGCCAATTTTGGAAATTGCGGTTTTTTAAAATTGGAGATTTAGATAGCTTGAGCATGTGAGGAATTAATGTTTTCTAAGCTCAATTTGAGAAATTAAGTTAAATATGATATTGAATTTGAGTGAATCGGTTTAGGTAAATTGTGGAATTTGGGGATTTTCGAAATTGATGATTTAGATAGCTTGAAAAAGTGATGAATTTGGGTTTCCTATAGTTAAGTTTGAGAATTATGTTATTTATAATGTTAAATTTGGATGATTATGGCTTAGGTTAAGTTTATTTGGAAGAAGGGAAGAAGAAAGGATCAAATTGGAGCTAGGATCAAGTTTCTGACATTAATTCGAGGTGGGTGGCATATTTATATGTTGATTTATAAGCAATATGCAATGTTTGAAAAATTAAAGAAAACAAATTTGAAAAATTAAAGAAAGCAAAACTTGGATTTTTGATAAATTATTGTTTTTGTAAATGTTTGAAAAATGTTGGTTCATAGTGGACTTATGATTTCCGGATGTGTTTTGAACAAATTTGCATCATTATATATAAATGTTTTGATAATTGCTATGTTAGTTGCATTATTAAATTGATTGAATTGTATGCCTTATGTGAAGGTAGACAATCAAGATTTTAAAAAGGGCCTCCGGGTAATTCGAATTTTCGTTTTCGCTTATGTGTTATGTGGGTTTGGTCAGGTCCTTGTGAGTTAGTGCACTGTCTCTATTCGTTTATAGCCTTCTCCCGGCTGCCCGCTAGTGTACGGAGTCTGATTCGGACTCCTTCACAACTACACTGGACCGCTATGCAGGAAAGTGTAGTACGTTTCGCTCACGGTACAGCAGGACCGCTATGCGGAATGTGCAAGACGCTCGCTTCGGACCAAACCAGACCATTTTGATATGTTACGTGTTTTTGATTTGTTTCTGTGTGCTGCATTCATGTTTAAAATTTGAGAAATAAAAAAGTGAAATTTATTATGAAAAGTTTGAAAAATATTGAAAGGTTTGAGGAAGATGTTTGAAAGGTCAGAAGTTTGAAAATAAGCCTTTTGGCAAAAAGTTTATGAAAATGATTTCTACTTATTTTTCAATTTATAAATGTGTTATCCACTGAGTTGTGTAGCTCACCCCCCCCTTTTATCCCCATCTCCAGGTTTCGTGCAGGAGATCGGATGAAAGAAAGAAAAGACCTTTGTTCATTTTTGTTCAGAGTGTATCTTATGTATTTTGGGCTTGGAATGCCATTAATTGTGTTGTGTAAGTCATTATAAGAATGTTTTATGAGTTCTGGACATGTGTATTTAAGAAAGTTATGGAAGAGATTTGGGTATAACGTATTCGATTTCTGGAATTGTGTCATTTATGAATGGTTAATTAGATTGATTTGTCATTTATGAATGATGGGGATTGTATATTGATTATAAATATGATGATTGTGATTTGGATATAGATAATGAGATTGTTGTGTTGACTAATTGAGAATTATGGAAGTGTTAGGTATAGACGTGTGTTTTGCTGGTGTTTGGATTCCGGACAGGAGAGTCCGATGATTATGAGTTGTGTTTGGGATTATAGAAGTGTTTTTGAACACCTTGCAGGTTTTGGGTTAGGTCCAAGGCAGCCGTTATGCTGCCGAATTTTTGTTAGAAAATAAATTGGAAAAGAAGAAAAATAAGATTTAGATGCTTAAAAGATGGATCTAGCGAATTATATGATTGTTACAAAGTTCGTTATGATATGAGAGATTTATTGAGGAAAATTCCAAGAAAAAGGAAATCAGATTTGATTAATGAGTAAAGAAAAGAAAAGAAAAAAAAGAAAAAAAATTTACACCGGATTTTGGATAGTCTAGGTATCCAACGCGATTCAGTATATGTGTTCGGATGTCGGTTCCGCCTTTTGCTTCGCATCTGTTTGGTACTTTGATTTTGTTCGTGTCTTCTTTATTTCGATTTGTTCGATTCAGATCCGCTTTGTTAAGTGTTTGCTCCGCTTTCGTATATCCGATTCGATATATTTTCGCTTTGATATCCGATTTGCTTTCGGTTCCGCTTGTTGTTTCGCTTTGTGTTTTTGCCTTCGCTTTTTTTTGTTCTTCGCTTTTCGCATTTGTTTCCATATTCGTGTTCCGTTTTTTGGTTGGGAGCCGATTCCCGGATCGGGTCCCAACAATCACTTTTTCTTATCTAATTTCCTCATCATATATGTATCTTAATCTCTTCACAATATTTCACTTCTTGTATCTCATACCACCCATATCATATCAAATCACTATATGCATAACTCATTGTTTCTTCACATATGGTTACAAGTCAATGGTCTATTTCTTAAGGAACCCTAATATGGTTCAATCATTATTTAATCTTTATCATTATGTCATCTTTTAAATAGTCATTCTTTCATCTCACAGAAGTATAGTCTATATCAATTTCTCCCAATTCATCATGAAATTCAAATCTTAAGTTCCACAAGCACATGTTTCTAATCAATCATATTCTTAACACCCAAATCAAACAATCATTTTGATGCCATCACATCATATTCACATTCTCACTAAACTTCCTCAAATCGATTCAAAAACTCGTAACGAACATATATGCCCAAGTATGATCCTAATACTGGGCTCTGATACCATCTATGTTGGGACTCGATCCGGGAACCGGATCCCAACTGGAAAAGCGGAACCGGAAAATGATAGTGGAAGCAAATTGAAATCGAATACGAAAACGAACGAACATGAATCGAATCAAAGCAAAGAAACGAAAGACGAACGAATCAAAAGCGAAGCGAAATACGAATCGAATTATTAAATGACAATCATGCGAAACAGATACGAATCGAATTCAAACTTAAAATCAAAGAATACAAATGAAGGCAAATCGAATAGCATAACAAATGTCCGACATCCGTGCATAAATTATATTAAAGAAGCGTCACGTTGAAAATCCTAAGACTAACCGATCCGAAATCCGGTATAATTTTTTTCTTTCTTATTCTTATTCCCTCCTTTATTTGAATCCAAAAAAAACAAGTTCTTATTTTATCTTTGCTATATAACCAATTTTCTTATCGAAAATTGGGCAGCATAACGGCTGCATTTATTCTAACCCAAACCTGCAAAGTATCGAAATTACACTTCTATATTCCCAATCAAACATACAAATATCAAAATCTACCGGACCCTCCGTCCGGGATCTCAGCATACACAACCGCAAACTTATATCTAGTACTTTACATATTAGAATCATCCATCTCAAATCCACAATCTTCATAATTACAAAACATCACACTCTTTTATAAATACAATTTTATAATTCACCATAGCCATAGCCAAATCAACAATCATATCTTAATTCCATAAACAATCTCATTACACTAATTATAATCATATGCAAATGATAGCTTAAATCCCGAATTCATATCCTTCATATCCAATCACATACATAATCATATACACACATGGCATTTCAAGCCATATACAGAATTAATACCAATACCCAATTTACACAAAAATCCAAACGATACAAAATCGGACCAAACGTCTTGACATTCTTTCATCCGATCTCCTGCTCAAAACCTGGAGATGGTAATGAAAGGGGGTGAGCTACAAAGCTCGTGGATAATATGTTTATAAATCAAATTATAAGCAAAAAACATTTTCTAAACAGTTTCCATTTTGGCAAAAAGTCATACAATAGCAAAATCATCGCAAACTTATTTTCTTTCAAACTTTTCAAATCATTTCTAAACAATTTAAATAAATTTTCAGCTGAAAATCCAAAATTGTTTATTTCTCAAGATTTTCACATTTCATGAACAAATCAGAACTTCTTAAACATTTTCAAAATATGCAATGCATCACACTTAGAAACAAAACAAAACAAAAATACATAACGCATCAAATGGTCTGGTTCGGTCCAAAACATAACGTACTGTACATTCCCGCATAGCGTCCTATGCAGACGTGAACAGAACGTACTATACTTTTTCGCATAGCGGTCTAGTGTAGCCATGAAGGAAGTCCGAAATCGGAGCTCCATGCCACTAGCGCGCAGCCGGGAGAAGGCTATAAAATGAACAAGTGCGCACTCGTCCCACTTATGGGACCTGACCAAACCCACATAACATATAATTCGAAACCGAAAAATTCGGATTGTTCGAAGGCACTTTTCGAAAATCTTGCTTTTCAGAATTTCACATGGTGTCATACTAGACACTTGAACATTCACATAATCACATATCATACCAATTCATATAGCAAAACACATTCATTCTCAAATCATAAATTTAAATCACATATTAATCAAATTCACAACAATGAATGCAATAATTTCATTAAATCATAATCCAAACTTTTTCCAATTCACAAAACACATTTTTCAAATTGTCCAAATAATTCGAAACTAGTGAATTTCATAATCCTTGCTTTTTCGTAAAATCATTCCAAAACAAGGAATTTAATCTTTCGTAAATCATATTTTTCAAGCATTTATTTAAACATTAATTTATCAAAATTTGTTTCTTGAATTTTTCAAGTACACATGCTTGGCTTAAAATTCAATAAATAAACATACCACCCACCTCGAATTGATGCCAAAAACTTGTTCCTAGCTCCAATTTGATCAATTCTTCTTTCTTTCTTCCAATTGAAATTGTCCTAAACCAATTTAACCAAATTCAACATTATAAATCACTTAATCCTTAAAATTGAACTTAGAAAATACTTATTCCACATATAATCAAGCTACCTAAATCATCAATTTTGAAAATCCCCAAATTCTAAAATTGGCAAAACCCCAATTCACAATTTTTCCAAATTGATCCAATTAACTAAGCAAACACCAAAATTGATCTTAGAATGGGCAAACCCATATTATTTTCCATAGTTCTAAACTATTAATTCACTAAAAACTCAAAACTTAAAAATTCCTCTTACCTCATTTCTTCTCCAATTTTTGAATTTCTTGGTTCAAGATGAAGCTCATGTAATTCTCCACCCTTTTTCCTCTTGATCTCTCCTAAAAAACATGCTTGAAATCTCAAAAATTCGAAAATCCCTACCTTTCTCTCTTTTCTCCATCACCGAAGCTTCTCCACTCTTCTCTCTTGTTATTCTTCTTTTCTTTGTTAAATTTTCATGCTTCCCTTTGATAAAAACGACAGCCTCCTTATTTAAATGAAGCCATGTCATTTAATGAGGGTCAATTGACCCTTTTGTCCCTCTCTTTAAGGGGACTTCCCAAAATGCCCCTACATTTACTTTAAGTCATGCTTACTTTTAGATCTGATTCGCACTATCAATTAGAAGGAATTTGGGAAAACTTCCTTCTAGAGAAATGTTCCTCTATGTCTTAATTTCATAATGCCACAAAAATCATCCAATTTGGAGCACTACATCAAAAGTTATGCTCAAAACATTTCAGACTTGTCTCATGCTAGAACGTTTTCCAGCACATTATTTCCATCCAAAAATTTACATTCTTAATCCCAAAATTGACATTAGATGTCTTCATAAAAATTGTAGATTTATTTCTCCAGTTTAATTCAAAACAAAAATCACATCATTTCGATTTCCAGAGCAAAAGTTATGCTCAAAATACTTTCAGATGTTCCTAATCTAAAAACTACACACTAATCCGAACTTCCATTCATAAATTTAAAGTCTTAGTTGCAAAATTGAAATTTACTTTCTTCATATGATTTGTAGCCTCATGTCTTAGTTTTATTTTTCCTCAAGAATCACTTCAATCGGATCACCACAGATCCTGAATTTCTCAAAATACCGAACCATGTTCATAAAATGGTCCAACTCACTTTGATTAAATTAATCACCCTTAATTTAATCTAAAAAATTCACAAATTTCTCATAAAATGAAATTCATTGTCTTAAGAATCCAACGCTTCAAGAATCAAATCAATCGGATGTCAGACGGAAAAGATATTCGCAAAAGAGTGAAATATGTTCAGAAATTTACTTTTTTTAAACAAATAGGGAAAGTCGCGATCATGCACGTGCACGACCGCGATATCCGCATGGACCAGCGGAGTCGCGATCGTGTGCATGCACGATCGCGACATTCTGGTGGATCCACATAGTCACGATCGTGCGCATGTACGACCGCGACATTTGCGTAGACTCGCGCCCTTTCTTCTTCACTGACAACCCAACTTCTAAACCCCATATCTTTTGACTCAGAACTCCAAATTTGACAAACTTGGTATCATTGGAAAGATAAAAGAAATTTCTACAACTTCTATGAAGGACCTAAAACTCAATTTTGTCTCTAAAGGGATCAAAAATCCAATCAAAGATACTACCCTTATTTAATGAATCCCCAAACAGTGGTCAATTTTGAAAATTTCTATCTTTCATTTCCAAAGTCCAAAAATTTCACACTTTATATCAATACAAAGATCATAAAGTCACCTACAACTTTCATGAAGGACATAAAAAAATCAATTTGACCTCTAAAGAAGTTAATTTTCCAATCAAAACTTCTGTCCTCTAATAATCATGCTAAAATCATAACAAAAACTTGTAAAAATCATAACTTATTATTCCTTGATCGAAAAATTCTATACTTTATATCAAAATAAAGATCAAATCAAACTATTGAAATTTTATTCAACACTTAAAGGCTAATTCCACCTCTAACTAGGTTAATTTCTCAGTCAAAGATTTAGCCATACTTAAGTCAACCCATAACATACCTAAACTTTGACTGACCATAACTTTCACTCCCGATATCGAAAAATTGCAAACTTTATGGTGACAGAAAGCTCTCAACATAATCTACAAGTTTCATGTAGACCATTTGCTCAAATTATGCCTGAATCAAAAGTCAACTCTTAATGGTCAAAAAGTCAAACTTTTCATATTTTTACACTTTTGCTTTTTATTTCTTGCTATTTAACTTCATTTCAATCAACTCATCCACTTGAATTCTCATAAACTATAAAAATCTCTGCAAAAATCAAAATAATCAAAATCCAATAATTCTTTTCTCATGAATTTCTTTCAAAGCACAAATACCTTTATTTCACAATACTTACATAAAACCACTCATTTAATTTCACTTAATATTTCTAAATTTTACTCAAAAATCGGGGTCCAACAGGATGTTAAGGAACGGTCATAACAATCATACAACGGCTAGAATGGCCTCCAACGTTCATTTTCTCCTAAGTATAAAGAGTGGATGATTAAGGGAGAAAACTACTGAAGTTCTACAAGAAAAAGACTCTCTTATTGCTCCAAATTTCCTCACTATTGCTCTTATCTTGTTACACAATTATATTGAGCTTTGTTCTTCAATATTTATCTTATTTCTCTTACAAATTGAGTGATTAGTGAAAGGTCACTTGTGAGGTAGGATTTGTGCTAGAAAACAAATCGGTTGTAAAGGTAGCTTGAGCCAGAAATCAAGTGGTTGTGTAAGAAGTTCATACTCAACTAAAAAGTGTGCAATAAAGTGGTTTGTAAAATCCTAAGTGGGAGCTTAGGTATGAACATGAAGATGTTGATCAAAAACTCTATAGAGGTATGATCGGCTGTCTCTTGTATTTAACTGCTTCTAGACCTGACATCATGTTTGCCACGTGTCTTTGTGCTAGATTTCAATCTTGTCCTAAGATTTCTCATTTGAGTGCTTGCAAAAAAATCTTTAGATATTTGAGTAGAACTGTTAATCATGGTTTATGGCATCCCATTTGTGAATCATTTGACTTATATGCTTTTAGTGATGTTGATCATGGTGGCTGTAGGATCGATAGAAAAAGCACTAGTGGTTTGTGTCATTTCTTAGGATCATCTTTGATATCTTGGGCTAGTAAAAAGCAAGTTAGTGTAGCTATTTCCATTGCTGAATCTGAATATGTAGCAGCTGGGAGTCCATGTGCCCAAGTTCTTTGGATTAAACATCAATTGCTTGATTATGGTATTGTGGTTAAAAATATTCCTATTTATTGTCATAATACCAGTGCAATTTGTTTGAGTAAAAATCCAATTCTGCATAGTAGAACAAAGCATATAGAAATTAGACATCATTTCATCCGTGATCATTGTTTAAAAGGTAACATTTGCTTGAAGCATGTATCTTCTAGTGATCAATTAGCTGATATTTTTACTAAACCTCTTAAGGAAGATGTGTTTGTGAATATTAAATTGAAACTAGGCATGTGTGATTTAAATTCCTTTGGTTGAATTTGTTTTTGGCTACATTCATTAATATATCAAATGGTCAAATTATGAGGCAAATGTGCAATCACATCTGAAGATTCCTTCATCATTGTAGCGCCCCCTTACCATAGAGTACCCACCGGAACGCCCGTAGGTCATTCCGGTACATATCCTACGATAAGAGACCACTACTGACAACTACCACTAAACTCCTCATGGCATCACAATCATAAAGCAGTACGAAGAAATTGACAACTTTTTAAAACCAAACTGGATTTTATTTCATTCACTCAAAATTCAGAAATTTACAAACTGTCAGTATTTTCAGTCTGCACATGTTCCAAAACACCGTACACTACGTACCATACAGTAATGTACAAAGAACAGATCTAACTATAAGTCTCCAAAGGAAAGCCCAACTGACCGACCTTTGAGCCATCGCCTCTCTCGCCAATCCACAGTACACGGCTCTACAGTCCTGAGGGAGCTATCTGTCTACACTTAAGCCTGAAAAATAGTTTGCAATTTTGGATGAGTTTGCGAACTCAATGAGAAACCATCATCGATGGTTCTCCCAATTCATGCATCACATAAGCATGATACAGTATGCATCCAGTAATCATACAATTACAATGCTAATACAATCAGAGTAATAGGCATACAAAACAGTCACGGTAAACAGAACACAGTTACAGTCGTATTACAGTATACATACAGTCAGGTACCATGTCAAATATTCAGTCCAGTATGCAATGCACATGTGACTCTTTTCCAGTTTATTACAGTATTGTGACCGAGTGCTTTAGCGATATTGATGGTCGATGAACACGTCAGGGAGAATTATCTCCTTCGAGCTCGGCTTCGCGATGTCGATGTCGATGGCGACTCGGTTCACAATTTTCCTTTTGCGGTTTATGCATCGTGCATGAATGCACATGCCCATTGAACGATCACGTAACGATATATAATTCACAAGGACCGATAATTTACGATCAATATTTTACAAGTAATCCTTGCTCGAACCAAGTAGTCCCGTAGGCGATCAATCACAAGAACCACATAGATTGAGGTAACCGCCTAGGTTACTCACCTATTACTTCGAGTTAATGCCGGAAGTTTCCCCGTCGGTCGAACGGCGCTCCACTTGGCCTCTATAAGAATCGAGAGAAGGTGCGAGTTACTAAATATTTAATTGAACTAATCTTGATGCACATGTAGGTGAAATATGCATGTTCATGAATTCCGACCCTAATCCCATTTTTCCATCATAAAATCCGTCTAAAAATTAGAAACCTATTGGCGGCGACGGTGCGCAATTAGGACCTCTATAGGTCCCCAATTAAACAAAACAGTGATTAAACAGACCTTTACCCGGACCCACGTCAATTTCCCGTGCAAAAATCCCGAATCTCTCAGAAAATGAAATTCAATATTCTATGAAGCCGATGTCTCAAGAATTAGTTCAATCGGACGTCGGACGGAAAAGTTATTCACGAAAGAAACCAAAATTCAACAATCAATATATATATATAGCCCTTATTTCCTTCTCTTTTTCCTGTTTTCCAACCGAAATTCAATCTATCATATCTCTTTCTACACATTTCAGAAAAATGAAAACTATACCTTGTTGGAAAGATAATGAAACCCTCTACAAGTTTTATACAGACCCCATCAAGCAATTTTACCCATAAGGGTGTCAAAAATTCAGTCAAAGCCACTGCCTACTCAAAACCTATCAAAACAGTGCAGTACATTGCAAATTCATTAAATTTCTAATTATTCAGTCAACAATTACACAATAAATAAGGAAGTAAGATCACAATGTTATATACAACTTTCATGAACAACCTAAAATCAGATTCACTTGCTAACTATGTCAAACAATTCACCAAAACATCAGCCCTCAAAATTTTCCCAATCTGAATAGCACATTTCACAACAGTATATCTCTTAGCACAAATGTCACCAAATTCACAACCTTATATCCCTGAAAAGATAAGATCTCAAACTTGAATTTTCATGAAGAACTCAACATTAAATTCGATCTCTAATAATTTCAAAACTGTTATGCAAGTTTCTGCCATGATCAGCAATTCACAACCTAATGCAGGTTCAGTTTTTGCAAATTCATTTCTCTCAAATCTGACAACCAAAAATTACATGTCATATATCATTCTCAAGATAATTTCTTCCTCTACAACTTTGAAGAAAATAATCCACACCAATTCAGTTCACATAAATTACTAAAATTGCTCCAAATCATAATGGGCGCCAAATTTGACATTCCAGCTAGGTTTCATTCAATGCATGAAAACAGCCAACAATCATCAGTCCATAACTCCTAATATACATATCTAAAAATTGTAAAATCAGTGGAATTGGAAAGCTAACTTAATAGGTTTCAACTTTCATTTAGTCCATTTATCCTAATTCCTTCTCAAGTAATTTATAAAAATTAGCAAAACTATAGGGTATGATTTCGGGTACTGTTCATTCCAGTCAATAGTAGTAACCTTCCATGCAAAAATTCACCATCTTAAAGCTAATATTGGACAACACCTATTTCACACAAAAATGTAGCTAACATCCCAAAGTTTAAGTGGCCACAAACCTTACCTCATTTGCATTCCTACAAAATGAGTTATGCTCACAATAGTACAATTGGTTAAAACCCTAAATTTCCAGCTTTGGTTCAACCTTAGTTTCTATCATTTCCAATGCCATTAACGCCTCGGTAAACATCCAAATGAACACAAAATTAGGTCTGACCACATTCATACATGTACTAGAGCTAATACTTCAAAATTTGCAGCACTCAATTCTTCATGTCTAATTACCATCAATCATTAAGATTCAATCACAAATCAATTTAAAACCATTTATTCCTACTACTGTATCAATTCTTACATCAACCTAACCCTATACCCATCATTTCAAACAATAATATATATCAATTTAATGCATCCATAAGCATAATAAATGCACCAAACCTCCCATTCAATGTTTCTACCTACCATGTTTCATAAATTCATACTTAAAACATCATTTAAAACTTAATGAAAGAACTTACCTAATTAGCTTCCAACCTTGAATTCTTTTCAATTCTTTCCTAACAATTGTTAACCCCTTCTTCTAACCTCATGCAAGAGAGTGGTCTTCATGGTAGGCAAGCAAGTAAGTTAAGTGTATGAAGAAAGTTAAGGAAGGTTTGATAAGAGAAGAGAGAAGAAGAAAATCGATGAAAGAGGAGAATGACTTGAAGCTAGTTGAGGATGAATGCATAAACCTCTCCACTTTTGCTCTTTTTATTCACTTTTCAATGCAAAACCAATAGGAACAACTTGGAGCATTAAATGATGGCATTTGGTGGCAAAATGTGATTTGTTCAAAAGTTTAAAGAAAAGTAAAACCTAACCCAATCAACTCAAATGACCCTAATTTCAACCCCAAAATAATATACCCAATAAGACAGTGCCATTGGGTAGCAATTTTTTCTACCGAAAATCGATCGGTTCGTCAATTGACGATTTTTTCAGTCCGGGAATTTTCTGCGGAAAAATCCAGAAAAATTTCTAAAAATCCCTTAAAATAGAAAACAATTTATGGCGCACTCCGAATAATTTTCTAAACCCAAAAATCACGCTAATCCCAATAAAATTATCTTAGGCACGTAAACCAGGAATGTCATGTATGCATGTACAGTAAATTCTTGTGCACAATTGTGACTATGTAGCAATCCTATTATGCATGAGCAGTCCCATGAAATCCCAATCTAGCACATCCTAGGCCAATTTACTATTCTACCCTTCTAATTGAGGGTGGGATGTTACAATTCCTCCTCACAATAAAAATTTAAATCGTGAAATTCTTACGATTAATGAGCAGGTGAGGATCTTCTCCTCATATGCTCCTCGGTCTCCCGGTAGCCTCCTCGGTCGAATGGTTCCTCTGAGAACTTTCACTAGTGGAATACTCTTGTTCCTCAATTGCTTCACTGTGACCCGACAATCATATCGGCTCCTCTATGCTTTCAGTTACTAGAGACCTCGATCTCTGAGCGGGTACCACATGTGGGATCGGACCGATATCTACGGAGCATACTCACATGGAAGGCGTCCATGGCCGAGACATCTCACTCGGTAAAGCTAGCTTTGTAGGCCAAAGGTCCTATCCTCCGGTGATCTCATATGGACCAATGTACCTAGGGCTTAACACCCTTTTTCCAAATCTCGGTACACCACGCATGCGGTGACACCGTAAGAACACTCTGTCGCCCACATTGTACTCAATGTCCCTCCTATGCTGATCCACAAAGCTCTTCTATCTGTCTTGAGCCGCTTTAATTCGGCTCCGAATCAATTTCACCTTATCCACAGTGTCCTGAATCAACTCTGGACCCTCAATCATCCTGACACCCTCTTCATCCCAATACAACGGTGATCTACATGGTCGTCCATACAATGCCTCATAAGGTGCCATCCCGATACTACTGTGATAATGGTTGTTATATGCAAACTCAATCAGAGCTATATACTGATCCCATGCTCCTCTAAACTCCAATACACAAGCCCGAAGCATATCCTCCACAGTCTTAATCATCCTCTCACTCTGCCCATCAGTCTGAGGATGAAATGCTGTACTGAAATTCAGCCTAGTACTCATAGTAGACTGCAAACTCAGCCAAAATCTCGAAGTAAATCTGGGATCTCTGTCTGAGACTATTGACACTGGGACCCCATGCAGTCTCACTATCTAAGCTACATACTTCTGGGCCAACTGATCCATAGTATTGTTCTCCCTCACTGGCAGGAAATGGGCCGATTTAGTCCACCGGTCCACTATGACCCAGATAGCATCATGCTGCCTTGGAGTCTTGGGCAATCCCATAATAAAATCCATATTAATTCGTTCCCATTTCTACTCGGGAATAGGCAACGAATGAAGCTTTCCTATTGGAGCTTGGTGCTCAGCCTTAACCTGCTGGCACGTTATACATCTCGAAACATACTCCGCTACCTTCTTTTTCATGCCAGGCCACCAGAAATGTTGCTTAAGAGTGTTATACATCTTGGTAGTACCAGGATGCATAGCATATGTGGCCATATGAGCCTCCTCCAATATCTCTCGCCTCAAGTCATCCAAATCAGGCACACAAAGCCTCTGTCTCAACCACAAAGTCTCATCTCTCAAGTCAAACTCAGAACTCGAATCAACTTTTACTTTCTCAATCAGTCTCACCATAACAGGATCCTTGTCCTGAACTCTCCTGATCCTGTCCAGTAGCATCGGTCTCAGTTTCAAAGTAGCCAATAAGACTCCATCCTGCTCCAGATTCAACTGTATATTCAAGGCTCTCAACTGGATCAAATTAGGCAACCTCATTATGCGCATCATCGAAATTTGTACTCGTATGCGACCTCCGACTCGAGCATCCGCCACTACATTGGCTTTCCTGGGTGATATTCAATAGTGCAATCATAGTCCTTGATAACTCAAGCCATCTCCTCATCTCAAATTCAACTCTCTACGGCTCGGTAAATATCTCGACTCTTATGATCAGTAAAGATCTGGAATGTCTCACCATACAGATAATGTCTCCAAATCTTGAGGGCAAAAACCACTGCAGGTAATTCCAAATCATGCACTGGATAGTTTACCTCATGAGCTCTCAACTGTCTCGAAGCATATGCAATCACTCTCCCATGCTGCATCAGAACACACCCCAATCTCTGATGCGATGCATCACTGTAAACCTCAAATCCTCCTGTCCCGGATGGAATAGCTAACACCGGTGCAGTAGTCAACCAATGTTTGAGCTCCTTAAAGCTCTTCTGACACTCCTCAGTCCATCGAAATGGTACATTTTTCCTCAAAAGCTTTGTCAGAGGGGCTGAGATCAGTGAGAACCCCTCGACAAACCTCCGGTAATACCCGGCCAATCCTAGAAAACTCCGAATCTCTGGCACATTCCGTGGAGCTTCCCACTGCAATACTACCTGAATCTTACTAGGATCAACCTGTATACCCTCTCCATTCACTATGTGCCCCAAAAAGATCACCTGATTCAGCCAAAATTCACACTTACTGAATTTGGCATACGGTATCTCTCTCATAGTCCGTAAGATAATCCTCGAGTGTTGACATGATCTGTCTAGTCCTCGAGTACACCAAAATGTCATCAATGAATACAATAACGAACTGATCCAGGTAGGGTTGAAATACCTTATTCATCAAGGCCATGAAGGCTGCCGGGGCATTAGTCAACCCAAACGGCATCACTAGGAACTCGAAATGCCTATACCTGCTCCTGAATGCACTCTTAGGCACATCAGCCTTTGCTATCTTCAGCTGATAGTACCCTGATCTCAAATCCAGTTTAGTGAATACCTGAGCTCCCTGTAGCTGATCAAATAGATCATCGATCCTAGGCAGTGGATACTTATTCTTCACTGTCACCCGATTCAACTGCCTGTAATCTATGCACAGTCTCAAAGTTCCATCCTTTTTCTTCACAAATAACACTGGAGCTCCCCACGGTGAGACACTAGGCCTGATGAAACCCTTCTCCAATAACTCCTGCAACTGAGCCTTAAGCTCCCTCAGTTCCACAGGTGCCATCCTATATGGAGGTATAGATATAGGAGCAGTACCTGGAACGAGGTCAATGGTGAGCTCTGTCTCTCGATCCGGCGGTAAACCCGGTAACTCATCAGGAAACACATCTGGAAATTCCCTAACCACGGGAATATCCTGAAGCCTCTGCTCAATTCTAGTGTTAACCACATGAGCCAGATATGCCTCACAGCCTCCCTGCATCAACCTCAGGGCACTCAGAAAAGAGATCATCCGAGCTGGCACTGCCTGGCTAACTCCTCTGAACACTACTCTAGGCTGACCAGGAGACTTTAATACAACCTCCTTGGTGTAGCAGTCCATGATAGCCCTGCGGGCAGTAAGCCAGTCCATCCCCAGAATCACATCAATCTCTCTTAGAGGCAACACTATAAGGTATGCCCTCAACACTGCTTGATCAATCTGGATCGAGCATCCCCTGCAGACCTCTCCCAATGCAGTAGTAGTACCTAGAGGTGTACTCACCTCTAGCCCATACTGTAACAACTCCCTATCCCCATGCAATCTACATGCCATATGAGGTGCTGATAAAGAATGTGTGGATCCGGGATCCAGTAAGCAAATGCCTCAATATCGAAATGAGAAGCATACCATTTACAACATCGGGGAATCTGGGCCTCTGTCTCATCATGGCATAGACTCGGCTGGGGGCGTGGTGGTGCCCGACCCTCGGTCCTCACAAAGATCCTCGGCTCACCTCGGCCTCTACCTCGGCCCTCTTTGGATCCACCCACTCTACTCTGCTGCAGTGAGTGGAACTCCCAGGCTCGTCCCACTACCAAGTGATGAACTCCAGTGTAGCTGGGCAATCCGAACACAGTGCTCCGTCGAACCGCATCTCAAGCCGGCTCAGGTAAGCCACCAACACTCCCAGCTGTGTCTCCTCTCACAATCTGAGCACCTTTGGAGGGTGCGCCTGAACCTCTGCCCTTACTCTGCCGTCTGTCAGAATCTCCCCTGTGCCCATAAACAGACTGTCTCGAACCTCCAGGAGACTGAAAGTCCTGCTTACAGGCTTACTAAAGCTCTGCCAGAGCTGCCTGATCATCACTTGGCCGCTTACCGGGACCCAATCTCGGCTGTCATTGCCTCAGCAAATGCTCCACTCTCACAAAGGCTCTCAACTCAATAAAGGTACCCATGTCGGGCCGAGCTAACAGGGGTATGAATCTCGGTATTGAGGCCGTTCTCGAACCTCGGCACTTATCGGCCTCGGTCGGGATCATAGCGGTGGCATAGTCCATCGACTCATTGAACCTCATCTCATACTCATCACCGACATCCTACCTTGCTTCACTCTAGAAACTCCTGCATCTTCATGTCAAGATAGTCCTTGGGCATGTAGTTGTCCTGAAGGCCTAAAAATTAGCCCGTGACGATAAGCAAGGCACGGTGGTGCTTGCTGCACGATCTTCCACCACTTGTATCTTGGGCCTGCGAAGTGACACCTCATGTCGAACCTCTCATCGAGTTCGCGATCCATCTGATCGAAGACTCTTTCCGTCCTCTCCACCCACCCCTCGGCCTCGGTGAGAGTGCATCGCCATAAAATCGACACCCCCCTTGCGCGAAGTCAAACCTCTGTCCGTCTCACGGGAACTCGAGGAGGCAATTCCTCGATCTGAGGCATAGAAGACTCTCTACTTGCTCCCATCGATCCTTGGTGGTGGTACTCAACTGATCACGTGTCTGAAGACCTAGAACAAAACAAAATTATGATCGGTTTACTGCGGTTCATCACATTCAAACCTACATATTTGACTATTCCCAAAGATGCCAAACCATGCTCGATACCACCTAATGTAGCGCCCCCACACCGCCAAGTACCCACCGGGCGCCTGGGTCATTCCGGTACATATCTACGATAAGAGACCACTAAACGACAACTACCACTAAACTCCTCATGGCATCACAATCATAAGCGATGCGAAAAAATTGACAACTTTTAAAACCAAACTAGATTTTATTTCATTCACTCAAAATTCAGAAATTTACAAGCGTCGATATTTTCGATCGCACATGTTCCAAAACACCGTACACTCGTACCATACGATAATGTACAAAAACGATCTAACTATAAGTCTCCAAAAAAAGCCCAACCGACCGACCTTTGAGCCATCGCCTCTCTTGCCAATCCACGATACTGCGGCTCTACGATACGAGGAGCTATCTGTCTACACTTAAGCACGAAAAATAGTTTGCAATTTTGGATGAGTTTGCGAACTCAATGAGAAACCATCATCGATGGTTCTCCCAATTCATGCATCACATAAGCATGATACAGTATGCATCCAGTAATCAAACAATTACAATGCTAATACAATCGAGTAATAGGCATACAACACGATCACGGTAAGCGAGAACACGATTCTGATCGTATTACGGTATACATACGATCGGTACCATGTCAAATATTGATCCGATATGCAATGCACATGACTCTTTTCGATTTATTACGATATTGTGACCGAGTGCTTTAGCGATATTCGATGGTCGATGAAGCGCGTCTAGGAGAATTATCTCCTTCCGAGCTCGGCTTCGCGATGTCGATATCGATGGTGACCGGTTCACAATTTTCCTTTTTGCAGTTTATGCATCTGTGCATGAATGCACATGCCCATTTGAACAGTCATGTAATAGTATATAATTCACAAGGACCAGTAATTTACAGTCAATATTTCACAAGTAATCACTGTTCAAACCAAGTAGTCCCGTAGGCGCGATTGATCACGATAACCACATAGATTGAGGTAACCACCTAGGTTACTCACCTATTACTTCCGAGCTAATTCCAGAAAGTTTCCGCCCCGTCGATCGAACGACGCTCCACTTGGGCCTCTATAAGAATCAGAGAAGGTACGAGTTACTAAATATTTAATTCGAACTAGTACTGATGCACATGTAGGTGAAATATGCATGTTCATGAATTCCCGGCCCTAATCCCATTTTTTTCCATCATAAAAATCTGTCTAAAAATTAGAAACCTATTGGCGCTGACGGTGCACAATTCGGACCTCTATAGGTCCCCAATTAAACAAAACAGTTATTAAACAGACCTTTACCCGGACCCACGTCAATTTCCCGTGCAAAAATCCCGAATCTCTCAGAAAATGAAATTCAATATTCTATGAAGCCGATGCCTCAAGAATCAGGTCAATCGGACGTCGGACGGAAAAGTTATTCACGAAAGAAACCAAAATTCAACAATCAATATATATATATAGCCCTTATTTCCTTCTCTTTTTCCTGTTTTCCAACCGAAATTCAATCTATCATATCTCTTTCTACACATTTCAGAAAAATGAAAACTATACCTTGTTGGAAAGATAATGAAACCCTCTACAAGTTTCATACAGACCCCATCAAGCAATTTTACCCATAAGGGTGTCAAAAATTTAGTCAAAGCCACTGCCTACTCAAAACCTATCAAAACAGTGCAGTACATTGCAAATTCATTAACTTTCTAATTCTTCAGTAAACAATTACACACTAAATAAGGAAGTAAGATCACAATGTTATCTACAACTTTGATGAACAACCCAAAATCAGATTCACTTGCTAACTATGTCAAACAATTCACCAAACATCAGCCCTCAAAATTTTCCCAATCTGAACAGCACATTTCACAACAGTATATCTCTTAGTAAAAATGTCACCAAATTCACAACCTTATATCCCTGAAAAGATAAGATCTCAAACTTCAATTTTCATGAAGAACTCAACATCCAATTCGATTTCTAATAATTTCAAAACTGTTATGCAAGTTTCTGCCATGATCAGCAATTCACAACCTAATGCAGGTTTAGTATTTGCAAATTCATTTCTCTCAAATCTGACAACCAAAAATTACATGTCATATACCATT
Organism: Erythroxylum novogranatense; assembly: GCA_029891385.1. Classification (NCBI taxonomy): domain Eukaryota; kingdom Viridiplantae; phylum Streptophyta; class Magnoliopsida; order Malpighiales; family Erythroxylaceae; genus Erythroxylum; species Erythroxylum novogranatense. The sequence continues at coordinate 81,410,424 of CM057231.1, read as the reverse complement.
CTCAAGATAATTTCTTCCTCTACAACTTTGCAGAAAATCACCCATACCAATTCAGTTCACATAAATTACTAAAATTGCTCCAAATCATAATGTGCACCAAATTTGACATTCCAGCTAGGTTTCATTCAATGCATGAAAACAGCCAACAATCATCAGTCCATAACTCCTAATATACATATCTAAAAATTGTAAAATCAGTGGAATTGGAAAGCTAACTTAATAGGTTTCAACTTTCATTTAGTCCATTTATCCTAATTCCTTCTCAAGTAATTTATAAAATTAGCAAAACTATAGGGTATGATTTGGTCTTTGTTCATTCCAGTCAATAGCAGTAACTTTCCATGCAAAATTCACCATCTTAAAGCTAATATTGGACAACACCTATTTCACAAAAATGTAGCTAACATCCCAAAGTTTAAGTGGCCACAAACCTTACCTCATTTGCATTCCTACACAATGAGTTATGCTCACAACAGTACAATTGGTTAAAACCCTAAATTTCCAGCTTTGGTTCAACCTTAGTTTCTATCATTTCCAATGCCATTAACGCCTCGTTAAACATCCAAATGAACACAAAATTAGGTCTGACCACATTCATACATGTACTAGAGCTAATACTTCAAAATTTGCAGCACTCAATTCTTCATGTCTAATTACCATCAATCATTAAGATTCAATCACAAATCAATTTAAAACCATTTATTCCTTCTACTGTATCAATTCTTATATCAACCTAACCTTATACCCATCATTTCAAACAATAATATACATCAATTTAATGCATCCATAAGCATAATAAATACACCAAACCTCCCATTCAATGTTTCTACCTACCATGTTTCATAAATTCATACTTAAAACATCATTTAAAACTTAATGAAAGAACTTACCTAATTAGCTTCCAACCTTGAATTCTTTTCAATTCTTTCCTAACAATTGTTAACCCCTTCTTCTAACCTCATGCAAGAGAGTGGTCTTCATGGTAGGCAAGCAAGTAAGTTAAGTGTATAAAGAAAGTTAAGGAAGGTTTGATAAGAGAAGAGAGAAGAAGAAAATCGATGAAGGAGGAGAATGACTTGAAGCTAGTTGAGGATGAATGCATAAACCTCTCCACTTTTGCTCTTTTTATTCACTTTTCAATGCAAAACCGATAGGAACAACTTGGAGCATTAAATGATGGCATTTGGTGGCAAAATGTGATTTGTTCAAAAGTTTAAAGAAAAGTCAAAGTATTAATTCTTTAATCCAGATCAAAACCTAACCCAATCAACTCAAATGACCCTAATTTCAATCCCAAAATAATATACCCAATAAGACAGTGCCATTGGGTAGCAATTTTTGCTACCAAAAATCAACAGGTTAAGCTATTGGCGATTTTTCGATCAAAATTTTCTCGAAAAATTCAAAAAAATTCCTAAAATTCCCTTAAAATAGAAAACAATTTATGGCGCACTCTGAATAATTTTTCAAACCCAAAAATCAAGCTAATCCCAATAAAATTGTCTTAGGCACGTAAACCGGAAATGTCATGTATGCATGTACAGTAAATTCTTGTGCACAATTGTGACTATGTAGCAATCCTATTATGCATGAGCAGTCCCATGAAATCCCAATCTTGCACATCCTAGGCCAATTTACTATTTTACCCTTCTAATTGAGGGTGGGATGTTACAATCATGATTTACACTTGGGCTGAAATGTGATTGATTTGGAGTTTTGACATATTCTAGTCGACTAATGGGTGTCTAAGTCGACTAATTGGTAAGAAGTCGACTTATGAGGGTCAATAAGTCGACCTATGATATACGCAATACTATGGACTGAAGAAATTTTAAGGATAAGTCGACCTATAAAGTTCGACAAGTCGACTTATGAAGGTCGATAAGTCGACTTATGGAGGTAAACAAGTCGACTTACGGTTACACGGGTTCCTTAAAACCTATTCTCCCTTTCATTCTCCGAAAACCTATTCTTTCCAAACCTCTGAAATTTATCTTCTCCAAGTTGACTTATTTCTTCCCATCTCTTTAGATCTTCTTTACCCATCATCCTTCGACCTTCATTATCACAAAACCCATTCATTATCTCTTCACATCAACCTCCTTTTCCGAAAACCCCTTTCTCTTACCTACAAACCCTAATTTTCGTTTTTCCTCTAAATCTCTCCAAAACTCATGGCTCCACGCAAATCGAAAGGAAAAGACAAAGAACCCACTCCATCACAAGGTCCCTGTGTTCACTTTGGACCACGAGTTCGTGGGTCTTCTTCGAGGGGAGATGCCGCTAGGGAGGATGAAGTGTAACACCCCACTCTCACGTGACCCGAACCCGATATCATTGGTGCTATCTGAGTCCGTGCCCCGCGAGGGTGGCGTACTACATCAGTCAGTAAAACTCGGCATATAATTTTTTTTTGAAATACATTCCACGTTAAAAGGAAGCAGTTTCAGTTCTTACACACTCATGTGAAACAAGCGATAAGATAGTAAATCTTTGCAGTTATAGGTATTACTATCATTTAGCAATACTTTACAAGAACCATGAAATACAAATGCAAATTAGTTTACAACGATTGCGGAATACAATTATGAGACACTAATGCAGACGTGAACTGATCACGACCTCTATCATTCACTTGCCTACAGTAGACACACTCCCATGTCGAACGGGGTACTCTTCAAAGCCTGAAAAAATAGATGCAAAATTTTGATGAGCTTTTGCGAACTCAGTGAGGGACCTGAAGTGAATCACACGTTAATACAACACTTAGAAAACGATTTTAGAATGCACGAGAAGGGGGGGGTTGAATTGTGTATTCTCCTTTTTATAAATCTTTTCAGAACTATTTGTTAGAAATAAAATTCTTTACAGAATTTTTATAGATTCTGATTAATCAAACTTTTCAATACTATGTATATAAAAAGTAAGTAATGATAAAATTTTAAACTAAAATAGAGATAGAAAGTAAGAGTGGTAGACACGAAGATTTATCCCGGTTCACCCCAAACCGTGGGCTACGTCCAGTCCTCAGAGTTTCTTCTGAGATTTCACTATCTCTTCAATCGTTACAAGTATTCTTTCCTCGAGCCTCTTGAGTCTCTGACGAAGATTCTTTCACACTTAGCCTCTACAATTTGCTATCTGTATAACTTTTCTTCTCGAAAAATATTTGAACACTTATTACGGAAAAATAGCACTAAGCTAAATCACTTTTTCACGTAGTAATTTTTCTCGCTATTTTGTGTAAGTATCTGTACGTAAGTAACTTTTTGTAACTCTTTGTGTATATCACTTTTTTGTAACATTGCAATCTTCGACTTCGACTTGTATTTATAGCTTCGTCTCTAACTGCTTCTTGATTCTTGAATCTTGAAAAGAAACGGTTAATCAGTTGAGTTACATGGCGACTCGAACCCGACTCTTGCGTCTGCTTCTTTTTTGCATCTGCGTCTGCTTTTGCATTTGCGTCTGCGTCTGCGTCTGCTTTGCATCTGCGTCTGCGTCTGCGTCTGCGTCTGCGTCTGCTTTTGCGTTTTTCCCGTGTCTTTCATCGTCTGTGTCGTCTTCGCCTCGTGTTGACTTTAAGCTGTTTCAACCTAAATACGTGTCTTAATTAAATGCGTAATGCGTCGTGTCCGACTTGATTATTTCAACTTCGCTCGTATGCGAGTTAAATCGTGTCCGACTTAAATGCATTTTGTTTTCTTTGTATTTGATCTCTTTTGTTATACATCAAAATCATATTTATGTAAAGTCATTTTGACTTAATAATCTCCCCTTTTGAGTATAACAAATTACATCTGAAAAAGAAAAACAAAATTCTGAATGTTGCAAGAGTAAAACAAAACTTATCTTCTTCCTTTCTTAAATCTGCTTTGTGGTCACACCTTCTTTGTCTGAACATCCTCTCCTCTTACATTCATTTTCTTCTTTCCTGCTCTCCCCTATTTGTTATAATCAAAAATGATTAATGATTACGGCACTTGATGAGTTCTGCTATCATCTTTTTCAGATCATTCACCATCTCCTTCATGTCGTTGAGTTCACCACGTAATCTGCTAACTTCATCTGGTGGATCATCCGATGAGGAGGCTTGATCAACATCTGTTGATGGAGGAGTGAAGGGAATTGAAGTAGTGTAAGCATCAGAGGATGGAATGTAGTCTTCATTGATCTCAAAGGTAGGTGGACAAATGAACGTTTCAGCTTCAGGAAGATTTAAGTCAAAAGGAACAGGCAGCATCAGCAACTGTCTTCCTTGCAAGGGTAATGCTTGTGTTTGTATAGACAGTGTATTAGACAAAGGGATAATACGTAGAACTGTCTGAACAAGGAACTCAATAAATGTTCATGTTCTTATTCTTCCCCCTACTGGACAGTCTTCCTTCTTATTAGTATAACTGCAGCTCGCTTTTTCTGGATCTTGTTCAGAAGCGCATGCCTCATCAATTCTTCGCACTTCTTCTGCAATTTGATCTGCGGACAGATCATCACTGGCATCATCTTCAGGAAATAGTTTTGACTTCCCCCTAGTCAAATTCAGTGGATATCTTGGTTGTATATCTGGTGCAACCATTATCTTTGTGTTTTCTGTGATTGGGAAAATAGTACACGGTGGGCAGGGATGTTTTGAAGGATATGGCATAGTAGCAGCAAACCTCAAAGTATCGTAGAAGATCTTTTCGTCTTCTTTGAGTAACTGCCATGTGTTACTATTAATCTCCATAGGTCGTACCATAGCCACTATCTTCTTCATTTGGTTGAACACCGATTGCAATAGCAGATCCTTTGTCTCAGTAACTACTTCCACCATTTTGATCTTGACTTCATTTCCTCAAAACTTATGATAGTTGTATACCATCGGACACGGTTTATCGACATCCGAATCGTCTTCGCTATTGCCTCTTGATGTGCTTGATGGAGTCACTGAGCCGGGACTTTCCTCTCTTGGCTCCTCTGTTGAGCAATAGGTGTTTCTGAACAGTGCTTTCCTCCTTTGGTTCCTCTGTTGAACAATAGGGGTTTCTGAGCTATATCTTCGCTTTCGGTTTACATTTCTTCTTGAACAACATCAATAGTTTCTTTTTGTTGACTAACTTCCTCAGCAGTTGAAGTGGTCTTCTTTCGACTAACCTTCTTAGTCTTTGCCTCTGCTTGATCGGTCTTCTGATTTCTTTCTTTGGAGATTTTCCTCTCTTAGATTTTGATTTTCTCTTCCTCTCAGTCTCTTTTGTTTTTCTGGCCGTATCTTCTTCCAGAATAGAGACTAAGGATCTTGTGGCTCTGGGTGCACAAAATTGAGAGGTTTCTTCTCGACTCTGTTCTCTAATCTTTTCTTCTTGTTGCCTCAGAGTCCTAATCCTTGGTGATCTCTTTGTTTTCTTCACAACTTCGCTCAAAAGACTTTCTCCTCGTCTTTTTGGCGCACTTTGTTCATCCTCTGGGATTGGCTTTCTTGAGATGAGGACTACTTTGTTTCATGAGAGGTCTTCCTAACACTCTCCTTAGTTCATCCGAGCGTCTGGTACTCATTGGGATTGAGAACTTGAAGCGAGAGTCTTCTTCAATACGCTCCCCTCGGTTCTTGACTTCCTTGAAGAGTCGGCTTGGTCTTTGTCTCGTGCTCGAGACCCATTCGCCGTATTGTGTGTGCATCGATCTTGCTCTTCACGAGAACAATTCTTCTATTTCCTTAGTGCGATTTAAATACGATTCCTTAAAATCCTCGTCGAAGCATGCCATAAGGATAACTAGATGATTCCTTTATCCCTAATCATATAATGAAGGATCAAGAAAATAGATCTATGGGATTTCGATTGATGGGTAGAGCATGACATTGTTCATCGAGTGGTCACCAAATGTCTTGAACCAACTCTGGGTAGAATGCAATTAAACAAAATTGCGTGAAGCACCTAGCCTTTGGAATCAAATTGGATGTCTTCCTCTCCCATGGATCATTTGTCCCATATAGTTGCCTTCTGATTTGTTCTTCTTTCATACCGACTTGGGACATCCATCCACCTTGGTGACGGTTTCTCACCAACCGATGGACAATCGATCACCTTCTTTATAAGCTCCTTTGTCACAACAATGGATATTCTATCTACGTAAGATACGATGGTGTTATACATTAGATGGCGTTCTTCCAAAACTCATATACCTCATTCGTGTATACAGGTTCTTGCGTCTGGAAGAAGTTCCTCCAACCAGCTCTTATGATTTCTTGTTCTACATCCATGCCGTCTCTTCTTAGTGACTCAAAGTTCACATGTCTTCCATAAATCATAGCTGCTTCCATTGTGTAGAGCAAAAAACATCTTACAAGAGCTTTTTTGAGTGAGATGTTTTGAGAGAATTGGTAAAGCGAAATGAGCCGTCGGGAGATGATGAAAAGACGCAATAATTTCACCTTGATCTACTTGTAGGATTATGGTGCAGTGAGTTCTAGAATCATTAAGAACCTCGATATTATCAGTTTTTTCCTCCAAAATCTTCCTTGTGAGAGAAGTTACCAACAGTAACTCATCGTAACTAACGTCGTTAGTTTTGACGTTACTTTAGTCCTGACCGTTCACTTAACATAACCATGTTAAGATTGCATCTTATCTTCTGGAACCGTTCTTCACTCAGTGGTTTAGTGAAGATATCTTCCCACTGAAGTTCTGTTTCAATGAACTGTAGAAGCACCACTTTCCTCTGAACATAGTCTCTCAGGAAGTGATGTCTGACTTCTATATGCTTCACTCTGGAATGCTGAATTGGATTCTTTGATAGATTTATTGCACTAGTGTTTTCGTAATAGATTGGAATCTCCTCTTCTTGAACTGAATAGTCTTTGAGTTGATACTTAATCCACAACGTCTGTGAGCAGCAACTTGCGGCAGACATATATTCTGCTTCAGCGGTTGATAGAAGCAATTGAGCTTTGTCTCTTGCTTGACCAGAGACTAGATTTCCTCGAAAGTGACATCCTTCACTTGTGCTCTTCCTTTCGATTCTATCTCGGCATAGTCCGCATCGCAATATCCGATTAACTCAAATCTTTACCTTTCTCAAACATTAAGCAAAGATCGGTAGTACTGCGAGATATCTCAAAATTCTTTTAACAATAAAATGAGACTCTCTAGGATCGGCTTGAAATCTTGCACATAAGCATACCTTGAACAAAATATCAGGTCTACTTCTTTGTAAGATACAAGAAAGAACCGATCATCCCTCTATATAGGTTTGATCCACCTTCTTACTGTGTTAGTCTTTCGACAAAGGTTTGAAGGATGCATCGGAGTTGCCATAGGCTTCACATTATTCATATCAAATTTATTTAACAACTCTTTCACATACTTTTGTTGATGAATGAAGATCTTCTCTTGGTTTGCTTAACTTGCAACCCAAGAAAGAACTTTAACTCACCCATCATACTCATTTCAAATTCTTTCTTCATTAGACTCTCGAACTTCAAGCCTGACTCTTTTGAAGTAGCACAAAAATGATATCATCAACGTAGATCTGTCTAAGATAAAATCATTTTAAAAATTCTTCCTAAATAGCGTCTTATCAACTTGACCTCTACTGAAACCATTTTCTATTAAAAAGGTACTCAGACGATCATACCAAGCTCTAGGAGCTTGCTTGAGCCGATATAAGGCTTTATAAAGTCTATATACATAGTCCGTGGGTTTTTAACATCTTCGAAGCTAGGTGGTTGTTTCACATACACCTCTTCATCTATAAAGCCATTCAGAAATGCACTCTTCACATCCATCTGAAACAACTTTATATCATGACAGATCGCATATGCCAACAAAATCCTTATAGCTTCAAGTCTTGCTCTTTGGAGCATATGTTTCATTATAGTCTATTCCTTCTTGCTGATTATAGCCTTGTGCTACTAATCTAGCCTTATTCGACTCACTCTTCTGATTAAGTCTAACTTATTCTTAAAACCCATCTGGTTCCTATAATAGATTTCTTAGATGGTTTGAAACTAAGGACGAGACGTTATTCCTAGTAAATTGATTCACTCCTCTTGCATGGCTAACACCCAAGCTTCGTCTTGAAGAGCTTCCTCGACCTTCTTAGGCTCTACTTGAGATAAAAGCTACATTAGCTTCTCTTACGAATCTGGACCTTGTCTAACTCCTTCCGAGGTCTCACCGATAATTAACTCTTCCGGATGAGAATTTTATACTTCCAATTTCGTCTTGGTTCAATAGTTTCGGAATATCCTCAATTTTGTTCTCATGAGTGTCTGATGAAGGAGTTTCTGTGGTATCATCTAAGTTCTTTGAAGGACCTTCATTCTCCATGTCATCTTCCTTATGGGGTTAAGAGCTATCATCAAACTTGACATGGATGGTCTCTTCAACAGTCTTTGAAGTAAGGTTGTAAGCTCGAAATGCCTTAGATGATGATGAGTAGCCTAGAAAGATTCCTGGATAGGTCTTCGAATTGAATTTATCCAACAGCTCTTTTGTATTTAGAATGGAACATTTGCACCCGAATGGATGAAAGTAAGATATGCTTGGTCTTCTTCCATTCCATAACTTATAAGGAGTCTTCTTCAACATGGGTCGCATGCAATTCTATTACGAATATAGCATCTTTATATTAACTTCTTGTGAAATACTTAGGAAGATTCATCTCACATAGCATGGTCCTTGCCATCTCTTGAATCGTCCTATTCTTCCTCTCAACAACTCCATTCTGTTGTGGAGTTCTAGGGGCCGAGAAGTTGTGAGAAATTCCATTCTCCTCACAGAATACTCTAAACTTCTCATTTTCAAACTCTCCACCATGGTCACTCCTGATACTGGCTATGGACATTCCTTTTTCATTATGTAACTTTCTGGATAAGGTTCTAAAGCACTTAAAAGATTCATCTTTGTGTGATAAGAATAATATCCAACAAAACCGAGTAAAGTCATCAACAATAACAAGTCCATATTTCTTTCTGCCAAGAATTATTGTCCTTGTTGGACCAAATAAATCCATATGTAACAATTCTAAAGGTCTAGATGAGGTTACAAAACTTTTAGAAGAAAAAGAGGTTTTAACTTGTTTTCCTTTCAAACAATTTTCACAGAAAAATTCTTTATCAAAACTTATCTTTGGCAAACCTCTTACCAAATCATGTTTTACTAATTTTGAAATATGTTTCAAAGAGACATGACCTAGCTTTTTATGCCAGATTAGTCTTTCTTCTTTAGAAGATAGAAAACATGAAATATTTTGACTTTGAAAATCTTCTAAATTGATTTTGTAAAGATTGTTTCTTCTCTTGGCAGAGAAAAGTATAGACCCATCTTTGTTTCTGACTTCGCAAAGATTTTGATTGAATGTAACTGTGAAACCAGAATCACACAATTGACTGACGCTAATCAAGTTATGCTTCAGACCATCAACAAGTAGTACATTATTTATGCATGTAAATGAATCTTTACCTATTTTCCCGATTCCAATAATTTTGCCCTGCTGGTTGTCTCCGAAAGTTATCGATCCTCCCTTCTTATACTGAAGATCTAGGAACATAGACCTTCTTCCCGTCATGTGTCGCGAGCATCCACTGTCTAAATACCAATGGTGCTTGCCATATCTTCCAAGGAAGGATATCTGCAGGAGAAACTATTTTATTTTTTGGTACCCAAATTTTCTTGGGTCCTTTACGGTTAGTAGTATGCATATGATGTGATCTTTCATGCATATAACTAGGACGTTGATTAAAATGAATTATCCTATAACTTCCTTTTTGAAAGATGATTTTTACTGAGGCGAGTCTTATTTCCTGTAAACCCTATTCGAGTCTTATCACTCGGATGTCTACATTTTCCAAGCATTTTATTCATTTTCTTTGTACTTTATGTGAAAGTAGCTAAATCAGCTGATAAATTCTTAATCCTTAGTTTAAGTTGATTGATCTCTTCGATCATCTACAAATTTCCTTTTATCTTCTAATTATTTCTTTAAACAAATATTTTCTCTCTATTACCTCAAGATGTCTAATATTTTCTACATACTTTTTCTTTAACAGCTTATACTATTTCAGAATAGCATGAGAATCTTCTAACAATTCTGAGTAGGCATCATGCAAATTATCGTAGTCAGATTTTACCTCCTCATCACTATCTTCCTCGGCCATCGTGAGATGTTCGCATATTACGATGACTTCGGAACACATGTCGATTCAGATGAATATAGGTCCTCCCAAGTTGCCATCATGCTTTTCTTGCCTTCTCTACTCTTCTTTGGTTTCTTCTTGAGAGTAGGACATTCGGACTTATAGTTTGCAGGCTGATTGCACTCGTAGCAAATAATAGAAGACTTCTCTGGTTTAGCTTCATCTTTCCCATTCTTTCTGAATGTCTGGTTCCCTCTGGACTTCTTCTTCCACATGCGTCTTATCTTTCTGGAGATGAAAGATAATTCATCATCTTCATCACTTGACTCGATTTCGATTGGTGGAGTTGTCATCCTTTGATTCTTCAATTTTCAACGCTTTTGATGACTTCCTCCTTCTCTGAGTCTTATGATTCTTCTGTCCGACCTTCAGTGCTATCGACTTGTCCCGCTTGGGCTTGTCTTCAGTGTTGAGTTCAACTTCATGAATCTTCAAGGATCCCAGCAACTCATCCATCTTTAACACGCTCAAGTCTTTGGCTTCTTGCACCGCAGTAACTTTAGGTCTCCATCTCTTAGGAAGGCTTCTTAGAATCTTTCAAACATGATCTTGATTGTTGTATGTCCTTCCAAGAGCTTTCAATCCATTGACAATTGTTTGAAATCTTCCAAACATTTGATCAATAGATTATTCTTCTTCCATCCTGAAAAGTTCATATTGGTGCACAAGAATACTTATCTTGGATTCTTTAACTTGGCTTGTGCCTTCGTGAGCAATGGACAATGTGTCCCACATCTCTTTTGCAGTGTCGCATCCGTGGACTTTGTCGTACTCGCTCCTGCTTAGGGCACACGTCAAGAAAAATTTTGCCTTTGAATTTAGCTGTATTCTTGCTTTCTGATCAGCCGTCCATCTGTTTCGTGGAATAGAATTGCCTTCTTCATCTACAGGTGTATAAGGTTCGTTCTCTATTACGTCCCAAAGGTCGACATGAGTAGATTCGATGAATAACCGCATCCTATCTTTCCAATAGTGATAGTCTTCTCCGTTGAATGCAGGAGGTCTAGTGACTGAGGCTCCTTCAGCGATGTATACATGTGATTCCGCCATTATCTTTAATCCACACTTCGCCAAAGTGAGTCTTGGATACCTTGCTCTGATACCAATTGAAGTGAATCACACGTTAATACAGCACTTAGAAAACGATTTTAGAATGCACGAGAAGGGGGGCTTGAATTGTGTATTCCCCTTTTTATAAATCTTTTCAGAACTATTTGTTAGAAATAAAATTCTTTACAGAATTTTTATAGATTCTGATTAATCAAACTTTTCAATACTATGTATATAAAAAGTAAGTAATGATAAAATTTGAAACTAAAATAGAGATAGAGAGTAAGAGTGGTAGACACGAAGATTTATCCTGGTTCACCCCAAACTGTGGGCTACGTCCAGTCCTCAGAGTTTCTTCTGAGATTTCACTATCTCTTCAATCATTACAAGTATTCTTTCCTCGAGCCTCTTTAGGTCTCTACAACTAGTATTCTTTCACACTTAGCCTCTGCAGGCTATCTGTACAACTTTTCTTCTCAGAAAAATATTTGAACACTTGTTACAGAAAAATATCACTCAGCTAAATCACTTTTTCACGTAGTAATTTTTCTCGCTATTTTGTGTAAGTATCTGTACATATGTAACTTTTTGTAACTCTTTGTGTATATCATTTTTTTGTAACATTGCAATCTTCGACTTCGACTTGTATTTATAGCCTTCGTCTCCAACTGCTTCTTGAATCTTGAATCTTGAATCTTGAAAAGAAACGGTTAATCAGTTGAGTTCTGTAACTGACTCGAATTGACTCTTGCGTCTGCTTCTTTTTTGCGTCTACGTCTGCTTTTGCATTTGCGTCTGCGTCTGCGTCTGCTTTGTGTCTACGTCTGTTTTTGTGTTTTTCCCGTGTCTTTCATCGTCTGTGTGTCGTCTTAAATGCATGTTGACTTTAACTTTGTTCAACTTCGCCTATGTCTTAATTAAATGCGTAATGCGTCGTGTCCGACTTTAGTTATTTCAACCTAAATGCGTATCGAGTTAAATGCGTGTCCGACTTTATGCATTTTGTTTTCTTTGTATTTGATCTCTTTTTGTTATACATCAAAATCATATTTATGTAAAGTCATTTTGACTTAACAGGACCATCATCGATGGTTCTCCCAATTCATGCATCACATAAGCATGTTACAGTAATCATCTGATCCTGAGGCTAATGATAATCTGATCATAGAATCTGATCACATGAGTCGAGACGGTCATATAGAGCAAAAGCCATTTCAATATTCAGTCCAGTATGCAATGCACATATGACTCTTTTTACCAATTTTATTACAGTGTTGTGACCGAGCGCGTAAGCGATTCAATGATCGATGAAGCGCGTGCAGGGAGAATTATCTCCCTTCGAGCTCTAGGCTCGTTTCAGTATTTCGAGCTCTAGGCTCGTTTCAGTATCAGTGGCGACTCGGTTCACAATTTTCCTTTATCAGTTGATGCATCTTTGTATGAATGCACATGCCCAATTGAACAGTCACTATTAGTACTTAACAGTATATAATTCACATATCACAGTCCATCATTTACAATCAATCACAAGAAATCCGATGTGGCAAACAGTCAATTCAACGATCCGTAATGCTCAATTAACGATCCATAATAACAGTCCATAATACAGTATGGCACACAAGTCACGTTAACACATTCCTGATCCCACCATTATCCCCATATTAGACAAGTAATAATTGAGAAACCCATCTAGGTTACTCACCTATCACTTCCGAGCTAATGCCAGGAAGTCTCTGCTACGTCGGTCGATCGACGCTCCAGTTGGGTCTCTATAAGAATTAGAGAAGAGAATGATCACTAAATATCCAATCCGAGTTAGTTAATGATGCACATGTAGGTGAAAATGCATGTTCATGAGATTCCCGGCCCTAATCCCCTTTTTTTTCAATTACCAAAAATCCGTCTAAAAATTAGAAATCTAACGGCATTGACCGTACTCAATTCGGACCTCTATAGGTCCAAAAATAAATAAAACGGTGACCAAAGAATCATTAACCGGACCCACGTCAATTTCCCGTCCAAAAATTTCTAATATCTCAGGAAATGAAATTAAATATTCAGTGAATCCGATGCCTCAAGAATCAGGTCAATCGAAGGTCGGACGGACAAGTTATAAGCAAAAGAATGGAAAAAGGTCAGTACAAGTCGACTTATCTGAGAATACAAGTCGACTTACTTCTCATGTATGAATAAGTCGACTTCTTGAAGATACAAGTCGACTTACATTACTCCCATAACAGATCTGGAAAACTTTCTCCAACATGCCAACTTCCACAGGGCATAATTCCTTACTTTGAACTCCAAATTGAGCAAACTTGGTACCTATTTCATAGAGAAAAGAAAGATCTACAATGTTCATGAAGGACACAAAAACTAATTTCACCTCTAAGGGTGTCAAAAATACAATCAAAGTTACTGACCAGTCAATGGGTTCTAAAATAGTACAGTATCTTGTAAATTCAATAACTTCTCACTTCCTTTGTCAAAATTTACACAATAAATATGCTCAGAAAGATCCCAATGTTTTCTACAATTTTCATGAACAAACCAAAATCAAATTCAATTGTTAACTAGGTCAAATAATTCAATGAATGCTGCTGCCCCTGCAAGTACTCAATCTCGACAGTAATGTTCTAAACAACATATCTCCTTGCACAAATGTCAAATAAATGCATACTTTATACCTATGGAAAGATCAAACACAATGCTACACTTCCCATGAAGGGCTTCAAAGCCAATTCCATCTCTAACAAGCTTAAAACTTTCATGCAAGTTACTGCTCAGGGCAACAGTCAATAACCTCATGCAGGTACAGATTTTGAAAACTCATAACTTTGAAATATAATCTCTAAAAATTACATGCCATATACCATTTTCAAGATAATTGGTTCCTCTGAAACTCTTTAGAAGATCACTCAAGACAATTCAGTTCATAGAAATTGCTAAAATTGCTTCCAATCAGAATGTGCATCAAATCCACACTTAGTCTAGGTTTCACCAAATTGCATTTTTCCAGTCAACAGTCCACAGTGCATATCTCCCAATATACAGATCTAAAATTGCAAAATCAGTGGGAATGGAAAGCTAACTTAATAGGCTTCAACTTTCATTTAGACAATTTTCCATAATTCCTTCTCAATTAATTTAGAAAATTCATCAAAACTCCTAGGTCAACAATCCGGATACTGTTCACATAAGTCCCAGCAGTAACTTTCCAAGCCAAATTTCAACCCCTTAAGGCTAAAATTAGACAATACATATTTCAAACAAAAAATGTAGCGAACAAAACAAAGTTTCATTTGGCACAAACTTCACCTCATTTTCATAACCACACAATTAGTTATGCACAAAACAGTGTACTAGGTCAAAAATCAAATTTCCAGCTTTCATCCTCAACTTACATACTATCACTTCTAACACCAATTCCACATGCATAAGAATCCTAATAACACAAGAATTGAGCCAATAGGTCATCAAGACCTTCATGTCAATATATATCCATAAATTTCAATACCTATTTTCAATCATTTTCTTATGAATTCATGCATTAAAACCATAAGTAAAACATAAACATAAACATCATCTTACCTAAAGCTTCCAACTCCACCTCTTTAAGCCTTTAATTTTCCAACTACCTTACTTCTTTACTTCTTTTCCATCTTATGCATGGTGATCTTCAAGGTAAGAAGGTAGCAAGATGCATGAAAGTGAGCTCTTGAGTTTGGAGGAAGATAACACTTAAAGAGAGAAAACGATGGTGAGAGTAAACAATGGAGAGTAGGTTTCGGTTGGCAAATGAATAAAGCAATAACACTTGATTTATTTCCTTCTCACTAGGCAAAACCGAGAGGAAACAAGTAGCAAACCAAGAAAACAATAATGAGGCATTAAAAGAAGTGGAATGGTGGCAAAAGAGGATTGGTTCAATCTTTCCCTTTACCAATTAAGAAGAATCGTGAAACAAGGCCAAGTAAGTATTAAACATTAAATGCTTAGGTAATCAAGTCAAATGTGGAAAAGTCAAAGGACCAATCACAATTTTGAAAAAAGTAAAACCAATACCAAACAATTTCAATCCCATTTTCGGTTCCCACTAGTTTTAAGGGCCCACTTATGGGTCCCACTAAGATATTTAATAGCTTAGTACCAAAATAACAGTAGAAAATCAACCGGTTCGCCACTTGACGATTTTTTTCCGGTCCGAAAATTTTCTCTGGAAAATTCCAGAAAATATTCTAAAAATTCCTTAAAATATAAAACACTCAATGGCGCACTCAGAATAATTTTTCAAACCCAATAACTACGTTAATCACAATAAAATTACCTTAGGC
Organism: Erythroxylum novogranatense; assembly: GCA_029891385.1. Classification (NCBI taxonomy): domain Eukaryota; kingdom Viridiplantae; phylum Streptophyta; class Magnoliopsida; order Malpighiales; family Erythroxylaceae; genus Erythroxylum; species Erythroxylum novogranatense. Next base: position 81,394,869 of record CM057231.1, on the reverse strand, counting down.
GCAAAAATCGGGAATGTCATGTATGCATGTACAGTACTTTCATGTGCACAAATGATACTGTGTACCAATCCTATTACGCATGAACAGTCCTAAGTCATTCCAATCCATCTCTTCCTATGCCAAATTTACTATTTTACCCTTCCTGTCGGGGGTGGGATTTTACATGACGTGATTGAACCTAGGTTTGTCTCAAGGGAAGCACAAACTTTGTATTACAAGGTACTTAAAAACAAAGTTTTAATTCCTTCAATGAGATTTGATTGGAGTGAGCTAGACAATAGTGAATTTACGGATGTGTTTTCAGAAATTACTAATCTTGGGCTGCGAGATTTTTTGGGTTATCAGGATGAGATTTATGAAGATGTGGTTAGGGATTTTTATGTGAATCTTAATGTGGTTAGTAGTAATATTGCTGATGGAGTTAATCTGGGATCTAAAATTAACGGAAAGGAAATTTTTCTGTGTGAGGCAAATATGTGTACCTTATTTCGACTGCCTAGAGGAGGAGCAAGGCCTAGAGCATCTTTTATTGATTTTGATATTTTGAGAAATGAGGATGGTGATACCGATGAGGAAGCCGACGAAAATTCCGACTATACTGAAGAGAAAGGTGCTGAACTGCTTAGTCGGTTATGTTCTGATCACTCTCGTCCGTTTGAAGCAATGGACTTGCCTTTAAATTATCAGTTGTTACATTATGCAATTAACAGGGTTATTTATCCGAAAAAGGCGAGTAATAATCAGATCACTTCCTTGGATAAAGAAATTCTTTGGCATATGGAAGAAGGAAGAAAGATTAATTATCCAAGTCTGATTATTCAGATGATGCGGAAAAAGGCCAGCCTATTACGCGGACAGCTTAAAAGGAAACCAGTCCGGCATAAAGGAATGTCGTATGCAGCTTTGATAACTTCTCTCTCTCAGTTACAACGGTGTGATTTGCATAATTATGCTCATTATCCGTATCCTCAGAGTTGGAGGTTCACCCCGTACAATTTGAGGAGCATGAAGTTGGTCAAAATTGTTGAAAAAGGCTGGGTTTACTCTTATCATGTAGAGAAGCTAGGTTTGACCTTGGAGGGTGAGCAAGTGCCTCCACGACAACGATCTAAGCGGGCAGCTGATCGTCCGAGTAGCTCTCGACCAAGTAATGTAAGGAGTGAGGTATCTCATGAGGAACTTGCTGATATTCACGATCAATTGGATGATTTAAATGATCGTGTTGATAATATACAGAGCGTGTTTACACAGATGGCGAAGAAAGTTGATGTCCAACACCGTATGCTCAAGAAGATTTTTAAGAAGTTAGGTTGTACGCATGATGATTCTTCATCATGATGTGTATTGCCTTTCGCCTCGACCAACATTTCTTCTTATGCTTGTGTGTGTGGTGCTCCTTATGACTTTTGATATTTGTATTAATTGTTGAATTGTTATGTTATGTAATGACTTTGCATTTTCTTTGTGTTTGTTTATGCACTGCCATTGCGACTTTTATTCATTGCTTTTTGATTATGACAAAAAGGGGGAGTAATATTGGAAATTGATAATTGGTATCCTTGAGTCACTGTCACTTAATTAAGGGGGAGTATGTTACAATGTCTTTAATTTGAGACTATCTTGATTTCAACCTCTTTTATACACTTAATTCTTACAAGATTATTAAATTCATTGGTTTATTAATTAAGGGGGAGATAAACTAACCATCAAGACAAGGGATTAAAAACCTTGATCAAGTTTATTGTTTTCAATTTCTTTTCCAATTCTAAATATTTTGTCATTATCAAAAAGGGGGAGATTGTTGGACCAATGGTGGTTGAAAAATTAAATTCCTTTATATTTTGATAATAATAAAATATATAGAATTAGTTAAGGATTTATTTCAGGTTATTTGGATTCAAATACATCAAGACTACATCAATCCTGAATTGGCAAGACATAAATCAAGGTAAAATCAAGAAGGAAATAATCCTCATTATGTTAGAGACATTAATAATGAAGATTATATAATATTTGATTGAATATTACCGTTGAAGCCAACATAAATCGACTAGAACATCATAAGTCGACTTATATATGAAGATCTGTCAGGTTGAGAACAACACAAGTCGACTAATACATCATAAGTCGACTTATACATCAAGATCCGACAAATTGAGGACAACACAAGTCAACTAATAGACTATAAGTCGACTTATCGAAGGTTACAAGTCGACTTACAGTACATAAGTCGACTTATAGAAGAGTGGAGATAAAATTTTACGAAAATCGTTGTGACAAGTCGACTTACACATTACGACAAGTCGACTTATGCGTACAACAAATTGATTCTGACGAAGGCAATCAATCACAAATGGAAAGGAGGATGTTAAGGAACGGTCATAACAATCATAAAACGGCTAGAATGGCCTCCAGCATTCATTTTCTCCTAAGTATAAAGAGTGGATGATTAAGGGAGAAAACTACTGAAGTTCTACAAGAAAAAGACTCTCTTATTGCTCCAAATTTGCTCACTATTGCTCTTATCTTGTTACACAATTATATTGAGCTTTGTTATTCAATCTTTATCTTATTTCTCTTGCAAATTGAGTGATTAGTGAAAGGTCACTTGTGAGGTAGGATTTGTGCCGGAAAACAAATCGGTTGTAAAGGTAGCTTGAGCCGGAAATCAAGTGGTTGTGTAAAAAGTTCACACTCAACTAAAAAGTGTGCAATAAAGTGGTTTGCAAAATCTTAAGTGGGAGCTTAGGTAGAGGACGTAGGTCTTAGCACCGAACCTCTATAAAAACATTGTTTGATCTTCTTCCCTACTCTTTATATTTAAATTTGATTAAATTGTTTTTGTGTGAATTAACTTCTGATTTTATTGTAGAAATTTACAAAAAGCTTTAAAGATCTATTCAACCCCCCTTCTAGATCGTTTACAAATTTGTCAAAACTTCCTTCTATAGAATTGTTCCTCATTGTCTTAATTTCATGAGGCCACCAAAACTATTTAATTTGGGGTTCTACATCAAAAGTTATAGTCCAAACATTTCAGATTCTTATGATAACACAATTTCCTGTGATTTACTTCCAAAAATTGACATTCTTAAAGATAAAATTGAAACTAGATTTCTTCATAATAATTGTAGCCTTATTTCTCTAGTTTAATCCAAATCAATAACCACCACATTTGGATAACTAGAGTAAAAGTTATGGCCAAAATACTTTCATGTGTTCCTAATCCAAGACTGAATACTAATCCGAACTTCAATTCAGAAATTGAAAGTCTTAGGAGATAAATTGAAATTTCATTTCTTTATATTACTTGTAGCCCCATGTCATAATTTTATTTTGCCTCAAGGATCACTTCAATCGGATCACCACTGATCCCGAATTTCTCAAAGTACTGAACTATGTTTAGAAAATTTCCCAACTCATTTTGATTCAAACAATCTTCCTAAATTAAATCTCTAAAATTCATAATTTCCCATAAAAATATAATTAATTGTCTTAGGAATCTAACGCTTTAAAAACCAAATCAATCGGATGTCAGACAGAAAAGATATAAGCAAAAGATTGGACAAGGTCGGATGAGAAAGGAAAGTAGCAAAATCAGAAGGAAAAAATCGTTTCGATTAACATAAGACGTGAGCGTATTCCAAGAAAATCAACTTAGTTATAAATGTTTCATCTTATTTCTATAATACCAAAAATGAAGCTCTATCTCTCTTTATCATTTTGAAGAAAGAATCATCCCAATCGGAGCCCTATAGTTCAAGATATGCTTAAAACGCTAAAGCGTGCACATACTCAAATCATGCTCTTCTAACCGACCTCTCATAACTTTTCAATCAAAATTTTTCAATTTAACTCAAAATGATACAAATTTTCAAGGAGAGTAGAAAAAATGTTATAAATCTAACGCCTCAAGAATCACCTCAATCGAAGGTCGGACGAAAGAGTTGTGGCCCAACAAACCTAACATGTTCATGTTCTGATTCCCATCGAACATACTTTTACACAAACGTCATAACTCTCACTATGGGTATCGGATTGACTTAGTTATTAGACCATTAGAAAGTAGAAATCTAGGGATAAAACTTTCATGAAGACCAAAAATTAAAAATATGTCGTTAAGAGGTCCAAAACACAAGGATCGTGTGAAATCACACGGCCAAGTCGTGTAACCTTCGGGTGAAATGGTGTTCCTACGCTGGAAAATACACGGCCCGTGTAAATTCACACAGGCAAACCGTGTAACTTTCGGTTATAACAAAATTTTCACCCTCCAAGAGCCCTACAAAGGGTCCTAAACCCATCCTAAGTTCCCCTTTACTCATATTTTATCAAAAATCAACTTTTTCTAGTCCGATATCAGTTTACAAACTCTAAAGGTCTGGGAATTTCATTTACCACGACATCCTAGCTTGTAATAAGCATAAATCTCAACTCCGATCTCAAACACTTGCATACTTGGTATCGTTGTAAAGAAAAAAGAACAAGCTACAACTTCAAAGAAGGAAACTTTGGCCAATTATATTTCAATTATTCCTGAATTTCCCTTGAATCAGTATACACATTTTTATTCTCATGCAAAACTTAACCTTCATCCCAACTTCACTTCTTCTATTTCAACCTCATTTGAACAATTCAATTTGCCATTGGAATTCATCCAACACTCAACCTCAATTTATACGATTTCTTACATTTAGTAGCATCTTGTCGTTAACCAAGTTCCTCTCTTGTTTTTCCATAATATCTTACATATATAACCATGGTTCATGTTTAAAGTTTCTCTACTCATCATCCATACTTAAATCACATTCTAATTTCATAATCATCCATATACCAATTCATAATTCAAGGCCATACACAAACCTATATTTCATTAAGGCACAATAACATCTATAACACAATTTATATATATAAATACTCATTTTATTTCAAGTAATAACTCTAAATTTCTACTTTAAGATCAGGGTCCAACATTTCTCCCTCTCTTAAAAGAATTTCGTACTCGAAATTCTAACTTAAGCGAATCACCAAGTACTAGCTTCTTAATGACCATAATCACTCATGTTCTTATCAAATTTTACTTCCTATATCTTATGCCAACAATATCATACAAATCACTATATCCACAAATCATTATTCCTTATCATATGGACACAAATTAATGGTCCAATTCTTAATGAACCTTAATATGGACCAATTTATCATTCAAATCAATCCTTTGAATTTCTATACATATATCTTTATCAAGTTATCTCATCTTTCAAATATTCATTCTTACATCTCACACATGTATATCCAAAATCAATTTATCCAATTTCATCTTGAAATTCTAATCTCAATATCATACACAGTCCTAAAATCAATCAAAATTCTTGTCACCTAAATCGAGCAATCATCTTGGTTCATCAAATAATTCATGCAAATTTCATTCACATCAAAATCACATGTTCACTAACTCTAGTCTAACCATTCAAACACTTTACAAACATAAACGCCCATGTAAGATCCTATTACTGGGCTCTGATACCATAAATGTTGGGACCCGTTTTGGAGACCGGACCCCATGTTGGATCGGAAAAAGAAAACATGCTTTGTTTGGAAAACCGGTAGATTTCAAAACTTTTAAGAAATCATTACTTGCAGCGGAAGCAACAAATCCAAATCAACTTGCCAATCCATACATGATATGGTTTAAGGATAATAAAATATAAACAAGATCAGGAGTATTACCAAATCCTTTGCTACAGCTTTAAATCCTCGTTGCGCTATCCTCTCCTTCTTCGTGTATCCAAATCCTTTGCCTTTGACTCTTTTCCTTTAGCAATCTACTTTCTCCTTGTTGTAGTATCCTCAACCAATTAGATTTACCACCTGTTCTTCAAGGACAATAAGGTTAACAAAATCCTTTGGTGGGAAAGGAGAAGAAATGTTTGTTCTTCAAGGACAATTAGATTAACAAAATCCTTTAGTGAGAAAGGAGAAGAAATGCTTGGAGTAGATTTTTTGAGAAGAAGAAGAAGCAAAATTGAAACTCTTTCAATTGGTATTTTCGATTCTCTCTTTCATGAAAGGAGAGAAGGTGTAAAGAACATACAAGAACTCTTTCTTGCCTACCAATTTCGTATATGCATGGATAGAAGGAGAGAGAGGCATCAAATGCATCACTTCTTTCATTAATCACTCATAAAATAGCCAATAAATGAGATTATCTTCATTTATCTTTATGATGGCTATTTGAAAAGACCATAACCTAAAATTCAATACCCAATTTCGGTTTTGCCAAGAAGAAAGAAGGAATATGGTCCATCTAATGTACATCTTTCATCTTTAAGCTAATGAATGCAAATAGGTTACAAGCCAACATTAAAAGACAACCATTAAACCATTTAATGGTAAGTTCATAACTCCATTTAATGATGATTAACCATAATAAAGACCATCTTTATTTAGCATTTTAATGTCAAATGTGTGTTACACATTTAACCTAGGAATAACCGAAATTGCTATCTTCTTCTTAAAAATTGTTTTAATATAATTAATCTAATTAATTACATTAAACCAAAAACCAAGCCCATTACTAAATGTACATTTGGGCTTCTTTAATTAGACCAAGCTCAAGATTCAATTATGGGCTTCTAATTAACCTCCATTTATATTTCTTACTTAGCTTGATAACCTTCCTTAAAGCCAAGTGGGGAATCTTATTGGACTTTGATAATTCAAGCTCCAATAAGCCCAGAATTAATTCAATCTCATTGGAATTAATTATAGCTTGTTAACTAAATGTCATTCTACTAAAGACAATTAGTTGAACTCTTGAATTATTAAATATTATGAGAATATGTCCAATTACAAACCCTATTTAGAACCTTATTATAGCCATCCGCACAACAAAGGGTAAAATTACCGTTTTGCCCTTATGTTGGTTTTTCCTTCTAGATCTCTCATTTTACTTTATATGGTGATTAACACATAAGATCTCATCTCAGTGTTAAGACTTGATGGGTAGCTAGTCCATCAAACTATCGGTGCCGCTTAATCACCAAATCTCCTTAAAACATCTAGAAGAGATGATAACACTATAAACTCTTTATTTGAGTGAATGTTCCCTGATACATGTTTCAATTAATAATTCCAACATGCAGACACTGGATTAATTCTCTGTAAAAATCCATTCCGATTATATCAAGAATTATAATGAAACATATATGAGTTCACCACTCATCAAGATTATGGTTCATAATAAGCGAATGCTTAAGTTGTATGTTTTAAGATTAAATTAACGACCCACTTTATTCTTGAAAACATACTTGATTCTCAATTCATTTAATAGTGCCATTATCGATAGTCAACTACTATCATGATGTGAAACTCATCATTCCCTTTAAGTAAACTCCTTTACTTATATGGAGATAAATCGCAACACTACTGTCTAAACCATAATCAAGCGACCAACTTGATTATTCAACTGTGAATCAAATAATTCAGATTCTAATAATATACATGTTTTCCATACATCTCTATGTATATGGATATTACTTACAAAAGAATCTTGGTACCTTATGACCAGATATATAATGCTCATACAGATAAAACCAAACTCTTTTGTTTTATTAATAATAAATATTTTCATTACAAAACTGTAACTGAAGAAGATAAAATTACATGTAAATACACTTGCTTTCCAGGGCATTATATTTACATAACTCCAACAACTGTAACATAGTTCAAACACTTTTGTAAGAAAGTAGTACACATAGCCCACAGAGGCTAAGAGTAAAACAATACTGAGTGTAGAGACCTGAAGAGGCTCGGAAAGAATACTTGTAAACGTTGAAGAGAAAGTGAAATCTCAGAAAGACTTCTGAGGACTGGACGTAGCCCATGGTTTGGGATGAACCAGTATAAAATTGCTGTGTCGACTTCTCTCTACTCTATCTTTCTTTAAGTTCAAAGTTTTGTTATTACTTAGATTTCAAAACAAGTTTCTCAAAGTTTTGATTAATTCGAACTTACCGAAGTTTCTGTGAAAAGAACTTGTTTTTAACAAAACATTTTTTGAAAGATTTTTTAAAAAAGAGGAATACACAATTCAACCCCCCCTTCTCGTGTATTCATATATCGTATTATAAGCATTATAATAACGTGTGATTCACTTCAATTAGTATCAGAGCCTATTATCCAAGGATCATAGTAGCAAAGTGTGGATCAAAGATAATGGCAGAATCACATATATATATTGCAGAAGGTGCCTCAGTCACTAGACCTCCAGCATTCAACGGAGAAGACTATCATTACTGGAAAGATAGAATACGGCTATTCATAGAATCTACTCATGTCGACCTTTGGGATGTGATAGAGAATGGACCATATACACCAGTAGATGAAGATGGAAATCTTATTCCATAGACCAGATGGACGGCTGACCAAAAGGCGAGAATTCAGTTGAACTCTAAGGTGAAATTCTTCTTGACGTGTGCCTTAAGCAGGAGTGAGTATAACAAAATCCACGGATGCGACACTGCAAAGGAGATGTGGGACACATTGTCCATCGCTCATGAAGGCACAAACCAAGTCAAAGAATCCAAGATAAGCATTCTTGTGCACCAGTACGAGCTTTTCAAGATGAAAGAAGAAGAATCTATTGATCAAATTTTGGAAGATTTCAAACAATCATCAATGGATTAAAAGCCCTTGGAAGAACATACAATAACCAAGATCACGTACGAAAGATCTTAAGAAGTCTTCCGAAGAGGTGGAGACCAAAAGTTACGGCGGTGCAGGAAGCTAAGGATTTGAGCCTGCTAAAGCTTGACGATTTGCTTGGATCACTGAAGATTCATGAAGTAGAGCTCGATGCTGAAGACAAGCCCAAACGGGACAAGTCAATAGCACTGAAGGCCGGACAGAAGAATCACAAGACTCAAAGAAGGAGAAAGTCATCGAAAGCATTAAAGATTGAAGAATAAAAGAATGATGACTCAAGTGAATCAGAACAAGAGTCAAGTGATGAAGATGACGAATTATCTTTCATTTCTCGAAAGATAAGACGGATGTGGAAGAAGAAGTCCAAAGGAAGTCAGCTCTTCAAGAAGAATTGCAAAGATGATGGTAAAGTAGAAAAGACATCTATCATATGCTACGAGTGTAATCAACCTAGAAATTACAAGTTCGAATGTCCTACTCTAAAGAAGAAACCAAAGAAGAGTAGAGAAGGCAAGAAAAGCATGATGACAACTTGGGAAGATCTAGATTCATCAGAGTCAGATACAAGTTCCTAGACATCTGAACATGCGAATATCTGCCTAGTAGCCAAGGAAGAAAGTGATGAGGAGGTAACTTTTGAATACGATAACTTGCATGATGCTTATTCAGAACTATTAGAGGATTCTCATGCTATTCTGAAACAGTATAAACTGTTAAAGAAGAAGTATGTAGAAAACCTTAAACATACAGAAGAAATAGTGAGAAAAAATATCTGCTTAAAGAAACAAATAGAGGAGAAAAAGAAAGTTGTAGATAAATCTGATGAGATCAATCAGTTGAAGCTTAGAATTAAGAGTCTTTCATCTTTTAGCTACCTTCACTGAGAGTACAAAGAAAATGAATGAGATGCTAGGAAAATGTAGACATCCGAGTGATAAAACCGGATTAGGGTTTACAGGTAATAAGTCTCATTATGATAGAAAGCCTTTTTCTTAAAATAAAAGATATTACCAAACACGTATTCATCAACAATATAGTAAAAGGCATCAAAAGACTCATTATGTGCATATTACTAACCAGAAAGGACCCAAGAAAATATGGGTACCAAAAAGTAAAATAGTTTCTCCTACAGATATCCTTCCTTGGAAGATGCAACAAGCACCGCTTGGTATTTAGGCGATGGTACGTCATGACATATAGCGTGAAGAAGGTCTATGTTCCTAGATCTTGATATAAGAAGGAGGATCGGTGACTTTCGGAGACAACCAGCAAGGCAAGATAATTGGAATCGATAAAATAGGTAAAGATTCCTTTGCATGCATAGATAATGTACTGCTTGTTGATGGTCTGAAACATAATTTGATTAGTGTCAGTCAATTGTATGATTATGGTTTGTTAGTCACGTTCAATCAAAATCTTTGTGAAGTCAGAAACAAAGATGGGTCTATATTCTTTTCTACCAAGAGAAGAAATAATCTTTATAAAATTGATTTAAAAGAGTTTCAAAATCAAAATGTTTCATGTTTTTTATCTTCTGAAGAAGAAAGACTAATCTGGCATAAAAAGCTAGGTCATGTCTCTTTTAAACACATTTCAAAGTTGGCAAAATATGATTTGGTAAGAGGTTTACCAAAAATGAGTTTTGACAAAGAATTTTTCTGTGAAAGTTGTTTGAAAGGGAAACAAGTTAAAACATCGTTTTCTTCTAAAAATTTTGTAACATCTGTTAGACCTTTAAAGTTGTTACATATGGATTTATTTAGTCCAACTAGGACAATAAGTCTTGGGGGAAAGAAATATGGACTTGTTATTGTTGATGACTTTACTAGGTTTTGTTGGATATTATTTTTGTCACACAAAGATGAGTCTTTTAAGTGTTTTAAGACCCTTTCTAGAAAGTTACAAATTGAAAAAGGAGTATCTATAGCCAGTATCAGGAGTGATCATGGTGGAGAGTTTGAGAATGAGAAGTTTAGATTATTCTGTGAGGAGAATGGAATTTTCCATAATTTCTCTACTCCTAGGACCCCACAACAGAATGGAGTTGTTGAAAGGAAGAACAGGACGATTCAAGAGATGGCAAGGACTATGTTGTGTGAGATGAATCTTCCTAAGTACTTCTGGGCAGAAGCTGAGAATACAACGTGCTATATTCAGAATAGAATACTATTACGACCTCTGTTGAAGAAGACTCCTTATGAGTTATAGAATGGAAGGAGACCGAACATATCTTACTTTCATCCATCCGGTTGCAAGTGCTCTATTCTGAATACAAAGGAGTTGTTGGATAAGTTCGATTCAAAGACCTATTCAGGAATTTTTCTAGGCTACTCATCATCATCTAAGGCATTTCGGGTATATAACCTCATCTCAAAGACAGTTGAGGAAACCATCCATGTCAAGTTTGATGATCGTTCCCAACCCCATAAGGAAGATGACATGGAGAGTGAAGGTCCTTCAAAGAACTTAGTTGATACAACAGAAACTCCATCATCAGGAACTCAAGTAGACAAGGTTGAGGATATTCCAGAAACTATTGGATTAAAAAGAGATTGAAAATATAGGAGTTCTCATCCAGAAGAGCTAATTATCAGGGAGACCTCAGAAGGAGTTAGAACAAGGTCCAAATTCAGAAGAGAAGCTAATATGGCTTTCATCTCTAAAATAGAGCCTAAGAAGATTGAGGAAGCTCTTCAGGACAAAGCTTGGGTTTTAGCCATGTAAGAGGAGTTGAATCAGTTTACTAGGAATAATATTTGGTCCTTAGTTCCAAAACCCTCGAAGAATTCCATTATAGGAACCATATGGGTTTTTAAGAATAAGTTAGACGAATAAGGTAGAGTGAGTCAGAATAAAGCTATATTAGTAGCGCAAGGCTATAATCAGCAAGAAGGAATAGACTACATTGAGACATATGCTCCAGTAGCAAGACTTGAAGCTATTAGGATATTGCTGGCATATTTTGTTTTTCATGATATAAAGCTTTTTCAGATGGATGTGAAGAGCGCTTTTCTAAATGGTTTTATAGACGAAGAGGTGTATGTTAAGAAACCTCCTGGTTTTGAGGATGTTAGGAATCCAGATCATGTCTATAGACTTCATAAAGCTTTATACGGCCTAAAGCAAGCTGCTAGAGCTTGGAATGATCGTCTAAGTACTCTTCTCTTAGAGAGTGGGTTTAGTAGAGGTCAAGTTGATAAGACGCTTTTTAGAAAGGATTATGAGAATGAGTTTATTTTAGTACAAATCTATGTTGATGATATTATATTTGGTGCTACCTTAAAGAAGTTATGTATGAGTTTTGAGAGTCTGATGAAAAATTAGTTTGAGATGAGTATGATGGGTGAGTTAAAGTTCTTTCTTGGGTTGCAAGTTAAGCAAACCGAAGAGAAAATCTTTATCAATCAACAAAAATATCTGAAAGAATTGTTGTGTAAATTTGATATGAATAATGTAAAGCCTATGGAGACTCCGATGCATCCTTCGAACCTTTTGTCGAAAGATGAATTTGGTAAGAAGGTGGATCAAACCCTGTATAGAGGGATGATCGACTCTTTACTTTATCTTACAGCAAGCAGACCTGATATTTTGTTTAGTGTATGCTTGTGTGCAAGGTTTCAGGTTGATCCTAGAGAGTCTCATTTTATTGCTATTAAAAGGATTATGAGATATCTCGCAGGTACTACTGATCTTTGCTTAATGTTTGAGAAAGGTAAAGATTTCAGGTTAATCGGATATTGCAATGCGGACTATGCCGGAGATAGAATTGAAAGGAAGAGCACTAGTGGAGGATGTCACTTTCTTGGCTCAAACCTAGTTTCCTGGTCAAACAAGAGACAAAGCTCAATCGCTCTATCAACTGCCGAAGCCGAGTACATGTCTGTCGCAAGTTGTTGTTCACAAACATTGTGGATTAAATATCAACTGGAAGATTATTTAGTTCAAGAAGAGGAGATCCCAATCTATTGTGACAACACCAGTGCCATCAATCTATTAAAGAACCCAATACAACATTCCAGAGTAAAGGATATCGAAATCAGACATCATTTCTTGAGAGACTACGTTCAGAGAAAGGTGGTGAGACTACAGTTCATTGAAACAGAGTATCAATGGGCAGCCATCTTCACTAAACCATTGAGTGAAGAACGGTTCAAGGAAATTAGACGGAACCTTAACATGGTTATGTTAAATGACCAGTCAGGCTAAGAGATCGTCAAAGTTAACAACGTCAGAAACAGTGGTTTACAGCTGGTAACTTCTCTCACAAGGAAGTTGTGGAGGGAAAGTTTCATAGTCTTGAGGATCCCAACGATTCTATAACACATCTGATAAGACCCTTCGAGTAGTCTGAAATTAAAATCATTACGATTACTCTCAAACACAGACATTTCATCTCTCTCTCTAAAACTCTTGCAATCAATGGAGCCAGCTATGATTTATGGAAGACATGTGGACTTTGAATCTCTGAGGAAAGATGATATGAATGTTAAACCAGAGATTGTAGAAGTTGGATGGAGAAAGTTTTTCCAGGTGCGAGAACCGATGTATACTGATGAGGTATATGAGTTTTGGAAGAATGCACAACTAGTAGATGACACTATTGTCTCCACAGTAGATAGGATATCTATTGTTGTGACAAAGGAGATAGTAGAGAAGGTGACTTAATATTCATTGGTTGGAGAAGCCTTATCAAGCAAAGCCAAATGCATGACAAAGGTTAGTATGAAGGAAGAAGATGTCAGTAAACAGCTATATGGAGTTAATCGGAGAGGAAGACCTCGAGTCTGGTCTCGAAGGCCAGGGTTCTTCATGCGATTCTGTTCAACTTCATCTTACCTAGACCAGGGTCAAGGCATTTAGTGACTACCTTAGATGAGCAATGCCTGTTCTACTTGCTAAATCGTCATCCCATAGATCTACCATTTCTAATTTTTCATTATATGGTTAAAGGGATGAAGGATACTAACAGTTATCCTTACGACATGCTACTCATGAGGATTTTTAGGGAATCTGGAGTCCTTCTTCACAGAGGAAGCAGAAGGACGATATCTATCAAGAGTTCTATTAACTCAGATACAATAAGGAGAATGGGCTTGAAGATGGTGGTAAAGGAAGAAGCAGATTCTACGAAGAAAGCTAGAACTGAGGGGGAGCGGTTATTGAAGAAGTCTCCCGCTACAAGTTCTAAATCTCAAGAAAGTATGAGAATGCCCATAGATGAAAGAAAAAAATTATCTGAAAGACCTTTGATAAAACAGGTGATTTCTCAAAAAGAAGTTAGCCTAGTTCGGAGGACAGACGAAGGTGCGTTGAAAAGAAAAGGGGAGAATCTTCTAGGTGAAATTTCTAAGAAGGCAAAGAGATCACCTAGGATTCGTATTCTGAGACAACAGGAAGAGAAGAGAGCTAGAGAACAGAATCAGGTAGAAATTTTTTAATCTCACGCACCAAAGGCAACGAGATCTCTAGTCTCAATATTACAAGAAGACTCAGCCAAACAAGCTAAAGAGACTGAGAAGAAGAGGAAGTCAGAGTCTGAGAAGCAGAAATCTCAAGTTCAGAAAACTCAAGGACCGACCGAGGCGGAGAAGACTAAAGTAATTAGTCGAAAGAAGAATGTGACTACTGCTAAGGAAGTTAGTCAAAAGAAGGATACTATCGATGCTGTTCAAAAGGAAAAGCAAATTGAATCTAGCCTAGTTCAGTTTACTCCTATCGATGTTCAACAAGAGGCAACAACAGATTTAAGCTTGGTACAGATACCACAAGAAAAATCTTATGAACCTAGTCTGGTTATATACAACTATTCTGAATTTTTTAGTAAAGACAAGTTGGAGATCAGACTGGTTGAATTTGTGACCAAGAGGAGTACTTCAATTGCCATCTGTGATCAACCAAGGAGGAAGGTGAAGGCAGTCTTACAACCTATTTTGATAAATAGTGAGACATGGAATCTACTGAGTGAAGATGAAAAGAATTTTTATGATGTTTTGAGGGATGCTGCTACAAAGCCATACCCTTCAAAAATGTCCAATCAACCATATACTATCTATCCAATTACAGAGAAGAAGGTGATAAAAGTTGTACCGGACATTCAGCCTAGATATCCTTTAGATGTGAATAAGGGGAAGATGAAGTTACATCCTGAAGGAATCAGGAATGATCTGTCCAAAGATCAGATTGAAGATGAAGTGCGACGAATTGATGAAGCATGCACTTCAAAGGAGAACACTGACGGAGCTGGTTGTAGTTTTACAGATAAGAATGAATATTGTCCAGTAGGGGGAAGATTGATTACAGGGACGTTCATTGAATCCCTTGTGCAGACAGTAATGCGTATTAGGCCACTATCTAATGCACTGTCTATTCAAGTTGAAGCCATACCCTTGCAAGGAAGACAAGTGCTCATGCTACCTGCTCCTTATGATTTAAATCTTCCAGAGCCTAATCTATCCGTTCATCCACCAACTTTTGAGATTGTTGAAGATTACATTCCATCCTCAGATGCATATGCTACTACAATTGCATTCATAGAACCCTCAGCGGATGATGATCAACTCTCCTCACCGTTTGACTCGCAAGCTGAAATCAGGCAATTACGCAGAGAAGTCAAAGAGCTAAAGGAGGTGATGAATGAAATGAAGGAGATGATGACAGAACTGATGAAGAGTCATCGTCATTGATCATTTTTTATTATAACAAATAGGGGAGAAGAGAATGGAAGGCAGCAATAAAAGAGTCCCAAAGGGTGTGATTGAAGGAGTCAATGACAAAGATAGGGGGAGGAAGAGGAAGACTAATGAAGAAGTCAAAAGAACACACATGAAGATATGTTTTGAAGATAAGTTTTTCTTTTTACGTATATGATTTGTTATCTTCAAAAAGGGGGAGATTGTTGAGTCAAAATGACTTTACATATATATGATTTTGATGAATAACAAAGAAGAAGAAAAAGCAGACGCAAAATGAAAAACAGACAGAAGAAGAAGAAAAAGCAGACGTAGGATGAATAACAAAGAAGTTGAAAAGCAAACGCAGAAATGAAAAAGCAGACGCAGAATAAAAAAGCAGATGCAGAATGAAAAACAGACGCAGAATTGAAAAGCAGACGTAGAAATGAAAAAGCAGACGTAGGATGAAAAGCAGACTCAGAAATGAAAAGAAGACGCAGAATGAAAAGCAGACGCAGAATTGAAAAGCAGACGCAGAATGAAAAGCTGATGTAGAAATGAAAAGCAGACGCAGAATGAAAAGCAGAAATAGAATTCAAAAGCAGACAAAGAAAGAAAAGCAGACACAAGAGTCAGTTCGAGTTAGTTACAGAACTCAACTGATTAACCGTTTCTTTTAAGATTCAAGAAGCAGTTGTAGACGAAGGCTATAAATATGAGTCGAAGTCGAAGATTGCAAAGTTAGTTGACTCACGTATACGCGAATGAAAAATCTTGTTTGTGAGATTATTGTGCGAATTAGCTAAGAGCTAGTGCTACTGTAATTTAGTTCAAACACTTTTGTAAGAAAGTAGTACAGATAGCCTGCAGAGGCTAAGAGTAAAAGAATACTGAGTGTAGAGACCTAAAGAGGCTCGGAAAGAATACTTGTAAACATTGAAGAGAAAGTGAAATCTCAGAAAGACTTCTGAGGACTGGACGTAGCCCACGGTTTGGGGTGAACCAGTATAAAATTGCTGTGTCGACTTCTCTCAACTCTATCTTTCTTTAAGTTCAAAGTTTTGTTATTACTTAGATTTCAAAACAAGTTTCTCAAAGTTTTGATTAATTCGAACTTACCGAAGTTTCTATGAAAAGAACTTGTTTTTAATAAAACGTTTTTTGAAAGATTTTTTAAAAAAGTAGAATACACAATTCAACCCCCCTTCTCTTGTATTCATATATCGTATTATAAGCATTGTAATAATGTGTGATTCACTTCAAATCTGTCTTCAAGGGCCTCATGAAAGTTGTATATCTTGAAGTGCTCTTTCGAACCATATAAAGAACACCCAAATTCGATATCTGTAGGGAAAGTTATAGCAATTTTCTCACTTCTTTTGTCTTTAGCTTCTTCTGTGTTTCTTCTATGAGACATCATCTTCTTCTATGTTTTGCTTCTTTTGTATTTTTCTTCTTCTGTGTTTTGTTATCTTTTGTCTTTTTGTTTTTTTTCTTTCTGTCTTTTCGCTTCTTCTGTATTTTGTTATCTTCTGTGTTTTACTTCTTCTGTCTTTTGCTTCTTCTACCTTTTACTATCTTCTGCTTTATTTTCAACCCTTTAGACGATAGAATCTATCTTCAAGGTCTTCATGAAAGCTGTAAATCTTGAAGTTTTCTCTAAAACTGTATGAATAACATCTTAATCTGACATCTTTAGGGAAAGTTATAGCAATTTTCCCACTTCTTCTGTCTTTTTCCATTCTTCTGTTTTTTCATTTGACTTCATCTGTACCTATCTTATGTTCCATTTTTGACACTCCATAAGATAGAATGTATCTTGTAGGTCTTCATGAAAGTTGTATATATTGAAGTCTTCTTTACAACCATGTAAAGAACATCTTAATCTGATATCTTTAGGGAAAGTTATATCAATTTTCCCACTTCTTCTATCTTTTTCCATTCTTCTGCTTTTTCATTTGACTTCATCTGTACCTATTGTCTGGTCCATTTGACCATATGGATAATAAAATCTGACCTCAGGGTCTGCTTCAAAGATGTATATCTCAAATTTATCTTTGAAATCATCCTAATATGATCTTAATCCAACATCTCTAGTGAGAGTTATGTTATTTGTCCCAAGACAAGTTCAATATGATTGAGGACCAAATCTTGTTTGACTCTTTCGGCCCCAATTTTGCTATCTGAATGCCAAATGAAGTGATTATTGAACCCTTATATTCCTAACACTTTTCTTTTTGCGTCTCTATTGAAGATAATAGCTTTTGGTGTTGATTTGAAAAAGATGTATTAAAGCAAGTAAGGGTATCGATTGGAAGAGTAGGAATTGAATATTTTACTGAACATGCTCTAATATTTTGATGATTTCTGGACTAGTAGAGGTCCGAATAAGATGATTCTTGTTTCAAGATAAACTAGAGACATGGATCTACAATTGGTATGAAGAAGTTGAAATCTAATTGTAGCACCCCCTTACCTCAGGGTACATACCGGGACGCCCGAAGATCACCCCTGTACATATCCTACGATAAGGGTGAGCTACGTTCGATCACTACATTCACTTCCAATGGCATGGTATCATAATTTACTCATAAAGCATCATAAGAAGATCACAATATTTTAAATTCCACTTTTCCTCATAACGTTTTATAATCACCAAATGTCTACATTGTGCCTTTCAACATTTCCCTTAGGAACACATCAAGACCTAATACAAAAGGACTACATGAGAGAGGAAAAATATATGCAGTCTATCTAAACTGTCCACAAATTCCAGCTTACCGACCTTTGAGCCATGACTTCACTTGCCAACACACAATCCACACGGCTGGTAGAGCCTCTTAGTAGCTAGAATCGTCCCTCGATCCTGAAAAGATAACGTTGTAATTTTGATGAGTTTTGAGAACTCAAAGAGGTAACCATCATCGATGGTTCACTCAATTCATGCATCACATCATTACACAAAACATAATATTCACCTCTTTGCATATTCACAACATATCACATTGTTCATACAAAACACACATCAATTATAATTGGCAATGCACGTGAGACTCACTTTCATTTATTATTATCGTTATGACTGAGTGTCTTTTTACCAGCTCACCCCTTCATGGATGTCGAGCTTTGTCGTATAATGTCCCATATCTCTTAGTGGATATCGAGTACAGTCGCACTTGAACCTGAGGCTCTATTCACATTCTGAGCTTTAAGTTCTTTATCCTGGAAACTCCGGTCATAACTTCCTTTATCTTGCATGCGTTCATGTAATGAATGTTTCATATAACACAATCTCAGTCAATCACATGGATGTTGTAACATCCCACCCCCGACGGGAAGGGTAAAATAGTAATTTGGTCAGGGATGAGTGTGAATAGGACTGATTTGGCATTTTTATGCATACTGGTATTTGTGAACAGTGAATTTTTGCACATGAAAAATAACTGTACATGCATTCATGATATTTATCGGTATTTGGGCCTAAACGGAATTTTATTGTGAATAATGTGGAAATTGTGTTTGAAAAATTTATTGGAGTGAATTTTTGTGTGTTTTATATTTTAAGGAAATTTTATAAATTTTTCTGGAATTTTTCGGACAAAATTCCTGGACCGGGAAAATCGCCAAGTGGCGAACCGACTGATTTTCGGTACCGAAAATTTCTGTCAAATGGTACTGTAACATTGGGTACATTATTTTGGAATTGTAATTGAGACCCTTGGAAATGGATTGAAGACCTAATTCTATTTGGATTATTTTATCAAAGGTTATTAAATTATTTTGTCTTCTTCTTAAGTGACAAGGTGTCAAAGCATTTAATGCTTGGATTATGTGGCTTCATTCTCGACTCTTCTATGTTTAAAGAGTGAAAGTTAAATTGTTGACATATTGGCTTTGTCTCATCCGAATATCTCCTTCTCCTTCCTTCTCATCGATTTTCTTCACTTGTTCCACTTAGTTGCTACTCTCTTTGTTCTTCGTTGCATGCTTATAAGCTTAAACCTTCTCCCTCCTTACTATGATGATAACCATGCATGGGGTTGAGAAGTGAGGAAGTAGAGTGGTTGAAGAAGTGAAGAGATTGAAGTTGGAAAAGCTTGATTAGGTAAGGTTTATGCTAAGCTTTCATTATGTTCTTTCATATGGTTGTTAGAAGCATTTATTGTGATTTTTATGTGCATTAATGTCATGGAATTTTGGAGATTTATATTCAAGTGAATGTATGAATGATCTAGTGACTGATTTCTTGTCCATTTGGATGCTTAGTGATGTGTTATTGGTATTGAAGGTGATAGGATCTAAGGTCAGTACCAAAGCTGGAAAATTAGTTTTGTACTGATTACACTGTTTTGATCATAACTAATGGTGTGGTTGTGAAAATGAGGTTCGGTTTATTCCAAATAAAACTTTAGTTGATGGCTACAATTTTGTGTGAAATAGGTGTTGTCTAATTGTAGCTCTAAGAGGTTGAATTTTGGCTCGGAAAATCAGAGACATGGGTTGTGTGAACAGTACCCGGATTGATGACCTAATTGTTTTGATGATTTTTCTAGATTAATTTAGAAGGAATTGGTGAAAATGGTCTTAATGAAAGTTGAAGCCTATCTGGTTAGCTTTCCATTGCCACTGATTTTGCAATTTTTTGATATGTACATTTGGAGTTATGAACTGTTAACTAATGACTGACTATGTGCATTATGTTGGAACCTAGCCATAAGTGTAGGTTTTGTGAGTATTCTGATTGGAAGCAAATTTAGAGATTTCCATGATTTGAATTGGCACAAATGATCTTCTGGAAAGTTGTATAGGAAGTAATTATCTTGAAAATGAGATATAGTATGCTAATTTTGGATAACAGAATTGGGACTTATGAATTTTGAAAGATTGGACTGAAGTTAGGTCATTGACTAGTGGTCAGGGCAGAAACTTGCATGACAGTTTTGAGCTTGTTAATGATAGAATTGGATTCTGAGTCCTCATGAAAATTGAAGTATGAGATCTTATCTTTCCAGTGATATAAGGTAGTGATTGTTTTGACATTTGTGCTAGGAGATATACTGCTTTGAAATGTACTGTTCAGATTGGGAAATTCCAGTGGGCAGATGTTTAGGTGAATTGTTTGGCCTAGTTAGCAAATGAATTTGATTTTAGGTTGTTCATGAAAGTTGTAGATAACATTGGGATATTTCTGAGCATATTTATTGTGTAATTTTTGACAAAGGGAATGAGAAGTTATTGAATTTACAAGATACTGTACTGTTCTAGAACCCATTGACTGGGCAGTAACTTTGATTGCATTTTTGACACCCTTAGAGGTGAAATTGGCTTTTGTGTCCTTCATAAAACTTGTAGAGCTCTCTTTTCTCTATGAAATAGACACTAATTTTGTCCAAATTGGAGTTCGGAGTAGGGAGTTATGACCTAGACAAGTTGGCATGTCGGAGGAAATTGTTTCAGATTTGTCATTTTAATAAGGCTAGTCAACTAAGATTCTTAGACTAGTCGACTACAACCTGCACTAGTCGACTAGGATTCTTGTACCAGTCGACTAGTACATGTATTTTTCCTGCACTAGTTGACTAGGATGTGTATTTTTCCTTCTTTTGCTCATAACTTTTCCGTCCGACATCCGATTGACCTAATTCTTGAGGCATCGGATTAGTGAAACATTGAATTTCATTTCATGAGAAATTGGAAATTTTTGGACGGGAAATTGATGTGGGTCTGGGTAATGATTCTTTGGTCACTGTTTTATTTATTTTTGGACCTATAGAGGTCCGAATTGAAATCTTGTCGCTCTGTTAGATTTCTAATTTTAGGCAATTTTGGTGATTGAAAATTTGGATTTAGGGCCGGGAAAATCATAACCATGCATTGTACACATTTTAAGCGCTACATGTGCATTCTGAAATATTACTGATTGGATTTTTGGTAATCATTGCATATTGTAACTAGTATAGAGGCACATTTGGAGCGTCGATCCACCGATGCCACTAAGACTTCCAGGTATTAGCTCGGAAGTACAGGTGAGTGACCTAGATGGCTCTCGTTCAATTATGATATGTCAAATGTGGGGAATAATGGAGGGATTAGGATTGAGTATTATTTCTGACTGGAATTCCGGACAGATGGTCCGATGAATTGGGAGAATTGACATAGAAGTGTTTTGGATGTATACCGTGATCAACTGTGATATACTGTGATTAATTGTGATATACTGTGATCAATTGTGATATACTGTGATCAATTGTGAAATACTGTGATCAATTGTTTGCTATGATTAATTGCTTGAAGTGTCTTATGATGTGCTCAATTGCGATTGATGGAATCATGGTATTATATGTGATACTGACTGTTAACTTGGGCATATGCATTGCATACATCAATGCATAAGCTGATAATAACAATTGTGACCGGAGCAGCTCACTGACACTGAAAACGAGCCTTGACCTCGAAGGGAGATAGACACTCCTGACGGCGTCTCTGAATCATCGCTCACTATTTATGCGCTCGGTCACAACACTGAAATAAACTGAAAAAGTGTCACACGTGCATTACATACATATTTGACTGAATACTGTCAATTGCCTTATAAAATTGTGATCTGCTTATATCTATTGATTGAGATGGTATTTCTGACTGTGCTATGAATGTAATTTGCTTGTGTGCTGCATGAATTGGGCGAACCATCGATGATGGTTCCTCATTGAGTTCGCAAAACTCACCCAAAATTTGCATCTATTTTTCAGGTCTTGAAGAGTACCCCGTTTGACACGGAAGTATGTCTACCGTATGCAAGGGACAGATAGAGGTCGGGATCAGTTTGCGTCTACATTAGTGTCTCATTAATTATATTCCAAAATCTCTATAAAAGAATGTTCTGTATTTATAGTGAGCCCAATTTGGTTATGGCTTTTTGTTCATTAAATGGTTTTTGTAAATTATTATTGAATGATTGTAATAACTGAAAATGTTTATTTATGAACGTGGGCTCAGATTGTCTACTGTTTTCGCGTGTATGAGTGTAATAAAAAAAATTTCATACTGAGTTTCGGCTGACTGATGTAGCACGCCACCCTCGCGGGGCACGGACTCGGATATCACCAATGATGTCAGGTTCGGGTCACGCGGGAATGGGGTGTTACATTTAGGTGGCTCAATGGTAAGAGGCGTCCACTTAAAGTGAGACAAAACCTTGAGGTCTTGGGTTCGAGTCGTGGCTCACCCTTGACCAAAGAGGACAATACCTGGAGTGATGGCGGTAGAGACCGGACTCTACAGATGCACATTCACATTTACATCACATTCATCATCGGACCTTAGTCCGACATTCAGCAGAAATGTTGAACACGCTTTTGCATTCATATACACATTCATAATTTGGAGCACTTAAATAACTCATTCTAACCACATTCTAAAGCAGACAATTAATTGAGTGAGAACATCTAGGTTACTCACAGGTTGCTCCCGAAGCTAATGCCTAGAAGATCTAGCAACATCTGGAAGTTAACGTTCCAGTTGCTCCTCTATAACAATTAGCATACATGATATCACAATTTGCACCATTAAGAGTGTTCAATAATGCACATGTAACATCCCACCCTCAATTGGAATGGTAGAATAGTAAATTGGCATAGGATGTGCTAGATTGGGATTTCATAGGACTGCTCATGCATAATAGGATTGCTACATAGTCACAATTGTGCACATGAACTTACTGTACATGCATACATGACATTTCCGATTTTCGTGCCTAAGACAATTTTATTGGGATTAGCGTGATTTTTGGGTTTGGAAAATTATTCTGAGGGCGTCATAAATTGTTTTCTATTTTAAGAGATTTTTGAGAATTTTTCTGGAATTTTTCGTGGTTCTTGCCCGGACCGAAAAAATTCCAACTGACTGACTAAGTGACTTTCTCTGTACTAAAAAGGACTGCCTAATGGCATTGGATTATGGAATAAATAATTGTGGGAATTGTTATAGGGCCATTAGCATATGTTGGATTAAGATTAAATGAGATTAGTGTTATGATTAAATTATGTTAATTAAGTTCATTTTTGTCTTTTCTCATTTTAAAAAGCCAAGTGGCTTCTAGCATTTAATGATTTTGTCTTATATTATGCATCACCATCGACTTTTCTCCTTGTCATACTTAAAGACTCATTTTTGGAAGGCTTTGGAAAGCCAATCTTTCTTCTCATCATCCGAAACTTGCATCCCCTTCATTTGTGTTCTTCTCCTTCAACGGTTTCCTTCTCCTTCCATATAAGTTTCACTTGTCCACTAGTTACAGCCAAGTCTCTACTTAATCCTTGAGAAGATGATGATATGCATGTATAGTAGAGATAGCCGTGAGTGAGGTATCAAGGTAGGAAGTGTGGAGAGGTTTAAAGACTTGGAGAATTGATAGCTTGTAACTTGTTTAAGGTGAGAATTGATGTTTGTTTTTATTCTTTTGGTAGTTAGAAGCATTCATGGAGACCCTTTAAGCATTTATTTGATCATGAAAGTGGTAGCTTTGAATGGGTTTAATGCATGCTTGTGTGAGGGAAGTGGATAGAGTAGTTAAAGAATGTGAAAGTAATGTTGTTAATGATGTTTATGGTGTTTAATGAATGGAAATGAAATATGGAAGTTGTGTATGTGGGTGCTGCCAACTTTTGTGTAATTATATAAGTAAATGTTGTGATGATTTTGTGGTTGAATTAGAGGTGTAAATGGATGCTTGGTGATGTGTTATTGATATTAGAAGTGATAGGAGTTAGGTTGAAGTGAAAGCTGGAAAATGCATTTTTGACCCTATTGCAATGTTTTGATCATAACTAATTGTTTAGGTGAGAAAATTAGGTGAGGTTTGTTCCCAATTAAACTTTGGGATGTTGGCTACATTTTTGTGTGAAATAGGTATTGTCCAATTGTAGCTTTAAGAGGTTGCAATATGGCTTGGAAAGTTACTGCTATTGACTGGAATGAATAGTACCCGAAACCATAACCTAGAGTTTTGTTAATTTTTCTAAATTAATTGAGAAGGAATTAGAACAAATGGACTAAATGAAAGTTGAATCCTATTAATTTATCTTTCCAATGCCACTGATTTTGCAATTTTTGATATGTATAGTAGGAGTTATGGACTGATGACTATTATTTGCTTTCATGCATTGAATGAAACCTAATGGAATGTCAAATTTGGTGCACATTATGATTTGGAGCAATTTTAGTAATTTATGTGAACTGAATTGGTGTGGGTGATCTTCTTAAAAGTTGTATAGGAAGAAATTATCTTGAGAATGATATATGACATGTAATTTTGGTTGTCATATTTGAGAGAAATGAATTTGCAAAACCGAACTGCATTAGGTTGTGAATTCTTGATCATGGCAGAAACTTGCATAACAGTTTTGAAATTGTTAGAGATCGAATTGGATGTTGAGTTCTCATGAAAATTGAAGTTTGAGATCTCATCTTTTCAGGGATATAAGGTAGTGAATTTGGTGACATTTGTGCTAAGAGATATCTTGTTGTGAAATGTCTTTGTTGATTGGGAAAATTCGAGGGCTGATGCTTTGGTGAATTGTTTGACATGTTAGCAAGTGAATCTGATTTTGGGTTGTTCATGAAAGTTGTAGATAACATTGTGATCTTACTGCCTTATTTATTGTGTAATTGTTGACTGAAGAATTAGAAAGTTAATGAATTTGCAATGTACTTGCATCTTTGTTTGATAGGTTTTGAGTAGGCAGTGGCTTTGACTGAAATTTTGACACCCTTATGGGTAAAATTGCTTATTGGGGTCTTCATGAAACTTGTAGAGGGTTTCATTATCTTTCCAACAAGGTATAGTTTGCATTTTTCTGAAATGTGTAGAAAGAGATATGATAGATTGAATTTTGGTTGGAAAACAGGGAAAAAAGAGAAGGAAATAAGGGCTATATATATATATATATATTAATTGTTGAATTTTGGTTTCTTTCGTGAATAACTTTTCTGTCCGACTTTCGATTGACCTGATTCTTGAGGCATCGGATTCATAGAATATTAAATTTTATTTTCTGAGAGATTCGAGATTTTTGGACGGGAAATTGACGTGGGTCTGGGTAAAGGTCTGTTTAATCACTGTTTTGTTTAATTGGGGACCTATAGAGGTTCGAATAGCGCACCGTCAGCGCCAATAGGTTTCTAATTTTTAGACGGATTTTTATGATGGAAAAAAATGAGATTAGGGCCGGGAATTCATAAACATGCATATTTCACCTACATGTGCATCAGTACTAGTTCAAATTAAATATTTAGTGACTCGTACCTTCTCTGATTCTTATAGAGGCCCAAGTGGAGCGTCGTTCGACCGACGGGGCGGAAACTTCCCGACATTAGCTCGGAAGTAATAGGTGAGTAACCTAGGTAATTACCTCAATCTATGTGTTTACTGTGACTTGAGTGCCTTATGGGGACTACTTGGATTATGTATGGCTTGAACAGTGATTACTTGTGAAATATTGACTGTAAATTACTGATCCTTGTGAATTATATACTGTTACATGACTGTTCAAATGGGCATATGCATTCATGCACAGATGCATAAACTGCAAAAAGGAAAATTGTGAACCGAGTCGCCACTGATACTGATACTGCGAGCTTCGAGCTCAAAGGAAGATAATTCTCCCTAGACGCGTCTACTGACTACTGAACAATGCTAAAGCACTCGGTCACAATACTGTAATAAACTGGAAAAGAGTCACATGTGCATTGCATCTTTGATGAATATTTGACATGGTACCGGTATATATCTTGTAATATAGTATAATCGTGTTACATTTACCGTGATCGTGATTGTATTAGCATTGTAATTGTATGATTACTGGATGCATCCTGTATCATGCTTATGTGATGCATGAATTGGGAGAACCATCGATGATGGTTTCTCATTGAGTTCGCAAACTCATCCAAAATTGCCAACTATTTTTCAGGCTTAAGTGTAGACAGATAGCTCCCTCAGGACTGTAGAGCCGTGTACTGTGGATTGGCGAGAGAGGCGATGGCTCAAAGGTCGGTCAGCTAGGCTTTCTTTTGGAGACTTATAGTTAGATCTGCTCTTTGTACATTACTGTATGGTACGTAGTGTACGGTGTTTTGGAACATGTGCAAACTGAAAATACTGACAGTTTGTAAATTTCTGAATTTTGAGTGAATGAAATGAAATCTAGTTTGGTTTTAAAAAGTTGTCAATTTCTTCGTACTGCTTTATGCTTGTGATGCCATGAGGAGTTTAGTGGTAGTTGTCAGTAGTGGTCTCTTATCGTAGGATATGTACCGGAATGACCCACGGGCGTTCCGGTGGATACTCTATGGTAAGGGGGCGCTACAGCACATGTAGGAGATGAATTATGTACAATGCATGTTCATGATAAATCTCGGGTATCGCTCCTTGATTCCTCTCAACACTATCCCCATACTAAAATTCATTTAAGTATAACTAACAATTAGGTTTATGCCTCATTAGAACCATTGAAAACACAGTTCATTACTCATTGACTTACCTTCAGACTTTTTGAAATACCCCTTTCGAGTTTACTGTTCATGCTCAATAAGAAGGAAAAACTTGTGAAATTTGAGCCCACCATCTTATAGAAAAGTGTTCCTCTATCTTTTATCTTTCCATTGACACCAAAATCACTTAATTTGGTTCAGTAATTTGGAAGATATGACTCAAACATTTTTGGACTATTCCTCTCCAAAATAGTGTATTATACCCAACTTCAATCCAGAAATTGAACACATTAGAGACTGGATCAAGATTCCGATTCTTCATATGATTTGTATCTCTATTACTCTAGTTTACTACAAATCAAGAATCACCTCAATTGGAATCCTACATATCACGATATCATCAAAATACTGAAATATGTTCAGTAAAATATCCATTTCATACTCCTTCCACCAATACCCTTACTTTGATTCAATCAATCATTTTCAATTTAATACCAAAAACCATAAATTTTTTTGGAGAGATAAAGAAATGTGTTATAAATCCAATGCTTCAAAAATCAGGTCATTTGGAGGTCTATAGAAGAAGTTATGACCAAAAGAGTCTAGTCTGTTTTTGCTTTCATCTTAGTTATATTGTCTCATTTCCATCGTCTTATTTCTATCGTCTGCTTTTCTTCCATCTTATTTCCATCGTCTGCTTTTCTTCCCCAAAATGTATCCAATTATAAGGATCATAACTTTTGACTCCGATGTCTAAAATTTTCATGCTATATACCGTTGGAAAGATAAAAGAAAGCTCTACAACTTTCCAGAAGGAAACTTTGCCAAAATCTATCTAGATCAAGTATATATTTTCTCCCAAAATCAGAACACGAATTTTACAATCAGCTTTCAACGCCCTGCAACCTATTCTCAACTTCATGACAACTTTTGAAACTCTTAGAGACAGAACTGAAATTTGATGTCTTCATACAAAATGTAGCCATGTGTCTCTATTTTAATTCAAATTAAGAAGAATTTTATTTAGACAACTAGAGAAAACGTTATGGCTAAAAGACTGAAGTGTATTTAGTGAACATTTTCCATATTTTCAAACTTTCAATATTTTATATCACCAAAACACCAATTTTTTTTCAAAAAAACTAATTTAACACTATAACTGAATTTATTTCTTCCTAACTACCCATTATTTATGAACAACCTTGTAAATGTCATTTTTCACGTAGATGATAGTAATCTATCAACTTTATTTCACAAATCCCCAACTCTAAGGGATTTCTTCACTACTTACCTGCTAAAAACTCCAAAATCTTCAAGTCCTAAACTCCACACGTTTTACATACTTCACTGAGTACAATGACCAGCTTCTAGTTTTTTTTTTCTCAAGATAGAGGACACAAATGGCAAAGTAGGTTTGTTGAAGGAAAGGAAAAACACAGAAGTCTCTTAGAAGGTATTTGATGAAAAACTCTGGGTTTCAAAAGGAAGATTGGACAAGATGTTAGTAAGGAAGGGATTTAGACAAGACCTAACCTGTCAACTCTCAAAGAATAGTAACCTAATTCTAGAAAGAGTACAAAAGACTAAGTGACACTTGTCACTTACCCAATACCCAAATTCTAACTTATTTTCTTTTGAAACTAACTCCATTGACTGTCATCTTTACAATCCAACTATCTCCAAGCTTCTTTTAATTTCTTGTTCCCTATTATAAATATATATCTTTTTCAGTACTCCATACATTCACCAACATATACAAATACAATATTTCCACCAATCACTAATATTTCCAATGTAAAAACGTCCATAGCTCTAAAAATTCATAGATCCATCCATTTACACCCGGAATTATTCATGAGTGCATGTACAATTATTTTCATGTGCAAATTCATTCACTATTCATGTATAAGTACATGGCATTTATATGCATGAACATGGAAATGCATCTCTAACTCT
This sequence comes from Erythroxylum novogranatense, assembly GCA_029891385.1. Taxonomy (NCBI): domain Eukaryota; kingdom Viridiplantae; phylum Streptophyta; class Magnoliopsida; order Malpighiales; family Erythroxylaceae; genus Erythroxylum; species Erythroxylum novogranatense. Next base: position 81,366,049 of record CM057231.1, on the reverse strand, counting down.
CATGAATCACTCACATTTACTATTCTAACCCTCCCATAAGTAATGGGATGTTACACGAATTCAGCTTCTTAGATGTTTAAAATTTGGATAAAAATTGTGTATAGTATACTGATTTAAACAAGAGTAGTCCAAAACTTTTTGAAGTGTATCCTTCAAACTTCTGAACCAAATGGTCTGATTTTCGCATAATTGGAAATTTAAGACAAGGGAGAACACTTGTCTAGAAGAAAGAGTTATGCTAGAATATTCAAGGTGCTTTTGGCAAGAAACTTAAGTATAAAAGTCATAAGGCATAAATGGAAGGGCAAATGGGACATTTCTCAATCATTAAGGGTATAATTGGAAGAAGAAGTGTTGTCTTGTTTATAAATGAAGAAGAAAAACATGAATGAAAGGATAAGCAAAAGAGAAGAACCAAAATTTAAAAGAAAAAAAAGGAGAGGGTGTCTTAAAGAAGAGAGAGAAATACGAAGAGAAGAAGAGAAAAAGAGAAAAAGAGAAAGAGAGAAAGAAGAGAAAAAAAGCTAGGGTTTCAAATGTACTAACCTTTAAGAGAGATTTTGGAGTTATTCAAGAAAGGATAAAGGAAGAGGAAGAGAAGAGTTTTCCTTTGAGTTAAAGATCCCTTCATTTGGTGAAGAATGAAGGTAAGATCTTTTTGAAACTTTTGGATTTTTGGAAGGATTTTAGTTCATAGAGTCTAGAAAATGCTTGGGTTTAAACATTTTAGAATCAATTTTAGTGATTTTGCATTGTAGGATTTTCTATGGGACTCCTATTGAATGAAACTTGGTTGTTTTAGGGAACCAAGAGAATCCTATCCAAGAGCAAGGGAAAAGACAACCTTGACTTAGATTTTTGCAAGGAAATGAGGTGGGTAATGTATTTATAGTTATTGTATGATTTGGTAAATTCTTACCTATGTGTGGATATGTGTTAAACTGTTTGAAATTGACTTGAAGAAAATACATGATGATTTTTTTTATTTTGTCATACTGTGGAAGAAGTATGATATGTGATATAAATAAATTGTGTTTTTAATCAATGTTATGTCTTGATATTTGTCATGGCATTTTGTATAAATGAAAAGAAAGGAACGAGTATGAAAAGTATGAAAACATTTGATAAAATGATTTGAGCATATTTATGTGTTTCTATTTAGGCGATAGTGGAATCATTTTGTCCATCACGTGCACGTTGACAAGAGTCTTCTCCCGGCTGCCCGTTTATGGCATATAAGCTTCGAAAAATGGACTCATTCTATTCATGAGATAAACTTCGGTTTTCTCATTCTGTTTCATGAAACCCTCGAGCCATTTGTTATGCATTGCATTTTTAAATTGTCAAGTATGAAGCATTTTGAGTGTTATGTGATTTGAACTAAATTTGATGAATGTTTAAATTGCTTGAATAACATATGAATGATAGAATTGCTAGATATATATATGTATATATATATATATATGTATATATGTATGTATATATATATATGTATATGTATACATATATATATACATACATATATACATATATATATATATGTACATATATATATACATATATATATATATATATGTATGTATGTATACATACATATGCTTGACTTTGGTCAATTGCCAATGGCTATAAATATATTAGTCACTGAACTGTGTAGCTCACCCCATGCTTCCCTCCTCAGGTGAAGAAAAAGAAGATTAACGATCCTTGCAAGGCATTGGAACTCCAAGATAATTAAAGACTTTTGTAATTAAGTTAGTTCAGGATTTTTGTATTTTGGAATCATTTTACGCATAAGCATTCAATTATATCATGTGTATTTTTGTATTTTATATTTGTATTAAGGCAAAAAGGAGTGGTTTTTGAAATGTAAAGATGTTTTGAAAACAAGCTTTGTGTTTTATGATGGGCCCAAGTAATTACTAAAACTCTGATGTGTTCAATAATGATTGCATCTTTATGACTGAAATGATTTTAAATAAATCGGGTCGATTTGATTATCGATTTTTTCGCATATGCACTAATTGTTTTCAAAAAAAATTTACAATGAGTTTTGATCATCAATTGTCTCCAATTGCCGGGCTCCGAAAACAGGGTCCAACATTGTTTGATATCAGAGCTTAGGCTTTTTTTTAGACTTAGGGTCCGTTTGGTTGAGCTTTTATCAGTAGAGCTTTTATCAGTAGAGTTTTTGTCAGTAGAACTTTTCTGAGAAGAGCTTTTCTAAAGCCAGGTTATTTGTTTGGTATCAATTAAAAAATAGCTTTTAAAAGAGCTTCATACAAGATGGTATTTGTGAACATAAAATAAAAAGTACTTTTATTAATTTTAACTATATTAATGTTTGAATATATTTTAAAATTTTGAAATGAATTATTATGTATATATGTATGTATCATTTTAAATTTAATTTATAGTGTTTTAAAGAATTCTAAAAGAGATAAGTAAATAATTTTTATTAAATACTTTTGAATATTATATTTTAGTAGTTAAATATATATATATATATATATATATATATATATATATCAATAGTTAATTCCATTATATTGCACTGAATATTTAAATTGCACTAAATAAATAATATTTTGATGTATTTATAAAACTAAAAGGAAGTATTATGCATGCATATATTATATGAAGAGCCTAAATTTAAATTTAATATCAAATAACAAAAGTATAAATTTAAATAACTAAAGTATTTTAAGTCTTGATTGCTGCTAAGTCAACTTCATCACACCATTGAACGATCTGTTTATATGATTTCTAAATGGCCATTATATGTTATTAACAAGGTTTGCAGAATTTGATTGAAAGTTCATCAGCCAAGGAGAAGACAAGCAAAGAATCTTCATTTCTTCAAGACTACTCAATACATCATATATTGCAATAAGAGTCGGGATTCAGCAGGAACTAGAAAGAAGTCATTTTCTTTCCTCACGCATAGAAACTATTAAAAAGAGTTCTGATTCATCAAATATTGCTGATATATATGTCTTCTTGATGTTATGAATAGTCTCAATCAACTCAGAATAGGATTTTTACTTGCATTTGATGGGGCAGATACATTTCATCTGGACACAAACTTGACCAGATTACCTGGAGATTATTAGATTCTTACAAGCAATTATACAAACAAGTACTCAAGTAGTGGCTTAGTTGGATACCACTCCCTGCAACACGGATACCATCGATCATCACCAACTCCTAAATTAGAGTGAAAGACGATTATTGAAGCCCATCGATATGACAATACAGAAAGGGATGAATGGTTCCTTATGGATGAATGAAATGGATTATGCATGAACGCAAAGTGTGACTACAAAGGCTGGGGGTCCATACGCTAATAACAGAGAAATGTTTCAAAAGGCTGACTATATCAATCCTACCACTAATAACTAGAAAGATATGAGCAATCATTCATGAGATTTGCACCTGAAATTCATATTAGAAACTTATACCTTTTGCATTAACAGGCAACAAATTGTACAGAATAATATGACAAGTTTTATCGACAACAGTCATCTTGAAACATCTAGCTATTAAAAGCTATATTCCACCATTTGAACTCGGTATTATCCATCCAAACGCCACCGAAACTCTTTCACCAGATCAACAAACATCTTATGTGTAAAACCAGTAATTCTTGCCCATGAATATCACGGATACAATCAAAATAAATCCTAGGTTTATGAACTGTTAACTTTGAATGGATGTTTGCATTCTGCACCTTAGTGAGAACTAACTATGACTCAAATAGAATGGCCTGGTTAGGCAAAAACAACACTCCTCGCAAGAAACTGAAATATCATCTCATTGTGAGAATTGTTGATGAGGCATGCCAATGACAATGATGATCAAAACAAGATGATAATTATTATGTCGTGAAATTCAACAAATTTAGGAAGGAAAACTTTTGATACCTGCCACCACACATCATCCAAGTCATGAACTGTGGCAAAAAGAATTGTAAAAAGAAACAAGCCAGGTGGACTGAAGGTTTTATAATCCTTATAGTTGATAGGTAATGGGAACAAAAGTAACGAGCATGACCAAGATTTTATCTTTAGCACCGTGATATCACATAAGAAAACAAGGTAGCTAAAGACTTACTGAAAGGGGGACACATCTAAATTCCATGTAAGGTTAGTAAGCTGTGAGCACTTTTGATGCCATTCATTTGGTCATGTGCAATCAAGAACCGAAAAATTCTTGTCAAAATGAAGTCTAAAGAAGAATCATACAAATCCACAGACACTTATCCCACCCGAAAGAAACGAAATTGATAAATAGCAAAGAACTAGTAAATTACAAACTAGAAAAAACAAAATCCCCAATTTGATTACTTTGCTGAATGTGTAAAAGAAGCACAAAAAAACCAAATTTACAGCAAAAAATGCTTGAGTAATGGAAACCTGAACCCACCCACAAATTGAAAGTGAAGAAACAATGCTCTACAGAAAAGAAAAATCAGCTGAGCTATTTAGACAACGGAAGCAACTTACCCCCACCAGGAACCAAAACCCTTGACCGTAATCGACAAAACCCCAAGACCTAACCATGCTTGGGACAGCGACTGCTACCCCATATAGTGACAAAGAAGAAAGTCTTACAAGTGAAGAAACTTGACTCACACATCCCAGAACACTGCGCACCAAACAAGTAGCGAAGATAAAAAGAGAAGCTAGCCTGTGTGTTTTGGGTTGAACGTACGTAAAGAAACAGAACAATCACTTACCTTTGGATATATACGTAAGTGACGGAAACTTACGAAAAAATAGCTTCCCGGAAAAGCTAAAATTTGGGCTTTTCTGAAAAGCTCCAAATTTTAGCTTTTTAAAAAGCTGTATTTTAGCTTTTTCAAAAGTTATTTCTACTTCAAAAGTACTTTTGAAGTTTGCAGCCAAACACCTATCTTTTCCCGAAAATAGCTTTTGCGGTAGAAAAAAGTGCTTTTAGAGTCTCTAAAAGCTTAACCAAACAGGCACTTAGAATGCATTATGGGATGAATTGTGTGCTATGTGATTTATTTTGGTATTGTAAATTGATGTGTTGTATTAAGTGACATGCATATCATGAATACATATAGGAAATAAGATTGAAAAGAAAGTAAGCTGAAAGATGGTGTCTTATCGAAGGAGTAAAATGCCACCTCCTAAAAGAATACGAGAAGTTTTGCAAGGATTTGCTGCATCTGATTCCTCATCACTTGAGAAGGGTATTGATGAGTAAAAAATCTCAAAAATTGCAACCATATTAGTTGCATGTATGAACTTTTGTTAAGAGTTTATACTATTCGAAACGATGAGAAGAATGACGTTTGGTTAGGATGTAAAATGAGAAAAGTTTATGGATATTTAGAAATAAGAAATATGGCTTTGCTCAATATGTTAGATATAGATGTAGTATCTATGGTTGTGTTAACGAATAAAGTAACAGAATTTCGTGAGGATATGTACTTGAATTGATACGGGTGTGAAAACATTTCCATGACTTGATTGAAGAAGAGATAGAGACAGAATGAAAATAACAAGATTTAAGGTTTACAAGCAAAGTAGAATTGAAAGGTTGAACTTGGAATTTATGATCAAGTATAAGATTGTATTGGTGAATTTGAGATTTGAATTTCAAGATGGCTATATGTTTCTAATCCTAAATTGATTAAGAATGTACATATGGAATGTGAAACAAAGGATAGTGATATATGTAGAGGTTTTAAAGGTTATGTCGACTAGTTATTGTGAGAACATATTTGATAATGTGGTAAATTGGTGAATAATATGATTGAGTACATATGAGACCTATATTTGGATATGGATAGGAGATAATCAATAATCCCTATAGTTAAAGATTATGAGATGAATCAGAGTAATGAGATGGAAGTATAATATAGATGATTGTAGCAAGAATTCTTCTTTCGAAGAAGAATTTCCTTAAATTAGGTTAAGCATATCAGGTAGTTTATATTAAGAATGATCAATAAAAGAACTAATTAGAAATGAATATGTAATGAATTAGAAGTGAATATTGGAGTTCTATCCCTAGTGGAGACTCAAGCATAAGACTTAGAGTATGCTAATGAGAATGTATGTATTTTTTATTAAAAGCATCCAACTACAAAAGTGGATTTTAGGAAATTGAGATAACATTATTGCTAATGTGAGGAGAACTTAGATCCACACTATATTCTATGAGAATATACGAAGGAGATATAAATTAGATTTTGATGAATGTGTTACCAATGCAGGAAGTTAAGTTACAAATAAGTTAAAATGTGAGGAGAAAGTAGTATGAATGAGCAAACGTTAGAATAAGCCAATGTGAAATACGAGGAAATCTAAAGAATGGAGAAGATCATTTAAGAAAGGTAAGTCAATAGGAAAATTGAAAATAACACGAGATAATGTTACCTCATCAAGGAATTAGTTATTTAAGGAATTAGGAGAGCTAATTTGAATATGTGAAGAAAAATGTGTAGCATGTATGAGTAATGAAAGTAAAGAAAATTTTAAGAAATTATACTAATATTAATTACATCGTATGGATTTGGAGATTTTATAGTATGCAATGATATTATATAAGAGATTTAGATGAATCTAATGTAGCAGGATCAAGTGATTTCCTGTGTATGGAGACAACTAAAGTCCTATGAGTTGATTATTCGATGCATGATTCAGAGCTACTATAGTAATTGTTTTGAAGTTTGGAGACAGTATATGTAAAGGAACATCTGGGATGTATATATATAAGTACAGATCATAAAAGTTTGAGGCAATCACTGAATTGAGAGAATTGAAGATGAGACTGAGAAGATTGATATAAATATTGAAAGATCATGATTGTACAAGTGAAAAATTTCAAGTAAGGCTACATGTTATATCAGATACCCTAAGCAGAAACTCGATATTAAGGATTATCAGAACTAGAGTAAAAAGAAGCATAGAATGTGGGGCTTGGTTTATCCCAAATTAAGGACTCGGGAATTAAGAATCTTATTAAGGAATTGAAAATGGATCTAAATTTTGAGTTTAAATTGGAAGATGAGGCTTTATGATTGAAAAGGAGAAATATGTATACCTAATAAAGAGATAAAGGAGTTAGTGGATAAATACCGAAAGTATGGATTAAAGTGAGATAGACATAAGAGTAAAGCCTACTGATACTATAGAGATGTGAACTATAAAACAAAGAATGAAATATTTATAAGAGTATCACCGCCCCAAGGTGTGCTTAGATTGAGTGCAAAATGTGCTCAGACTAAGATAAAGAATCAACTAAGTTTGAATTGTTTTGGTCCAAATAAAGATATTGAGAACTGGACCATTGACTTGTGACTTAGAATTACCAACAAAGGTGTCTTTGGTTTGTAATGGGAGTATGTTAAGAGAAATCAATATGATCTGATATTGATGTTATCGACACAGGAATTAGGAAAAGTGTGAGTAATTCGAAACCTAATGAGAAACTCTTTTGTCTTTTGAAAGACAGAGTGAGTCTTTTGACTATGATCATTTAAAGGAAATTATTCAAATGAAGAAGTTATTAAGGAGACTAAGGAAAACATAAGACAATGTTACCTCCATTTGGTTGATCACTCAGGTAAGAATTTCGAGAACGAAATTCTTTAAGGGGGGAGAGTTGTTAGACCCCAAACTTTTCTTAGAAGACTAGAACTAATAAATGAGAAATGTGGATATGTCCATATTCTACTTTGGTGTTTCTAGTGGATAAGAGATTTTGAAATTAGAAGAATTAAGGAGAAAGTTAGAAGTAGAATGAAAGCAAAAACGAAGTTAAATTTGTGTAGTAAGTTGATGAAAAATATGTATATATATGTATGTTATGCTATTGGTGTTCATGATTAATCATGGACTATATTTTCTTTATAGATGATATTGATTTGAAATGGAGTTGAGAATGAGGAGTAAATGAAGTAAAAAAGGTGATCTTAGTATGATTTGTGTTAAGGAAAGATTGTGAAACAAAATGGATGGTTGATCTGGAAAATGTTTATGGAGTATGCTTCAGTCATTTAGTCACAACATTTTTTCTAGTTATCCAAAACGAGATGATTCTTAATTTGGATTAAACTAGAAACATAGGGCTACATTTATTATTAAGGCATTGAATTAAATTCTGTATTTAAGAATATCAAAATTTTTCATAAAGTTGAGAACTGAGTGCAGTACATTGGTAGATGAATGTAAATGTAACATCCCGTCACCGATGGGATGGGTATAGTGGTAATTTGGTATGGGTTAGGTTCATGCATTCGTTTTTCAGCATGTTTGCGCATTATTTAGCCTCTATATTTTTTTATAATTGGAAATTGTTGCACAAGCATATGAATGTACATGCATGTATGACATATTCCCAGTATAATTGTGTAAATTGAAAATTCTGTGATTTTTGTGTAGATTATGTTGATTGTGAATTGGAGTGAAAAACGAGTTCTAGGGGTTTGAAATATGGAATTGGAGTGTATAATCATGTGTTTCATATTTTTGAGGATTTTTAGGAAATTTTCTGAAATTTTTGGAGTTATGGGTCCGGACCGGAAAAATGACCTAATGGCTGATAAATTGGATTCCGATTTTGAGATTAATTGGCAAATGGCATGGAAAAATTTGAGTCATGATTTTAGGATTTGGTTGTTTAGAGCCATTGCAAAATTGGGAGAAAATTAGAATAAGAATTGGATTTTTAGACCCTAAGAAGTGGCCTTGTGGCAAGAGTTTTGCCAAACAAGCCTTAAGTTTTAAATTGTTTGGGTTTAAAACCCTTGCTCCTTTGAAATTACTCCCCCGATTGCTTGCTCCCTTTGGAAAGAACATTTCCTCTTCTCCTTCTTCGTGGATCTCCTCCTTTCTATTTTCTTCCATTTTCTTCTGGTTTAATTGCTTCCTTCTCCATCTTTAACCTATCCTTAAGCTTTGTGTTGGAAAAGATGATGGGTGGTGAGGAAATGGGTGATTACCGTGGGTGTTGTTAGAGTTGGAAGGGTTGAAGATTTTGAAGTGATTTTGAAGATTTATCAAGTAAGTTCTTACTCCTTTTTGCTTTGGATAGTTTAGGTTGTGGATTAATTGAAGTATATTGATGATTGATTAGGGTATTTGATGAATGGGAAATGTATAGGTTTCGGATGATATGAATTCTTGAATTTTTCTTGTCTTTGAATTGGGTAATTGAGGGATAATGGTTATTTGATGGAATTAAGTTTTGGGACTAGTTGTTTTGATTGTATTAAGTTGTTTGGGAGTGTTTTGAACTGAGTTAGATGGATTAAAATTTGACAAAAGGAGAAATTCTAGGTTTCGAGAGTGTTTCTGGGGTTGCACGCCGCGACGTGTTCATCGCACGCCACGGCGAGCAATTTTCCTTTCGCATGCCGCGACGAGCGAAGACGCACGCCGCGATGAGCGTAAGCAGCCGCGCCGCGAGACGTGCTAGCCCATATGCCGCGACGTATGCGAGACATCTCGCCGCGGCGAGGACGCCAATTTCCCTATAATGAAATGGGTTCTTTATGATGAATTTTGAGGTTTAATTCCCAATGAAATGGTTATTGATTTATTTCAATTTAGAGACTAAGAACTGCAAATTTATAAGAATGGAATTTCTGAATTAATTTCGAAAATTCTCGAAATCGGATGGTAATTGAATAGTGAATTTGATTTTGATATAAAGATAGTCCCTATGTCTTGGAGTTTGACATTTGGGAGTTCTGAACTTAGCTAAATAAGTTATGGAGTCTTTGAATTTTTATCTTTTAGAGAAAAGAAAGTTCAGATGGGAAGATTCGGGAATAGTGTCGGGAATGTCATAAACATGTATAGTACACAATTCATTCTCTGCATGTGCATTATTGACTATTGAAAACTTTGCTATTGGTAATGTTTGTGCATTCTGATTGTTTTAGAGGCTCAAGTGGAGCGTCAATCTTCCGACGTGGCTGAGACTTCCAGGCAGTAGCTCGGAAGTTAAGAGGTGAGTAACCTAGTTGGTTCCTCAGCCTTTATATGTTAAATATTATGTGCTTATGTCATGTGGAGATAATGGTGGGTTTATGTGTTTAATTTTGATTGATTTCGGACCATAGGTGTCTGAAATATCGGGAACTTGATATCGAAGTGTCATTTGTGTGTAAGTTGTAATTACTTGGTTTTAATGCGAATTGAGACATATGCATTCATGCATAAAGCCATGTTCAGATAATGACAGTTGTGACCGGAGCAGCCACAGTATTTCAGAGCTTAAAGCTCAACGCAACAGGGCCTCGAGCCTAACGTAATTCAGAGCCACAGGCTCACCGTATCAGGGCATTCAGGCCCAACATATTTCAGAGCCACAGGCTCACCATATAATGTGCCTATTACTAGGACAGATCAGGTGTACGGTCACAACACCGTAATTAAATAAAAAGTGTCACATGTGCATTGCATATACGAATGATTAAATGTGGACTATGTGAAAGGCGAAACGCCTGGTATTTGTGAAATGATAACGCATGTGATATTTCTGAATGTGTTACTATGTGATATTCTGTGAATTGATTGTATATGCATGAGTTGAGTGAACCATCAATGATGGTTTCTCGTTGAGTTCGCAAACTCACCCAACATTGCAATTATTTTTCAGGGCAGAGATAGTAGGCTTCTAGCTCCGGAGTGTGAGACTTTTCCTGCCTTGTGGTTGGAGTTGGCAAGAGAAGTATGGCACAGAGGTGGGTCAGCTGGGACTTTTTGGAGATGACTTAGTTAGAGTTTGTTTTAGTTTCTTTTGACTATTGTACAGTCAGTGAACAATGACAGAATTGTATATTTATGGTTTTAATGGAATGAAATGAAAAAGGGTATTTTGATTTCTAAGATTAGTGATTGTTATATTTATATTGATGCCATGTGGATTGTAGTAGGGTTTGCTCGTAGTGCATCCTTATCGTAGGTTATGTGTCGGAATGACCTACGGGTGTCCTGGTGTGTACCCTACAGTAAGGGGGCGCTACATTAGGTGGTATCAGAGCATGGTTTGGCATCTGTTGGGACTAGTACGTATTTAGGCTTGAATTATTACAAGAAATGTAGAAATTGATCAGAATTATGGTTTTGTTATAGGTCATCCGTCCTTGGTGATCAAGTAGATCAACCAGCTGACCAAGGATCAGTCAGAGCTAGTAGGGAGTTCTCAGTGCCTCGATTTGAGGACCAGCCTCTTAGGGTTCCCATGAGACGGGAGAGGAGGTATGACAGATCAAGCGCTGCATGGGGGTCAGAACTTTATGGCAAAGATGACCTGCTGAGGCCGAGGATGGTGGAGAGGACTGAGCGAGTCTTCGACCAGATGGATTGCGATGCAAAAGAGAGGTTTGACTATGCAGTATATCTCCTGTAGGGTCCAGCTTATCAGTGGTGGAAGACTGTCCCGGGCAACACCACCAGACCTTGCTTATTATTATGGGAGGATTTTCTGAGGGCATTTAGAGACAACTACATGCCTAAGGTTTATTTGGAGATGAAGATGCACGAGTTTCTAGAGTTGAGGCAGGGTGCGATGACAGTGGATGAGTATGAGATTAAGTTTAACGAGCTCATAGGATATGCTACTGTTCTGATATCTACTGAGGCTGATAGGTGCCGGAGATTTGAGGGAGGGCTCAATTTGGAGATCCGTACCAGGTTGGCGCGATCTGATATGGGCACTTTTATTGAGTTGAGAGCTGCAGCAGTGCTAGTCGAGCAGCTTCTGAGATAGAGTCAGGCTGAGACTGGTCAGGGATCCAGGTGTAAGAGATTGAGTGACAGTCAGGGCAGCTCTGGTAGGAGTTTTAGCAGGCGCCAGAGCAGGACCTTCAAGTCTTCAGGAGGATCTCGGCAGTCTGGATTTGGTCAGAGAGGGAGATTTGTGCAGACTGGTAGTGGCAGTGGTAGAGGTTCAGGGCAGATTCCTCCGATCTGTGAGCATTGTGACAAGAGGCACCGGGGGGAGTGCTGGAGATTGACTGGAGCCTGTTTGAGTTGTGGCTCCATGGATCATCAGATTCAGGATTGCCCCGCTATATTGGGAGCTCAGTCTGCTATGACTAGATGATTAGGCAGCAACACCACTGTGCAGCAGAGCTGTGGTGGTGGATTTGGACAGAGAGGTCGAGGCAGAGGCCGTGGCAGAGTTGAGGGGTCCGTTGTGAGGACAGAGGGACTGGGCAGCCGATAGCAGTCCCAGGCTAGAGTTTATGATATGACTCGGTAGGAGGCTCAGGATTCCCCAGATGTTGTGGCTAGTATGCTTCTAATTTCTGGCTTTAAGGCATATGCATTGCTGGATCCTGGATCCACGCATTCTTTTATTGCACCGCATTTGGCATGTAGATTGCATGGGGATAGGGAGATGTTGCAGTATGGGTTAGAGGTGAGTATACCTCTAGGTAGTACTACTGCTTTGGGAGAGGTCTGCAAAGGATGCTCAATTCAGATCGATCAAACAGTGTTAAGTGCAGACCTGATAGTGTTGCCTTTGAGAGAGATTGATTTGATTCTGGGGATGGACTGGCTTACTGCTCATAGGGCTATCATGGACTGCTATACCAAGGAGGTTGTTTTAGAGTCTCCTGGTCAGCCTAGAGCAGTGTTCAGAGTAGTTAGTCACGCAGTGCCAGCTAGGATGATTTCATTTATGAGTGCTTTGAGGTTGATGCAGGGAGATTGTGAGGCATATCTGGCCCATGTTGTGGATACCAAAGTTGAGCTGAGGTTGCAGGACATTCACGTGATCAGGGAATTTTCAGACGTGTTTCCTGAGGAGTTACCGAGTTTGCTGCCGGATCGAGAAACAGAGTTCACCATTGACCTCGTTCCAGGTACTTCTCCTATATCTATACCTCCATATAGGATGGCGCCTGTGGAACTGAGGGAGCTAAAGGCTCATCTGCAGGAGTTGTTAGAGAAAGGATTTATTAGGCCCAGTGTTTTGCCATTGGGAGCTCCAGTTTTGTTTGTGAAGAAGAAGGATGGGACTCTGAGGCTGTGCATCGATTATAGGCAGCTGAACCGGGTGATAGTGAAGAATAAGTACCCACTGCCTAGGATCGATGATTTGTTTGATCAGTTGCAGAAAGCTCAAGTGTTCACTAAGTTGGATCTGAGATCAGGATATTACCAGTTGAAGATAGCAGAGGCTGATGTTCCTAAGAGTGCTTTTAGGAGCAGGTATGGGCATTTCGAGTTCCTAGTGATGTCGTTCGGGTTGACTAATGCCCTGGAAGCTTTCATGGCATTGATGAATAAGGTTTTTCAGCCCTACCTCGATCAGTTCATTATTGTGTTTATTGATGATATTTTGGAGTATTCGAGGAATAGACAGGAGCATACGGAGCATCTGAGGATTGTTTTGCAGCTTATGAGAGATAAGCAGTTGTTTGCCAAATTCAGTAAGTGTGAATTTTGGCTGGATGAGGTAGTGTTTCTGAGTCATAGAGTGACTGGTGCTGGTATTCAGGTTGATCCTCAAAAGGTTGAGGCAGTGATGAAGTGGGAAGCTCCAAGAAATGTGTCAGAGATGCGGAGCTTCCTAGGATTAGTTGGTTATTACCGGAGGTTTGTCGAGGGGTTCTCATTGATCTCAGTCCCTCTGACAAAACTTCTGAGGAAGAATGTGGCTTTCAGATGGACTAAGGAGTGTTAGAAGAGTTTTGAGGAGCTGAAACATCGGTTGACTACTACACCGGTGTTAGCTTTACCGTCAGGGACCGGAGGTTATGAGGTTTTTAGTGATGCTTCGCAGCAGGGTTTGGGGTGTATTTTGATGCAGCGTGGTAGAGTGATTGCTTATGCCTCGAGACAGTTGAGGTCTCATGAGGTAAACTATCCTGTGTATGATTTGGAGTTAGCTGCAGTTGTTTTTGCTCTGAAAATCTGGAGACACTACTTGTATGGTGAGACGTTCCAGATTTTCACTGATCATAAGAGTTTGAGGTATCTGTTGAGTCAGAGAGAGTTAAATCTGAGACAGAGGAGATGGATAGAGTTGCTTAAGGACTATGACTGTACGATTGAGTACCCCCTGGGAAGGCCAATGTGGTGGCAAATGCATTGAGCAGGAGATCTCATATCAGTGCAGCTCAGATTCAGGAATTGAGGTTACCTTATTTGATTCAGTTGAGAGCTTTGAATGTACAGTTGAATCTGGAGCATGATGGAGTGTTGTTGGCCACTTTGAGGCTTAGGCCGATGTTACATGACAGGATCAGACGAGTTCAGGACAAGGATCATGCTATGGTGAAACTGATTGAGAGAGTACATTCTGACTCGAGTTCTGAGTTTGAGCTGAGAGATGGGACATTATCGTTGGGACAGAGACTTTGTGTTCCGGATGTGGATGATTTGAGGCGTGATATTCTAGAGGAGGCGCATTTGGCCGCCTATGCTATGCATCTTGGTACTACTAAGATGTATAACACCCGTAAGCAACATTTCTGGTGGCCTGGCATGAAGAAGCGAGTGGCAGAGTATGTTTCTAGATGTTTGACGTGCTAGCAGGTTAAGGCTGAGCACCAGGCTCTGGTGGAGAAATTGCATTCGTTGCGCATTCCGGAGTGAAAATGGGAGCAAATTATGATGGATTTTATTATGAGGTTGCCTAGGACGCCGAGGCAGCATGATGCTATCTGGGTCATAGTGGACCAGTTGACTAAATCGGCCCATTTCTTGCCAGTGAGAGAGAACAATACTCTTGATCAGTTGGCCCAAAAGTATGTGGCAGAGATTGTGCGACTGCATGGGGTCCTGGTGTCTATAGTCTCAGACAGGGATCCCAGATTTACTTTGAGGTTCTAGAAGAGCCTGCAGTCTGCTATGGGTACTAGGTTGAACTTCAGTACAACATTTCATCCTCAGACAGATGGGCAGAGTGAGAGGACGATTAAGACTGTTGAGGATATGTTACGAGCTTATGTATTGGAGTTTAGAGGAGCATGGGATCAGTATTTGGCTCTGATTGAGTTTGCTTATAATAATCAGTACCAGAGTAGTATTGGGATGGCTCCATATGAGGCTTTATATGGGAAGCAGTGTAGATCACCTTTTTATTGGGATGAAGAGGGTATGAGGATACTGGAGGGTCCCGAGCTGATTTAGGACACAGTAGATAAGGTAAAATTGATTCGGAGTCGCATCAAGGCGGCTCAGGATAGACAGAAGAGTTATGTGAACCAGCATCGGAGAGAGATGGAGTATGATGTGGGAGACAGAGTCTTTCTCAGAGTGTCGCCATGGAGAGGAGTGCTGAGATTTGGTAAGAAGGGCAAGTTGAGCCCTTGGTACATTGGTCCTTATGAGATCCTTGAGAGGATAGGACCTTTGGCTTACAAGCTGGCTTTACCGAGTGAGATGTCTCAGTTGCATGATGTCTTTCATATGAGTATGCTCCGGAGGTATCGCTCAGACCAGACCCATGTGATTCCGACTCAGGAGATTGAGGTGGCTAGTAATTTGAGATATGTAGAGGACCCGATACAGATTGTAAGGTCACGGGTCAAGCAGTTGAGGAACAGAGTTATTCCATTGGTGAAGGTCCTTTGGAGAAACCACTCAACTGAGGAAGCGACTTGGGAGACTGAGGAGCACATGAGGAGGCAGTACCCTCATCTGTTCGATCAGACAGGTAAGAAATTTCGGGGAAAAAATTTTTATTAGAGGGGAGAATTGTAGCATCCCGTCACCGATGGGATGGGTATAGTGGTAATTTGGTATGGGTTAGGTTCATGCATTCGTTTTTCAGCATGTTTGCGCATTATTTAGCCTCTCTATATATATATATATATTGATAATTAGAAATTGTTGCACAAGCATATGAATGTACATGCATGTATGACATATTCTCGGTATAATTGTGTAAATTGGAAATTCTGTGATTTTCGTGTGGATTGTGTTGATTGGGAATTGTAGTGAAAAACGAGTTCTAGGGGTTTGAAATATGGAATTGGAGTGTATGATCATGTGTTTCATATTTTTGAGGATTTTTGGGAAATTTTCTAGAATTTTTGGAGTTATGGGTCCGTACCGGAAAAATGACCTAATGGCTAATAAATTGGATTCTGGTTCTGAGATTGATTGACAAATGGCATGGGAAATTTTGAGTCATGATTTTAGGATTTGGTTGTTTAGAGCCATTGCAAAATTGGGAGAAAATTAGAATAAGAATTGGATTTTTAGACCCTAAGAAGTGGCCTTGTGGCAAGAGTTTTGCCAAACAAGCCTTAAGTTTTAAATTGTTTGGGTTTAAAACCCTTGCTCCTTTGAAATTACTCCCCCGATTGCTTGCTCCTTTTGTAAAGAACATTTCCTTTTCTCCTTCTTCGTGGATCTCCTCCTTGCTCATTTCTTCCATTTTCTTCTTGTTTAATTGCTTCCTTCTCCATCTTTAACCTATCCTTAAGCTTTGTGTTGGAGAAGATGATGGGTTGTGAGGAAATGGGTGATTACCATGGGTGTTGTTAGAGTTGGAAGGGTTGGAGATTTTGAAGTGATTTTGAAGATTAATCAAGTAAGTTCTTACTCCTTTTTGCTTTGGATAGTTTAGGTTGTGGATTAATTGAAGTATATTGATGATTGATTAGGGTATTTGATTAATGGGAAATGTATAGGTTTCGGATGATATGAATTCTTGAATTTTTCTTGTCTTTGAATTGGGTAATTGAGGGATAATGGTTATTTGATGGAATTGAGTTTTGGGACTAGTTGTTTTGAGTGTATTAAGTTGTTTGGGAGTGTTTTGAACTGAGTTAGATGGATTAAAATTTGACAGAAGGAGAAATTCTAGGTTTCGGGATTGTTTCTAGGGTTGCACGCCGCGGCGAGCAATTTGCCTTTCGCATGCCACGACGAGCGAAGACGCATGCCGCAGCGAGCGTAAGCAGGCACGCCGCGGGGCATGCTAGCGCATACGCCGTGACGTATGCGAGACATCTCGCCGCGGCGAACAACCTTGCACCGCGGCGAGGACGCCAATTTCCCGATAGTGAAATAGGTTCTTTAGGATGAATTTTGAGGTTTAATTCTCAATGAATTGGTTATTGATGTATTTCAATTTAGAGACTAAGAACTGCAAATTTATAAGAATGGAATTTCTGAATTAATTTCAAAAATTCTCGAAATCGGATGGTAATTGAATAGTGAATTTGATTTCGATCTAAAGATAGTCCCTATGTCTTGGAGTTTGACTTTTGGGAGTTCTGAACTTAGCTAAATAAGTTATGGAGTCTTTGAATTTCTATCTTTTAGAGAAAAAAAAGTTGAGATGGGAAGATTCGGGGATAGTGTCGGGAATGTCATAAACATGTATAGTACACAATTCATTCTCTGCATGTGCATTATTGACTATTGAAAACTTTGCTATTGGTAATGTTTGTGTATTAT
This sequence comes from Erythroxylum novogranatense, assembly GCA_029891385.1. NCBI lineage: Eukaryota > Viridiplantae > Streptophyta > Magnoliopsida > Malpighiales > Erythroxylaceae > Erythroxylum > Erythroxylum novogranatense. The sequence continues at coordinate 81,348,641 of CM057231.1, read as the reverse complement.
GATTATTTTAGAGGCTCAAGTGGAGCGTCGATCTTCCGACATGGCTGAGACTTCCAGGCAGTAGCTCGGAAGTTAAGAGGTGAGTAACCTAGTTGGTTCCTCAGCCTTTATGTGTTAAATATTATGTGCTTATGCCATGTGGAGATAATGGAGGGTTTATGTGTTTAATTTTGATTGATTTCGGACCATAGGTGTCCGAAATATCGGAAACTTGATATCGAAGTGTCATTTGTGTGTAAGTTGTAATTACTTGGTTTTAATGCGAATTGAGACATATGCATTCATGCATAAAGGCATGTTCAGATAATGACAGTTGTGACCGGAGCAGCCACAGTATTTCAAAGCTTAAAGCTCAACGCAACAGGGCCTCGAGCCCAACGTAATTCAGAGCCACAGGCTCACCGTATCAGGGAATTCAGGCCCAACGTATTTCAGAGCCACAGGCTCACCGTATAATATGCCCGTTATTGGGACAGATAAGGCACACGGTCACAACACCGTAATAAAATAAAAAGTGTCACATGTGCATTACATATACGAATGATTAAATGTGGACTGTGTGAAAGGCGAAATGCCTGGTATTTGTGAAATGATAACGCATGTGATATTTCTGAATGTGTTACTATGTGATATTCTGTGAATTGATTGTATATGTATGAGTTGAGGGAACCATCGATGATGGTTTCTCGCTGAGTTCGCAAACTCACCCAACATTGCAATTATTTTTCAGGGCAGAGATAGTAGGCTTCTAGCTCCGGAGTGTGAGACTTTTCCTGCCTTGTGGTTGGAGTTGGCAAGAGAAGTATGGCATAGAGGTGGGTCAGCTGGGACTTTTTGGAGATGACCTAGTTAGAGTCTGTTTTAGTTTCTTTTGAGTATTGTACAGTCAGTGAACAATGACAGAATTGTGTATTTATGGTTTTAATGGAATGAAATGGAAAAGGGTATTTTGATTTCTAAGATTAGTGATTGTTATATTTAAATTATGCCATGTGGATTGTAGTAGGGTTTGCTCGTAGTGCATCCTTATCGTAGATTATGTGTCGGAACGACCTACGGGGGTCCCGATGTGTATCCTGCGGTAAGGGGGCGTTACAGTAAATTCGTGTTCCAAATTCGAAGGAAACTCTAGATAGATCTATTCTAGATTAGAGAAAGTTGTCTTCTGGAAATTTGTATATTTTTCTTTTATCTTTCTAATGATATATAGTATGGAATTTTTGGACTTTTAGGCTGAAAGTTATGGCCCTATAAAGGAAGATGTATCTTCTATATTTTTGCTTCTTCTATATTTTGTATCTTCTATATTTTGCTTCTTCTGCCTTTTGCTTTTTTTATGTTTTGCTTTTTCTACATGTTTGCTTCTTCTGTGATGACATCATCTTTTTCTGTATTTCTTTTGTGATGACGTCATTTTCTTTTGTGTTTAACTTCTTTTGTGTTTTGTTTCTCCTATGATGACATCATCTTCTTCTGTTTTTTTGTAATGACATCATCTTCTTCTGTGTTTTGTTTCTTTTGTGTTTTTCTTCTTCTATGTTTTGTTTCTTCTGTGATAACGTCATCTTCTTCTGTGTTTTGCTTCTTTTTTCCTTTTTGTTTCTTTTGTGATGATATCATCTTCTTCTATGTTTTGCTTCTTCTTTTTTTTCGTCTGGCCTATCTTCTATTTTATTTTGGACCCTTCAGAAGATAGAATCTGTCTTCAAGGTCTGCATGAAAGTTACAGATCTTGAAGTCCTCTTTTGAACCATATAAAGAACACCTTAATCCAATATCTATAGAGAAAGTTATAGCAAATTTTTCATTTCTTTTGTCTTTTTCCACTTCTTCTGTCTTTTTCATTAGTCTGCTTTATATCTATCTTTTGTTCCATTTTAGACCCCTCAGTAAATAGAATCTATCTTCAAAATCTGCATGAACATTGTATATCTTGAAGTCCTCTTTAGAACCATATAAAGAACATCAAAATCTAATATCTGTAGGGAAAGTTATAGCAATTTTCTCACTTCTTCTATCTTTTGCTTTTTTTGTGTTTTGCTTCTTCTGTATTTTGCTTCTTCTATGATAACGTCATCTTCTTCTGTGTTTCTTCTGTGATGATATCATCTTCTTCTGTGTTTTGTTTCTTCTATGTTTTGCTATCTTCTATCTTTTTGCTTCTTCTGTCTTTTCGTTTCTTCTGTGTTTTGCTATCTTCTGTGTTTTACTTCTTCTGTCTTTTGCTTCTTCTATCTTTTGTTATCTTCTGGTTTATTTTTGACCCTCTTGATGATAGAATATATCTTTAAGGTCTTCATGAAAGTTGTATATCTTGAAGTCTTCTTTAAAACCATATAAATAACATCTTAATCCGACATCTGTAGGGAAAGTTATAGCAATTTTCCCACTTCTTCTGTCTTTCTCCATTCTTTTGTTTTTTCATTTGACTTCATCTATACCTATCTTCTGTTCCATTTTAACCTTTCAGAAAATAGAATCTATCTTCAAGGTCTTCATGAAAGTTGTAGATATTGAAGTCTTCTTTAAAACCATATGAAGAAAATCTTAATATATCTATAGAGAAAGTTATAACAATTTTCTCACTTCTTCTGTCTTTTTTCATTCTTCTGCTTTTTCATTTGACTTCATCTGTACCTATTGTCTGGTCTATTTTGACTATCCAAATGATAAAATCTGACCTCATGGCCTTCTTCAAAGTTGTATATCTTAAATTTATCTTTGAAATCATCCTAATATGATCTTAATCCAACATTTTTGGTGAGAGCTACGCTATTTGTCCCAAGACAAGTTCAGTATGATTGAGGACCAAATCTTGTTTGAGTCTTTCGGCCCCAATTTCGCTGTCCGACCTCCAAATGAAGTGATTCTTAAACCTTTATATTCCTAACACTTTTCTTTTTGTCTCTCCATTGAAGGTCATAGCTTTTGGTGTTGATTTGAAAAAGATGTATTAAATCAAGTAAGGGTATCGATTGGAAGAGTAGGAATTGGATATTTTACTAAACATGCTTCAGTATTTTGATGATTTCTAGATAAGTAGAGCTCCGAATAAGATGGTTCTTATTTCAAGATAAATTAGAGATATGAAGCTACAAATGGTACGAAGAAGCTGAATTCTAATTCAGCTTCTAATATATTTAAATTTTAGATAGAAGTTGTGCACAGTATACTGATTTGGACAAAAGCAGTCCAAAAATGTTTGAAGTGTTTCTTTCAGATTTTTGAACCAAATGGACTGATTCTCACGTCATTAGAAACTTAAGATAAGGAAGAACACTTTTCTAGAAAAAAGAGTTATGTCAAAATATTCAAGGGTGCTTTTGGCAAGACACTTAAATATAAAAGACATAAAGCATAAATGGAAGGGCAAATGGGACTTTTCTCGATCTTTAAGGGTATAATTGGAAGAAGAAGTGTTGTCTTGCTTATAAATGAAGAAGAAAAACGTGAATGGAAGGATAAGCAGAAGAGAAGAACGAAAATTTAAGAGAAAAAAAGGAGAGGGTGTCTTGAAGAAGAGAGAGAAATATGAAGAGAAGAAGAGAAGGAAAGAAAGAAGAGAAAACAAGCTAGGGTTTCAATTGTGCTAACCTTCAAGAGAGATTTTGGAGTTGTTCAAGAAAGGAAAAAGGAAGAGGAAGAGAAGAGCTTTCCTTTGAGCTAAAGATCCCTTCATTTGGTGAAGAATGAAGGTAAGATATTTTTGAAACCTTTGGCCATTTTTGAAAGGATTTTAGTTCATGGAGTCTAGAAAACGTTTGAGTTTAAGCATTCTAGAATCAATTTTAGTGACTTTGCATTGCGATATTTTCTATTAGATTCCTATTGAATGAAACTTGGTTGTCTTAGGGAACCAAGAGAATCCTATCCAAGAGTAAAGGGAAAGACAACCTTGACTTAAATTTTTGCAAGGAAATGAGGTGGGTAATGTATTTATAGTTATTGTGTGATTGGGTAAATTCTTGCCTATGTGTGGATATGTGTTAAATTGTTTGAAATTGACTTGAAGAAAATACATGATGATTTTTTTTTATTTTGTCATACTGTGGAAGAAATATGATATGTGATATAAATAAATTTTTTTTTAATCAATGTTATTCCTTGATATTTGTCATGGCATTTTGTATAAATGAAAAGAAAGGAAAGAGCTTATAAAGTATGAAAGCATTTGATAAAATAATTTGAGCATATTTATGTGCTTCTGCTTGGGATAAAGTTGAACCATTCTGTTCGTCACGTGTATATTGATAAGAGCCTTCTCCCGGCTGCCCGCTTGTGACATATGAGCTTCGAAAAATGGACTCATTCTGTTCATGTGGTAAACTTCAGTTTTCTCATTCTATTTCATAGAACCCTCAAGCCATTTGTTATGCATTGCATCTTTAAATTGTCAAGTATGAAGCATTTTGAGTGTTATGTGATTTGAGCTAAATTTGATGAATGTTTAAATTGCTTGAATAAAGTATGAATGATAGAATTGTTTTATATATATAAACATACATATGCTTGACTTTGGTCAATTGCCAATGGCTATAAATATATTAGCCACTGAGCTGTGTAGCTCACCCCATGCTTCCCTCTTCATGTGCAAAAAGAGAAGATTAGCGATCTTTGCAAGGCATTGGAACTCCAAGATAATTAAAGACTTTTGTAATTAAGTTAGTTAAGGATTTTTGTATTTTGGAATCATTTTATGTATAAGCATTCAATTATATCATGTGTATTTTTGTATTTTGTATTTATATTAAGGCAAAAAGGGGTGGTTTTTGAAATGTAAAGATGTTTTGAAAACAAACTTTGTCTTTTGTGATGGGCCCAAGTAATTGCTAAAACTCTGATATGTTCAATAATGATTGCATCTTTGTGACTGAAATGGTTTGAAATAAATCAGGCCAATTTAATTATCAATTTTTTCGTATATGCTCTAATTGTTTAAAAAAACTTACAATGAGTTTCGATCGTCAATTGTCTCCGAATGCTGGGCTTCGGAAGCGGAGTCCAGCAAAATATGTATGGATTCTATAAAGAGCCGCCTCATTTCCTTCCAATAATGATAATTTTCACCATTAAATGCAGGAGGTCTTCTGACTGAGGCAAAGATATTAATCTTTAGGAATTTCTTTAATTTCTTAACAAATTCAGATGATCAAAAAAATAATTCACTAAAGTTGATAAGTAATGCAATCGTAAAAATTATTATCTACTCTTCTACAACAAGAAAATTAAAAGATAAGGGTTAGATAATAGACGTCGTGATTTTATACTGGTTCAACCTTAACCTTGGGCTATGTTCAGTCCTCAAGGTTTGTCTGAGATTTTACTATACTCTTTAACTTTACAAATATTCTTTCTATACTTGCAAAGCCTCTTCAGGTCTCTCTTCGAAAGCATTTTTTATTTGCTTTCTTAGCCTCTCCAGGCTTTAACCTTTCTTTCTCATGGAATGATATTATTTGAGCTTCACGTTACAGATGTATTCGCTATCTTTCTTTCGCACATAAATATAGATTTTCTCTCTTGTAAAAAACTTTATTTAGTTTACAACTAAGACTAGTATTTATAGCCTAAGACTAGTATTTATAGCCTAAGTCTTCAACTGTCTTTTTGAGAAATTGCTTCTTGAATCTTCTAGAAACCGTTATTAGTTGAGTCCTATAACTAACTCCAACGAACTAACTGATTGACGTTCTAAAATAGTTTCCATTTGCATCGTCTGGTAATATGCTTCTTCTAGTGTCACACTTCTTCTGATGTCATGCTTCTTTTGGTATCACGTTTTCTTCTTGTGTCATACTTCTTATGTTGTCACGCTTCTTCTGATGTTGATGTGTATCTTCTAGTGTTGACCATGTATATCTTCTGGTGGTGACCATGTATATCTTCTTGTGTTGACCATGTATATCTTTTAGTGTTGACATGTATCTTCTTATGTTGACGTGTATCTTTTTATGTCATCCATCTTGAGTTTGAAATATCTTCTGGGTTTGACTACTCATCTTCTGGGTTTGATTACGCATCATTTACATTTTTCTGAGCACTTAACAAACTTATCAAAACAATTCATATATTTCTAAGATTATTATTATTTAATTGTCACCAAAATTAATTGAAGCGAATTCTTCTTGACTTAACATAGCCTCCATTGGTAACACATCACACAACACCTCAACCTCATATCTCCTTATTGAAAATGGAAATACAACCTACCTAGTCACCTTCACACCAGCACTATCATTGAACCACTGTAAATTGTATGGTACCAGATGTTTCCTGCATGTCAAACCCAATTTTTTTACTATAGTCCAAATAGCTGCATTAGTGTAACTACCTTCATCAATGATCAAATTGCATACTTTCCCACTAACTCCACAACTCAAATGGAAAAGATTTTCTCTCTAATCTACAACCTCATCTATGGCCCTAGAACTCAGTACCCTCCTAACTACTAATACTTCTCCTTTAACAACTCTCTCAAAACAACTATCATCCTCAAAATCATTATCAATGACAAACTCAGATTCACTACCACTATCATCCGAATCAATCATCCCATTATCCCTCAAAATCATAACTTTCTTATTTAGACAATGAGATGCAATATGGCCAGTACTCAAGCATTTAAAACATTTTATAAATGAATATTTACTAGAAGTAGTTTGATTGTTGGAAGTACATTTTTGTTTAAATCTCCCAATTGGCTTCTTAATTGCTTCCTTGAAGTCCACCCCTTTGTCCTTAGATTTCTCCTCCTTTTTAGGCCATTTGAAGTTCCATGAGTAGCTAGAGCTTGATCCACTCCTCGCTGTCATTCTAACTTTGAGTTGTCTCTCCACCTTTATATCTATGTTGACCATGTCCTCAATCTCTAAGTAGTGATACAACTCCACAACATTGGCTATCTCCCTATTAAGTCGAATAAAAAACCTAGCCACTGTAGCCTCTAGATCCTCCTCTATGTTGGCTCGGATCATAACCACCTCCATCTCCTTGTGGTAGTCCTCCATTAATTTCCTGAGTGAGTCTCTAAAGTTTTTGGTGCATCTCCCTGTAATAGTAAGAAGGCACAAACCACTTCCTCATGCATGTCTTCATATCATCCCAAGTAGTAATTAGCACCTCTCCATTTCTTCTCCTGGATGTCACCAACTAATCCCACCATTTAGTGCTTAATCTGTAAATTCAACAGCTGCTAACTTTATCTTTTTATCTTCAGAAAAATTGTGGCACTAAAAAACCAAGTCCACCTTCCTTTCCCACTCCAGGTAAGCCTTTACATCATTCCTTCCCTTGAAGGCTAGGATTTGCATCTTGATGAATTTGAGGTCTCTATCTCTCCTCTTAAATGACTCAACCCTCTTAGATATCCTAGGTCTGCGTAGCTTAAACTCCTCCTCCTCCTCAAAGTCATCCTTCTCTAACTCATACCGAGGTGGTGGTTGCTATTGACGTACACCTGTATGCATACAATGAGGTTCCTCACGTCTCCCTTGTCTGAGCTCATCCATTTGTCCCCTAACCTCATTTAAGGCTAGATTGAACCTCTCAAATTGTTGTTGCATGACTCTCAAAGTGATAGCAATATTTGCATCTCCCCTTTGGTTGTCATCATTACTATCTCCTGGTGACATTGTAGATAAAATGATATATCTACAAAACAAGGTTAGTGATAAACAATCTCACACACTCCAACACATGTTTCACTCAAATGATGTCACTCCCCTCGTGTTTAAATCACATCAATGACTCCCTCAAATAAACTCACACACTCTTGTCGTTTATCACTCAATCCCCTCTGAAATTTACCACTCGGAATCAATTCTCAACCGATCAAAAGAATCAAATAGGTGTGTAAATTTTGAACCAACTAGCAAGTACGAGTATAATGAAACAAAAAAAAGTTTTTGGATTTTTTGTTCTTTCAAACTTTTTCGCAGCTTTTTTATTAATTTTTTTAGAAACTTTTTTATTTTGAACTTTTTATGGAACAATTTTTTTAATTTATTAGATTTTTTAATTTTTTTTTAATTTGTTTTAATATAGATCGAAAGTTTCACAAAAGAACCAAGAAGAATAATTGAAAGCCCTAACTAAAAAATAAAACAAAAGAAAGATTGAATCCCTAGGTCGAAAGCTAATTCACACCTAAATTGATGACCCGACAATAATTAGATGGTGAAGGGTGTCGGTTTCGTAAATTCTGATGGAGTTGAATAAGAATTCTCCTCCACACCAATGCTTTAATACCAAATAACATGCTCCACAGAATTGAAAGATGTAAATGAAGTGAATCACACGTCATTACAATGCTTATTATACGATGTATAAATGCACAAGAAGGGGGTTGAATTGTGTATTTCCCCTTTTTGAAAAATCTTCAAAAATGTTTTGTCAAAAGAAAAACTTGTTCTTTTCACAAGAACTACTGTAAATCAAAGTTAATCGTATTCTCGAAAACTTGTTAGAAAACTAAGTAAAAATGAAACTTTGAACAATAAAAGAGATAAGGATAGAGAGAAGTTGACACGGTAATTTTTATACTAGTTCACCCCAAACCGTGGGCTACTTCTAGTCCTCAGATGTCTTTCTGAGATTTCACTATCTCTCAACAACTTTACAAGTATTCTTTCTTTCTGAGCCTCTTCAGGCTCTTTACACTCAATATTCTTTTACTCATAGCCTCTGCAGGCTATCTGTACTACTTTCTTACAGAAATATGTTTCGAACTTCGTTACAGTAATATAGCTCTAGCTTTTTGCACAATAAACTCTCAAGTAAGCATTTTAATGTTCATGTATATGTATATCAGCTAACTTTGCAATCTTCGAGTTCGACTTATATTTATAGCCTTCGTCTGTAACTGCTTCTTGAATCTTGCTTTCTTGATTCTTGAAAGAAACGGTTATTCAATTAAGTTCTGTAACTAACGCGAACTGACTCTTGATTTGCCTCCGTCTGCTTTTCATCGTCTGCTTTTTCTTTCGTCTATTTTTGGCTTCCGTCTGCTTTTTAATTTTCCATCTGTTTTTCATTCATCATCTGCTTTTTAATTTTCCATCTGTTTTTTATTCATCGTCTGCTTTTTAATCTTCCATCTGTTTTTTATTCATCATCTACTTTTTAATCTTCCGTCTGTTTTTCCTTTCGTTTGCTTTTCCATTCTTCTTCTATTTTTCAATCTTCCGTCTATTTTTCATTTCGTCTACTTTTCTATTCTCTGTCTGTTTTTCAACCTTCATTATTTGTACTTCATCAAAATCATTAATGTAAAGTCATTTTGACTTAATAATCTCCCCCTTTTTGATGATAACAAATAATCATACGATTCAGGTGAAAAACATATCTTTGTACAGTCTTCGTTTGACTTCTACATTTTCTACTGACTCTTCCTCCCCCTATATTTTTCTTTCTTCTTGAAAAATTCATCTCCTTTCTACATCCCCTTTGATTTCTGCTTTCCATTTTCTTCTCCCCCTATTTGTTATAATAAAAAATGATTAACTCTTTCACCATCTCCTTCAACTATTTGACATCTCTTCGTAGGTGCATTACTTCAGCTTGCAAGTCAAAAGGCGAGGTGGGTTGATCATCATCCTCCGGGAGTTCTACAAAAGCAATTGTAGTAACATATGCGTCTGAAGATGGAATATAATCTTCAACAATCTCAAAAGTAGGTGGTTGAACCGATAGGTTGGGCTCAGAAAGGTCTAAGTCATAAGGAGCAGGTAGCATTAGCATTTGTCTTCCTCGCAAAGGTAGGGTTTTGTCTTCAATTGACAGTCTATTAGATAGTGGCCTAATACGCACTACCGTCTGCACAAGGGATTCAATAAACATCCCTTTAGTCAGCTTTCTCCCCACTGGATAGTGTTCATCCTTCTCTGTAAAACTACAACTGGCTCCTGTAAACGTCTTTGAAGTGCATGCTTCATCTATTCTTCGCACTTCTTCTGCAATCTGATCTACGGACAGATCATCAATTACCCCTTCTGGGTATAACTTCATCTTCCCCTTATCAACATCCAAGGGATATCTTAGTTGCAGGTCTGGTACAACCCTCATCACCGTATGCTCTGTAATCAGGTAAATAGTGTACGGTTGACTAGTCATCTTTGTAGGGTATAGCTTTGTGGCAGCATACCTCAAGGCTTCATAAAAATTCCTTTCTTCTTCATTCAACAGATGTCATGTCTCACTATTTATCGAAATAGGTTGTAAGTATGCCTTAACTAACCTCCTCGGTGTATCCCTGATGATTATTGAAGTACTCCTTTTAGTCACAGGCTCAACTACTTCAATCAATCTAACTTCCAATTCTTCTTTCCTCAGAAATTCAGAATAATTGTATGGAACTAGACTGAGTTCTTTAGATTCTTCTTGTTGGACCTGTACCAAACTAAGTTCTGTTGCTTCCCGTTGATGAACCTCAGTAGGAATAACACTTACCAGACTTAGTTCTGCTGTTATCTCTTGTGGAACAGCAATAGGAGTATTCTTCTTCTGACTATCTTCTGCTGATTTTTTTGTTGGAACAACAGTAAGAGTAGCTTTCTCCTGTCTCGGTATTTCAGCAATTGAAGTAGTCGTTTTCTGACTAACTTCCCTAGCAGTAGTGACACTCTTCTTCTGACTAATTACCTTAGTTTTTTTCACTGCCTCAGTCAGTCTTGGAGTTTTCTGAGGTTGGGGTCTCTATTTCTCTGACTCTAATGTTCTTTTCCTCTTAGTCTCCTTGGCCTGATTGGCTGATTCTTCATTTAAGATCGAGACTAGAGATCTCGTAGCCTTCGGTGCACGAGTCATAGAGACTTCTGCCTGACTTCATTCTCTAGACCGTTTTTCTTCTTGCTATCTCAAGGTTCGAATCCTGGGTGATCTCTTCACCTTCTTAGGAATATCACTCAGAAGCTTCTCCCCTTTTCTCTTCAAGACATTTTCGTCTACACTTCGAACTTGGCTACTTTCTTTTTGAGAAATCATCTTTTCTTTCAGAACTTCTTCAGATGATTTTCTTATTTCAATAATGGGCATATTTGCACTAACTTGAGATTTAGAACTCTTCGTGGGAGACTTCTTCTATATCCGCTCCCCCTCAATTTTATCTTTATTCTTAGAATCTGCCTTTGTTATGTCCAGATTCTTCAAGCCCATTTTTCTTATAGTACCCGAGTCGATAACACTCCTAACAGGCACCATTTGTCTGATACCCTGTCAAGACGGACTTCAGACTCCCTGAAAATCCTTGTTAACAACATTTCGTATGGGTAGCTATTTGTATCCTTCATTCCCTTAACCATATACTGAAAAATCAGAAATGGTAGGTCAACTGGTTGGCGATTCAGCAGGTAAAATAGGCACTATTCATCCAGAGTAGTCACTAAATGCCTTGAACCCGCTCTTGGTAAGACATGCTAAATGTAATCGCATGTAAGACCCGACCTTGACACTGCACTTGAGGTCTTCCTCTCTCATTGGGTCATTACATAGTTAAATGTAATCGCATATAAGACCACGCCTTCGCACTGCACTTGAGGTCTTCCTCTCTGTTGGGTCATTTTCTCCATACAATCGTCTACTCACTTTGTCTTCCTTTAAACTGACCTTTTTCATCCATCTGGCTTTGCTCGTTAGCTTCTCTCCAACAGATGGACATCCAGTCACCTTCTCGATCAACTCCATTGTTACAATAATAGACAGTCCGTCTACTGAAAGAACTTCCTCCAACCGACTTCTACGATCTCTGGTTCGATATCCATATCATCTTTCCTCAGAGATTCAAAATCAACATGCCTTCCATAGATCATTACTTGCTCCATTGATTCTGAATAGAAATTGACTTCGGTAATCTGTTCTTCAGGGGTAAAGGTGATTTCAGAGGTTTGAGAGGGCTGAAAGTTTTGTGGGTTGAGAGTATTTGAGAGGTTTCTGATTTGAGGCTACTCAAAAGGTCTTATCAGGCGTGTTCTAGAATCGGTGAGGTTCTCAAGACTATGAAACTTTCCCTCCAAAATTTGTTTGTCAGAGAAGTTACCAGCTATAACTCACTATTTCTGACGTCGTTAAATTTGACGACCTTTTTAACTTGGCTGTGAAATGTCAGACAGTTGGTCATTTAACATCACCATGTTGAGGTTCCGTCTGATTTTCTTGAACCGTTCTTCACTCAATGGTTTAGTGAAGATGTCCGCCCATTGAAACTCTGACTCAATAAACTGTAGGCTTACAACCTTTCTCTGAATGTAGTCTCTTAAGAAATGATGTCTGACTTCGATATGTTTTACTCTTGAATGTTGTATAGGATTCTTCGATAAGTTGATGGAACTGGTGTTGTCACAGAAAATTGGGATCTCCTCTTCATGAATTGAATAATCTTCTAGTTGGTATTTAATCCACAGTGTTTGCGAATAACAGCATGTGGCAGACATGTACTCAGCTTCGGCAGTTGATAGTGCAATTGAGCTTTGTCTCTTGCTTGACCAGGAAACTAGGTTTGAGCCAAGAAAGTGACAGCCTCCACTCGTACTCTTCCTTTCAACTCTATCTCCGGCATAGTCCGCATCGCAATATCCGATCAACCTGAAATCTTTACCTTTCTCAAACATTAAGCAAAGATCAGTAGTACCTGCTAGATATCTCATAATTCTTTTAATAGCTATGTAATGAGACTCTCTAGGATCGGCCTGAAACCTTGCACACAAGCATACACTGAATAGTATGTCAGGTCTGCTTGCTGTAAAATAAAAGCAAAGAACCGATCATCCCTCTATACAGGGTTTGATCCACCTTCTTACCAACTTCGTCTTTCGACAAAAGGTTTGAAGGGTGCATCGGAGTTGTCATAGGCTTCACATTATTCATATCAAATTTAGATAACAGTTCTTTCACATATTTTTGTTGATGGATAAAGATCTTCTCATCGGTTTGCTTAACTTGCAACCCAAGAAAGAACTTCAACTCACCCATCATACTCATTTCAAACTCATTTTTCATCAGACTCTCAAAACTCATACATAAATTCTTTGAGGTAGCACCAAAAATGATATCATCAACATAAATTTGCACTAAAATGAACTCATTCTCATAGTTCTTCCTAAAAAATGTCTTATCTACTTGACCTATACTAAAACCACTCTCTAAAAGAAAGGCACTTAGACGATCATACCAAGCTCTAAGAGCTTGCTTCAAGCCGTATAAAGCTTTATGAAGTCTATAGACATGATCTGGATATCTAACGTCCTCGAAACTAAGAGGTTTCTTAACATACACCTCTTCGTCTATAAAACTATTCAGAAACGCACTTTTTACATCCATCTGAAAAATCTTTATATCATGACAAACCACATATGCCAGCAATATCCTAATTGCTTCAAGTCTCGCTACTGGAGCATATGTCTCATTGTAGTCTATTCCTTCTTGCTGATTATACCCTTGTGCTACTAATCTAGCTTTATTCTGACTCACTCTCCTTGATTCGTCTAACTTATTCTTAAAAACCCATCTACTTCCTATAATGGATTTCTTCGAGGGTTTAGGAACCAAGGACCAAACTTTATTCCTAGTAAATTGGTTCAGCTCCTCTTGCATGGCTAAAATCCAAGCTTCGTCCTGAAGAGCTTCCTCAATCTTCTTAGGCTCTATTTCAGAGATAAAAGCTACATTAGCTTCTCTTCTGAATTTGGACCTTGTTCTGACTCCTTCAGAGATCTCTCTGATAATTAACTCTTCTGGATGAGAACTCTTATATTTCCAATCTCTTTTTAATCCACTAGTTTCTGGAATATCCTCAACTTTGTCTACCTGAATTCCTGATAATGGAGCTTCTATTGTATCATCTAAGAGCTTTGAAGGGACTTCACTCTCCATGTCATCTTTCTTACGGGGTTGGCAACTATCATCAAACTTGACATGAATAGTCTCCTCAACTGTCTTCTAGGTAAGATTATAAACCCGAAAAGCCTTGGATGATAAAGAGTAGCCTAGAAAGATTCTTGGAAAGGTTTTTGAGTCGAACTTATCCAATAATTCCTTTGTATCTTAGTGAAGGTAGCTAAATCAGCTAAGAGACTCTTAATTATAAGCTTCAGCTGATTGATCTCTTCAGATCTATCTACAACTTTCTTTTTCTTATTCTCCTCTAGTTGCTTTTTCAAGCAGATATTTTCTCTCTCTATTTCTTCTGTATGTTTAAGATTTTCTACATACTTTTTCTTTAACAATTTGTACTATTTCAGAATAGCATGAGAATCTTCTAGTAGTTCTTAATATGCATTATGTAAGTCATTGTATTCAGAAGTTACCTCCTCATCACTTTCTTCCTTGGCTACTAGGCAAATGTTCGCATGCGCTGATGTCTCGGAGCTTGTATCTGATTATGACGAATCTAGATCCTCCCAAGTTGCCATCATACTTTTCTTGCCTTCTCTACTCTTCTTTGGTTTCTTCTTTAGAGTAGGACACTCGGACTTGTAATGTCCAAGTTGATTACACTTGTAGCATATGATGGATATCTTTTCTACTTTTCTATCATCTTTGCTGTTCTTTTTGAAAAACTGACTTCCTTTGGACTTCTTCTTCCACATTTGTCTGATTTTCTTGGAAATGAAAGATAGCTCGTCATCTTTATCACTTGACTCTTGTTCTGATTCGTTGGAGTCATCATGCTTTGATTCTTCAATCTTTAATGCTTTTGATGACTTTCTCCTCCTTTGAGTCTTGTGATTCTTCTGTCCGGCCTTCAGTTCTATTGACTTGTCCCGTTTGGGTTTGTCTTCAGCATCAAGCTCAACTTCATGAATCTTCAGCGATCCAAGCAACTCGTCAAGCTTTAACACGCTCAAATCCTTAGCTTCCTGCACATGTTGGGCCCCAAATTTTCTTTTATTAATGTCATGAGGTATGAATTATGTTGATTATATGATTTATTGCATAATTTGATTTTATTGGAAGTGTTAGTGGAAAATTAAGATTAATTTGGGTTTAGTATGATTTAAATGATTATGAAAGAGTAAAATGAGTGAGGGCATTTTGGGAAGATCACTTGAGTTGGTTAGATTTAGGCTTTGCAAGGAGGGGCATGGTGGGCTTTATGCTTCCTTAAAGGCTTAGGGAAAGGATTTAGAAGAAGTAAAGAAAGAAAGAAAAATAAAAAGAAGAGAAAAAGGAGAAGAGGGAGTCGTAGGAAGAGAGGAAGAAGAAGAGAAAAAGAGGAAAGCTAGGTTCAGAGGATTTTTTTTGATCGGATTGAAGCTTCAACAAGTAAGTATGGCTCTTTTTCTTCTTGTTTGAGATGGATTAAACCCTAGATTAGAGTTTCATGAGTTAGAACCGATGGTTTTGGGGTTTTCGGAAAAATTGGTAGAATTAGTTGGGTTGTCAATTTTGCGACTGATTTTGAGGTTTGAATGAGTTAGAAATGTAGTTTTGGACTTGAATCAAGGTTTAGATGTGTTTTATGTGCTTAAGGGAAGGATTGAAGTGTAAAAATATTGGAAAAATCAAGTTCGGAGTCGTTCTCCAGACCCGCACGTCGCGGCGAGCTCATGAAGGCATGCACGTCACGACGTGCGAATTTATGCACGTCGCGACGAGCGCCAGGCCTTCGTTGCAGCTTGCAAGGGGCGTGTTGGCGCAGCGCTCCCATGCGTGAGCACCACGGTGCACACGGGCCGTTCGCCGCGGCGAGCGTAGCTTCGTCGCTGCGCACGCGGGCCTTTCCCCGCGGCGAGCCCTCAGTTTCCAGCATAGATGAATTTTGATGTTTTGGGTATATCTTTTGTTATAGAAGTCCAATTGAAGTGATTTTTGATGCGTTGTAAACTAGAAACATAGATCTACAAGTTTTGTGAATAAGTGAAGTTCTGAATCAGTCTCTAAGGATATGAAATTTTGGATGGAAGTTAAGAATAGAATTATTGTTTCAGCATGAGTTTTTGAATGGGATTTTGGTTCTTGTTTTAGGAATTCAAGTGAGGCAAGAGGAGCAAAAGGATCAAGAGAAAACTCATTCCTAAGCTAGTATAAGTAAGGAATTCAAGGTGGGTTCATATTTATAATAAAGTAAATAAGTCACTCATTGTTTTTTTCAAATCAAGAAAGATTTAATGCTTTAAATTGCATCATCAATGTTGCCTTATGTACTAATGTGAATTGATTATATGTTTGCCATATTCTTTGCATTCATGATTAATAAAAAGGTTTCAAAAAGGGTTTTTCTCTTTTCAAGAACACATGCACTTGAAATCAAGATTTCCAAAAGATGTGAAAAGTGATTTTCTAAACAAATGCCAGTTTCGCAAATCAAGTTTACAAGACTTTGAATCATGCATGATATGTGGGTTTGTGGTATGTCCCAAGAATGGTCACGTGCACGTTGACCATGAAAAGGCTTCACCCGCCTGCCCGCAAGTGGCACGGAGCTCCCCCCAAGGACTCCCCCAAGAAACTACAACTACACATAACCATTTCGATGGGAATGCGTAGTACGTCATGAACCCGGACTAACCCAAACCACTATGCTATGTTTATGTGTTTATGATTTGTTATCATGTTTCACGCATTCAAATTTGAAATTTTACTCATGAACTGTTATCAATCAAGCATTTTTGAGTTGACGAATCGCGCATGCTCAATCATTATGATTTCAAAGTGTATCACGGCAATGAGTTATCTTTATAATAGTTTTGCTTATTTCTGTATCATAAATGTGTTCCCACGAGCTTTATAGCTCACCCCCTTTACTCTCCCCATTCAGGTGACGAGCAAGAGACTGAGTAAGTCAAGGGTCATGGCTACACTCCATTTTGTTCTATTTATATATTTTCAAGTTTCACTTGTGGAAGTCAAGGCTTTAGTTACATTTCAAGTTTTATTGCTTCAAGTGTATTTTTGTATTTTTGGCATCTTGAACTCAAAAGTTGTAATTTGGTTTGAAATGTTATTAGAGCTTTGTAAAACTCATCTTTCGGATATTAATGAGGTATGCATGTTTATGTTTCAAATCTTACGTATTGAATCATTTAGAAATTGCTCGAGTGCATGTTGATAAGGTTGGGAGGCCCAATCCACGCATCAAGCGCCACGCTTTCATGCCCGATGTTGGGCTCCAGAAACGGGGTCCAACAGCACAGCAATAACTTTTGGTCTCCAAGATTTCTTAAGATCTTACGTACGTGATCTTAGTTATCGTAAGTTCTTCCGAGAGCTTTCAATCCATTGATAATTGTTTGAAATCTTTCAAACATTTGATCAATAGATTCTTCATCTTTCATCTTGAAAAGCTCATACTGGTGCACAAGAATGCTTATCTTGGATTCTTTGACTTGGTTTGTACCTTCATGTGCGATGGACAACGTGTCCCATATCTCCTTCGCAGTATTGCATTCGTGGACTTTGTCATACTCACTTCTGCTTAGAGCACAACTCAAGAAAAACTTCGCCTTAGAGTTCAGTTGGAATCTCGCCTTTTGATCAGCCATCCATCTGATCCATTGAATAATATTTCCATCTTCATCTACTAGTGTGTATAGTCGATTCTCTATCACGTCCCAAAGGTCAACATGAGTAGATTCTATAAACAGCCACATCCTATCATTCCAGTAGTGGTAGTCTTCTCCGTTGAATGCTGGAGGTCTAGTGACTGAGGCACCTTCTGCAATGTACGTTTGTGATTCCACCATAATCTTTGATCCACACTTTATTATAGTGATCCTTGGACACCAAGCTCTGATACCAATTGAAGTGAATCACACGTTATTACAATGCTTATTATACGATGTATAAATGCATAAGAAGGGGGGTTGAATTGTGTATTTCCCCTTTTTGAAAATCTTCAAAAACGTTTTGTCAAAAGAAAAACTTGTTCTTTTCACAAGAACTACTGTAAATCAAAGTTAATCGTATTCTCGAAAACTTGTTAGAAAACTATGTAAAAGCAAAACTTTGAACAATAAGAGAGATAAGGATAGAGAGAAGTTGACACAGTAATTTTTATACTGGTTCAACCCAAACCGTGGGCTACGTCCATTCCTCAGATGTCTTTCTGAGATTTCACTATCTCTCAACAACTTTACAAGTATTCTTTCTTTTTTAGCCTCTTCAGGTCTCTTTACACTCAGTATTCTTTTACTCTTAGCCTCTGCGCAGTTATCTGCACTACTTTCTTACGAAAAGATGTTTCAACTTCTGATAATATAGCTCTAGCTATTTGCACAATAAACTCTCAAGTAAGCTTTTTAACATTCACGTATATGTATATCAGCTAACTTTGCAATCTTCGACTTTGACTTATATTTATAGCCTTCGTCTGTAACTGCTTCTTAAATCTTGCTTTCTTGATTCTTGAAAGAAACGGTTATTCAGTTGAGTTCTGTAACTAACTCAGAATGACTCTTGATTTGTCTCCGTCTACTTTTCATAGTCTGCCCTTTCTTTCTTCTGCTTTTGGATTCCGTCTGCTTTTCCCTTCCGTCTACTTTTCATTCATCGTCTCCTTTTTCTTTCATCTATTTTTGGCTTTCGTCTGCTTTTCGCTTCCGTCTGCTTTTCATTCATCGTCTGCTTTTTAATCTTCCGTCTATTTTTATTCATCGTCTTCTTTTTAATCTTCCGTCTGTTTTGATTCATCGTCTGCTTTTTAATCTTCCGTCTGTTTTTCCTTTCGTCTGCTTTTTCATTCTCCGTCTGTTTTTCAATCTTCCGTTTATTTTTCATTTCGTCTGCTTTTCCATTCTCCATCTGTTTTTCAACCTTCATTAATTGTACTTCATCAAAATCATTAATGTAAAGTCATTTTGACTTAACAGTAAAAGTTTGGATTTAAAGAAGGAAGAAGAGGATATGATTTGAATTAACTAAAATTTAATCTGATATGCAGGGTTTCAAATTTATCTACTAGTCCTCACGAAGAATTTATCTCGAGCCACCTAGACAACAGGTAAAGAACAAACTAAGAAAGCTGGGTGGGATCAAAATCACATCATAATCTGATTCAATTGATAAGTGAAGTTTAATTTCAAAGTTGAAAAGAACAAGAGGGTTTTCTCCTCTCAATATAGTCGACGACTCACAAAAAACAATATGATCAAAGTTTTGCTCCAAAAACCCTAAAACATAAGTACTTATACCTAGGCTTAATGCTAAAAGACTTGGGCTTAAAACATATGGAAGCCCAAAATATAATTATAATTTAAAACAAATCCAAAATAGAATAATAAAAACATGTCTAAGCTTGGCCTAACGCATTTCCAAGTCTGATCATAGACACTCCTCTACTCTTGGGTTTCAATGATGATATGCAGCCCAATACAATGATCTTCAAGTCCCAAGTGAGTCCAATCCAAGGATTTGAGATAATTGGATCAATTTGAGTTATAATTCAGATAGCTCTCCTCCAATAGGCTTGGTGCACTCCATTCTCTCCACAAATTGGCCCACTTGAGCATAAAGAGCCTCCTTGAATCTCTCAATCCTAGCTTTGGACATAGGTTCAACTGGAATGACAAGCTCGCCCCCATCATGCATGCCATCTCTATGGTGATCTTTGCTTCTACTCACATCATAAACACTTTGAGTGTATAGAGTGAAATCCTTGTGAGGGTATCACGTCTTGTTCATTTAATTTTGATGGAATTAATGAGATGCTATGTTTTAACAACATGTTGATTGAGCCCAAGTTTACCTTACTAATTGGCTACACTTTTACTGTTCTTAATGTACTTTTTGACTCTTAATTTGTGATTTTTGTGCCTTAATTAGTCCCTTACAGTGAGCATACACTTTATAAAATTTGATAGCAAAATTGTCACAAATTGACATTAATTCCATCATAATTTTTTCAAGGGAAACTGATACTGCAAATTGTTGTTTCATATTATAGGGGACAAAGACAGTCAAAAGTTTGAGAAGAAATCTACACGTCGCGACGCCAACAAAGCAGCACGCCACGACGAGGATCCAAGTAGTGCACGCCACGATGCCTAAAAAACATCATGCCGTGGCGAGGATCAAGAGAAGCACGCCACGACGCCAATCAAGTAACACACCGCGGAGAGCAATCCAGGAAGACACGCCGCGACGTCTAAGAATCATCTCGCAGCGGCGAGCAGACAAATATCCAGACTTCATTTGGAAAGATCTCTCACTGTACCGACCCGACCCACATCCATCATTTAAAAACCTTACTATTTTTAGGTCAAAAGGGGGGATATCTTTCGGAGACGCTTTGGAGGCAATATAAGAATATCTTTTCCACCATTATTTTCTAGTTTTTCTCATCTTCGATCATCACCATCATCTCTACACCACCACCAGTATCTATTGCAACCATGGGTGACGTCCAATCTTCAACAGTCGTGAGAGAGTCCAGAGTCATGCGTAGCTAAACCACATTTCCTCTTGAAGATGTAGCATCGGCTTTAGTTCATCGGTTCTAAAAGGGAGTTAATCTTAGATCGTCAAGTTTAATTACAGTGTTGTAAATTCCTGAGTTAGGGTTTACTTCTTGTAGTTAGATTAGCTTGGTTATAGTTTAATGAAGTGTTGAACGATGTCTTGTGTTATGGATTGGTTAATGTAGAACTTCGATGCTCAATATATGAAGTCTCGTATATGTCTTTTGGTGATTGTGTTAACCCTCTTTATTTGCCTAGTTGTGTTTGATATTGAGATTGTGCTTGAACCAATTGACCAATTGCATTAACTTGTCCATTTCACACACTAAAATGCATTTAACAAGGTTTTAGTTAACGGAGTTCGTTGATTAAAATCTTGGACTTAAAGAATCCCTCAAGGTTCTAAGGCTTAAGAGCACTTAATGGGATCTTGAGAAATGGAGTTCATTGATCAAGATCCTGAACTTGAGGCGAAGTCTTTAAGGTTGTTATTTGAAAACTTGGTGAATTTCACTTCCTGAAAATTGTTTTGAACCATGATAGCCTAAGCTCATTTTCAAGAGGATTTATTATCATTTGCTTATTACTCAAATTTTCAATTCCATTTACTTCTTAAAAATCCAAAAAATATATACTTTTTATACTTTGTCCTTCAATTTAGTTAAATTTCCTTAGTTCTTTTTAATGACCAAAACCCCCATTTTATCAACTGTGATTGCAATTTTTGACAATTAGGCTAGCTTAGACCTTTTTCATTGGTTCCAATTAAGTGAGACGACCCGAGGTTGCAACCTATACTGCAATCTTGGAATTTATTATTTTTGACCGGTTTCCAAGGATCGATCTTAAGATCGAATCGACAGAATCGCGATCAAAATGGTTCCGTTGCCGGGGAGCCAAGAAATTGGTTTACTGTAGGATAGCCATTGCCATCTCATTTCAATTGTCGTTGATAATCGAAATCCTTGTTTTTGCAGTGCATTTAGGATAGTTTAATTTTCATACTTGTTCATAGTATAAGTTTTGATTTTCCTTTGCACAAGCATACTTCATACTTTAATTTTGTCTCTTACTTATCAAATTTTTCACAAATACACACTCATACATACATCCATACACTCATACTCTCGCATTCATCACATTTCACTTTTATTCGACCTTGTGTGATTGTGAGAAAATTTTGTTACTACATCTTTTATTGTGGATTGATTTTGCGCATGCCCAGAAGAGGTAGACTTGTTCAATTCCAACTTGAAATTGAGAGACACTTGCGGAGACTTAGGAAAGAGAGGAAAGAACAAGAGAGAAGTAGATTAATTGAGTGAGAAAGAGAAAATATGGCTGAAAATCCCAACCTTTTCCCAAATCCTGACTTCCCTGCACACCAACCTAGAAATGGAACTAATGGAGGAAATGGTGAGCATGAGAGAGTAGGAGAAAACAATGAGAATCAGAGACGTAGGACTATTAGGGAAGCAACAACTTCTTATGTGCATTATGATCCATTTACTACTGCTTGCCCTAATTTTGATGTTAGTTTTGAAGTTAAAGGTTTGTTGATTAATTCCCTTCCTAAATTTCATGGCTTGGCAGGAGAAGATCCGTACATGCACCTACAGTCTTTGACGATGATTTGTTAGAGTATGAAGCCAGTAGGAGCAACATTGGACCAAGTTATATGGAAAGTGTTTCATCTGTCCTTGGAAGGAAAGGCACGGGAGTGGTACATGAGTCTTCCGAGACATGTGGCTAATGCTTATCATAACTGGACCAATTTGAGGAAGGCCTTTTTGGAGAAATATTTGCCAGCCTCCAGGACATCATCAATGAGGAAGGAATTTTATTCAGCTTGCCAAGAGTATGATGAATCACTGTATGACTACTGGAACCGCTTCCAAGACCTACTGTCAAGATGCCCCCATCACCAAATTCCTGATGAGCAATTGGTGCAATATTTCTATGATGGGTTGAAGAGTCAGGAGAAAGGTATGTTGGATGCTGCATCTGGAGGTTCTTTGATTGATCTTACAGCTTTGGAAGCATGGGAATTGATCAAGAAGATGGCCTTGAACCATCAACAATACATTGTGAGAGATTCCAGAGGAGTGCATGAATTGGGAGCTTTAACAACTCAAGCCAAAAGAATGGAGAGTCTGGAAACAAAGGTAGATTCACTGGAGAACAGGATAACATCACAATTATCTTGTATCACTGCGGAGTTGAAGAACTTGAATGCACATCGCCCATCATCTTCAATGGACCTTACTGCACCCAGTTGTGACACTTGTGGGTCGGTGATGCACATATCAAGTGTATGCCCTGGAAGATATGAAGATGTGTCAGCAGTGTATCCAGGGAGAACAAATTAGAAGTGGGATCCATACTCCAACACATACAATGAGGGATGGAAGTCTAATCCAAGATTCAGTTGGAGGAATGAAGAAAGCAGGGCTCAAAATAGCTTTCCACAAGGAGGAGGAGCTGGTACTTCCACTAATCAGTTCCCCAATCAACAACAAGCCCTAATGGTCCCACCAAAAGAAGACACCAACCAATTGCTTCATAGCATGATGACTCTGATGAAGGAAGAGAGGAATTCTAATGCTAACCAATTTAATGCCATTGCTTCTCTTATTCAACAGGATTCCTCAAAGACTGCTACTAGGTTCAATGTTTTGGAGAAAAGAATGGAACAATGGGAAACTAAGGCAGAGAACATTAATTCATATGTCACTCAGTTGTCCAACAACATGAGTGAAAATCAAGCAAAAAGCAGTGGAACTATTCCTTCAAATACTGTGATAAATCCCAAGAGCCTCAATGCAATTGCCCTCCGGAGTGGGAAACAAGTGAGGTTTAATCCTCAAGAAGATGAAGAGGCATGTGATGAGGAGATTGAGAGTGAAGAAGTGCCTCCACCCAAGGAAAAGATCAAGAAATCTGAAAGTGCGAGGAAAGAAGCACTATTGAAAGAAAAGAAGCCTGTGTCGAAAAATAAAGGAGCTACTTCAAAGAGTTCCAAGGATCAAGCTGAACATGGAGAATCAAGCAAGCAAGCCGGCAAAGGTAAGGAGGTAAGTCTTCAAGACCTTTCTTTTCCAAATTCATATTTCATGAGCAAGCGTATGAATGAGATCAAACATGAAAAAGAAATCATTGATTTGTTTGGAAAAATAGAGGTAAATATTCCCTTGCTTGATTTAGTGAAGAGAGTTTCGGCCTATGCTAAATATCTGAAGGACTTGTGCACTAACAAGAGAAAGTTTAGGCCAAATGAGAGAGTCCAAGTGAGCTCTAATGTGTCAGCCCTGTTCAAACCGCAGATACCTGTGAAATGTCAAGACCCTGGATCTTTCACCATTCCTTGCATCTTAGGGAAAGTAACTATAGGAAGAGCGTTTTTAGATCTGGGGGTAGCAATTAATGTGATGCCCAAATTTGTCTATCAGTCCTTAGGAGTGAAAAGTTTGAAACCCACATATGTTGTCCTACAGCTAGCTGATAGATCATTTAGGCATCCAGTGGGTATAATTGAGGACATCTTGGTCCAGGTAAAGGGTTTAGTATTTCCTGCTGATTTTTATGTACTTGATATGTCTTCTGAAGTTGTGCAGGATATTTCTTTGATTCTCGGGTGGCCCTTTTTGCAGACAGCAAGCACCATGATCAGCATGAAGGAAGGTAAGATCACCATGGAGGTAGGCGACCAATAGGTAAGCTTCAACATGTATGAGTTGATGAAAGACCCCCATGAGGACTATTCACTTCTAGGAGTTAA
Source organism: Erythroxylum novogranatense (assembly GCA_029891385.1). Lineage (NCBI taxonomy): Eukaryota > Viridiplantae > Streptophyta > Magnoliopsida > Malpighiales > Erythroxylaceae > Erythroxylum > Erythroxylum novogranatense. Next base: position 81,324,476 of record CM057231.1, on the reverse strand, counting down.
TATGCTTGATATGGTTGTTGAAGATGCATGCGCTGATTTTGAACAATCAATGGACCCCTTGACTGACAATTCTTTGGAGAACATTTTTGCTTCCGATGTTTCAGGTGAATCGTTGAGTGTGGATGTTAGCATGGAGCTAGGCAGCAGTCAAATCACCTCACCGAGATATGGAAATAAGCCAGACATCCATAAGAGACAAACAGACCCACCTTAAGCCCCGGGTAGTTTCTTTCCTTTCACTTATCATATATTTGTGCATATTGATCAAAAATTGGAGTGACACTGTTCTGCATGAATATGTTGACTAAGTGTGGGGAAAAAACTTAATCAGTAGAGTTAGGTTTAGTTCAGTAGGATTTTAGTTCAGTTATTTTTAATAATTTCTCTCTCTTTTGGAACACTTGATCTTAGTGAATGCATGATACATGTTACTTGGTAGAAGAAATTTTTGTGCATGAGTGGTCAGGAATAGTGAGCTTAAGATTCTTGTTAGTTTTCGGGAAGTTTCGCCGTGACGTGGGATGTCTCGTCACGACGTGTACCAAATAATACGTCGCGGTGAGAGTTCCAAGAGAAGGGCACGATGCGACGTCAACTAATCATTTCAAAACAGCGTGCAATGATTTTGATGCCGCGGCGCGAGGCCTTTAGGACGTAACCCTAGAGGGGTTCAAATTTCCTTTTTTTCCTTATTACACGGCGGTTCTTCCCTTTAACCAGTGTTCTTTTAGTAATTTTACCCTTTAAATCTTCTTAACCCTTCGGCGCATCACCTTCACATCGCATCCTTCTCATTCCTCTTTTTCATCTTTGCGCCGCTACTTCTCTCTCCCTCATTGCGTTGTGACCCTTCCTCCCTCTTCGTCTGTTGCTAGTGGCTCACCTCAGTGTCCATCTCTGTCTCTACTCTGTGTCCTCCTTGTAAGAAATCTCTTTCCTCTAGTCATATCCATTTCAGTTCTGTAGAATAGGAATTGTTTTCTGAGGCGACTACGTTTCAACGCATCGCGGTGTGTCCGATTTTCACCTTTCGCTGTGGCGTGTGGGTTTATCCCATCTCGCTGCAACGTGTGATTCACATCTCGCCGCGGCGTGAGAGGCACAGCATGTTTCACCGCGGCATGCGTTCAGATGCCGCGCACTGTTATTTTTATTTTATTTCACTGATTTTATGTGTGTTTATTTTCTGTTCAGGACAATGCCTCGCACCAAGAACGCCTCCATCCGTCCCTCTACACCCTCCGATTTCTACTCTTCCAGCTCCCTTGATTTCTCCTCCGAGCATTCACCTTCACCTTCTGGCCCTTCCCACAATTCACATCCTCCAGCCTCCCCCACTCGCTCTTCCACTTCCTCTCCTCCGGTCGATCAGGACTATGCCGACCTAGCTGCGAAGATAGAAGCTAGGCCGCTACTCAAGGAGCGACCTTTCCCTCTCTCACCCTCCCACCACCCTTTTTTCCGACAGCTCGTCCGTTCCCAACTTTCCGGTTTAGTGCAGCCTAGGACTCCTGAAAATGACACCTTCGTTCGTCATTTCTATACCCATGCCCGTTACCATGACACCCTGGATATTCATTTCCGCGGTGTTACCATTCCTCGCGCCTTCACCCATACCGCCATCCGCGACCATTACCACCTCCCTCCCATCCTTCGCTGTCACTACACTGATCTTCTTCATGACTACCTGTAACATCCCACCCTCAATTGGACGGGTAGAATAGTAAATTGGCATATGATGGGCTAGATTGGGATTTCATAGGATTGCTTATGCATAATAGGATTGGTCCACAGTCATATTTGTGCACATGAAATTATTGTGCATGCATACATGATATTCCGATTTATGTGCCTAAGATAATTTTATTGGGATTAACGTGGTTAATGGGTTTGAAAAATTATTCGAGTACGCCATAAATTGTTTTCTATTTTAAGGATTTTAGAATTTTTCGAATTTTAGGGTTCTTGCCGGACCGGAAAATTCAACCGATCGATGAGTGACTTTCTCTCAGACTAAAAGGACTGCCTAATGGCGTTGAATTATGGAATAAATAATTGTGGGAATTGTTATAGGACCATTAGCATATGTTGGATTAAGATTAAATGAGATTAGTGTTATGATTAACTTATGTTGATTAAGTTCACTTTTGTCTTGTTCAAAAAGAAAAATGCCAAGTGTCCCACCTATTTAAGGCTTTTGTCTTCTTCTTCTCCTTGATTTCGTGGATTCACATTATATAGGTGAGAAAAGAAGAGTCTAGCTCATTTTTTCACTCCATCATCCAAACTCCCATATCCTCCATCTCCATCGATTTTCTTGTTTTCTTCTTCTTCTTTAAGTTACTTCCTTCCACCTTGAGAACCTCCCTTACATGTATACAAGTTACCTTCTTTTCATGATAATAAACTCCTTGTGTGAGGATTAGAAAGTAGAGAAAGTGGTGTAGTATTGAAGAGAGAAAAGCTTTGATTAGGTAAGTGTATGGTTTAAGTTTTACTTATGTATTTAATGCATGAATTCATAGTTAATTGCATGAATTGGAAGTGATTGTTTATGAAATATGATGTATGATGCATTAATGACATGAAACATATGGTTTGAATTGTTGGGCATGTTTATAGAAGAATTAATGAGGTTGAAGATGATTAGTGTTTGAATGTCATAGTTTCAAATGATTGTAGTGATATTAGATGAATAAGACTTAAAAGAAAATGATTGACTATGATGCTGAAATTTTATAGGTTATGTTGAGGTGAAGTGTTTGATGAAATTTTGGTTGAATAGGAAGGTAAATTGAGTGCTAAGCGAAGTAGAATAGACATTGGAAAGAAAGGAATTGATTTGAGAAGTAAAGCTGGAAAATTGATATTTGACCTACTGTACTGTTTTGATCATAACTAATTGTATAGGTGAGTAAATGAGGTGAGATTTGTGCCCAATTAAACTTTGGGATGTTAGCTACATTTTTGTGTGAAATAGGTGTGGTCAAATTGTAACTCTAATAGGTTGAAATTTGGTATGGAAAGTTACTGTTTTATTGCCTGTGAACAGTAACCGAAACCATACCCAATGATCTTTGCTGATTTTTCTAAATTAATTGAGATGGAATTAGGGAGAATGGTCTTCATGGAAGTTGATGCATATTGAGTTAGCTTTCCATTACCACTGATCTTGCTAATTTTCGAGTTGTATATTGGGAGATATGAACTGATTACTATTGATTGGTTTTATGCTTTTTGGAGAAACCTAGTTAAAGTGTTGATTTTGTGAGCTTTCTGCATGGGAGCAATTTTAGCAATTTTTGTGGACTGAATTGGTGTGAGTGATATTCTGTAAAGTTGTAGAGGAAGACATTATCTTGAAAATGAAATATGGCATATAATTTTTAGAGGTCAAAGTTGGGAGTTATGATTTTTCAAAAACTGATCCTGAATTAGGTTAGGAATTGCTGATCATGGCAGTAACTTGCATGACAGTTTTGAAATGGTTAGAAATTAAATTGGAAATTGAGTTCTTCATGAAAATTTAAGTTTGAGGATTTATCTTTTCAGGGATATAAAGTTCAGATTTTTCTGACTTGTGTACAGGGAGTTATGCTTGTTATAAGTTTACTGCTCAAATTGAATGATTTCAGGGACAGCAACATTGACTGAATTAATTGACTTGTTTAGCAATGGAATTTGATTTTGGGTTGTTCTTGAAAGTTGTAGAGCACCTTATGGTCTTCCTGAGAAAATTTTATTGTGTTATTTTGACTGAGGAAATGAGTAGTTACTGAATTTGCAAAGTATTGCACTGTTTGAAAGGTTTTGTGTAGACAGTAGCTTTGATGGGATATTTGACACCCTTAGGGTGAAATTGATTTTATGGTCTTCTTGAGAATTGTAGAGGGTTTCATGATCTTTCCAAGAAGCTATGGTTTGCATTTTTCTGAATTGTGTTCTAAGAATTATGGTTGTTGGAAATTTGGATTGAAAACAGGAAAAAAGGGCAAGGAAGTAGAGGAACCTCGCGAGGCGAGGTAAGTCGGCTTCGATCATGAGGAGACGCCTCGCCTCATGACGAGGCAAAATGAGTCTGCCTCGCGAGGGCGACGCCTCGCCTCGCGACGAGGCAAAATGAGTCTGCCTCGCGAGGGCGACGTCTCGCCCCCTCGAGGCAGTTGCAATATGTATATATATTGTTTTTATTATTATTTGATTATTTGGTATTTGGTGATTCTTTTGCTCATAACTTTTCCGTCCGACATCCGATTGACCTGATTCTTGAGGCATCGGATTCGTGAAACATTGAATTTCATTTCATGGGAAATTGGGAATTTTTGGACGGAAAATTTACGTGGGTCCGGTTTATTGTTTTCTGGTCACTGTTTTATTTAATTGGGGACCTATAGAGGTCCAATTATGCGCACCGTCACGCCATTAGATTTCTAATTTTAGACGGATTTTATTATGGGGAAATTTGGATTTAGGGCCGGAAAATTCATGAACATGCATATTTCACCTACATGTGCACAAATTGCATCTGTAGTGACCCGTTCTTTTTCTATTTCTTATAGAGGCCCAAGTGGAGCGTCGTCGGACCGACGGGCGAAACTTCCGGCATTAGCTCGGAAGTAATAGGTGAGTAACCTAGTTGGTTCCTCAACCTTTATGTGTTTAAGATTTTGCAATTATGCCATGTGGAGATAATGGGGGGTTTATATGTGTTTGATTTTGATTGATTTCGGACCATAGGTGTCCGAAATATTTGGAAACTTGTTATTGAAGTGCTATTTGTGTGTACCTGTTTGTGAATAAGTACATTGGAGATCTCGGACTAAAGGTCCGAGGGAATGGGAAATAAATATTGAAGTGTTAAAATTGTCTGTTTTGATACATTGGATGTGACTTTTAATATGATATGGTAGGATGCAATAAATTGTAAATGTATAGATCGAAACACGGACCAAGGTCCGAAGAAACGAAATTGGTCACCGAACTATAATCGATCAGTAAATGAGAATTAGAGCATATGCATTCATGCATAATGGCATGATCGAGATAAAGGCGGTTGTGGCCAGGACCGAGCAAGACCGTATCGGGGCATATCACGCCTAACGATATGAGAGCTTTCACCAACGCATGAGACCTCAGTCCAACGTATTCGAGCCTCGAGCTCAATGTATCGTGGCTTCAAGCCCATGTTTTCGAGCCACCGGCTCAACGCAATGTGCCCATCATCGGGACAGTTTGCCAGCGCAGTCACAACAACGTAATGAAAATGGAAAGGGTCTCATGTGCATTGCATATATGGTATGATTAAATGTGGACTGTATGAAAGGCGATACGCCTTACATTTGTGAATTGTGATTGTATGTGATAACTGGTAAATTGTGTGTTTATGCATGAATTGGGTGAACCATCGATGATGGTTTCTCACTGAGTTCGCAAACTCACCCAACATTGCATCTATTTTTCAGGAAATGGAGAGTACCCCGTTGGACACACGGGAGTACGTATACTGCTAGCAAGACAGAGTATCGGGTCGGGATCAGTGTCGTCCGTATCTGCATTAGTGTATTCATTTGGTATCATTTGGTATTTAGTAGGCCCAATTGTTTACATGTAATTATATAGAGTAACTGAGCACTAATGAGTGCTAATAATGAGTGAAATTGTTTTATCAGTGAAATGGTTTAATATTTGAAAATGTTTTGTTATAATTGGGCCAAGTCAATGATTGCTTTGCGCACTCTACTGTTTTTGAAAGAAAAAGATAATGTCATGCGCACTCTAATGTTTTTCAAAAAAAAAAAATGTCACACGATTTTTGGTTAACAAGGTAATGACTGTTCTAGTACACCACCCTCATGGTCACGAGCTCGGATATCACCATAGATATCGGGTTCGGGTCTCGTCGGGAGTGGGTGCTACATTTAGGTATCGTCGAGCCCGTATACGAATGTATCCGGGCACATCTGAAACATAGGTTAAGGTTGCATGCATTTGAGTCGTAATCGTTGCGCATCGTGGCAACCGATCCCGATCGAGTCGCACGAGTAGAAATCCTACGTGCATACGTGTTAAGTGACTAAGTGAGAGAAAAGTGAGACCGTATTAGAATGTGAGCCCCGAATGTGTATAGGCAATGAGAAATGGAAAAGGAAACATCAATAATGAGAATTATAATGTACTGTGGTTAGAATGACTATGTTGGCTTAAATTGATTAAGGAAAGAAGTGATATCACAATGAATTCCCGGATTAAAGTGGCAATATGACGGCGACAGAAAATGAATATGTCTAGAACTTGGAGAGGTCTACTGGAGATATGAGAAGTATACTGGTTATAGGCCTAAGTGTGATTAAAAGTCCGGGATGACGAAGTAATTAGAGCTCTGACTGTATATGCGATGAAATGGGAAACATTGGAACTGAGTAAAACGTAGATGATCCGATCAGGCAGATATTGAGTGCCTGCATTTGTGTTTGATATCAGTAGATATCATAGGTAGATGAGGATAGTGAGATTGTGATAGGATCAATATTGTACCGTCCCGGTCTACCTAGAACTAAAAGAACTGAATGAGCAAGGTGCCTAGTGCCTAGTAGAGTAAGAAAAAGTAGAAAGTGTACAGATAAACTGAAATGAACTCGTGAAACGGTTATGATCTGGAACGCATAAGCTTGAAACTGAAATGGGTATGTGAATATTGTGCTAAGAGTTTAGAAATCAGTATAATAAGATCGTAAGGGAAAAAGACAGACTGACAATTTCTACTGATTGTATATCGGGAAATTCTGGATTGATTGAATATGTGGATTTGGACACAGAAATGATAAATGGATGGGCAAATAGATAAATGGATGGAGATACAGTGGAGTTGTATCAACGATTTTGTCGTGTATTGGGGACTGTGAATACCTTATCATAGATTGTTTGAGGAAAATAAAGAAATACGAAGTATATATGAAAAGAGTTGTCACATTTAAGTCGATTTACCGTTGGGAGTATCTATTGGATAGTAAAGTTGATCATGATTAATGAAACGTAAGTGAAAGATACATGGAAATAACAGAGGAGATGATCGGTGAATGGCTATAAGTGTAAAGTTCATAATGGGTTAAAGTAAGACATAAGATGACCGAATGTACCTTTATGAGGAGAAATGGAAAATGAAAATGATTATGGCATAAGTCCTCTATTTGAGGATTGACATAAACGAAATGAGTTTGTGGAATTCAGAATCGTATAGGATAATAATTGGTTTCGGATAAGATGAAGTGATTTCGGTAATGTGTATAGTAAAGTATAAGGGTTAAAGAAAGTGTATCGCATATTGTTACGATTAAGATAGCACGATAGTTGTGAATGATTGAAAAGCAATTAGGGACACTAATTGGTGATGAGACTTTCGTGAACAAAGATAATGACGGTAGCAAGAAAAGAAGTATGATTTAAATCAAAAGTGAAATTGAGTCATATCTCAAGAGGAGATTTAGACATAACAAGTGAAATATACGATTGAGGTTATATGTATTGTGTGTATGCAGAATGTAAAGTATCCAACGACATAAATGGAATGTTTATTTGAGGTGATCCTATTGCAATGAAAAGTGAATAGATCTTCTTCGAACTGTGAAGTGAAATACTTAAATGAAGTGAAATTTATGGAAGTCCAAGTACGGATGACTAGGTATTGGCATATGTTGATGTGAATGACAGAAAATAAATTGAAAAGAGAAAATGAATAGAGACAAAAAGTCCTAAAGGAAAACTGACAATGACGTGATGTAGTGTTATATATATATATACTTTATGTATAATTGAGGAATTTGATACTGATGATAAGCATATCCTTGGAGAGTGGGCAGTGTGTGATGAAATGAGACAATATGTTAAAACAGTATTAGATAAATTGAATTGATTTTGATAAATGGTATTGGTTCTATGATCGAAATTGTTTAAAGCCTTGGAGACTTTAGATTCCTATAAAGATACACTGTGCTTATTCGAGGAAAAAGACGGGCATAAATGACTACGGAAATAAACAGACAATTCTGACTACTAAGCTCAAATAGTGAACAGATAATGCTTTGATGAATGATCAATTACGATATTGGGATTTTCAAAGAATGTCAAGTAGATTATGGGTAATTGTGAAGTGTTTCTGAAAAATTGAAGTTGTAGAGCTAGGGATACTGGATAGAGGTAAGAAAGGTTACTAGTTCAGGAAGCAAACTCATCGCTTCCCATCCCGAATCAAGAGTCAAGTGTAATCGGGAGAATGGTATTGAATGATTCAAAAAAAATATAAGCATGTGTCGGGATTGAACAAAGGAATTGATGAGCAAAAAAAAAAAATTGAACAGTCGAAGCTCGACATTCTAGTAAGTATATGAGAAAAGTGAAATTGAATAACTATGTGTATAGAATGAAGTGATTATTGATTCAAGTGCTGATAGGTGTTAATGTTCAATAGGAAAAAAAAAAGCTTGATTATGATCGTGTTCTTGAGTTCGATTTTCTTGTGGGATATCTTGCTACACCAAGACAGGCCTAACAAGAGTCAAAGACCACAATGAATTTGAGACTGTGTTGAGTGAAACAAAGGAAAGTGACATAGGAAAACAGCATAAGTTAGCTAAAATGGATCAGGATCGGATAAGTGAAACAGAATAAAATGCATATCCGAGATAGAGTGCGTGAACACTATAAAACAGTGAATTGTCTAAGGAGAATTGAATTTGAATAGAGAGTCAATGGGATATAAAGCATGACTGCATTAGGTAAAGTATCACTAGTAATAATGAAATGGAGCTAAATGTCATTGTATTGGTACCAAAGGAATGTGAATCGTCCCCATTTAGATAAATGAGGTTATTATGCGTATCACTTTGAACAGATGTACTCCATGGAATACGACTTAGTCTCAGATGTTATTGGGAGAAAAGATAATGGACGGTATAGTGAGAAAAGGTATTGGATGGATAAATGTGATGATTAGTGAACAGTTCGAAATAATGAATTAAGTCATAGCATTGGAACTAAAGGTAATGACTACTCTGAAAATGGCAAGTGAGATAGCTAAGAAAATGAGATTGCCAACTGATAGCCTTGTTGAGTCCGTCTACTGTGATGAGTGATAATGAGTTAGCCAAATTAGTAACTGAACAACTGACTGAATATGGTTACAGTGACCTTTCGGAAAATGAATTATTGAGTGGAAAAGTGTATAGGACAGATAGGAACATATTATTACGGTCATACTAAACTGTTGACTGAGAATTTCGAGGACGAAATTTTTTTTTAGGAGGGGGGAATTGTAACATCCCACCCTCAATTGGAAGGGTAGAATAGTAAATTGGCATATGATGGGCTAGATTGGGATTTCATAGGATTGCTTATGCATAATAGGATTGGTCCACAGTCATATTTGTGCACATGAAATTATTGTGCATGCATACATGATATTCCCGATTTGCGTGCCTAAGATAATTTTATTGGGATTAACGTGGTTAATGGGTTTGAAAAATTATTCTGAGTACGCCATAAATTGTTTTCTATTTTAAGGGATTTTTAGGAATTTTTCTGGAATTTTTCGGGGTTCTTGCGGATAGGAAAATTCAACCGATCGATCGAGTGACTTTCTCTCAGTACTAAAAGGACTGCCTAATGGCGTTGAATTATGGAATAAATAATTGTGGGAATTGTTATAGGACCATTAGCATATGTTGGATTAAGATTAAATGAGATTAGTGTTATGATTAACTTATGTTGATTAAGTTCACTTTTGTCTTGTTCAAAAAAAAAAAAATGCCAAGTGTCCCACCTATTTAAGGCTTTTGTCTTCTTCTTCTCCTTGATTTCGGTGGATTCACATTATATAGGTGAGAAAAAGAAGAGTCTAGCTCATTTTTTTCACTCCATCATCCGAAACTCCCCATATCCTCCATCTCCATCGATTTTTCTTGTTTTCTTCTTCTTCTTTAAGTTACTTCCTTCCACCTTGAGAACCTCCCTTACATGTATACAAGTTACCTTCTTTTCATGATAATAAACTCCTTGTGTGAGGATTAGAAAGTAGAGAAAGTGGTGTAGTATTGAAGAGAGAAAGCTTTGATTAGGTAAGTGTATGGTTTAAGTTTTACTTATGTATTTAATGCATGAATTCATAGTTAATTGCATGAATTGGAAGTGATTGTTTATGAAATATGATGTATGATGCATTAATGACATGAAACATATGGTTTGAATTGTTGGGCATGTTTATAGAAGAATTAATGAGGTTGAAGATGATTAGTGTTTGAATGTCATAGTTTCAAATGATTGTAGTGATATTAGATGAATAAGACTTAAAAGAAAATGATTGACTATGATGCTGAAATTTTATAGGTTATGTTGAGGTGAAGTGTTTGATGAAATTTTGGTTGAATAGGAAGGTAAATTGAGTGCTAAGCGAAGTAGAATAGACATTGGAAAGAAAGGAATTGATTTGAGAAGTAAAGCTGGAAAATTGATATTTGACCTACTGTACTGTTTTGATCATAACTAATTGTATAGGTGAGTAAATGAGGTGAGATTTGTGCCCAATTAAACTTTGGGATGTTAGCTACATTTTGTGTGAAATAGGTGTGGTCAAATTGTAACTCTAATAGGTTGAAATTTGGTATGGAAAGTTACTGTTTTATTGCCTGTGAACAGTAACCGAAACCATACCAATGATCTTTGCTGATTTTCTAAATTAATTGAGATGGAATTAGGAGAATGGTCTTCATGGAAGTTGATGCATATTGAGTTAGCTTTCCATTACCACTGATCTTGCTAATTTTCGAGTTGTATATTGGGAGATATGAACTGATTACTATTGATTGGTTTTATGCTTTTGGAGAAACCTAGTTAAAGTGTTGATTTTGTGAGCTTTCTGCATGGGAGCAATTTTAGCAATTTTGTGGACTGAATTGGTGTGAGTGATATTCTGTAAAGTTGTAGAGGAAGACATTATCTTGAAAATGAAATATGGCATATAATTTTAGAGGTCAAAGTTGGGAGTTATGATTTTTCAAAACTGATCCTGAATTAGGTTAGGAATTGCTGATCATGGCAGTAACTTGCATGACAGTTTTGAAATGGTTAGAAATTAAATTGGAAATTGAGTTCTTCATGAAAATTTAAGTTTGAGGATTTATCTTTCAGGGATATAAAGTTCAGATTTTCTGACTTGTGTACAGGGAGTTATGCTTGTTATAAGTTTACTGCTCAAATTGAATGATTTCAGGGACAGCAACATTGACTGAATTAATTGACTTGTTTAGCAATGGAATTTGATTTTGGGTTGTTCTTGAAAGTTGTAGAGCACCTTATGGTCTTCCTGAGAAAATTTTATTGTGTTATTTTTGACTGAGGAAATGAGTAGTTACTGAATTTGCAAAGTATTGCACTGTTTGAAAGGTTTTGTGTAGACAGTAGCTTTGATGGGATATTTGACACCCTTAGGGGTGAAATTGATTTTTATGGTCTTCTTGAGAATTGTAGAGGGTTTCATGATCTTTCCAAGAAGCTATGGTTTGCATTTTTCTGAATTGTGTTCTAAGAATTATGGTTGTTGGAAATTTGGATTGAAAACAGGAAAAAGGGCAAGGAAGTAGAGGAACCTCATGAGGCGAGGTAAGTCGGCTTCGATCGCGAGGCGACGCCGCCCTCATGACGAGGCAAATGAGTCTGCCTCGCGAGGGCGACGCCTCGCCTCGCGACGAGGCAAAATGAGTCTGCCTCGCGAGGGCGACGTCTCGCCCCCTCGAGGCAGTTGCAATATGTATATATATTGTTTTTATTATTATTTGATTATTTGGTATTTGGTGATTCTTTTGCTCATAACTTTTCCGTCCGACATCCGATTGACCTGATTCTTGAGGCATCGGATTCGTGAAACATTGAATTTCATTTCATGGGAAATTGGGAATTTTTGGACGGAAAATTTACGTGGGTCCGGTTTATTGTTTTCTGGTCACTGTTTTATTTAATTGGGGACCTATAGAGGTCCGAATTACATGCACGTCGGCGCCATTAGATTTCTAATTTTAGACGGATTTTATTATGGGAAATTTGGATTTAGGGCGGAAAATTCATGAACATGCATATTTCACCTACATGTGCACAAATTGCATCTGTAGTGACCCGTTCTTTTCTATTTCTTATAGAGGCCCAGTGGGCGTCGTCGAGACCGACAGGCGAAACTTCCGGCATTAGCTTCGGAGTAATAGGTGAGTAACCTAGTTGGTTCCTCAACCTTTATGTGTTTAAGATTTTGCAATTATGCCATGTGGAGATAATGGGGGTTTATATGTGTTTGATTTTGATTGATTTGGACCATAGGTGTCAAATATTTGGAAACTTGTTATTGAAGTGCTATTTGTGTGTACTGTTTGTGAATAAGTACATTGGAGATCTCGGACTAAAGGTCCGAGGAATGGGAAATAAATATTGAAGTGTTAAAATTATCTGCATTTTGATACATTGGATGTGACTTTTAATATGATATGGTAGGATGCAATAAATTGTAAATGTATAGATGAAACACGGACCGAAGGTCCAAGAAACGAAAATTGGTCATTGAACTATAATCGATCAGTAAATGAGAATTAGAGCATATGCATTCATGCATAATGGCATGATCGAGATAAAGCGACCGTGGCCGAAGACAAGTATCGGGGCATATCACGCCTAACGATATGAGAGCTTTCACTCAGCGCACGTGACCTCGGGTCCAGCGTATTGAGCCTCGGGCTCGATGTATCGAGCTTCAAGCCCAATGTTTTCGAGCCACGGCTCAACGCAATGTGCCCATCATTTGGGACGATTTGGTAGCGCACGTCACAACAACGTAATGAAAATGGAAAGGGTCTCATGTGCATTGCATATATGGTATGATTAAATGTGGATCGTATGAAAGGCGTCGCCTTACATTTGTGAATTGTGATTGTATGTGATAACTGGTAAATTGTGTGTTTATGCATGAATTGGGTGAACCATCGATGATGGTTTCTCACTGAGTTCGCAAACTCACCCAACATTGCATCTATTTTTCAGGAAATGGAGAGTACCCCGTTGGACACACGGAGTACGATATCTTGCTAGCAAGACAGTGTCGGGTCGGGATCGATTCGTCCAGATATCTGCATTAGTGTATTCATTTGGTATCATTTGGTATTTAGTAGGCCCAATTGTTTACATGTAATTATATAGAGTAACTGAGCACTAATGAGTGCTAATAATGAGTGAAATTGTTTTATCAGTGAAATGGTTTAATATTTGAAAATGTTTTGTTATAATTGGGCCAAGTCAATGATTGCTTTACGACTCTCTTGTTTTGAAAGAAAAGATAATGTCATCGCACTCTAATGTTTTCAAAAAAAAAATGTCACACGATTTTTGGTTAACAAGGTAATGACTGTTCTAGTACACCACCCTCGCGGGTCACGAGCTCGGATATCACCATGGATATCGGGTTCGGGTCTCGTCGGGAGTGGGGTGCTACACTACCCCCGGGATGATGTCCTTAGTACCCTTTGTCCTAAGGGTGCCGACTGGCATCAACCTAGGGCGTCCCAGAGATATCTTCGATGTGCTGATCTCCATCCTGAGGCTTGTCCTTGGCTTCACCTCATCAGCAACAACGTTCTTCCCACCACCCACCTTGCCCTCGTTCCCAAAGAACAGGCACTCTACATCTACCTCCTAATGGTTGGTCGGCTGGCTGATATTGCTCATGCAATCGCTTCCGCCCTCCGCTAATCCATCCTTACCTCTACCCTCACTCACTCCATTCTATTCCCTCACCTTATTACCGATCTATTCCGGGCCCATCAGGTCCCGGAACTTCCTTTTAACTGAACCTTTGAACTCGCCTCCCTCTTTCGTTACGTCCGCCTTAAACAACCCCGCCTCCTAGCACCACCACCTCGTCCTCACCCCCCATCACCTCCCCCTCCATCACCACTTCGTCCTTCACCACCTCCACCCCCTCCCTCCCCTCCTGTTGTTGCTGCTACACCTGCCAATGTGCCTCCCCCGGACACCCACACCACCTTATCCCCCTCTTCCCCTCTTCCCTTGCCACCCTCACCCATCAGGTGGCCACCCTTCATGTCGATGTTCTTCATCTCGAAGCCGAGCTAGCCGCGAATCGTCGCTACCACTGGCAGATGTATGCCCTGATTGCGGTGCACCTCCACCTTCCTCTTCCTCCTGCAGATGGTGATTCTTCAGCCGGTCCTAGCCCTTCTGCGGCCACCCCTCCTGATCCTGCCCCTGATGATCCTTCAGCATAGTTCTGGCATTTTGTTGTGTTGTTTTTCTTTTCTTTTATGTTGTTTTCTTTTGTTTTATGTTTTCTTTTGTTTCTCGGTTTCTTAGCACACTTTGTACTGACCACTTTTTGCCACCATGATTAATACCATGTCTCTATTCTCATTTTCATTGAGGACAATGTGTTATTTAAGTGTGGGGGAGTTGTTCCTATGTTCTTATTTTTGTTCTGCTCCATATTGACATTTTTATGTGTGTGTTAGCCAATCTTGCATGATGTTACACATTTTAGACTTGGAGCAATTTTTTTTTCTCTGCCTTTCTGTTGTTTCTCGCCGCGGCAACAGTTCATACGCCGTGGCGAGCCACGATTCATGCCAACAAGTCGCGGCGTGCATGCTGCACGACGCCGCGGCGAGGCGCGTTCACACCTACACGTCGTGGCTTGCATACTGCACGTCGCAACGTTCACCCGTTTTACAGAAGGCTTGTACGACATTTTTCTCAATTCTAATTTTTTTCCGCATTGACTCTTGTCACTTTTGTGTTTCAAATACCTTATAAGTTTCAAAGTGGTACTTGATTTTATGAAAATACCTTCCATTCTTTTAATGATAGTTGGTCTTGGCTAATCTTACTTTTGATGTTTTCAATACAAAGTGAATTAAGGCATGCTAACAAAGTAACACTTTAAGTTTTTGAGACTTGAGATTGTTCATTAAGATATTACCCTGTTGGAAGGATATTTGAGCCTAATTTTTCCTTCTATATTATGTGCATCTTCTTATTTCATATCTCTCTAGAACTTGTTTCAATTCTTAATCAAAGCTTTGTGGACTAGAATTTCGTTGATATGATAGAGACATTCTTTCTTCAACCCTTTTCCCAAACACTTATCCCACAAACACTCATCACTTGCTAGCCCCTTGAGCCATTTTTATTTATGAGCACTTGTATGTATGCACCCCTACATGATGTCAGTAGTTTAATTTTATTATTAGAAAAAGAGTGTTCCAAAAAGGGACAGAGAAATGTTAAAACAAAAAGAAAAAAAGAAAAAAAAGGTACAAAAAGAAAAGAAAAGAAAGAGCAATAATAATTCAAGTATTATATATATATATATAAATGGTGTCAATATTAGTTTATCTTTCGATATCCAGTTCATAATTGTAGTGCATGTGTTCATATTTTTTCTTTCTTTCATTCCATCCATTCATCTAGCCCTCCGTACATTACAACCCTGAAAAGTCCTCTTGATCTTCAAATTATAGTTTTTATAGTGGAGAAATAGAATTGCTACAAACTTATGGTAGAGAATGCGTTAGGTAGATTGAGAGTCAAATATCCCCAATATGTGAGGAGATATCTTTCGGAGACGAATATCTTTTCCACCATCATTTTCCATTTTTTCTCATCTTCGATCATCACCATCATCCCTACACCACCGCCAGTATCCACTGCAACCATGGGTGACGTCTAATCTTCAACAGTCGTGAGAGAGTCTGGAGTCATGCGTAGCTAAACCACATTTCCTCTTGAAGATGTAGCATCGACTTGAGTTCACCGGTTCTAAAAGGGAGTTAATCTTACATCGTCAAGTTTAATTACAGTGTTATAAATTCCTGAGTTAGGGTTTACTTCTTGTAGTTAGATTAGCTTGGTTATAGTTTAATGAAGTGTTGAACGATGTCTTGTGTTATGGATTGGTTAATGTAGAACTTCGATGCTCAATATATGAAGTCTCATATATGTCTTTTGGTGATTGTGTTAACCCTCTTCATCTGCCTAGTTATGTTTGATATTGAGATTGTGCTTGAACCAATTGACCAATTGCATTAACTTGTCCATTTCACACACTAAGATGCATTTAACAAGGTTTTAGTTAACGGAGTTCGTTGATTAAAACCTTGGACTTAAAGAATCCCTCAAGGTTCTAAGGCTTAAGAGCACTTAATGGGATCTTGAAAAATGGAGTTCATTAATCAAGATCCTGGACTTGAGGAGAAGTCTTTAAGGTTGTTATTTGAAAACTTGGTGAATTTCACTTCCCGAAAATTGTTTTGAACCATGATAGCCTAAGCTCATTTTCAAGAGGATTTATTATCATTTGCTTATTACTCAAATTTTCAATTCCATTTACTTCTTAAAAATCCAAAAATATATACTTTTTATACTTTGTCCTTCAATTTAGTTAAATTTCCTTAGTTCTTTTTAATGACCAAAACCCCCCATTTTACCAACTGTGATTGCAATTTTTGATAATTAGGCTAGCTTGGACCTTTTTCATTTGGTTTCAATTAAGTGAGACGAACCGAGGTTGCAACCTATACTACAATCTTGGAATTTATTATTTTTGACCGGTTTCCAATGATCGATCTTAAGGTCGAATTGATAGAGCTGCGATCACATGTCTTATGAGTACTTATTTTCTAGATTGTTATCTTATCTTAACCCTTAAATATGAATTTGTTTTTGGATATTTTTGGATGACATGAAAGGAGAAGAGAGGTTGTTGTGAAAATGATTAATGTATTGGGAAACTTCTTCTTATCCCTATCATGTAGGAGTTTGAATTTAAATTTGTGTTAGATAGACATCTTTACAAGTTAGAGTTAGATTAGGATTAGATTAGAAAGCCCTATAAAGGGGATGTTTCTTACAACAGAAAAAGGTTCCCCCTTATGTTTTTTAGCAATTTTTAGTCTTTCTTTTATTTTTGTTATTAGAGCGAAAGCCATGTGTGACTAAACTCATCTTTCTGATTCAATGGGATTCAATACTCTGATTGTAACCTTGTGAGGTCTTATGTTCTCAACTTTTATTAATATTTTAATTCAAGTATTTCTTATTTTGTGTTCTCATATTTTATAAATGATTGATATTCGATTAATCTAACAATTTAATTTAATATTCATCATTCTATCGTTATTTAGGAATTCGGTGATTCGTAATTGTTATGGAGGATTGGTACAATTAGCAAATAGGTTATTATGAATTTCCATATTTAACTTATAATAAACAAGAAAACTAAATTAAATAGTTACAGTTATCTCAATTATTTAATTTAGGGTTTAGTCTTTTGCACAGAGCTTAATGCTATCATTTATTTGATATGGAATGCTATCACACCTAGTCAATAGATGATAAGTTTTGGTTTGGATGTTGGGTTTAAACCAATTAATTTAGGAAATTTTGGGACTTATTACGACTGTCTTATTATGTTTCTGACTAACTGCTTCAATCATGAAAATATTCTTTTTAGACCAATGATCAATGTTATAATTAGATGAGATCTTTCCCTTGAATCGGATTTGGTAATCTTCATTTTTTCATATTTAAATTAAGGTGATTTAATTTTTTTCGTATTAATTTCAGCTAATTAGTTATTTAATCCAACCCTCCCCCCCCCCTCCCACTTTTACTTTTATTACTTGAAATTAAGTGGCTAATGTTTAGCTCTTTTGGGATTTAACTTGGTTCCACGAGTACCGTAAAATTTTGGAGAATCGAAATTATTTTAGGGATTTTGACAACTTAACCAATCATATATCTCCACACCATATTCCCAAAAATGCTACAATTCAGATATCAATGGTTGTAAGAATATGTCAATTTTGTGCTTTGGATTTGTAGGCCCTGACACAATCACTGTCAAGAACATATATGCCTCATTCATACACATTCATGGAGGAAAATTATAAAGAGTAATTATGATTAGCCAGGATGAATCTTATTGATTGGATTGACGAAAAGGTTAGACCCATTCGTTGACAATGCCAACCTAACATTTTGGATTTTAGTTGCAAACTAATAATGGGTGCTATTGAAATGCTTCCATGCCAATGCATCTGATGGATGACTCATTATCTCATCTTCTTATTCGTGTTCATTATGCCATCTTCATTCATTATACCATCTCATGTAAGATGTAATAACATCATAAGCATATAGTGTTTGAAGTCTCAGAGTTAGCAGAAAATAATACATCCGCTTCTAGGGTACTAATTTCTATTTCATAGAATGTTTTATAGGCTTGAACTTAGATTGACCATAAAATTTGCACTCTTGTAATTCTGTATCATCTCCCTAATACAACATGTGCCCTAATTTGCAACAATCAATTTTTTCAGCTGTAAAACCAAGACCCCCAATAAGTTTCTTCATATTGTAAAAACCATCAACCATCGTATAATTTGTAGCATCCCATCACCGATGGGAAGGGTAGAATAGTAATTTGGAATGGTTTATAAGTGCTTAGAATCGCCTTGATATGTTCATGCATACATATACCCGTGAATAGTAAATTTTGCACATGAAAATGACTGTACATGCATTCATGACATTTCCCGGTGTATTTGTTAATAAATGTGATTGGTATGAAAAAAATGTGATTTGTGTGCTTGAAAATTTAGTTGGAGAGGGTCATTGAGGTTTGACAATTGTTAGTGAATTTTAGAGAATTTTTTTCTAAAATTTAGGTGTATTTCTGGACTAGAAAAAATGTCAAGTGGCAGACTGATTAGTTACTGGTAGTAAAAAATTACTATCCAATGGCACTGGAAATTTAGATAAATGATTTTAAGGATTTATTAATTTGAGCCATTGGAAATTTAGATTGGTGTAGAAATTTAAATTTAACTTAGTGCCTTAGAAATAAGACATGTGGCAAGTGACAAGTGTCACTTGCCTAACCATGTCTTATTGATTAATAAAAACCCACCCCTCTCTTTTTGGTCTTTCACGATACTTCTTCTTTTACAAGGTGATTGGTGATTTAAAGTGACAATTCTCTACCATCTTCGTAGCTCTCTTCTTCCTTGCTTCTTTTAATATTTTGATCACCTTTTCTACCTTTTTTTACCTTGGTTTTCTCTTCCTTTGGTTCACTAAAAACCTAAGCCTTCTACCCCTCTCAAGTGGATGATGGTCGTGGGTGTTAGTGGGAGTTAGAGAGTTGGTGATAATTTTGAAGATTTGGAAGATTTGGAAGCTTAATTAGGTAAGAATATGTTTTATCTTATGGATTTGTAGTTAAATAACTTATTTGTGATGTTATTTAAATTTAATTGCATTGAAATTGTGTTTAGAGGATATGGGTATGTGTATGTGTGAATTGCTTGCTTTGACTGATGATTAATGATGTAGAATTTGATGAATGTAAGTTAGAGATGTTTTGGAAGTGAAAGTAGGTTTAGAAGAGTGTAGGAAAAGGAGGGATGATTGAGTGTATATTGCTGCCATATTGTGGACTCATGCTCAAGTGGAGGTCTTGACTTGGTTAGGTTGATATATTGAACAAATTGAGTGCTTATTGGTGTAGAATTGGTATGGAAGTGATAGATGTTGAGTTAGGTTGAAAAGCTGGAAATTGGATTTGTATATGTTCTAGTTATTTGGCCATAACTTTTTCTATAATGGTGCAATTGGGATGATTTTTAGCTTAAATTAAACTAGAGGTATTTGACTATATTTCTTGTGAAGTAAGTGATGTCCAATTTTGGCTTAAAGAGTTCTAAATTTTGACTTGAATGTAGTAATGTGTGTAGGGATGAATAGTGCAACTTTAGTGACACTAAAGTTGAATTTGTGATATGAAACTTTCAGAATTTTTCTAGATTGATTTAGGCAGATTTTGTTCAATTGGTCTTCAATAAAGTTGTAGCTTTTCTTGATAGCTTTCTATCGCCATAAAATGTGTCATTTTTCGACATTGGAGTTGATAGTTATGAGTGATTAAAATTTGGATGTGGTTTAGGGTGCAATTATGGGGGCAGAAATTATTATTGAAAATTTGACCCAATTAGAGGTTTAAATTGCATTTATGTACTTCATGAAAGTTTTAGAATATGTTCTGATCTTTCCATTGATATAAAGTAAGGAATTTTTGGACAATGGTATAGGAAGTTATGATTTTTAGAAAGTGGGATACTGTTTAGGATGACACTTATTTGGGCAATAATTTTGATTGGGATTTTGATACCTTTAGAGGTGAAATTGGTTTTCAAGCCCTTCATGAAAATTGTAGATCTTTCTGTTAACTTTCCATTGATACCTAATTTATCAAATTTGGACTATTGAGTGAAAAGTTATGCTTTTCAGAATTTCAAATGAGGAAGAGAGGAAAACAAAAAGGGGAAAAAAGAAGAAGAAAAGAATAGCTCGAAAAAAAGCCGCGTCGCGATCGCGACGAACCCACTCGCGAGCCGGTCAGCGAACCGTCGCACATACGGCACGGCTCGCCGGCTCATCCAACCCTTTTACCACTCTTTTGCTTATAACTTGTCCATCCGACCTCCGATTGACCCGATTTTTTAAGCATTGGATTCCTAAGATACTCCTCTACCTCTCTATAAGAATTTGTGAATTGTTTAGATTAAATTAAAAATGATGGATTAAAACAAAGTGAGAGGACCGAGTGATTATTTTTCTAGACAATGTTTTGGCAATATCCAGACCTGTAGAAATCCGAATTGAGTAATTTTGATGTCTATGAATTCCTAAGACATAGGGGAACTTTTTTATTAAAGAGAGATTGTCTAGGTTATCTGATGTTGACGGTCTCATTGATCGGGAACAGTAGACCCGAAATATGTGTTTCAGCAAAACTGAAATATGTCTATGAGTAATAAATTGTAAGTTACATGATTTTATGTGGCTTAAACCTAGGAATAAATGAGTTTTGATACGGGAATGGTTTTATGATACAATTTATGGAATAATACTGGGATTGTTATGAACATGCATTATACATATTTTATTTCAATCATGTGCATTATTAAACACTTATTATTGTACAAATTGTGACATATGTGTATCTTGCATAAATAAGTTGTGCAGGCTAAATGTCCGCATTTAGGCGTTTCTAGAATTTGGAAGCAAATGCTAATATGGAGCGTACTGTGGGTAGACGGAGATGGTCTCATTTCATTCTTTGTTCTGTTTTGTTTCATTTTGTATAAATTGATTGCTGAATGTGATTGATTGTATTGGGTTCCAGACAGGAGGTCCGATGATTGTGATACTGATTTGGATATTGAAGTGCTACTTGAATGTGAATTGGATGAACTATGTGTACTCAACGTGATTGATAAATGTGTTCTGAATGTGCATTATATGATTGATAAGTGTCGGACCACAGTCTGATGACAAATGTGTTCTGAATGTGCATTATATGATTGATAAGTGTCGAACCACAGTCTGATGACAAATGTGTTTTGAATGTGCATCTGCATATGTAAGAGAGTGTGCTTCTCAACTCTACTGTTGAATGTCGGACTACGGTCCGATGACATGTGAAAGTGAGTGAATGGGAACATGCTGATGTGATTGATGCATTTCATTGCATAAATGTATAAAATATAATGGCTGTTGTAACCAGAGGAGCCACCAATCAGAGCTTAAAGCTCAACGAGTGAAAATAAGCTTCGAGCTCAAAAGTTATTCAGAGCCTCAGGCTCAACGTTTAATGAGCCCTGTATCCTCCAAATGGATAAGGGACAGTTATTAATGAGCCCTATATGGGACAGTTTAGGCACTCGGTCATAACAAAATAACAAATAAAAAGTGAGTCTCATGTGCATTGCATATGCATAATATGACTGATTAAGTGTATCGAATGTGAAATAATGTGAATGTGAAATAATGAGAAATGTGAAATAGAGTGAGTTATAAATCATGTGTTGTGTGACTGCGTGAGCCATCAATGATGGTCACTCACTGAGTTTGCAAAACTCACCCAAAATTTGTAATTATTTTTCAGGACTCAGAAGAATACCCCGTTAGGCAACGGGAGTATATCTATTACATGTGAGAGAAAGAAGAGGTTGGGATCAGTTCGCATCTATATTGTGTCTCTTTATTTTCGCACTGAATTGTATTTTCCGCAAATCATTGTATTTTGTGTTTTTACGTATATTATTTGTGTATAACTTTTCAATTAAAAAAAGAGGTTTTGCAAAAGAAATTGATCAAAGTGTAATATGTTTTGTTTTTGAAATCGGCTAATCGAACTTCTGGTATGTGAAAAACAAAATTGGCAACTACTATAAATGAAAATGTTTCTGAATAAAAGTGGGCACAAATTTACGATTATTGATTTTCACGTACGCTTGAAACAAAAAAAAGTTTTATATTGAGTTTTTTGACGAACTAAGTGATGTAGCACGCCACCCTCTAGGGGCACGGACTCGAATATTACCATCGATATCGGGTTCGGGTTATGCGGGAGTGGGGTGTTACATAATCAGAAGGCAATGATTCATTATATCATCCAAGAATTTCATTAAAAATGCAATCAGAAATATACCCTTCAGACTTTATGTTCAATATCTGAGCAATTGAAGACAATTGAGTCATTATCTCACAATTTGGCCATAATTCTTGATCAGTTGAGTATAGTAAGTCACAGGATTGTTTTGCATGTGAGTTTGGTTCTTCTTTAAGATTTTTTATATTTTCTTAAAAGGTATAATCAACTATATCATTAACTATTTGCATGTAAGGATTTTCATTTACACCTACATTATTTATTTTAAATCCAATCCCCCTTCAAACTCATCCACATTTACTAAAGATTTTAGTTTATTAGCCCTTGAGGTGCTACAAATAAATGGCTCCCTATGTCGTATCCTCTCAAAATAATTTAGAACAACCTTTTCCTTAGCAAATGGCCATTCACTTCATCAATATGAAGGAAACAAATATATTTGCACATTTTACATTGACATCTAAGCTTTAAGTCATCTATATATGCAGGTTGAGAACATGCATAATGAATAAAAGCGTAAACTAAAACCATCAGGTGTTAATCGTCTATACATCTAAAATCTATCAACATTACTCATTTTTGTAAAACTGTTAATTTAAAAAAGTGATTTCATAGTTAGTATCCTTCATATCTCCTAAGTTTACAAAACATTTAAACTTTACACAACATCCCTTAAGTATTAATCAATTAAATTAATCACCTGCAATTGATTTCAATACTATGGTACACGGCATTGTTTAAACCTGTGAACTAAGAAAGCAAGTTCTTGCTGTGATTCATAGGCTCGTGGAATTTTTCACCGATAAGCCTCACGGGAGCTGTATCACGGGTTTCTAGCCTATATACCATCATAAGGGTTTGTTATGCAACGAACTATCATGTCTATTAAACTTATGAATTTCTTGTGTTAATACTAAGTTTGAATTAATCACATTAAAGTTGAAGTATTTATGTTTGAATTAATCATCTACAATTGATTTCAATACTTGGTACGTGGTATTGTTTACACCTATGAATCAAAAAAACAAGTTCTAGCTGTGACTTCTAAGCTCATGGAATTTTTCACCGATAAGCCTCACAGGAGCTGTATCACAGGTTTCTAACCTATATACTATCCTAGGAGTTTATTATGCCTCAAATCATCCATAAGATCTCAAACTCATTCCACATGCAACAAAGACTATTAAAGAAGAACATAAAAACTCATTAATGATTATAAGAATATTCTAAACAACAATACAAAATCAAGACCTCCTTTGCATTCACACAAAACCCAAACGCATCATAATCGTATTATTAAAGTAATACATATAGTAGATATTAGTTGGACGACTTACTTGGATAGACAAACAACTATAGACTACAAAGAAAAAGGATGAGCAACACTTTTAACATAATATATGGCTTGAAAAAGATTATTTCAGTATTTAATATAATACACTTATTCAATAGTTTTTGTTATATTTTAATATATTAAAGAAAACAAATCAAAAATAAGGCAATCTGAGTTTTGATATATAATGCAATATAGAGAAATCTATTATTTAAGCTAAAACACAAACATATGATGATAATTAGTTAATTGGCAGGAATACACCACTGTTTGAAAAGGCATGCAAGAGTACGCAAAATAAAACAAAGACATTGTGAACATCAATTTAAGAATTTCAAAGTTCAAATCCATTAGGTTGTTTGGTCAAATATAGCAAATTCATTAAAAGTAACATCATTACTAATCTATCTTTTGTCATACACTATAATCCATACCCTTTTAATATAATAATATATACAAAAAATATGCACTTTATCGCTTTAGGCTCCAATTTGCAATCACTGACATAAGCATAACATGGGAAACCAAATATCCTTAAGTTAGAATATTAATAAATACAAACACATGATGCTAATTAGTTAACTGGTGGGAATACACCACTGTTTGAAAAGGAATGCAAGAGCATGCAAAATAAAACAAAGACATCATGAACATCAATTTAAGAATTTCGAAGTTCAAATCCATCAGGCTATTTGGCCAAATATAGCAAATTCATTAAAAATAACATCATTACTAATCTATCCTTTTTCATACACTGTAATCCGTACCCTTTTAATCCAATAATATCAACAAAAAAATATGTACTTTATCAATTTAGGCTCCAATTTGCAATCATTGACATAAACATAACCTGGGAAACCAAATATCCTTAATTTAGAATATTGATAAGGAGCATCATATCAAATCTTTTGAGGAGTCTTAAAATTTACTGTACTTGATGGAGATATATTCACCAAATAAGTAACAATGTTAATAACTTTAACCAAATTTGCTTTGAAAAACCAACATATAACCACTATATGAGTATTTAGTTTATCCAGTTTACACCATATTTTATTGTGGCATATGACATACAATGCAGTGCCTTACTATACCTTCTTATAAAACTCATGTCTATTGCAATTTTTCAAGTCAATTTTCCTTTTGAATGTCTTTACTTATCTTCCAGTACGTTTTCAAACATTGTCTTCCGTTTTTTAAACTTTTTAAATACTTCATCCCTTAATTTCATAAAATACACTATGCACTTTTCTTAAGTAATCATCAATGAATATGAGAAAATAACTACATCCTTTATGGGATTAAACAAGAGTTGGACCTTATAAATTCAAATGATACAATTAAGAATATAAGTTGAGTTATGCATGCCAAAATGAAATTTTAACCTGCATTGCTTTCTCAAAACACAAGACTCATGTAAATTCATCTTTTTAGCCACAACTCCATCCAAAAATATTTTTTTACTCGAAATCTAAAGTCCTTACTCACTTATGCGACTCAATCTACGATGCCACAACTTTGTACTATCATTATTCTCCCCTAATTATTAAGGTATAGCCACCAATTCTAGTATTATCCAACTTATTAAGACATGCATTATATACTATAATTCTCCTTTCATTATAATTATGATGCCCTTTATCACTTTTAGCTGCTTATCTCCATCAGAAAACTTATATATCAAGAGTACCTAAGGAAATCCAATTCTTTTGAAGCTCTGGAATATACAAGACATCTAATATTCTAATAATCTCATAATACATTTGGAAGTATACTAAATCACTACCTTTAATAAAATACTCTCCGTTATCATCCGATATGATAGTACTATTCCATTGTTTGAAAGGATAGAACTAGTCCTTATTAAAGGTCATATAACAAGATGTGTCAGTATCTATCACATACTAATTTGCACTATCAAAATTACTAATTGTCAAATAATTATTGTCTCTTCCATACTCTTCATCAAAATTCACTTGCATTACAATAATACTCACTTTTCTGTTTATTTCCTTTTTCTCATTAAAGTTCCTATTCTCTTTATAGTTAAAGCGTCAAATAATTATCCATTTATTTGGAAAGTGTCTTGCTCTTAATTTTAGTATCATTTTCCTTACTCCTAAATCTATTGATGACCAAACCTAAATCTGATCCATTTTCATATATATCAAAAACATTTTTCTTTAATTATTTAGATTTCGGAGCATCCTTCACATAATTGGTATAAGAAATCTTTCTCCTATATAATATAGTATCAACAAAATTTACATATTAACTAGAGATTGTTTCTATACATTCCATATGATTCACAGGATATTTATACATTTAAAACAAAGAGAAAATCATTAAATAGACTGCTCAGAACTTTGATCGAACACTTCAAAGGTATGACAGCTTCATCCCAAATAACCTAAGTAAATCATGTCTTTTTCCATGCTCAATGTTTTCCAGAACATTGCAAAGACAAATACATCACTGCCAATCGAAACAAATGCAAAAACATCCCCAAAACTCCTTGGTTTGTGCAACTTTCGAGCATATATACCAACAATGTGTATACAAAAAATCACAAAAAACAAATGTTGAATCACTTACCTCCGTCAAAGGACACAAGGACAGTGGCCAGAGAAGACAGAAGCACACAAATGCTGACGAGGAGAAGAGGAATCGACGACAAACAAATGGGAGAAAGGAAAATAACAAAAACAAAACGCAGGGGAGAGGGAGGGGGACTTTGGGTAGGCTAAATGTGTAGGAAAACTACATCGTTTAGTGCTAAACCAAATGATATCGTTTTCATTTTGTTAAAAACGTTGAAGCCAAATAAAACGATGACGTTTCCTCTAAAATTTACCGATGGAATTATATTATGTCGGTAAACCCAAAACTTATTTATTTTGCCAATCATTCTTGCTTTCTTTACTGACAGGAATTTTCCATGTTGTTATATTCCATCAAAAAATTTCGGGGATAATTTTCCTCCATATTTACCAACCGATTTTTTCGCGTCACAAAATGAAATTTTTTCCGACAATGTTACCAATAGAAAATAATTTTTCGTCAATAATTTGCTACAGTTTCATTTTCGTCAATAATTTTCATCGCTAATTACTAATTTTCTTGTAGTAGAAATTAAATATAGTCTTTAAAAACCTAATGATTAAAGTTAACGGCCATTGGTGAGAGAGTGCCCCACAGGTTGGGGTGTGCTCCAAGCAACTACAAATATTCCATAGTATGTTTCATTCAAACGCTCCTTTTGTAGGATCGCTGAATTCTTCGGTGTTCAAAATGATTTGGTGCACCTTTTATGCCTTTATAGACTAATCGAAGACAACCTTTTTGACCGAGAACTCACTATGGAAGAAAGAGTAAGCAGTTTGATGCATAATTTTGGATTGTTTTGTTATCATCAGCAAGCGTTCCCACTGTATTTACATACATATATATCACTCTTACTTTAAAAGGTAGAACTCATATAAGGTAGTGGGAAGCCATTTCTGTGAATGCTCAAAAATATATAATTTTTCATTCTCAGTTGGAATCAACCATTTTAATTTGATTACGTAGAAGCTGTACTAATTTAATGTACAGAAGATCACCCAACTTGCCTGTTGATGAACTGAGTCCAAACAATGATCGTCAGGAAAGAAACGACCGAGAAAATGTAACAGTAGACAGGAATGATAATAAGAAGCATTTAGATGAGAGAATAGAAAAGAAAAAGGACTCATGCAAACAAGAAGTGAGAAAATCTGCATTCCCGACGATCGACGGTGGAATATACGTTTGTTGCTTCATCCAATGTTCATGGCATGTGAAACGTACTGCGTCCTTTCTGTTGCCCAAAAATATCTGCTATTAATCTTACTTTTCCTGAGATGTACTTTTGGTTCAACGAGACAATGAATATAGTGAAAGCCCTAGCATTAAGCCCTGTTATTGTATGGAAGAGGAAGACGATCGAAGAAAGACAGGGAGATACCTTGTTTGCCGTGTAAGGAAAAATGTGTTGTTTTTTTCATTAAATCAGGAAAATTATGCTTTCTTGGGTTTTGTTTATTAGCTTTTGAACACAGATAATAAGGTAGCTAGTCAGCAGATGCAGCTCTCCTTTCTATGAAAAGACATGCTCTCTAGAGAATAAGACTTGTTGATCTAACATTGACCACTATCACATTCACAGTATAATGCAAGGTCGACATTGGCTTACATTTTAACTCTCTTTTTTTCTTTTGGTGGTCATGCCTTGCATTTTAATGTGTAACATTTCTAATAACTATTCAGACAAATGACCTTCAAGCAGCAAAAATTAAGGGTCGTATGTAATCACTTATTCTTGACGCAGAGGCTTGAAAACTTTCTTTTACGTACACATTGTTATGTAAAAGTGTGGCCAATGCTTTTAGTATTAAGTATTAACAATAAGGAAGTTAAATTATTTGATCTGTCAAGGGACTCCATGTTGAAACGGCTGTGACCGAAGCGTAAGGACATCGGTCAAGTTGCGGTTGACTGGTAAAGTGATAAGACTCAGCATGAGTTTAAAATAATGGCAGATTGGTAAAAGTATCTTCTCATTTATGAGGTTCAAATGTTAATAATTACTAGGATAAGAGATATATGTTCTACTCTTCGGTGTAACAAAGAAAAAAAATGGAAAGTGGCAGTCTAATTGCGTTAAACAATGAAGTTAACTAATTTTAAGAGATGCCTTTGTCCTCAATTTTACTTAAGGTATTGAGATCGCTTGTTGTAGCAATAAGACAGACCATTAGTTGGTCTTGCACAAATGTTGTATTAATTTTTTATGTATAAAGTTTAGTGTATGAAAACATTTGAGATTAAAGAGTGCTTTTGAGAGTGTAGCAAGAATTTTATGTGATAAAAAGATACCACTCAAATTTAAAGGATAATTATATCATTTAGCGATTAGGCCGATAATATTTTATGGGGTAGAGTGTTAACCTATTAAATAAATATATAGTCATAAGTTAATGGTAGTGGAGATGAGAATGCACTATTGAATAAGCAACATTACTATAAGAGATAACCTTAGGAATGTAATGTAAGAGACAAATTAAGGATGACTAATATTGATGAAAAATTAAGAGAGAAAAGAATTAGGTTGTATAAACATGGGAGGCATCTTGATAACGAGAAAATGCGAGAACATTGTACCTAGAAATTGTAAGAGGAAAAGGAGAAGGCCTAAGAAGAATTGAGAGAATGTGACCATAAATGATAAGGCTTCATTAAAACTTATCGGGGACATAGCTCTCAATAAAATACTTTGACATACTAGGGTACAGGTAAAGGATCTGACTTAAAGAGGTTTTTTTTTCCCTCATAAATCTCTTATATATTTTTCTTCGAATCTTATGCTTTGTATTTAACCTAAAAACTTAATATGTAGTACTTTTCTCTGAGTTATTTAGCTCAAATATTTCCTTATCTAACCTAAATATTTTCTTATAATAGTTTGTTTGTTTTATTTATTTATTTGTCTTCTTTTTCTTTCTTCTTTATGTATTTATTTACTTGTTTTATATTTTATATTTTATTTATCCTATATTTTTATTTTTATGTTTATTTTTACCATATTGTTTTAAATATTTATCTTGTATTATTCTTTATTTCTATTTCTATTTCTATTTCTATTTTATCTTTTATTTTATTTTTACCTTGTTCTATCTTTATTATATTATTTTTATATTTTACTCGTAACTATTTATTTATATTTTTATTTTATTTTTATTTTTATTTTTTATTATTTTAATATGCATTATTATTATTCTTTACTTTTATTTTTATTTTTATTAATATTTTTATATTTATTTTATCCTTTCATTTTAGTCTTTATTTGTTTCTTTTCTTTTCTTTTTACTTTTTCCAAAGTGTGTATAAGAAACAACCTCTTTACCGATTAGGAATAAGGCTACGTACTTTTAAACCTCCATAGACTCTATTTCGGATGGGACTTCTACTTAGATGTTGTTGTTGTTGTTGTATATTTTAATTATTAAACAAATAAATAAAATTCATATATTTTGAATATATTAAGATATAATAATTATTCAATTAGCATCATTTTATTTTTAAAATTTAAGTCAATTATAAAATTTTGAAGTAAGTTTTAAATTAAATTATTCATAATTATTACTATTAATTAATAATAATTAATTAAATTTTATATATTTAGTTGATAGTAAATCATATTAAGAAAAAAGCTGAAACAAAGAACGAAAATTACTTTTTATAGTTTTTATAATTTATAAAAACTAAAACAAATAAAAACAAAAAACCATAAACTCAAACAAATAATTTTATTGAATTTTAAAACAAAACAAAAGATAGAGATAGAAATAAACAAGCCCTTAAGAATTTGATCAATTTTAATGACATCACCAAGCCAAAGGGTTGGGCCAAGATAAAATATTATTCAATCCATGAGTCCAAACTACAATTCAGGTGGATATTATTAAAATATTATTTGAATCATAAACATATCTTTAGTATTATCTAATTAATATTTTCTAAAATATGGTTATTTGTAAAAAGAATCTCAAAATTTACTCAATTTTGTAATACTAACTCGAATTTTAAAAAGTGACGCTAGAATGCTCCAACTTTCAATTTATTGCGATAATAACCCAATATTTTGTTTTAACTATTTTTACATCAAATGAATGTTTTTGTCTGTTATAAACTTATTTGACTTTTCCCCTAGTTGTACATCTATTTTGCTCCATGACTATATTGGATGTTTTCTTGTTGATCAGACACAATAACCATAGAATCTCACTTCAAGTTAAACTTGGAAGCATTAATTGTCCAAGTAGGTCATCGCGATATGACATACTTCTCCATAGTCTCCAGAAAGCTCCTTGTTACCATAACACATATTTATTGAGAGTAATTGTGTGTTTTTTTCATCAAAAAATTCAATTGATCTATATGTTTGAGAACTCCATGAGGTGTGTGTCCCAATCTGAGATGCCACACTTTGAAGTTGTCAAAATCAGGTGCTTTATTAGGAAGAATTGCAAGCAATAACAATGCAGTAGATTGTAAGTCCAGCTCATACAGTCCACCGACAGCACTACCAGTCCTAGTCTCCTTTGCAGTTAGTGAATCCTGAATAGAATAGCAGTTAGTTTTAAATTTAAATACAATTATGGTCTTTAATCAACTTATTGATTGATAGTAAATTGAAATTGAAACTAAAAACACAGAGCACATTCTTCAAGATTAGTCCAATAAGAAGATGAACATTACTGGTAGCAAGAATTCTAGCTACTTTTCCATCAGGTAATGTGATTTCTACATTATTTTGCAGAGATATGGGATTGTGTAAAGTTTAGTAATCATGAGTTACATGATGAGTAGTGCCTGTATCCAAAATCAGGTTTGAGCATTCAATCAAGTAGTAGAGCAATAAGGATTGCCTACAAAATTGATCGCGGGTAAAGATGAGTATGTTGACTAGGAGTTTAGAGAGATGTATTGATTTAGAAGAGAGAATAGTTGATCTTTTAGACTCTAGAAATTAGTTTGCTCATTATTAGAGGTACTTGATATGTCCACCTTAGCTAGTGTTGCATTGGCTCTTGTGTTGAACTCAATATCCTTCTTTTTGTCTTTTTTCCTTGGCATATAGCTCACTCCATTTTTCTAAGGTCTTTCTTTACTCTTCATATGCCATAGCCAAAGGTTTCCCAGCATTTCTTACTGGAATGGTTGCCTTCACAATGATCACACACAGTACTGCTTTTCTTAAAATTGAACTTAGACTGATTAAGCAGTGTAGCAGAATCACTATTGATGTGCTCCTCTAAATGAAAACTGAAATCTCTTTGTGACTCTTCTTGAATAAGTAAAGCATATGCCTTAGAAATACTAGGCATAGGATTCATCATGAGAATGTTGCCTCTTACTCCTTTAAAATCATCATTAAGTCCCATTAAAAACTTCAATTTATCCTGTTATTCTATATCATTCAGAAATTTGTTCACACCACACCTATACAATCCACCTGAGCATTTATTTTGAGTCTTTAGACTACTAAGTGTTTTCCAAAGTCCCTTCAAATTACTATAGTATTCAGTAATTGACATATTCAGCTATCTACAGTTCATCAAGTCACAAGTTACAGCATAGATCTTAGGGCCATTAGTTTAAGTGTACCTTTCTTAAAGATAATTCCACATTGTAGCTACTAAATCATATTCAATAATTGTCCTATGAACATCCTTTATAACTGATCTAAGAATCCATATGTAGACCATATCATTACATCGATCCCACTGATTGGCATTCTCCTCATCATGAGGTAATAATCCTCCAATAAAGACTAGTTTATTCTTGGCAGACAAGGCCTTAGTCATATGCTTCTGCCAATCTTTGAAGTTTGATCCATCGAATGGCGTAGCAACCAAAGGAATACTATAACTATCAAAAGGATGTAAGTAAAGAGGGTTATCAAAGGTGTTTCTTCTCTCGTGCAAAAGAGAATTTCTCAAGAATAATTCAGATTTGGAAAGTAGAAGTACAATCAGAAAAGAAGATTACAGGATCTTGAAGAAAGATGAAGAGGAATGAGATTAGATCCTATTTTCAAAGCAGCTCTAATACCATGTTAATCTGATTGGTTTCTAGGAAAATGAACAAAACTATTGAAAAAGAGAAATAAAGACAGGGAAGTGAGAAGAGTAGAAGGAGTTAAAAAATTAGTTACACATGAGTCTTGCCTTGCTTTATATAGACAAGGCTAAAGTCCAGCTCAGCAATCGTAGAAACTAACTCACTCACATAACAAAACACACAATTACTCTCAATAAAAGCAGTCTATTGTTGCATAATCATCAGTTGAGGTTGAGTATCGTGCCATGGCTCAAGAATCTTGTGAAATCATATGGCTTTTACAACTACTCACTGAGTTTCATGTCACTGGCCTTAGTCATATACATCCTTCTAATAGATCATCAGACAAGGCCTTAGTCATATGCTTCTGCCAATCTTTGAAGTTTGATCCATCGAATGGCGTAGCAACCAAAGGAATACTATAACTATCAGAAGGATGTAAGTAAAGAGGGTTATCAAAGGTGTTTCTTCTCTCGTGCAAAAGAGAATTTCTCAAGAATAATTTAGATTTGGAAAGTAGAAGTACAATCAGAAAAGAAGATTACAGGATCTTGAAGAAAGATGAAGAGGAATGAGATTAGATCCTATTTTCAAAGCAGCTCTAATACCATGTTAATCTGATTGGTTTCCAGGAAAATGAACAAAACTATTGAAAAAGAGAAATAAAGACACGGAAGTGAGAAGAGTAGAAGGAGTTAAAAAATTAGTTACACATGAGTCTTGCCTTGCTTTATATAGATAAGGCTAAAGTCCAGCTCAGCAATTGTAGTAACTAACTCACTCACATAACAAAACACACAATTACTCTCAATAAATGCAGTCTATTGTTGCATGATCATCATTTGAGGTTGAGTATCGTGCCATGGCTCAAGAATCTTGTGAAATCATATGGCTTTTACAGCTACTCACTGAGTTTCATGTCACTGGCTTGACTCTTGTTTCTCTTTACTGTAACAATATTATAGCTGTTTATATTGCCTCTGTTATGCTTTCAACAGAGCCCAAGGATGATGCTGGCCTAAGCAACATCCAATCAGTGAGGAGGAGTACCAGACTTAGACAGTCACCAATCAGATTGCAAGGATTTGCATGGAAAGACATGTCACAAGCCAAGGAATAGCCGTTGTGGTCCTCACAAGGAATTGCATGCACTCTGTGGTGTATTTAGATCATGATGGCACCTAGAATTGGTGAATCTTTTCTGTTATGACATCAGACTCTTCTCTCTCATTCCTTATTCTCTCTGAATTTCTCATCCCTTGCTTGTGACTTTTCCTTCGAAAGATTGTATTTCCCTTTTTGAGAATCAATCAAATCGCTGCTGTTGCTAGTTTACTATTTTATCGCTGTTATTGTGGAATTAGAATCTTGCATTGGTGCTTTCATTGTGCCTATGTACAGATGACAGGGGAGCACAATACCAGATTCAAGGTGATGGATGACAGAATCACGGAGGTTGTTGACACGCAAGAGACATTTCGTCGAGATTTGAATGCTCTGATTGCTGCTTTTGAAGACCAGACACGACTGCTTCATGAAGTTCTTGCGCGTCACTCTCATAACGATCATGTAGGGGCTTGCCGAAATCGGGTTCCGGCTCATTGGAAAATTCTGCAGCTAATCCCCTTGGCCGACATAAACCTGCTCCAGTCTAAATGGCAAGGTTTTCTGGTGTCAACCCAATGGGTGATGCAGGCGGATCGCTACTTTGAATTTTATCAGATCCGCGAAGAGGAACGGGTTACTATATCATCCTTTTACTTCGATGATGCTGCTTCGGACTGGTTTGATTAGATGCATAGAAATCGGCAATTAGCGGGATAGTCGGCATTCAAAACGGTTATTGTGCAACGTTTTCGTTCTCGTGAGTTGGAGGAACCAGAAGGGGTTTTGGCTAAATTGCACCAATCATCCTCTGTGGATGAATATCGTTCAGGATTTGAGGTAATCACTAATCGGAGGATCTATCTACCGACACAATTTTTGGTCCACTGTTTCATTTCCGATTTGCGGGCCGATATTAAACATTCTGTTTTGGTTCATTCACCAACCACATTGGACGAGGCCATGTCCCTAACCCAGTTGCATGAGCAACGGATTGCATTGGAAAAGGGCCACATGAAACCAACCTTGGGTCATTCTCGGCCCCTTTTACCAACACCAAAGCCTGGGATTCCAATTGCAACCCTACCCAATACATCCACCACATCGGGTGCCGCCTCTACTGATACACTCCCTGGAGGTGCAAAGGTACCGTTTCGACGTTTATCACCGGTAGAGGCTGCTCAACGTCGACAACAGGGACTTTGCTACCACTGTGACGAGAAATACACTTCGGACCACAAGTGTAAAGGGAAACCGCAGCTTTTGTTACTTGAGGGGAGTGAACAACCGGATCCCGATGGGTTCGATTCTTCACCACCACTGGTGGTGACAACAGGGGAACTCGAAACTTCTGAACCAGCGAATCAGTTGCACTCCACGATATCGTATAATGCGTTGGTTGGGGGCTGTTTAGTGTCGACGCTTTGCTTTCAGGGCATGGTTCAAGGCAAAACAGTGCAAGTGTTGCTTGATGGAGGTAGTACTCATAATTTCGTACAAACTCGTGTCACGAAATTTCTTAATTTGCCCGTAACTGTCACCCCAAGTTTCTCTGTCCTAGTTGGCAGTGGTGAGCGTTTGTTGTGCACGGGGATGGCGAAATTAGTACCGGTTACGATCCAGGGGCATGAGATTTTAGCAGACTTTTATGTGTTGCCGATTCAAGGTTGGGATATGGTTTTGGGGGTTGCGTGGTTAGCAACACTCGGTCCAGTCATGACGGATTATGCTACCTCCACTTTTGAGTTTTCAGCCAATGATCACACGATTCGTTGGATTGGTGAATCTGCTCCGATAACACATGTAGTACAATTTAACGGGTTATGGCGTTTGCAGAGAATTAACGTCATTGCTGAGTATTTCCATTTAGAACTTGTAATAGATCACATAGTGGATGAGCAGAGTTTGGATAGTGAGATTGCTTCTTTGCTGTAGACTTTTTCCCAGGTGTTCCAACGCCCCAACGACTTACCACCTTCCCGGGAATGTGACCATGCTATTCACTTGGTTTCGAATAGCAATCCCGTAAATGTTAAGCCATATCGCTACCCCCACTTTCAGAAACAGGAGATTGAGAGATTGGTTGTCGAGATGTTGGTTGACGGAGTCATACGGCCAAGCACAAGCCCATTTTCATCTACGGTTCTTTTGGTTTGTAAAAAGGATGGGACTTGGCATTTTTGCGTTGACTATAGAGCTTTGAATGCGATTACAATCTGTCATCGATTTTCGATTCCTTCGATCAATGAGTTATTTGATGAGTTACATGGTGCTCATTTTTTCTCTAAGCTGGACATTCGTGCCAGTTATCATCAAGTTCGTCTTAAGGCAGGGGACGAAGGCAAGATAGCCTTCCGAACTCATGATGGCCATTACGAATTTCTCATAATGCCATTTGGCTTGACTAACGCTCCTTCCACGTTTCAAGCATTGATGAATGAGATTTTTCGACCATTTCTCCGCCGTTTCGTGTTGGTTTTCTTCGATGACATCCTCGTGTATAGTGCTACATGGGAAGCACACTTGAAACACTTGGAATCTATTCTGCAAGTACTCTTGGCGCACGGTCTGTTAGCCAAACAGTCTAAATGCTTGTTTGGCCAGCAAACTATCGGGTATTTAGGCCACGTGATTTCGAAGGAAGGGGTTGCCGTTGATCAGGATAAAATTAAAGCGATTGAGGAGTGGCCACTCCCTCGTTCAGTCAGGGAAGTTCGAGGATTTTTGGGACTTGCGGGTTGTTATCGGAGGTTCATCCGTTATTTTGCAATGATTGCCGGCCCACTCACGGATTTGCTCAAAAAAGATAATTTCATTTGGTCCCAGACCACTGCTCAAGCTTTTGCGCACTTGAAACAAGCTTTAAGCTCCGCACCGGTCCTTGGCCTTCCGGATTTCTCCTTGCCATTCACTATTGAAACTGATGCTTCCGGGAAAGGGATTGGAGCTGTCTTGTCCCAGAATAAGCATCCAATTGCTTATTTCAGTCAGCAATTGAGCCTTCGAATGCAACAGACCTCTACTTACGAGAGAGAGATGTTTGCTATTACTCAATCCATTGCCAAATGGAGACAGTATTTGCTGGGACGCAGGTTTACTATCATTACAGATCAACAGTCTTTGAAGAACTTGACGGCACAAGTAATTCAGACACCTGATCAGCAGAAATGGCTCGTTATGCTAATTGGGTATGATTTTGATATTGTTTATAGACCTAGAAAAATGAATACTGCTGCTGATTCTCTCTCTCGGGTCCCTAGTTCACAATTCTTAGCTCTTTCTTCAGTTGCTTATAACATTGTTTCGTACCTTAGAGCTGCTAATTTAGTTCACAGTGAGTTGTTAGCCTTGCAGCGGAAATTATTACAGGATCCCTCACAGTTACCAGGCTTTGTATTTCACGATGGCCTGTTGTTGTTTAAGGGTCGCTTGGTTATCCCTTCAGATTTTGAGCTCCGTCAACAGCTGCTGCTTGAGTTCCATTCTTCTCCATTGGGTGGCCATGCTGGTATCACTCGAACGATACACAGGATTTCAGCTAATTTTTTCTGGATGTCGTTAAGGAGGGATGTTAAAAAGTTTGTGCGTGAATGCTCAATTTGTCAGCAGATGAAACATTCTACAATGCTGTCCGGGGGTCTTTTACAGCCACTTCAGATTCCGGACTTAGTCTTCGAAGGTATAAGCATGGATTTTTTAACTGGATTGCCTGTGGTAAAAGGGAAATCAGTCATTATGGTAGTTATCGATAGGCTCTCCAAGTATGGCCACTTTGTTCCTTTGTGTATCAATTTTTCGGTGCTAACAGTCGCTGGGGCTTTTGTTCAGGATATCATATGTCTCCATGGGGTACCTGCGGACATTGTGACTGATAGAGATGCCCGTTTTCTCAGGGATTTTTGGCAGGAGGTACATCGTTTGTGTAGCACCCCACTCCCGCAGGACCCGAACCTGATATTATAGGTGATATCCGAGTCCGCGCCTCACGAAAATGGTATGCTACCGAACTCAATTTCCGTTCAAAACTCAGTATGCCATTTTTAAAACTTTTTTTTTGAATCAATAACAAGCGCGAAATTCAATAAACGAGTGGGTCCACTATAGTTCAAAATCCATTTTCATTTATATCACAAATCCAGTCATAGAAAGGTCCGCGACAATATTGAACACTTTCCGAAATCATATTACAAATGCGACATTAGCCAATTAGGACCCACTGAAAAAAAAACAAAGTACTAAATTGCAGAAATACAAATTTATACAAAGACAGAATGACTCAATGCAGACACGAACTGATCTCGACCCTAATCTCCGACTGGCATGCAGTAGACACACTCCCGTTTGTCTAACGGGGTACTCTTCATAACCTGTAAAAATAATTACAATGTTGGGTGAGTTTGCGAACTCAGCGAGAAACCATTATCGATGGTCCGCCCAACTCATGCATAAACAAACATTATACCGGTAATCACACAACAGCATAACCAGAATCATCACATGCATTTTCAAATATAAGGCATTTCACCTTTCACACATTTCACATTCAATCATTTTCATATGCGATGCACATGTGACACTTTCCATTTTCATTTCGTTGTTGTGACTGTGCGCCTGAAACTGTCCCAGTGACGGGCACATTGCGTTGAGCCAGTGGCTGTGAATACGTTGGGCGTGATATGCCCTGATACATTGAGCCTGAGGCTCTGAATACGTTGGGCTTGAAGCCCTGTGCGTTGAGCTTAAAGCCCTCAAATACGTTGGACCTGAGGTCCTGTTGCGTGGAACTTAAAGCTCTGAGGCTGCTCCGGTCACAACTGCCTTTATCTGAACATACTTTATGCATGAAATGCACATATTCCAATTTCCAAATAACATATGCCTATTTTACATTTATGCCACGAAAACCAATTTATACACATAACACTTCAATAGCAAGTTAGCGATACTTCGGACACCCATGGTCCGAAACCAATCACATTCAAACACATAATTCTCCATTCTCCGCATGGCATAATTGCATAATTTAACACACAAGATTGAGGAACCAACTAGGTTACTCACCAAATAGCTTCCGAGCTAATGCCGGGAAGTCTCGGCAACGTCCGTGGGATGACGTTCCAACTGTGCCTTTATAATAATCACAATAGTCATATGTCACCAATTGCACAAGTAGAAATATTAAATAATGCACATGTAGCAATTTAGATGGGTACAATGCATGTTCGTGACATTCCCGGCATTTCCCATAATTAACATCATAAAAGATTCCCCTATGTCTTAGGAACCTATAGACACCAGAATTACTCAATTTGGACCTCTATAGGTCCGGATATTGCCAAACTTTTCTCAATTCTCACACTTGGATTCAATCCCTAAATCTCAATTAAAATCCCAAAAGTTCACAATTCCACATGGAGAGGTAGATCATTGACTTATGAATCCGACGCCTCGAGAATCAGGTCAATCGGAGGTCGGATGACGAAGATATAAGCAAAAGAAGCTTTAGGACATAACAAAAGATAAGAGATTTTGCCCTATTTCCATCTCTTCCACATCTGAATTTCTAACATGCATAACTTTTTACACACTTATTGAAAAATTACAAACAAGATCTCATTGGAAAGATAACAAGAAACCCTACAAGTTCCATGAAGGGATCACAAACCAATCTCACCTCTAAGGGTGCTAAAAACTGCTTCAAAGTTACTGCCCATAAATGACCATATGAACAGTAATTGTGTACTTCCAAACCTCTTAACTTTTTACTCATAACTCCAATTAAGGTATACTATACACCATTAGAAACCTCTCAACATTTTCTACAATCTTCAAGAAGACACATTAATCCAATTCAATTAATAAGAGGGTGAAAAACCCAAACCAAGTTTCTGCCCAGTCAATGCCTCTCAAAACAGTGTAGGATTTGGCAAAATCCATAACTTTCCAATTACTCAGTCAAAAATTACAACATAAATTCCGAAAGAAAGATCAAAATGTATTCTGCAACTATCATGAACAACCTGAAATCAAATTCCATTGGTAACTAGGTCAAACAATTCAACAAAGAATAATCTGGACAGTAATTTTCTAGCTAGCATAACTCCTTGCACAAATGTCAAAAAAATCACTACCTTATATCACTGGAAAGATAAAATCTCATACTTCACTTTTCATAAAGGACTCAAAATCCAAATCCATCATGAACAAGCTCAAAACTATCATGTAAGTGACTGCCCTGATCAGCAGTCAATGACTTAACTTAGGTTCAATTTTTGTAAATTCATTACTCCCAAATCTGACATCCAAAAATAGCATGCTATATACCATTTTCAAGATAATTGCTTCCTCTTCAACTTTTTAGAAGGTCACTTAAGCCAATTAAATTCACAGAAATTGCTAAAATTGCTTCCAACCAGAATGCTCACAAACTCGACACTTAGGCTAGGTTTCACCAAAGTGCACAAAACCAGGCAATAATAAACAGGTCATATCTCCCAATATACGTATCGAAAAATTGCAAGATCAGTGGAAGTGGAAAGCTAACTTGATAGGCTTCAACTTTTATGAAGACCATTTTTACCAATTCCTTCAAAATTAATCTAGAAAAATCCTCAAAGTATCAGATCATTAGGGTCGGCTACTGTTTACACAGCACCAAGTAATTCACTTTGTTTGCCAAATTTAAAATCCTTCAAGGCAGAATTGAGCAACACTCCCTTCATATGAAATCTAGGCATAATTCTTAAGTTTAATTTAAAACAAACCTCAGCTCAATTGGACAACCACATCTCAAGTTATAAGCCAAAATATAAAACCTACACAACTCACATTTTCCAGATTTCATTCCTTACCTCTTCCTCTTTCATTCTAGCATTTTACCTACTTCAATATGCATCCATTTACACCTCTAATTCAGCCACAAAATCATCACAACAATTACTTTTATAATAGAGCATAATTGTCAGCAACCACATACACAACTTCCATACATCATTAACATTCATCTAACATCATAAACATCATTTACAACATTCATTTCACAATCTTTAACTACCATATCAATTTCTCTCACACAAGCATACATTTAAACCCATACAAACCTACCACTATCATGATGAAATTAATGTTCAATTAATCCCCATGAATGCTTCTAACTACCAAATGAAAGAATATAATGCACAATTCTTACCTTAAACAAGTTACAAGTTCTAATTTCCTCAAATCTTCAAGTTCACACCAACTTCTATTTCAATCCTACCCATGGCTATCACAAGCATCATAAAGATCATCATCAACTCAAAGCTTGAGCTAGTAGGTGAAGGAAGATGGAGCAAGCACGTAAGAAACCAAGGAAAAACTTCTTGTATAGGATGAGAAGAAGAAAAATTCAAAGGAGGAAGGCAATGAAGGAAGCTACGGTTGAAAAGCTTTCAAAGCAATTTGTTTTTAAACAATTCAAGGAGAGAGTCGTAGGATGTGAATGGAATAAGAAAAATACAATTAATGAAGGAAGACACTTGGCCTAATTGGAAAAAGACAAAAATCAGGTAATACCCTTTAATCACAGAACCCTAATCCAAATTAATCCTTAATCCATCTATGACAATGACTCAATAACAACTTCCAAAATTATTTAACCAATAGTTCAGTGCCATTTGACAGAAATTTTCGGTACAGAAAGCCCACTCAGTCAGCCCGTTGGAAATTTTCCGGTCCGGGCAAGTACCCCAAAAAATTCCAAAAAATGCCCACAAATCCCTAAAAATGTAAAACACACTTAGGGTACTTCAATTCAATTCTTCAAACACAAATATCACATATTTCACAAAAATACATATGTCGGGAAATGTCATGAATGCATGTACAAATCGTGTGCATGTGCAAAAATTACCATTCATATCTATATAGAGGCTATATGATGCATAAACATACCGAGGTATGTTAAAACATTCCTAACCCATTCCAAATTACCAAATTATCCTTCCCATCAATGATGGGATGTTACAATTCTCCCCTCCTAATAAAAATTTCGTCCTCGAAATTTCTCATACTATAGATCAGAAGGATCGGAGAATTGCTACGGTCATAAATATTCTGTTTCTCACTTACCTCACTACAAGACCAATTCCACCAATTGACTATAATTATGCAATCAATCACCCCTTTTTCTCGATTCAAATACCTTAATGTCAAAATTGTTTTCTCATGATTACTCGCAATACTACACTCTTAATATCGATAACACATATATCAGATCACATCAATACTTCCTAATCCTGTCCGTATAACACTTTGTAAATCTGAATCATCTTTTATGTTTCCGACTGACTTATCAATCCATAGTTCTGTTCACACACAGTCGCATAGGGCCACTTTATAACGAATTTAGTTCCTCCAATTTACACTCATATCCTTATCTAAATACATCTTGCCAAGACGATACACTTCGAAATATTTCGTTTAT
Source organism: Erythroxylum novogranatense (assembly GCA_029891385.1). Classification (NCBI taxonomy): domain Eukaryota; kingdom Viridiplantae; phylum Streptophyta; class Magnoliopsida; order Malpighiales; family Erythroxylaceae; genus Erythroxylum; species Erythroxylum novogranatense. Next base: position 81,282,377 of record CM057231.1, on the reverse strand, counting down.
CGTTATCAAACTCCATCTCTTTAGTGTTAAAACACTAATCTCATAAGACTCCAATAACCTCGATAATAATCAACTCGACTCATTGTCATTTCCTTGGATTTTCTTAACCCCTATTACAAATTCACTTCACTAATCAACATTATTTCAAATCAATCAGCATTATACATCAATCTCATATCCAATGGACTCCCAAAAGTATCAGTTTTACATTTGTCTTTAGCAATCAAGTCTGTTGATTTTTCACACATGTACTCATTCAATGTTACATTCTAACCCATCAATATTCTTTTAATATACTTTTACTAGAACATAACGTTTCGATCGTTCCTTATGTTTTCTCTAACAGTATCTTTAGCGGATAAAACACACACTTCTCAATCCAGTCATAAATGTCATTTCCTCAAATGTTAGGTTCCTATCCTCAAAGAGGTTCGCAATTTCTAACTCCACAATTTGTATTTCTTCACTCTTTTATACACACCTTATTTGGAATTCCAATAGCTAATAATAATACTTTCTTTTTGGCCCCTTGCTAGCTTGACATTTAGGCACTCAATAAAATACTAGGTTAATAACCTTATCACCCAAATTGATCTTCTGCCATTGAATTTTTCTGTTCAAGACATTAAATTGCATCACTAGCTAAATTCTAAAACACTCAATCTTTTAATTTTTTTTTCAATTCTTTCAAATTCCTGAAGCATTCTAACTGTTATCGATTTGCATATTCATAAACATATCCAAAATCACTTCGGTACGAATAAAATATCCAAACTTTCAATGCAATACTCAATACAACAAACCTCAAATCATCAAACACAATGTAGCCCATGAAATTATACTTGTCCCCAAGTACATAGAATCACTTTGCACTATATCAACAAATTGCCTCATAACCTTCACTGGGACACTTCGCTAAATATTGTAAAATCTCCAAATCAAAGTGATACCATCAATCCTCGAATTGCAAATTTCTCAAAACGTCTCTTTTTACAATCATCAATCATACAATTCACACGCTTTTCCCCAATCAATTTTTTTGTCAATTAGCTAAGACCAGAAAACCTTTAACAATTTCTGGACGCATCTAGCATACAGTTAGTTCCAAATGACTCCAAATCCCGTATACATATCCCTTGCAATTTCACATTATCTCAAAACCATTATCGTCATTAAGTCTCCCAAATGAGTCAAGCTCGAATACTAAATCATCCACAACTTATTTGATCAAATCAAGATTCACTTTTATGAAACTTTCATGATATGAAATTTCCTCAACTATGCTAACTATTCATCTTCACTTTCATCGATCATCTATGCTTATAATCACTATCCACTCTAAACACAATTGAGACACTTTACTCTTCAATAACATAATAAACTCCTTATACCCGTGATCAATTTGTATAATTCTCCAAATATCGAATGCCTCTAATGAGGAACAATTTTCTTATAACTTTCTTAATTTCATCACAACATTTTTTGACACATGTTCCTTTACCCTAATTTCTCCACATGCTTTAATTTATTTACCATTTTTACTCCCTGGGTTGGCAACACATATGTCATATCGACTTTATACTTCCGAAACATATTTACACAACATATCCGTAAACCGATATTTTCCTCAAGTTCACAATTACTGTCTCTGTAAGGCTCACAAATCCTAGTACACAATCGGATTCTTTACATCAACATAACGCATACCTTTTCAATAACATTTATCTCTTACACTAGAGCCTCCGCTAAGGTTAGAACTCCTAATAATGACTTTTAATTCATTTCCAATGAGTCTTAGATTTTTTCTTTCATTGCTAATTCTTTCTATTGAATCATCTAATCGACCTAATCCAATTCAGGAAAAATCTCCTTTAAAGAAGATTCCTTACTACCTGCATCGATACCGTTCATGGAAATTCCTAAACATTAACAGTCGTCTCCTTTCTTGTCAGCCATTTTCTATGCCTTAGGAAATCAATTTTTTTAACCATTTATCACACCCCATAAAGATCAATTTACGCCACAATTCATAAAATCATAACATCCCTTTTTAACAAGATTCAGTGAAGTATATACCATCCAAAATCATTATATCTTATCGAGGAACAGAAGTAGGGAACCTCACCAATTAATCACTTAGGCTAAGGATACCTCGATCTCATTTGATTTTTTTTTTGACAACACTTCCCTTTTACACCTGTCCTCGATCATGAGGATTATACCATGATCACGTCCTTAACATATATCAATTTCAATTCATTCCCAATTGATCACTATAAGCACTTTCATTTCTTATTCTAACTCAAATTGAACTTTAAACTATCAGGGCTATGGCCAACAATTATCCATTAACTCACCGATTGTTTCCAATATCATTTCCACACATATGATACATATAAACTTAAGAATTCCATTGGCCTTGGGGCTCCCATTATCAGGTGTGCTTTCACGTAAGTGAATCAGCTGAACCTTGATAACTCTTTCATCTACCATAATCATCGTCTTACATTTCAATCTTTTCATTATTGCATCATACCCATATATTTTCTCAATTAATGTCATAGATGTACAATCATTCTTGATTTTCCACTAACATAATTTGACTCAAAGTCATAAATCCGCATTCATAACTCTTGTCATGGTAATCAAACCCAATCGTAACTTCTCTAGATCGTAGAACATTTTATTTTCATCCACTTTATTTATACACTTTCAGTCTTGCCATTTCTAACATATCTCTATTTTCCTCTATCAATCTGTAACTATAACTTCATACACATATATCCCACATTCAAGGATATACCCTGGTATAACACGGGTGTCGTAATTCGTAATATATCCACCACTACCAATACACTAGATCTTCCTTTATCAGATTGAACTATATGCTTCTTCTTATTCCGAGCTATCCACAGTTTCCATCTATCCCATTCTAGCATATCACCCTTTCCTCACTATTTCTAACTGCTTAAACAATTGGGACATGCTCATGTGACTCAACTAGGGATCAGTTACTACCGTCTCCTATGACGACTTTAATGCATGTAACTCAATACAAAATTCAGAATGCCCATGTACAATCGTACTTCTGGGCTCTGATACCACATATGTAGCACCCCACTCCCGCAGGACCCGAACCTGATATCATAGGTGATATCCGAGTCCGCGCCTCACGAAAATGGTATGCTACCGAACTCAATTTCCGTTCAAAACTCAGTATGCTATTTTTAAAACTTTTTTTTTTGAATAAATAACAAGCGCGAAATTCAATAAACGAGTGGGTCCACTATAGTTCAAAATCCTTTTTCATTTATATCATAAATCCAGTCATAGAAAGGTCCGCGACAATATTGAACACTTTCCGAAATCATATTACAAATACGACATTAGCCAATTAGGACCCACTGAAAAAAAACAAAGTACTAAATTGCAGAAATACAAATTTATACAAAGACATAATGACTCAATGCAGACGCGAACTGATCCCGACCCTAATCTCCGACTGGCATGCAGTAGACATACTCATGCTTGTCTAACGGGGTACTCTTCATAACCTGTAAAAATAATTGCAATGTTGGGTGAGTTTACGAACTCAGAGAGAAACCATCATCGATGATCCGCCCAACTCATGCATAAACAAACAATATACCGGTAATCACACAATAGCATAACCAGAATCATCACATGCATTTTCAAATATAAGGCATTTCGCCTTTCACACATTTCACATTCAATCATTTTCATATGCGATGCACATGTGACACTTTTCATTTTCATTTCGTTGTTGTGACCGTGCGCCTGAAACTGTCCCAGTGACGGGCACATTGCGTTGAGCCAGTGGCTATGAATACGTTGGGCGTGATATGCCCTGATACATTGAGCCTGAGGCTCTGAATACGTTGGGCTTGAAGCCCTGTGCGTTGAGTTTAAAGCCCTCAAATACGTTGGACCTGAGGTCCTGTTGCGTTGAACTTAAAGCTCTGAGGCTGCTCCGGTCACAACTGCCTTTATCTGAACATACTTTATGCATGAAATGCACATATTCCAATTGCCAAATAACATATGCCTATTTTACATTTATGCCATGAAAACCAATTTATACACATAACACTTCAATAGCAAGTTAGCGATACTTCGGACACCCATGGTCCGAAACCAATCACATTCAAACACATAATTCTCCATTCTCTGCATGGCATAATTGCATAATTTAACACACAAGATTGAGGAACCAACTAGGTTACTCACCAAATAGCTTCCGAGCTAATGCCGGGAAGTCTCGGCAATGTCTGTGGAATGACGTTCAAACTGTGCCTCTATAATAATCACAATAGTCATATGTCACCAATTGCACAATTAGAAATATTAAATAATGCACATGTAGCAATTTAGATGGGTACAATGCATGTTCGTGACATTCCTGGAATTTCTTATAATTAACATCATAAAAGATTCCCCTATGTCTTAGGAACCTATAGACACCAGAATTACTCAATTTGGACCTCTATAGGTCCGGATATTGCCAAACTTTTCTCAATTCTCACACTTGGATTCAATCCCTAAATCTCAATTAAAATCCCACAAGTTCACAATTCCACATGGAGAGGTAGATCATTGACTTATGAATCTGACGCCTCGAGAATCAGGTCAATCGGAGGTCGGATGACGAAGATATAAGCAAAAGAAGCTTTAGGACATAACAAAAGATAAGAGAGTTTGCCCTATTTCCATCTCTTCCACATCTGAATTTCTAACATGCATAACTTTTTACACACTTATCGAAAAATTACAAATAAGATCTCATTGGAAAGATAACAAGAAACCCTACAAGTTCCATGAAGGGATCACAAACCAATCTCACCTCTAAGGGTGCTAAAACCTACTTCAAAGTTACTGCCCATAAATGACCATATGAACAGTAATTGTGTACTTCCAATCCTCTTAACTTTTTACTCATAACTCCAATTAAGGTATACTATACACCATTAGAAAGCTCTCAACATTTTCTACAATCTTCAAGAAGACACATTAATCCAATTCAATTTATAAGAGGGTGAAAAACCCAAACCAAGTTTCTGCCCAGTCAATGCCTCTCAAAACAGTGCAGGATTTGGTAAAATCCATATCTTTCCAGTTCCTCAGTCAAAAATTACAACATAAATTCCCAAAGAAAGATCAAAATGTTTTCTACAACTATCATGAACAACCTGAAATCAAATTCCATTGGTAACTAGGTCAAACAATTCAACAAAGAATCTGCCTACTGAAATCAACCAATCTGGACAGTAATTTTCTAGCTAGCATAACTCCTTGCAAAAATGTCAAAAAAATCACTACCTTATATCACTGGAAAGATAAAATCTCATACTTCACTTTTCATAAAGGACTCAAAATCCAAATCCATCATTAACAAGCTCAAAACTATCATGTAAGTGACTGCCCTAATCAGCAGTCAATGACTTAACTTAGGTTCAGTTTTTGTAAATTCATTACTCCCAAATCTGACATCCAAAAATAGCATGCTATATACCATTTTCAAGATAATTGCTTCCTCTACAACTTTTCAGAAGGTCACTTAAGCCAATTCAATTTACAGAAATTGCTAAACTTGCTTCCAAGCAGAATGCTCACAAACTCGACACTTAGGCTAGGTTTCACCAAAGTGCACAAAACCAGGCAATAATAAACAGGTCATATCTCCCAATATACATATCGAAAAATTGCAAGATCAGTGGAAATGGAAAGCTACTTGATAGGATTCAACTTTTATGAAGACCATTTTTACCAATTCCTTCAAAATTAATCTAGAAAAATCCTCAAAGTTTCAGATCATTAGGGTCAGCTACTGTTCACACAGCACCAAGTAATTCACTTTGTTTGCCAAATTTAAAATCCTTCAAGGCAGAATTGAGCAACACTCCCTTCATATGAAATCTAGGCATAATTCTTAAGTTTAATTTAAAACAAACCTCAGCTCAATTGGACAACCACATCTCAAGTTATAAGCCAAAATATAAAACCTACACAACTCACATTTTCTAGATTTCATTCCTTACCTCTTCCTCTTTCATTCTAGCATTTTACCTACTTCAATATGCATCCATTTACACCTCTAATTCAGCCACAAAATCATCACAACAATTACTTGTATAATAGAGCATAATTGGCAGCAACCACATACACAACTTCCATACATCATTAACATTCATCTAACATCATAAACATCATTTACAACATTCAATTCACAATCTTTAACTACCATATCAATTTCTCTCACACAAGCATACATTTAAACCCATACAAACCTACCACTATCATGATGAAATTAATGTTCAATTAATCCCCATGAATGCTTCTAACTACCAAATGAAAGAATATAATGCACAATTCTTACCTTAAACAAGTTACAAGTTCTAATTTCCTCAAATCTTCAAGTTCACACCAACTTCTATTTCAATCCTACCCATGGCTATCACAAGCATCATAAAGATCATCATCAACTCAAAGCTTGAGCTAGTAGGTGAAGGAAGATGGAGCAAGCAAGTAAGAAACCAAGGAAAACTTCTTGTATAGGATGAGAAGAAGAAAATTCAAAGGAGGAAGGCAATGAAGGAAGCTACGGGTGAAAAGCTTTCAAAGCAATTTGTTTTTAAACAATTCAAGGAGAGAGTCGTAGGAAGTGAATGGAATAAGACAAATACAATTAATGAAGGAAGACACTTGGCCTAATTGGAAAAAGACAAAAATCAGGTAATACCCTTTAATCACAGAACCCTAATCCAAATTAATCCTTAATCCATCTATGACAATGACTCAATAACAACTTCCAAAATTATTTAACCAATAGTTCAGTGCCATTTGACAGAAATTTTCGGTACAGAAAACCCACTCAGTCAGCCCGTTGGAAATTTTTCGGTCCAGACAAGTACCCTGAAAAATTTCAGAAAAATGCCCACAAATCCCTAAACATGTATAACATACTTAGGGTACTTCAATTCAATTTTTCAAACACAAATATCACATATTTCACAAAAATACATATGTCGGGAAATGTCATGAATGCATGTACAAATCATATGCATGTGCAAAAATTACCATTCATATCTATATAGAGGCTATATGATGCATAAACATACCGAGGTATGTTAAAACATTCCTAACCCGTTCCAAATTACCAAATTACCCTTCCCATCAATGATGGGATGTTACAGTTTGCAAGGGACAACTCTGAGCATGAGTACGGCGTACCATCCTCAGTCCGATGGTCAAACGGAGGCTTTAAACAAATGCATTGAAATGTACTTACGTTGCTATGTGGCCGATAATGTTAAGGGTTGGTTGAAGATGCTTCCTTGGGCGGAATTCTGGTATAACACCGCTTTTCAGTCAGTTGCGGGCATGACACCGTTCTCAGCATTGTATGGCAGACCCCAACCTACTATTCCGAGGTACATCAAAGACTCCACTGGTAATGCCTAGTCAGTAGCCAGCTCATGGAACGCGATCAGGTTTTGCTGTTGCTTAAGGAGAATTTGCGTAAGGCACAAGCTCGAATGAAGACCTTTGCTGATCGTGGTCGTCGGGAAGTTATTCTTGCTGTTGGTGATTGGGCCTATGTCAAATTACAACCATTTCACCAAAACTCTGTCAGGCTGCAGAGGCACAACAAGCTGGGCAGACGTTTCTTTGGCCCCTACAAAGTGATTGCTCGTGTTGGGGAGGTGGCATACAAACTGGAACTTCCGGATTCAGCTCAAATCCATCCAGTTTTTCACATTTCTTTGCTTAAGAAGTGTATTGGCCAGACAACACAACAGGTTACACCTCTGGATATGGTTGATTCCTCTGCGACTTTAGTCCTGCACCCTACTGCAATTCTGGATATTCGCCATGTTCAGCGCTCTTCTAATTCAGTTGAACAATGGCTCATGCGATGGGACAGATTGCCCATTTCTGAAGCCACTTGGGAAGATAAGGACCACATGCTGCAAATGTTTCCTACTTTGAAGCTTGAGGACAAGCTGTTCCTTAAAGAGGGGGGTAATGTTATGCTTTCAACAGAGCCCAAGGATGATGCTGGCCTAAGCAACATCCAATCAGTGAGGAGGAGCACCAGACTTAGACAGCCACCAATCAGATTGCAAGGATTTGCATGGAAAGATACGTCACAGGCCAAGGAATAACCGTTGTGGTCCTCACAAGGAATTGCATGCACTCTGTGGTGTATTTAGATCATGATGGCACCTAGAATCGGTGAATCTTTTCTGTTATGAAATCAAACTCTTCTCTCTCATTCCATATTCTCTCTGAATTTCTCATCCCTTTCTTGTGACTTTTCCTTCGAAAGATTGTATTTCCCTTTTTGAGAATCAATCAAATCGTTGCTGTTGCTAGTTTACTGTTTTATCACTATTATTATGGAATTAGAACCTTACAGCCTCCAATCTCATTTTTCATAAACAAACGAATCTTATTAAGGTGGACTACTATTTAATTCGAGACAAAATTCAGAGTCAACAAATCTATCCCTGCTATGTATCTTCCAAGAACCAATTAGTTGATATTTTGACTAAGCCCATTGGGGTCGAGCATTAGCATCATTTACTGTCCAAGCTAGGAATGAAAAATGTTTTTCCTTCTCAGCTTTAGGGGGAGTAAAGTGTAATTGTGTGTTTTTTCATGTGAGTGAGTTAGTTACTATGATCACTAAGCTGGACTTCAGCCTTGTTTATATAAAGCAAGGCAAGACTCATGTGTAAATAATTTTTTTAACTCTTTCTACTCTTCTTACTTTCGTGTCTTTATTTCTCTTTTTCAATAGTTTTGTTATTTTTCCTGGAAACCAATCAGGTTAACCATATTTTCCACAAAGCCCAAACACACCTAGCTCCCAACTCAAAAACTCACATTAAAAGTCATTTTAAAACCAATTTAAGCTATACCTAAAAAAAGCAGCACCTCACAATCAACGTATTTGGGACCTAACAAAGGGGTCATAGCATGTTTGACATAAAGTTGCTTAACTATTTTTCTATTAGGTGAAGACACAACTTTGTTAACATCTCTCCACATTAGCATTTTTTTTGTTTGATAATTTCAAATTCTTTTGAACTCCTCCTAACCTGCCATTCTAAGCCACTTTCTATGTTCTCTTTACTTTCTCAATCCATATGTAAAGTTGTTCACTTGAATGTTAGAGTTTCACTAGAAAACATAAAAAATATAAGATATAAAAGAATGGAGATACTAACATAGGAGAAGATCCAATATAGGTGATTGAAAGAAGCTGGATAGATGTACAACAAGAAGAAGAGTCCAAAATTAGGGTTTTTTTGTTTTTGTATTTTTTTAAATAATAAAAAACTATATAGAGAAAAGGATATATGTGACAGACACGAGACAAAAACATTAATATAATCTGATAAGTCACATCAAACATGTTAATTGAGAACTAAACATTAGGTTATTATCGCAACAAATTGAAAGTTGAAGCATTTTAGTAGTATTTTTAAAGTTTGAACTAGTATTGTAAAATTGAACAAAGTTTATGAATTTTTACAATTAATCCTTAAAATATACTGAATAATCAAGAAAATATTGTAGGACTCCTTAATTTTTATGATATGTCATGTATTTTAACTAAACAGTATAAATATTTCTTAAAATATTAAAATTATAAAATAATTAATAAATAAGGCAAAATAAGAAACTCTTCCTTACTTTTCAAATCCTAATTGAATAACTAATTCAAATTTTTGTAAACAAGAATTTTCAATTTTTACAACAATTACACATAAGAGACAATTTCCTTTACCTATCAAAATTTTAAGTCATTGAAAGAAAATAATGAAGTAAAAAAAGGGATTTTAGGTTAAAATTGCTAATTAAATTAAAATAACAAGTAAAATATAGAACTTAAAATTTTAATAAATAAAAAGAATGTTTAAATTAGTATAGGAAGAACGTTCAAAAATTTAAAATTTTATTCCTTTTAATGTTTAATTTTCAAACTTCACAAAATATTTTAAATTAATTTATATATGAAAGGATGATAATAGGATAAACTTATCTTTCTTTTTTATTTTTATTATAGTTCTCAAAGTATTTTCTCAATTCATTTGTCTAAAAGTTTTAAGGTTAATTGCAAAAAGAAAATCTCAAATTTTTTTCAATTTTACAATTGTAACCCGAACTTAAAAATATAACAATAAAATGTTCAAACATTTAATTTTTTCAATTATAGCCTGATGTTAGTCTATTCGTTAAGTTCGCTAACATGGCTTGCCACATGTCCAAAAATCCTAACTATTAATACACGTCAGCCTAAATTAAGAGAAGAAATGCAAATCAAGAAAATAACATCGTTTTATCACAATAATAAAATGGCATCATTTAAAGAAAATGAAATCCTAACAAAATTTTCATTTATTCGGTGCTTCCAGTTGCAGCTTCTGGATCTTGTGATAGTCGAGGTAGTTGCAGGGAGTTTAATAAAGATTTTGTTCTATATCAACTAGATAAAAGACCACATTGCATAACAATTACTTTCTTATAGTTTCCCCTTTATGTCAATGAAAATCATATGTAAATTGAACAAAAATAGCTTGTTTCTTTGGAATCTAGCATCAACTTGTTTGAGGTTAAAATATTCATAGTCTCTTTTCATAAGGATCATACATGCTTGTTTCTTTATTATTATACACCGTGGAATGGCATGAAAGAATTATGTGACCTCCCTTTTGGCTCTAACTCCATGAGATCACTATTGTCACATATATGAAGATGACACATATATATTAGCACACTGCAAGGTAAAAAGTGCCACTAATAGGAAATTTTTGAATATATGTTTTGGTTCTCCTTTTCTCAAAATAGAGATATTGAAAGCAAAGAGGGTGAGTACTGAGCGAGAGTAGCTTGGGGCTTCAAGAGGTTGAAGGCTTCGTCAGAATAAATAGATAACAAAAGGATGAGGCTGGGGCATCTGGAGGTTGAGGACGTCACCATAACAAACAGATAATTGAAAACAAAGGGAGCATTGAATGAATATGAATTAGGGATTTCATTTTCTTCAAACAATGTCGTTTTATTGTTGTGAGAAAAAGATGTCGTTTCCTTAATCTACATTTCTTTTCTTAATTTAAACTAACGTGTATTAATAGTTAGTGTTTCTAGACACGAGGCAAGTTATGTCAACGAACTTAACCGAAAGACTAACGTCATGTTAGAATCGAAAAAATCGAAAATTTGAACATTCTATTGTCACATTTTGAAATTTAGGTTATAATTACAAAATTGAACAGAATTTATGATTTTTTTTGCAATTAACATATATTTTAATATAATTTAAAATTATTAGAAACGAAAAGTGTAAAAAAGGAAATAATATACTTGTGGTTACTAAATATTTGTTCAATTTCCTGAATACAAGGTCATTTTCATTTTGTAATTGGAGTTCAAACGATATTTTCAATCTAAATTCTTATTGGTGATAAATTTTATAGTTATTTTACTATATTCACAAATTTTAGCTAATCAATAATTAAAATAATATCTAAATATTATATTTTGTTGTTTTATTTTATATAATATTTCAAGTTTTACTTAATAGATATTTTTAAATGTAGTATCTAACTATTATATGATTTTAAAGAATATTTCATTTTATATTTTAAAATATTCTTTCAATTATTATCATAACTTTATTTCATTTATATAGTGGGTTTTAATATTATATATATATTAGGAAAACAGAAAGTTAAAAGTACTATAAATTATAATCACTCTAAGTATCACTAAATATAATACAAAAGGATTTGTATTGTTATATATAATAATTATGATATATAAATAATTACAATGTGTATTATTGCCTTAAATTAACAATGCATAATCCATATATTTTGCGTTTTAATTTATAAAAATATTATCTCAATTAAATTGAATATATATGTATAGTAAAATTTTGAGAAGTCCCATGTTGTATGAAATGATTTATTGTTATTTATGATAACTATGATGTATAAATAATTATAAATTTTATTTTCTCTCATATCAATATTAAGTAATATATACAAGTGATTGTATTTATATATAGTTTAATAAAGAGTCTGTCGGATAATTCATTAATTAAAATATTATTATATTATGTCTTTACTCAATACTAATCCACGTGTCTCTCTCCCTTCGATTTTCTTTCCTTTGTGACTTGTCTCTCTTTGTAAGGCTCTTTTTCCTTTAGTTTGCTTTGATGTGTTACTGACTTCTCTCTCTCTTTATTTAATTTTTCTTTTGTTTTCCTCTCTTTAGCTTTACAGTACACCTTTCTCTCTCTTCTTTTTTTTTTTTTTCATCCTTTCTTAAAGAGAAAAAGGCTCTCTCTTTACGCGTTGCTCTTTGTAATTCGGTTAGCCTTTCTTAACAACAAAAATTCGATGAAACATGAAAGGAATACGCAAAGATAAAGAGAGAATAACTAAATAAGCAAAAGGGACATAAGCAAAGATGGTGACATGGAATTCATGATCTCCATCCAATGCAAATATAAGAAGAGGTACAATATAATAAGCAGCTTGTGAAAATTTCCAAACTTTTAGAAATCATAAATCTTTCTAATTTTTAAATTTTTAGTTTTTTGAAAAATTCATTATCTTAAATTTTAATTAAAAATAACGATAAAATATGTGTAATATAAACTAATCAAATATTAGAAAAATTAAATTAACTCGATTAAATTTGACTTAAATTAATATTTTAAATAATTAATTTATATATAATATAATATAATTTAATTTGAATTTACAAATTAAGTTTTAATTAGTATATATATATAACCAAGAAAAAATTATAAACAATACAAGAGAAGCCATAAAGATGAAAGCATAAGTTTGTGTAATATTGGTAAGCATATAAAGAGACGACTAAATGGAAACACTTTATTCCTTGTCCCCCAGTTCATCAGGAAATCGTACACAGTTCCCGATTCCGCATTCTCTCCGGAGGACGGTGAAAAACATTCATCCTCTCAGTCACTGTAGCCACCGATTTTCTAAGACAAAAGCGCACATAAGGCTTAGTTATAAGCTATAAATTTTTCATTTAATTTAGTAGTAGATTAGCTAAGTTATTCCTTGTCAGATTAAAAAATTAATATTAAAGTAAGACTTTGTTGTATGATTTTAGATTAGAATCTTAATATATGTGATCTGATATATATATAGAAAACCATATATTTCTACAAAATTAAGAGAACAAAGACTGAGTTGGGTTAGATACTGGTGCATTCGTCTTGCTTGTCAGCACATGCATTCCACTTTCCACTATAAAATCCACTTTCCAACCCAAAATTTTACCTGACTAGCAAGAAAAGCATAGCCCATCTTCTCCCATACATTTCACTACAAAAATCTTTTAGTCTCGAGACCATGAACTGCCTTAATATCACCTTACTTGCATATGTATATAATTGGACATAGATATATAAATAGATAGATAGAAGATTATGTGGCTAAAAAGTCAAATTAAACCACTCAGCTCCTGTATCACAATCTTTCATTCATCCTCCACAAAGCTAAGAAACCAACATCTGCGCTAGTTTTCCTTCCTTCATCTTAGACCAATTTAAGTTTCCTTTTCACTGCTATTTCAGAATAATCAATTCGAGTAGAAGATGAGAGCAGGAGGTGGCACGGTGCAGGAAGCTCTAACGGCAGAGGCAGCTAGTGTCGTGAAACAAGCTGAAACTCTCGCTAGACGACGAGGCCACGCGCAAGTCACTCCTCTCCATGTAGCAAACACCATGCTCGCAGCTTCCTCAGGCATTCTGAGAACTGCTTGTCTGCAATCACACTCACATCCTCTTCAGTGCAAAGCACTAGAGCTTTGTTTCAACGTAGCGCTTAATCGCCTCCCAGCCTCCACGGCCAGTCCCATTTTGGGTACTCACTATCTTCAATACCCTTCCATCTCTAACGCTTTGGTTGCAGCTTTTAAGCGTGCTCAGGCTCATCAACGGCGTGGTTCTATTGAGAACCAACAACAGCCTCTCCTAGCTGTGAAGATAGACTTAGAACAGCTTATTATATCTATTTTGGATGATCCTAGTGTTAGTAGAGTAATGAGAGAAGCTGGTTTCTCTAGCACCCATGTGAAAAGCAATGTTGAGCAAGCTGTTTCTTCAGAAATGTGTTCTCAAAGTACTCCGTCTTCTGTGATTAGCAAAGCAGAAGAAAGCAATTTTATAGAAGACCTTTCTCATCAATCCCAGCCTTCTTTGAATTTAGCTGGAATTCAGGCGAGTAAACCAAAGACTTTAGATCCAATTAGAGATGAGGACATTGGGAACGTTATAGACAATTTAATGGAAAAGAGAAGAAGAAGTATTGTAGTAGTAGGAGAGCGTCTTAGTGCGATAGAGAGTGTCGTTCAAGGAGTGATCGACAAGATTCTCAAGGGAGATGTTCCCGAAGCTTTGAGGGAAGTGAAGTTCTTAACATTTTCAGGATCTTATTTTAGACACCTATCTAGGGTCGAAGTCGAACAGAAACTCGAAGAACTTGCGGTACATGTGAGAAACTACGTGGGCAAGGGCATCGTCCTAAATTTAGGAGATCTTAAATGGGTTACTGAGTGTAGGTTTAGTAGTTCAAGTGACAAAAGAAGCCCTTATTTCTGTCCTGTGGAGCACATGATAATGGAGCTTGGAAAATTGGCCTGTAGAGTAGGAGATAACAATGGAAGAATTTGGCTCATGGGAATTGCCACCTTCCAAACATACTTCAAGTGTAAATCACGATATCCATCGCTCGAGAGTCTTTGGGATATTCATCAAATTACCATTCCTGCTGACAGCCTGAGCTTGAGTCTTATCACAGACAGGTAATAAACTGGGGTTATCATTATGGTTGATTTACAAATTTTTTAGCACCAATTTAATAGTTGCTTCCGCACCGAGAAACGCGTATATATTTCTTTATTAGACAAAAGCATCTACGTGTTTAACTGTTTGAAGGACACCGAACAAAGTCTTTATTTTCTTTTTCACTTTACACTTTTATTTTATCTATCTTAAAATATAAGCTAACTCTTTAACTGTGCTCTTACTATCTTAAAAGGTAAAAAGAGAACTTATGTAGAATACAGTCATGGTTTTAGAGAAATTGTAAACTAAGATGTGTGAGAAGATCTTTAACTCAATGGCATGATCCTTGACTAATTTGAGTCTGTTTTCGTTTAAAAAAAAAAAAGAGTTCGAGAGAAGACTACCAATTTTATTTTCATTTTCCTTGGTGGCTTTTGCAAATGTGCATCATCAAGTTGATGTTTAGAAAGTTCAATGAAGTTGCTAAACGTCGTCATTCTTCAACTTATCTACTTCTAATATCAGTGACCTTGAAAGTCAGTCAACTAGCAGAAAAGCTGAAAAAACGTCTGGCTGGATTATACTTGAAAATGATGAAGAGAAGCAGCTAACTTGCTGTTCTGACTGTACGCCGAAGTTTGAGATTGAAACTCGTAGCTTCCGGAGTAGTAATACTTCCAGAAGTGACTCCAAAAGTTCTACCCTTCCTGTCTGGCTTCAGCAATACCAAGTTGAGAGCAACTTTAATAGCATTGACGATGATAAGGTAAGGCTTATGAACAAGCAATTACGTACACAACTCTCTTACGGCTATATTGCCAACTTATAAATTTTCAACAATGTATAAACTGCCATAGAGTGCTTATGCTTCTTACTTTTCCTCTCCTAGGATTGTGTCTCAATCAAAGATCTCTGCGGAAGGTGGAACTCAATTTGCAGTTCAATCCACCAACGGCCCAGTTCATCCGAGAAAGCCCTCACAGTTGCTTCAGTCTCACCTTCTTCTTCTACTTCTGGCTTCTCGTATGAGCAACAATGCACCAATTTGCACCAAAACCACCTCGATTGGCCAATGCTTGAAGCCAAGCAATCATGGAGGGACCACCACTTCTGGATCAGCACAGACACCAATACTAGCGAGGGTATGATAGATCCCAGTCTAAGATTGTACATTCCAGAGCATAAAGATCATTTTAAACGGCTTCCTTTCGCGTTAGATCCTAAATCTGCTCCAAATTCAAATTCCTCTGCTGATGTCATGGAGGAGGAGAAACTCCACCAATTCAAGGAACTAAATGCTGAGAACCTCAAAGTCTTATGCAACGCACTACAAAACAAGGTTCCTTGGCAGAGAGCTATAATCCCTGAAATAGCGAGCACGATCTTGCAATGCAGGTCCGGTATGTTGAGAAGAAAGGGAAAGGTGAGAAGTAAGGAAGCCAAAGAAGAAACATGGCTATTATTTGAAGGAGTGGACGTGGACGCCAAAGAAAAGATAGCTAAAGAATTGGCTAAACTTGTTTTTGGCTCACACAGCAACTATGTCTCAATTCCTTTAAGCAACTTCTCGTCTCCAAGAGCAGACTCGAGAGAAGACTGTAGAAACAAAAGATCAAGGGATGATCATAGTTGCAGCTTTATCGAGAGATTCGCTGAGGCAGTGTCAATTAATCCACATAGGGTGTTCCTATTGGAAGATGTTGAGCAAGCAGATTACTGCTCCCAAATAGGCTTCAAGAAAGCAATTGAGAGCGGAAGAATTGTCAGTTCCAATGGCGAAGAAGTTGGTCTTAGTGATGCTATCGCCATATTGAGTTGTGAAAGCTTTAGCTCGCGATCAAGAGCTTCTTCACCTATCAATCAGAAAACAGACAGATCATCCAAGGAAGATAAGGTTTCTGGTGCTTTCATGGATGAGACAAGCCCTTTTGTCTCACTGGATTTGAACATCTCCATTGATGATGATCGTAGTGCAGAAGATGAATCAATCCACGACATTGGCCTTGTTGAATATGTAGATGGGCAAATTACATTCAAAATTCAACAAGTATGAATATGTCTCAGTAATTACTGCCTCCCCATTTTCTTTTTCTTCTTCTCTTCCCCTTTTTGATAGGAAAGTTCTTCTGATTTCATTAAATTTCTAGGAGTTGGTTTGTCTTGTATCATCACATTGTATGTCATAACCCACTGCCTTCCTTGATTATTGAACTGGATACACTGCACAGAGCATTTGGTCCAATTTCAATTGCAGAATGTCCCTTTCTTCACGATAATTTATATGAAATACCTAACTAAGCAAACATTTTCCAGTCCCCTGTTCTCCACTTATGTTCATGTTCCCTTCCTTTAATTTTTAATAAACTTCAACGTAATGGTTCTATACTCAGTTTCATGTATAGACCATATCCCTCCGCTCAAGTTTCCCTTACTCTTTTCTCTTCTTGCCACGCTCATAGAGATGCATAACCAATTAGTACATTTATTCCGGTGAGATGATTATCTACTGTGCATATGAAAGTTAATAACCCCGTTGATAAAAATATAAAATGTTAATGATATTATGCTCTTCCTATGAAAATCCTCCTATATTTCCAATCCATTGAAAAGATTCTTACAGTACGATCACTTGTAATTGAGCTACAGTTTCAATCAATCATGGTTAAATTGAATCTAGATTATTAGTTATGTCTTATGTTTAGTCATAGTACTATATCTATAATTTTAGAAAATGATACAATGAAATATCATGAAGAACTATTTAACTAATCATTAAAATGAAAAATAATATTTTTATTGAAATTAAAGCTATAAACGTCGTTTAAATTATACAATTATAAAGGAGTAAGCAGGAATTAACCCAATACACATACATATTGTGCTTGATTGTCCATAAAGGCCTGCCTAAAAGGAGTTCTTGAAAAACAGAACCATACAAGAGAAGAAAGTAATGAAGCGGCTTCCTAAATTAGGTAGGTAAGGCATGTCCATTCCATCATGCACGAATAAGCTACATTAATACTATAAACGATGGACCATGAAGAGCACTAACTTTTCCAGGTAAATTATATTAGGCTTTTCGTGGTGCAGCATACATGTCCTTTTGAACCTTTTAATTAATTGAACTGAGGTTAGTAAAATGAAACATGGACGTTTTAAGGTCTCAAATTGTATACTTTTTGAACAGTAGTAAACATTAGACTTGTGGAATTCTATATTTAATTTTGTAAAAGGAGATTGTAGCTATCCAAATTATTAGAAGAAAAAAAGGATGCAGGGGGTAAATCTTGATTTATCTTTTTTTTTTTACGGGGATTTAGGTAGTTACTTGTAGGAACTCTGTGTCTACTTTATTCCCATAACATCCATCCATCCATCCAATTTCTCTCTGTCTCCGAAATTATGGCAGCGTCCTTTAGCTACTTTATTTCTGCATTTATTTAGGAATTGGATGGGAATTATTATATTAAA
The DNA here is from genome assembly GCA_029891385.1 of Erythroxylum novogranatense. Taxonomy (NCBI): domain Eukaryota; kingdom Viridiplantae; phylum Streptophyta; class Magnoliopsida; order Malpighiales; family Erythroxylaceae; genus Erythroxylum; species Erythroxylum novogranatense. The sequence continues at coordinate 81,264,046 of CM057231.1, read as the reverse complement.
TTATATTCACCTTCTCTACCTCCAATTGTCTTATCAAGAATTTTAAACTAAAAATTCAATGTAAGGGACATAATGGAATGGGGCCTATTAAGGTTCTTTAAACTCAATGGAACCAATTTTAAGTTTAATTTGTAATAATTAATCTATTTAAAAAATAAATTTAAATTTAAGTTTGATTAAATTTAAATTCAATCAAACTAATTTTGATTTCAAACTTTTTCACCTCTACCTTCATCTTAACCAAGGCAAAAGCCAATTTCTAGCCTTCTTTTATACATTACAAAAGTTTTCCTCACATACTATCCATTTAAGGTAAGAATAGATCAATATCAATGAGACCTTCTTACTAGATAAATCTACCACATATTAAACAAAATTGTTAGGTGCATCCCGAATACCACATTAATATGATGATTACTTATATTTTAAATACAATATAAAACTTTTAAATAAAATAATGTAGTTATAATTTTATTTTATTTTTAAGTTTGAACAACTTTTTCTCATAACTTATTTTTAGTTTAAATTATATGATATATTGTTTAAATATCATTATCTTAATGAAGTCATTTACTAAATATAAAATATCTATTGAATTTGTAATTGTTATTTTTAAAATATTTATTGAGTACACAGGACAATTCATAAATTACGTGCTCTGAGTAAACTACTTAAACAGTTAATCAAATAACAAAACTCAGTTCTAATAAGGTTACAGATAGAACATATCTCTATTATTATTGACTACTTAATTTTTTAGATCAAGATGAATTACACCCTTTAAGGAGAATATTTAATATGCTTTTATCTGATGTTTTCTAATATTATGATCAATTGTTTCATATAAATAAAGAATCCTATAAATTTTACAACAATAACACCCGGCATAAACATCACTGATAAGCAGGATCTAGAGAAGTAGCCTTACCTCTAACTAACAATTGTTTCTAAATGATGGATCCTATAAAATTTTATAGGATTAAATTGTAGTTTCATATATCACAAATTTGGCATAATTCATTGCAACTTATTTTCAAACCATAATTTTAAATTAAATAATAAATTAGATAAAAGGAGCTTTCTTATAAATAGGACATTTAAGACTTTTTAGTTACTGTATCTTTATCTTATATAGGTTATAAAAACTAGATCAATATTTACATCTGTTAAATAATTACTATTCAATTGTTAAAAATAAAAATCATCTTTATACTATTAAGCATATTCTTTCAATCGTAATAATTCATTTAACATGAATTCTATGATGAAATTCAATTCATTTGGAAATGCATTCCAAATTATTTGGTTTTAAACATTGTATTTTAATTAATCATACAAAATTTTAGAACTTATTTCCATACTTATATTTGAGTTTTGTTGCATTTTCATTTTAATAAAGCAAAAAATCTAAAATTACTGAGATAAGTAGTAATATCTTTGGAACGACTTTGATTTATTTAGGGATCGTTTGGTTCCACTTCTGTTTTTCTGTTGTTGTTTTTGGTTTCATTTCGTTTTTGGTTTTGTTTTTTTCTTTAAAAACGAAAACCTGCTTGGTTGAGATTTGTAATATAAAAGCGAAAACAAAAACACATTTGGTTGAGATTTCTAATAAAAAGCGAAAACAAAAACATGTTTGGTTTTATTATCATGTTTCTATTTTTGTAATTATACTATTATGTGTAATAATTATAATCTAATACATTATATTTTAAATTAAAATTAAATATATACTAATCAAATATTATTAAAAAATACACATTATATTTAAAATTACATTAAAAAGAAGTATTACATTAAGAATAAAACCATCGACATCATTAAAAATAGGAATACACATTAGAAATTGCAATGAACGTAAATGCATTTAATATTTCAACTTTGCAAATGTATTTAATATTTCAACTTTACATTTAATGCATGAATCCACGTTGCATGAAAGGCATTCAATGTTTCAACGTAAGCATTTAATGTTTCAGAGATGCATCAAATGAATGCAAGGCACGTATATAGATGCATTTAATGCATGATAGGCAACGTAAAAGGCTCATTAGTCCAGACAGTTCCTATGCAATTCGGTTCTCTTCTTCTTTATTTTTCTCTGCTTCTTTCACACAGTTCCTCTGTAATCCGGTTCTCTCCTTCTTTATTTTTCTCTGCTTCTTTCACAAAGTTCTTCTGCAATTAGGTTCTCTCCTTCTTTATTTTTCTCTACTTCTTTCACACAGTTCTTCTGTATCTGGGTTCTCTCGTTTTTTATTTTTTTCTGCTTCTTTCAGTATAGTTCGACACCTCAGTATCAACCTCCATAGATGGGTGCTGAGAGAACCAATCATCGTCCTCTACGGAGAGTGTATGAGAATATGAAAATATACACACTAACAAGAGCTATGAAGACATAAATAAACACAAACTTGGATGAAGATGAGGCACAAAGAAGATGAAGATGCTGGATGAAGATGCGGCGCAGAGAGGATGAGTGCAGAGAAAAAAGAACAGGGTTTGAAAACGTGATATTTCAACTTGATATATTTTAATGTTATATTAATAAAATATATTGTTGTTAATAAAAGTTAGAGCATATATATGTAACAAATTGATCACAAATTTTTTTAGGTTTAATGTGCATGTGTGTATATTTATCATCCTTTAACTTGCACAAATGTATACATATAAAATAAATACAATTAAAAATATAAAAGAGAAATATAAAAGCACTTGTTCTTTTCTTTTCCGTAATAAGATTGAAATAAAATTATTAAACTACCTAATTGATAGTTGGAACGAAAATGTCAAGAAACTTTTTAATATATATAAACATCTTCAATCGATTTATTGACTTCTCAAAATTTTCCTTTTTAATAAATAGACTTTTAAATGTTTAACTCTTTTAACAAATAAATTTATTAACTTTTAATTTCCAATTTTTAATAAGTGGACCGCTATAAATCGAGGCTTTGGGAAATTGCACTGGTCAAAAACATTTTTAATACTTTTAACAATTATTTTTATAAGTATGCAAACTTGATGCCAATCCAACACATATATGCCTGAAATCCAATCTACAACAAATAGCCATAGTTTTCAAACATATACGGTTAAGTTATTTTTTAAATTTAGTTATTGGATGAAACTTAGTGAAGTTACATGGCATTTTGTATAAATATGTATATCCAACTTGAAACAATATTAAAAATAGAAGAGATTGAAAATGTAAAGCTTTCCTCTTCTTATTGTGTTTACTGTAAAGGCTTTATATACACATTAGAGAGATTCTGGATTATTCGAATACAACAGAAAATGTACAGCATAAGGAAACATTTGTTATTTGTAACCGGAAGTTTGTTGAGAGTGAGATGATCTGCTGCTAACAGGTGTAGAGAAGAGTTGGGTGGTCTTGGAGGATGAGGTGGCAGATGGGCTTGGATCTTGGTATCTTGGCCCAGCTCTTGACCCGTCCGATGAGCATAAATCCCTAATATCCCCTCGCAAACGAAACCTCGGATTAGTTACGAGGTTGAGTTTGAAAGACAGATCCCTAAATCGAGCCTGGGAGAGGGGTTTGGTTAGGAGATCGGCAATCTGATCAGTAGAAGGTACAAATCGAACTTCAAGAAGTCCAGCAGCAATCTTATCTCGCACAAAATGGACGTCGATCTCAATATGCTTGGTGCGAGCGTGGAAGACTGGGTTCTGAGAGAGTGAGCGAGCACCGTTGTTGTCGCACCAGAGAACAACCGGCCGTGAAGACGGAAACCCAAGTTCGCGGAGAAGAGACGATAACCAAAGTATCTCAGTGGAGAGCTGAGAGAGAGCATGGTATTCGACCTCGGTGCTTGAGCGAGTGACAACAGTTTGCTTTTTGGAACTCCAGAAGACGAGATTGCGGCCAAGAAAAACGCAGCTACCACTGGTGGATTTGCGATCATCTGGAGAGCTGGCCCAGTCAGAGTCACTAAACGCATGGAGGTCGAGAGGTGAGGAGGAGTGGAATAGTAAGCCCAGATCAGAGGAACCCTTCAGGTATCGTAATACTCTTTTTAAGGCAGTCCAGTGAGTAGTGAGAGGGTTGGAGAGAAACTGACTGAGTTTGTTAACTATAAAACTGATGTCAGGCCTCGTATTGCAGAGATACTGGAGAGCTCCAACCAAGCTGCGATACAGAGAGGGTTCGGCAAAGGGTTGACCATCATGATGAGAAAGCTTGAGACCTGTGGAAGCCGGAGTCGAGCAAGGTTTGCAGAGATCCATATTATCCTGGGTAAGTAAATCTGAAATATATCCACGTTGTGATAAATATAGGCCTGTTGTATTTCTGTAAACTTCAAAACCTAAGAAGTAATGTAAATCACCCAATGCTTTAAGTGCAAACTGTGAGTTGAGCCTGTTGATAATAGACTGGATTGCTGATGGATTATTGCCTGTAATTAAAATGTCATCCACATAGACTAACAGAATAAGAAGCAAACCATTGTCATGAAGATAGAACATAGAGGAGTCATTTCTTGAGTTACATAAACCCCATTTTAGTAGAGCAGTCTTGAGTTTGAGATACCAGGCTCTTGGAGCCTGCTTTAGGCCATAGAGGGTCTTAGATAACTTGCATACATGATTTGGAAGAAGAGGATGTTGAAATCCTTGGGGCTGAGAGATGTACACAGTCTCTTGAAGCTCACCATGGAGAAAGGCGTTGTTGATATCGACTTGTTGAATACTCCAATTTAAGGAGGCAGCAAGAGATAGAACAACCTTTATGGTGGATGCTTTAACAACAGGAGAGAAGGTATCTGAAAAATCAATGCCCGGGGTTTGAGAAAAACCCTTTGCTACAAGACGAGCCTTATGCTTGTCCAAAGATCCATCTGCATTATACTTAGTCCGAAAAACCCATTTAGTTCCCAAAATATGCATAGTAGAGTTGTAGGGCACAAGAGTCCAAGTGTTGTTTTTCTGTAGGGCATCTATTTCATCACACATGGCTTGGTACCAAATAGGATTGGAAAGGGCTATTGAAACAGTGGCTGGTTCAGGAGTCGGACAAGAATGTAAGGAAGCAGAATAGGCTTTAGGTTTAAAAATACCACTTTTGGCACGGGTTTGCATAGGATGGGTAGACAGGGATGGGGGAATAGCAGCAATAGGTGGGATGGGAGGCTGATCTACACAAAGAGATGAGGGTGATAAGATGGGAGGTGGGGAAGGGGGGATAGGGGAGACAGGTAAGGGGGAAGGAGAAGTAGGAACAGAAGGAGAAAGAGAAGTAGGAGATAATACCTTATTGTGAGCTGAAGAACCTGAGGGCACTGAAGAGGAGCCTTGCTCAAGAGAGATGCTGAGAGAGGGCCTAGAATGAAGATGCTGAGAAGAATCTGCTTGAAGTAGAGTAGACAAGGGTAAACTAGAAGATGAAGGGCATGAGGCAGAAGTGGAGGAGGGAAAAAGAGCAGGGTAGGGAAATTCAAGTTCATTGAATTCAACATGGCGAGAAATGTAGATTTTACCGTTAGGGCTGAGACACTTATATCCTTTATGAATAGAGCTGTAGCCTAGGAAAACACATTTGGTGGTGCGGAAATTGAATTTGTGAGATGAATAATACCGAAGGTAGGGAAAACATGAGCAACCAAAGGTTTTAAGAAATGAATAGTTGGGCTTTTTGTGATAGAGGAGTTCAAAAGGAGATGAGTGATTTAGTATTGGAGATGGGAGATTGTTAATGAGAAAGGTGGCAGTAGTGAAGGCTTCAAGCCAAAAGGTCAAGGGTATATGAGAGTGTGCTAATAGGGTGAGACCGGTTTCAGTTATGTGACGATGTTTTCTTTCGGAGACACCATTTTGTTGATGAGTATAGGAACAGCTGAATCGAGGTTGAATTCCATGGGTAGTAAGAAAGGGTAGAAGGGCAGTATATTCCCCTCCCATATCAGTGTGTAAAGCCTTAATTTTGCTGTTTAGTTGAAGTTCAATAAAGGTTTTGAATTGAATGAAAACTGCAAGGGCTTCTGATTTTAGTTTCAATGGATACAGCCATGTAAAGCGAGTATAGGCATCAACAAAAATGATATAGTATTTATGACCTTCAGTGGATAAGAAGGGAGAGGGACCCCAAATATCCGAATAAACAATATCCAAAGGAAATTTGGCAGAAATAGCATGAGACTGAAATGGTAATTTGTGAAGTTTGCCTTGTTTGCATGAGTCACAAAACTTTAATTCTTTGACATTAATGGGAATTTTCATTGAACGAAAAACATGTTTAAGTACACTAGGTGATGGGTGGCCAAGTTTGGCATGCCAAATGTTAACATCATTCTTGGAAAGTTGAGCAGTAAAGGTTTGAGGAGAAGAATTGAGAGTGGAAGCACACTGATGTGAGGAGGGTTGTGTAGAGCGCTTTGGATGAGTAGTATGTTGATTGTTGTGTGGAACATCAAGGCTGTAGAGGCCATCCCGCAACATCCCCTTGAGTAACACTTTCTTCGTGGCCTTGTCCTTGAATAAACATAGGTTGTCAGAAAATTCTACAATAATCTTGTTGTCACTTGTGAGTTTGGAAATACTTAACAGATTTTTGGTACTGCTTGGAACATGTAACATGTGATGTAAAAACAGTGGTGTGTGTTGGTTGTTCAGGAATTTAATGTAGGAAGACCCAATATGTGCAATAGGAAGAGAGTTTCCATTACCTACAGTGAGATGATTGTTACCAGTATAATCTGAGCTAATGGAAAGATTGTTCAGGTCTGCAGTGACATGGTTTGTGGCGCCAGAATCAACATACCAGGTAGAGGCATTGGGTGATTCAGATCGGGTGGAAGATTGATGAGCTAGGAAAGTTTGAGGTGAGCTATTGTGTGATGAATGTTGTCCATTGGTTGGAGCTTGAGACTGATTTTGCCATTGCTGATTGCCATTCCAGGATTGATCAAATTGTTTGTAGCAACAGAGAGCATCATGACCAGGTTTTTGGCACACTTGGCAGTAAAGTCGGGTAGCACCATGCCATTGACCTCCTCTGCCTCGACCTCCTCTTCCCCTAAAGGTATGACGATTTCCTTGATTTCGGTTTTGTGACTGATTTCTGTTAAATGAAGCAAAATTTGCTGAAAGTGTAGGAACATTGACAGTGTGAGTAAGTGCATTTAATTGTTCAAGTCTTGTTTCATGCATCATGAGACTGTATTGTACTTCCTGTAAGGTTGAGTTCTTCATTGTGTGGGTCAAAAGAACCACTACAGAATCATATTCATGCCCTAATCCATTTAAGGCACTGAGAATTAATTCATGGTCAGTCACAGCATGTCCTGCAACCATAAGAGAATCTCCAATTGATTTTATCTTCTGAATATACTCTGAAATAGTTTGTGAACCTTTTTGAATGGTTGATAATTGTTGTTTCAGCTGTAGAACTCGAACCATTGATGTTTGGGCATATAGGCTTTCCAATATTTTCCAGCAATCAAGAGAAGAGGTAGAGTGATTTACCTGCCCAACAACATCCTCACCTATTGTGGAAAGTAACCAGCAGAGGAGTAATTGATCCGATCTTCGCCATAATCTATAATCAGGATTTGTTATAAGTGAAGGAGCTTCAGTGGTGGATGAACCTGCTTCTGGAATAAACTGTGGTGGTGGAGCAATGTCGGATGAAATGTAATCTTCTAATTCTAGAGCTCTAATAGCTGCTATTACTTGTGCTCTCCAATTAATAAAGTTGTTTCTATCTAACTTGATTGGCAGATTGAAATTTAGAGTTCTTGCCAATGATGGAAAATCTAGCAGAAGGGTTCTGCTGGACTGTCTAGTATGAGTGGAGGTTGAAGATGAAGAATCAAGAGCCATTCTGACGTTTGTCAATGATGAGCTCTGATACCATGAAACAATATTAAAAATAGAAGAGATTGAAAATGTAAAGCTTTCCTCTTCTTATTGTGTTTACTGTAAAGGCTTTATATACACATTAGAGAGATTCTGGATTATTCGAATACAACAGAAAATGTACAGCATAAGAAAACATTTGTTATTTGTAACCGGAAGTTTGTTGAGAGTGAGATGATCTGCTGCTAACAGGTGTAGAGAAGAGTTGGGTGGTCTTGGAGGATGAGGTGGCAGATGGGCTTGGATCTTGGTATCTTGGCCCAGCTCTTGACCCGTCCGATGAGCATAAATCCCTAATACAACTTAATTAAGGGTTTATAGAGTAGTCTCATTGTTGTCACTTTCTTTCAAATTAATAAATAATAATTCAAGTTTTTTCTTAATAGAATAAGATGTTAAAAGAAAATTTATATGTTGTCCTATAACACAATTTATATAAATGAGTGATAGATTTTGTTAGACTTGTTTGAACTCTTTATTCTAAAATAATAATAAAACTATCATAATCTTCAACGTCTTGAAAACTTTGATAATGTTTAGTTTTAAAATAAACATTTCTCATATGAATGCCATTATAAGAAATAATAAGCATATGATATAATGAATAAATTGGATGAATAACATCATACTTACTTAATGTAAAATATATCTACTTTAGAAATGTATACGTATACCATATATTATTTATAGGTTCATTTATATGCCATCAAGATAATACATAAAGTTCAACTTGATACTAAAAAGATAGAAGTATTAGTTAATTTCTATATACTTTTAGAGTAATTTTATCCGTCAAACTTTGAGAACTTATCTTTAAAATTTATCTATTCACACAGTAATTTTATGTTTAAAATGAAAAAGGAGTTGTAAGGTACAAAAATAAGAGTATCTGGGATTTGTTTAAGTGATAGGAAGGAATTAAAACCCATATTGAGTGCAGAAAGCAAACGCATCATTTGATTCCAGGATGAATTTCTTGGCTAATGTAAAAGGAGTATTATTTTGTTTTTACTTTATAAAATCAAGAAAATAGATAGTAAGATTGGAATAAAGAATATGAAACAATATTCTAATTTTAAGAACTGAATTTAGTCTACTTTTCATTAAGTTAAACATAAATAATAATTCAAGTTTTTCTTAATAATAAGTTAAACTTGAATTATTATTTAATAATAATTCAAGTTTTTCTTAATAGAATAAGATGTTAAAAGAAAATTTATATGTTGTCCTATAACACAATTTATATAAATGAGTGATAGATTTTGTTAGACTTGTTTGAACTGTTTAGTCTAAAAAAAAGTAAAACTATCATAATCTTCAACGTACTGAAAACTTTGATAATGTTTAGTTTTAAAACAAACATTTCTCATATGAATGCCCATTATAAGAAATAATAAGCATATGATATAATGAATAAATTGGATGAATAATATCATACTTAATGTAAAATATATCTACTTTAGAAATGTATACGTATACCATATATTATTTATAGGTTCATTTTACATGAAGTTCAACTTGATGCTAGAAAGACAGAAGTATTAGTTAATTTCTATAAACTTTTATTCGTCAAACTTTACGAACTTATCTTTAAAATTTATCTATTCACACAGTTATTTTTATGTTTAAAAGAAAAAGAGTTGTAAGGTACAAAATAAGAGTATCTGGGATTTGTTTAAGTGATAGGAAGGAAATTAAAACCCAAATTGAGTGCAGAAAGCAAACGCATCATTTGATTGCAAGATGAATTTCTTGGCTAATGTAAAAGGAATATTGTTTCGTTTTTACTTTATAAAAATCAAGAAAATAGATAGTAAGATTGGAATAAAGAATATGACACAATATTCTAATTTTAAGAACTGAATTTAGTCTACTTTTCATTAAGTTAAACATAATTTTGCTGACTTGAACCTATATGATATAATAATATTCATAAAAACCTGGTATTTCAATCCTACTTGATGTTACTTTACTTGTAAGGGCTGGAAATAGAAAAAGGTGAAATAACCTAGCAATGAACGAGGTTGGCTCCTGCTAGTGCCATTTTTTGAGTTCAGATATTTTGTTTAATATTATGATGTCCTATTTTATCCAATAAATCTCAGCTATTTATTTATATGAGTCCCGCATGAATCTTATAAAATAAATAATTAAAATTTTATTAGACAGAATAAGATAAAATAATACTAGACAAATAATCTTGTCTCCATTTTCTTTTACTGGACATGAATGTTCGGAAAATGTGCGAAGTAAGATTGTTAGGTATGACCCATACCACAAGGGTTGCGCTTGTGCAAAGGAGAAACAACTTTTCTGCTTTAGAAGGCAAAAGCAAAGTCTTTCCTAAGAAATATCAAAAGGCAGCACTACTTTTCATGCTTTGTGACGCATTTTCCAAAAAGAATAACCTTTTTCCGTCTTCGATTTCGTAACCCCAACATTCTCCTCTTCAGAATAGCATTAAAAGTTTAAAATAATAATCTCAACGAGTAAAATAAAATTAAAAAAAAGATAAAAACATCCCTAAGCATCTCTTCTGCAAACCTTAAAGATGTTGCTGCTTTAACATCATTATCTTGAGAACTTCAAATTAAAATTCAGAAGGGAATTTGTCGCTACTTACTTTTATAAAGATCAATGCATTATCTGGGACACGAAAGTGGGCATTGATTAGTTGTAAAATCCTGTTTCAACTTTCACTTTTGCTCTTAAGTCTTTTTCTTCGTTCACATTACACTACTAGATTAGTCTCTGTTACATGTTTTATTTTATTGAAAAAATATATAGCAAATTTTATCTTAGTTTGAAACATTTTATTTTATAATACATTTCTCCATATTGTGTTTTTATTTATTTTAATTATAAGTTTATTTTGTTCAAACTTATCGGTTTCTTTATCACCTTGTTTAATCTCTAACTGGAAGAAGCCTTCATCTTAGACTGCCTTTTCACTTTATCATCTTTTTGTTTCACCCTTTACAAATTTTCTTCCTTTTTACCTTTCAACAAATGAGTTATGTCTTTGCCTGATGGAGCGCCACCATCTTATCACTTTCTAAAAGCACATGATTTATATCAAATTTGAGGAGGAGAGTGCTTCCGGAACCCTAGTAGGTTTAATGGTTACTTGTTAGGTAGCCGCGATGTTAGAATAAGAGTAATAATTCTCGAGTCAAACAAAATTTTAAGCCTTTTTGGTTGAGTGATTTCCCAATATCACGAATATAAAGATGAGGACAAAAAAGAGTTGAGACAATTTCATTTCTTCATATATATATACTTGAAAGATCTTTACCATCTATACCAGGAATGTTTAAATAATTCAAAGCTAGCATCTGAAAGAGAATATCTGGAACTCATACATAGCCTTGGAGGAATTTTAAAGGGCACCTTGGAAGTTAAGAAGGATAATTAAAGGTTCAATGGAATGGCCATTGTCCTCCCTTTTAAGGGTATGGAGCAAATATTTGTTGAACCAGTCATGCTTGTAAGATTTGTTGGTAACGAGTATCCGATTAATAGACCCTCCTGCAGTAAACACCGGCTACGTAGCAAAAAATTGATAAATGTACATGGAATGGAATCTAATTTGCCCTCAAAAGCAGGAAGTGAAGATAAAGTTATGTGCATGATTTAGAAAAGAGATATGTAATAATAAATAGCCAAAAGTTGGTGTCCCTTTTAAAGCATTAAAGCTCTTCGCTTTTTCACTCCTTGTGGCTGATATTTAACCCTTTTCTAATCCAACCTAAATTATTTGATCTTCAGTATTCAACTTTTCTTTCATTCACCTTTTCCCACTTCTGATAGATTATGATACCATCCATTTAAAAGGTGCGCAAAATCCTTGCTCAATCAAGAATCGTGAAAAGGTAAACATACACATGGTTAATCAGAGGTTGGCTCACAAGGAGCGCAGTCATAGTTCACTCTTTAATTGCTTCTTAGAACCAGACTTGGGGATTCCGAGAACCGTGGCCATCGAATCCAAATATCATACTTGTATAGATGGCATGATTTTCTTTTTCATACAAATTAAGAGGCCTGCAGGCTATTCCATGCCTCCAATAAAATTATTATGTATGCTTCATGTTTTTATTCATAAGATCACTACGGGGCTCTTCTGTTAGGAAATTAACCCTGATCAAATTATAGGCGCCGTAGAAATTTTTTTTTTTTTTACAATTTTCAATCAGTTCTTAGAATAACTTGAAAAAAAATTAAATTTGAATAATAAAATATAAAAATGTACCTGATTTGATATTCCTGTTGTCATCCTTTTAAAATTTTTTTGATGTGCCAACGACGAGTTGCTCACGTGCCAACCTCTAACAGTATACATAGAGTAGTCACTCAACTTTTTGAGAGGAATTAGCAAGAGTGTTAGTTCTTTATGTTTATTCCTATTTATAAAAAATACATTAGAGTTTTTAATTTCTATTAAAGTTAAATACATAAATTATAATTAAAGTCTAACTTTATTTATAATCAATTTAATTTTAATAAAATCAAATATCTCATATTTTTTTTGGTAAATCAGAGAAAAATTAAATAAATGAACAAAATATATACAAAAAAGTCCACAGACACTGCTGCTAAATACTCCGCCAGTCAAGCCTCAAGGCAACCAATAAGACACTAGGAAATAATTGATATTTGAAAACAACTTTTTAAATGTCAAGTCACTCTGGCTAGAAAATTCCTTAAATCACTACTAATAAAAAACAGTAGAACTCTAATTACTTTAATATGACGAATCTTTTATTGACTTACTCAACTATCTTCACATGATTTATACTGCATCCAAGTACTACCAACTGAATTATCTTAAGATAGTTCATAAGTAGTATTAAAATATAATAATTCTCACATAAGATACCTTGGTAATCTCAAGTCTAATGATTAATTATCGACCATCATAATGACGAAATCCCAAACACATAAGTAATATTTTGTTTGAAATACTCATAATCGGGTTAGTTTAATGAATTTATTCTCTAATAAGCACTCATAAATTAGTTTAAGTATATCCATACTTTAATTTATGAGATCAATTAATTCTTCATAAGAAAGAAACATAATTGTGCTACTTTTATCGTTTTATCAATATCTTATCTTGATGAAACTACAAAAGGAAAATTTAGGAATAATATATAAATGCAAATTGAATTTCATAATTATAATTTCATCATAATTTCAATTACATAGTGATTATTCTAGGGATTTTACCTTTAGTATTAAAACATCAAATGTAATTAACATAATATAAAAGATAAAGAATGTCTTTATTAATTAAATAATAATGTTATACATTAAAATTGCAACTAACTGATTAGTTACAAGGGCATAACTAACAATCTCCCACTTGTAAAGTCAATCGCCTATGAACCTAATACCGTATCCTTACATATGTCAATCATGTCTCTTCCTAGACAATGACTTAGTGAGAGGATATACAAGATTCTCTTTAGTGAGAAATCCCTCTAATGCTATTCCTAAAACTTCCTGAGTACAGGTTTAAACTATTGATTAGACTTTGGTTCCTTTGTTTATGTAATGATGCCATTATTGTCATTATACAATACTATAAACTCAACAATGCTAGGAACCACTCTAAGTTCAGTAATGAATTTTTTGATCTAAACTGCTTCCTTTTCCACCTTTTATACTAAAATATAATGTCTCGATCGTGGAATCAACAATTGTTGGTTATTTGGAACCCTTCCAACTTATTACACCACTATTCAGAGTGCAGAAGTATCATAATTGTGATCTACTATCATCTAGATCTGACTAAAAACTAGCACTTGAATACTTTTGAATGCTCAGTGCACCTCCTCCATAGACGAGGAAAACATCTATAGTCCTTCTTAATTACTTTAAGATGTTTTTTCATAGTTTTATAGTGATACTTACCTAGATTGGCTTAAAACCTGCTCGTTATGCTCAAAATATATAAGACATCTGGTCTAGTGCGTAACATCACAAATATGATCGATCCAATTATCAAAGCATATGGAACACAATCCATTTTATCTCTCTCTTTTTGTGTCTAAGGACATATACTCTATGAGAGAGACATCCTATAAAATATAGGTAAGAATCCCCTCTTGGGGTTCTCTATGCTAAACCTCTTAGTACTTCATCTATGTACGTGGATTGAGATAACTTAAGCAACCTCTTTGATCTATCTATATAGATCTTTGTTCCCGAAATATAGGCTGCTTCTTTCATATCCTTCTTAGAGAAGTTTATGGATAACCAAATCTTTACAGATTAAGGCATTAGTATGTCGTTTCCAATTTAGCGTATTAGGAAAATGACAGCACTCCCACTAACCTTCTTATAGACACATAGTTTATCCGCATTTTTTATAAAATCAAACTCTTTGACTATCTTATCAAAATGGATATTCTAACTTTGTGACGCTTGATTAAGTCTATAAATAGACTTTTGCAATTTATATACTTGATTAAGAAACCCTTTAAGCTTAAAATTCTCTCTAGTTGTGTCATATATACAACCTCAAACAAATTCCCATTGAGAAATGATGTTTTGACATCTATCTGTTAGATTTCATAATCACAATATGTGGCTATAGCCAATAAGATCCTTATGGATTTAGCATAGCTACTGGCTTTTATCAAAATCAACTCCTTGTTTTTGTTTGTAACATTTAGACACTAACTTTGCTTTGGAGGTATATACATTACCATCTATGTCAGTTTTTCTCTTAAAAATCCACTTGCATCCAATTGGTGTAGTATCATCAGGTGCATCCTCCAAAGTCCATACTTGGTTAATGTTGGATCCCGTTTCTGAAATCCAACTACTCATACAGATTCCCTCATATGTACGCATGAATCCTTATAAACTCTTCTTGCTCTGATACCATAAATGTTGAAACCCATTTATGGATATCCAACTTCTTACGAAAAACGAAATTGGAATCCGAATCCGCGTTGAAAACCTTAGACTACTCCGAAAGTCCCGATATATAATTTTTTTAAACTCATCTTAAAATCCATTATCATACTTATACAAGGTTCGGGTCTTAACCGGAGAACGAAACGAAGAACAAAAACAAAAGTAAATCGAACGGAACGGAAGAAAAGCATACGGAAACGAAGAAACATACTGAAAACAAATTATGAAGCACATGAAAATCAAAGACTAAAGAATTGAATCCGAAGCAAATTACAAAGCAAATCGAAGGCTCGAAATCGAAAGCAAAACAGTTCAAACGAATCGAATCGGATAACAAAGTGTGAAACAAACGAAAAGCGAAACCAAAGCAACTCGAACCGAAAGGTATAAAGCGGAAAGAAACAAAACAAAAGCGGAAACAAAAGCACATCGGTTCGAAGGCATAAAGCGGAAGCAAAGCGAACATCTCAAGCATAATTCAAATAGGGCAAAGCAACAAGACAAACGTGAGGGCTAATTCTGACAAAATTCAATTAAGCTAACAATTAGACATTTTTGCAAGGAAAGGTAGGAAACTTGATGAGAAATCACTGGTTCGAATTTCGGGTGAATCGGAGGCCAAACGAGAAAGTTATAAGAGAAAATGCAAAATGACCAAAGGAATAGTAATTGACCATATGAATAGTAACTGGCCAATTTCCGACCCTTATAACTTTTTACTTCTAAGTCATCTAATGGCCTATTTTATACCGTTTTCAAGATCTTAACAAGCTCTACAATTTTGTAGAAGACTTCCAAAGCGAATTCCCTCATTAAGAGGGTCTAAACCTTAAGCGAAGTTGCTGCCC
Source organism: Erythroxylum novogranatense (assembly GCA_029891385.1). Classification (NCBI taxonomy): domain Eukaryota; kingdom Viridiplantae; phylum Streptophyta; class Magnoliopsida; order Malpighiales; family Erythroxylaceae; genus Erythroxylum; species Erythroxylum novogranatense. The sequence continues at coordinate 81,248,393 of CM057231.1, read as the reverse complement.
AAATTTAGGAAAATTTGGACAGCATCTCCCCTAAAACTGCATCTAGCCAAAATTCTTCAATTTCATTCAATAACCTGCATAAAACCCAATTCAATCTTCCCAATCTTCAATCATCCAACTACAATCCAATCCAACAATCTCAACAACAATGTCAATTTAATTATTTCAACATCAAGTCCAAAACTCAATCATAGGCATTTATCATTTGAATTCCTAAAGGAATACCATCTTGTCCTTGTTTTTATCATTTTCAATCTTACAAACAATACACTTTAACTTCAAAACTCTTACATTTTCACGGACATAAGTAAATACAATGATTTCAAGGCATTTTAGCCCAAATACAACCAAAAAGATAAAACTGCATTTATAAATTACAAACTAAAGCTTTGAGACTTCTAAACCAACAAAAATGCATCGGATTTTCCTCAATCCCGATGCGACGACCCGGATTCTTGCTTGCTACCTGAGGAGGGGAAAATGAGGGGTGAGCTCGACGGTTCCGTGGGTAATAACTTAATAAAAAAGAAATAAGCAAAAACCATGTTCAAGTTTCATTTATTCATTTACAAAATACCACACATCAAACAATTGGCAAAGTCAATAAAGATTCAACAAGATCATACGAAAACACATAATCGCATATCAAACTATCATAACATAACAGCACATAATCACATACAAGTGGTTTGAGTGATCCTAACAAAACGTACTACACATGTCCGAATGCGACCATGTGTGGCCGTGAATGAGGAAGGAGTCCGATTTGAAACTCCCAGGCCCTTTAGCGGGCGGTAGTGAAGCCTATATAGACAAGTGCGCACTTGCTAACGGAGGGGATCACAACAAACCCACATAATCATGCATTTTCACATTATTCACACATACTTGCCAAACATGGCATTTTCCAAAATCACATAATTCAATCATTTTCCAAAATCACCAATACTTATAATTTTTCATTTAACAAACCATTCAATCAATCATTCCAACATAAAACTCATACTCAAAGCACACCACATACAAGTGTAAAACATCACAAAAAGCAATTAATCCAAGCTTTGTAAATCATTGGAAAGCAATAGTTAGCATTTATAATAAACTTTAACATGCTTATTAACTCAATTATTAAGAAATTACCCACCTTAATTTTCCTTGCTAGCATCTTGGATTGGTCCAATTGCCTTTCCTTTACATCCCATGCCTTATTGGACCTTAATCAAGACATAAAATCCTAATTAACATAATGAATCAATGCTGAAATTTTTAAAAGAATAGAAATCATGCTTAAAAACCTACCTAACTATGCCCATGCCATTCCTAAATTATAACTATCAAAACCCTTCTCAAAAGCATCAAACTTTCAACAATCTCCTGCTTTAAAGAACCCCACAAATGC